>OZ007560.1:109850275-111050275 GCA_963931875.1 Pollenia griseotomentosa
TTGTTGGCTTGGAAAACTGATTTTTTCAATAAATTAAAAAAAGCATTATTAAACAAACAAGTAAGAAAGTAAAGTCGGTCAAACCCACCATATGATACCCTACACCCCAATATTTTAAAATAAATTTTTGAAAGTGTACCCTATTTGTGAACCATGGGCAATCATGGACCCGCCGGACTATAAATTATGTTAT
The DNA here is from genome assembly GCA_963931875.1 of Pollenia griseotomentosa. Classification (NCBI taxonomy): domain Eukaryota; kingdom Metazoa; phylum Arthropoda; class Insecta; order Diptera; family Polleniidae; genus Pollenia; species Pollenia griseotomentosa. The sequence goes on from OZ007560.1 coordinate 109,850,469, forward strand.
GAGGTTAAGATTTATTTACAAGTTCTTTGAGCTGAATATTCGGCCTTATTACGAGATTCGTTGTCGTTGTCGTGGTCGAAGTCGTAGACGTTTGAAATTTTTGTCGATATCAATTAAAACTTACGACAATGGCAATGTCAAACACGTAGAAAATTTTCCATATTTAGGTCGTTTGGGACAATCATAATACCAATTATTAAAAAAAAGACTGGTTTTGAAATAAAACAACGACACTTAAAATCAGGCCGGTTATTTAGATATCATCCTCTTTAAGAGATTTTTGGAAGGGGTTTTATAATGGGTAATTGGGACCTACCAGCACAACATTTTGTCACGGCATAGTAGCTATAGTAAACGTTATTGTCGCCAATTTTAATGTCAATATCAACATTTGTAAGGAAGTTATATAGCATTAAAAGCTATTTTCGGGAGTAGTATTTGTATGGGAGCTATGGTTAAATATGGACCGATTCCAATAAAATTTGTTAAGATGATTTAAATTGCAATAAAATAAGCTTGGACTTACTTTAATCTAATTACCAAAATAATAAGATGGTTTATGGGCACAAAGACTGTATTCCGGAAAGAAACTTCTATAGGATCTAAGTGAAATAATGGACCGATTCTTCCTATTTTCGATTGGCTTGGTCCTCAAAACAATTAGAATCTTTACCAAATTTCATAATTCATAATTATCTCCAAAATTGCGACCTGGACAGCCAGCCAGACGAGGGGACATCGTTAGATCGATTCAACTAAGTGATTCTGTGTCGATCGGCATACTTAAAGGCGGGTATAGGACCAATATTTTATATGAACTGTGGGTATAAAAACTGATAGAATACTCAACAATGCTTCATTCCCTTTTCATATTTCAATACCCACACCACAATCGTATAGAGGGTATTATGCGTTTGTGCTGATGTTTGTAAAACTTTAAAATATTGGTTCTAGATGCACCTTTTAGTATATACCGATCGACTCAGAACCACTTTCTTACGATGTCCATCCGTCCGGCTTGCTGCCCGGTAACCTTAAGAAATTTGGTACATATGTTTCGAACGTCATAAGGACGAAGGCAATTGAAAATGGTAAGCATCGGTCTATAATTTCCCATGGGATCCATAAAAACTTTATTCAGGAATAGTCTTTGTACCCATAAGCCATCTTAATTTTTCGTTATTTAAATAAAATTTTCTACAAAAATGCCTTCTTATACTTAATTATTTGACCATATGTCCCATACAAGTAGCACTCCCGAAAATAGCTTTAAACTTCATAATTTTCTCATATATGTAAGAGCTGATATAAAATTAAGTGACTATAACTTTAATAATAGCTATTAACTATGTCATGCCAAAAATTTGTAATGGTAGATCCAGCAAATCTCATATAGATTATAATATTTCGATAATACTTGGCATAAAGAACTCATTACATAATTTTGTTTTTTCAGGTCCATGATTAGCCATGCGTCCCTGTACAGGGTATACTCTCAAAAAATTGTCTGTATATGCTGTTGTGTATGTTATCAAATAGACAGACTTGACCAACTGTACTTTCTAACTTGTTTCTTTTTTGTTTACCCTCTTTATGTTAAAAATTTTTACATAAAAAGGAATAATTTTTTTCGTAGAAATATACAAAAGTATCTATGGGATTTTAATGATCACATGTGTGTGTGTGCTTTGTTAGACTTTTATTTTATTTTCTTAAGAAGACTTTATTTACTACATACAACATCTGTTATTATTACAAATCTATCTACAATAAAAACAGAAATAACAGCAGCAAAAATAATAAAAACAACAAAATAGGAGAAAACAAAAATCCAAATACAAATAAAAAGCCATATTATAATGACCAGATAAACACAGATTTCAAATAATTTTTGCTTAACAAGCAGAACACGCACTCTTAACCCTGCAGTTGATACCCTCCACCAAGAGGGCTAACATTTCAGGAGTGGGCTTTTATAGGATCTATATATAACGAGCCAATTCCTTTTAAATCTGACCTTAAAGTATTATAATTTGTTGCGGATTTAAGCGTGTTAACATGTATTCAAAAGCAGCGCTACAAATTCATGCGTATCAGGAATGGAAAATGGGCTTTAGGATATTTTACCAACTTCAATAACAAAACGTTGTTTTGAGACTATGACGGTACCAATTTTATATTTTCTGGCTATAAATTATGAAATTTTTTTTTAAAATTTAATGAATCAGAAGTAAAAGCAACAGTTTTTTTTTGGTCAATGACAAAGGAAGAAGTGAAAGAAATGGCAGTTTTTCTACTTTGACTGCAGTTTTTTTAAAGCTGGTCTTGAACTTGAACTTGTTTTCAACAGTCGGACAGACATACGGACATGGCTAAAACGACTAAGAATAACTTAACGACCCATAATATATATGCTTAATGTGTCTTAGATAAACATTTAAAAATTTTTACGTGGAATGACAAACTCAGTATACCCTCATTTACTGCTAGTGGTGGAGGGTATAAAAAGGCTTTCTACACTCTTTGTCTTCAGAAAACAAAAAGTCATGTATGTGCCTCAGAAGGCTTGTATGCCAGAGCTTAATTTATAATACATTTCGTTGCCATGTACATCGTTAATATCGATTTTAGAGATCAAATTTTTTTTTACCATAAAAAAGTGTTAAGCTAACATCACACTATCTGTGCACATAGCACAATCTACGGTGATTTTTATCGTGCTTTATCAGCACAAATTTCTATAAATTGCACAATTAATTTTTGAGCGGTGTCGTTATCGCCGCACATTGTAAAGATTTTTTTCGGCGCATATTGGCTAAACCAAGAACGAGATATGCCTTACTTGCCTCACTTTTGTTTATATGTTATAGTGCCATTGTCAGATGAATTAATTTTACATATCTACCAAATGAAAATGAGCTTACAATGTTCATACAGTTGCAAGACATTTTTAGGCAATTTTACTGACAACATTGTAAGATCTGACCACCGTCTGGTACGAAGCTTAAATTTTACCAAAATATCCTATAAAAAGTTAATTTTAACAAAATTTCCTATAAAATGTAAATTTTAACAAAACTTCCTATAAAAAGCAAATTTAAACAAAATTTCCTATAAAAACTTAATTTTAACAAAATTTCCTAAAAAAACTAAATTTTAACAAAATTTCCTATAAAAAAAATTTTAACAAAATTTCCAATAAAAAGTTCTAGTAAAATTTCCTTAAAAAGTAAATTCTAAAAACTAAATTTTAACAAAATTTCCTTTAAAAAAAATAAAAACATTTGGGTAAAATTTCTCATAAAAAGTTAAATTTAGCAAAATTTCTTTACTAGAATATTTTTACAAAATTTGCTATAAAAAGTGAAATTTTCTATAAGAAGTAAATTTTAACAAAATTTCCTGTAAAAAATATAAATTAAACCAATATTTCCTAAAAATGGTAAATTTTAATTCATAGTAATTTTGGTCAAAATTCTTATAAAAAGTTTTTATGTTGATGTTTATGTTTGTTTTAGCAAACAGATGTACCGGCGCACAAGCGGCTGATAAAAATCGGCGCATTTGTAACGTTTTGTTTGCTTAACATTGTGCTAAAGAGTGTTCACATTATCGGTACATCAGGTTTGCATTTAATTGGCTAAGGTAAGCATGATTTCGGCGCAGATTGTCTTGTATTAGAAAATTACAAGCGTTCACATTATCGGCTCATGAAATGCAAGGAAGATTGGCACCTTGCGCCGAGTGTGATCTTAGCTTAAGAATCGGAACTCATGATGCTACAGATTACCTAGACATTGGCGAGAGTGACGAGGGGAAAAGAAACGAGTACTCAGCTTGCTGTACTCGTCATATGCGCTTTGTTTTCTCATTCGTAATTTTCAGCAGGTCTATTTTGACAATTATCTTTCATATTTAATTTCGTTGTACAAAGTCAAGGCGAATTCAACTACAGGTGGTGTCGCAACTACAACAATCCAAAAACAACAGAAACAACATAGGGCTTTTTACATTGCATTGTTAGTGCCATTAGCTCGAAATGTCAATCATTTTTAGCAATACACTAACAAATCAAAACAAATAAGCTCGAACTGTCAAAATCAGATGCCGATTCGACACCACCTGTAGTTGAATTCGCCTTGTACAAAGTTAATTTCGTAGCGTGTGTGATTTTTTGTGTGTAAAATAAGTACATATGCATGTACTTATGCACATACGGCAATTAAAACACAAATTTTACACAACTTTAATTTTAAATTAAACAATTGTTAAAATATTCAACACGAATTTGAATTTAAATATATTTTAATAAGAAATATGTTTTAAGCGAAATGTCAAAACGCACATATACATTCATACAAATGGAATAACGGATAAATAATAAGACTTGACTCGTGGAAACACCGAAGCTGATTCAAAGAAGAAAATGTGATAAGTTTATTAATAAGACTTGCATTGTGGAAATTGGGACATTACAAAAGATATTGCATAATAAAGAAGACAGTGTAAAGTTATTTGTAATAAGTAAAACGTGTTGTTTTTATCAGAACTGCTGGGTGGGTTTGCTGAGACTCATCTGGGAATGTTTTCGTTGCTAATATTGTTTTTAGTAACAACAAAATAGCAGAGATTTTAATAATTTTTGCGTCGATAAAATTTTTGATGATTAAGAGATTAACAGTGTGTGTGTGTGTGCAAATACCGTAAATATTTTTTTGTTTTTAATTGTACTGTGTAAATTACACTATAATAGTTAATGTGAATTTTAATGTGCTAAATTAAGGCTGTAGTATAAAGAAATAGAAGCAAAAAAGATTTTAAAATTCTTAATCGGCACTAAATTTGATAAACATCTTTAACGGACTACTGGTAATGTGTAAAGTAGTAAATGATTTTTTGTCTTTTAAGAAAAAGTTGTGATATTTAAGGACTAAGAATTGATTCGCGCGCTACTCTTATGCCCAATTTCCAGGATAGTAATTAAATCTAAATTAAGTTAATTTTCATAAAAACTTAAATCGTATTTAAATACAGATTGATTTTTTGAGTTTTATTTGAAAAGTCTTATTTAAATAAGATAAAAGTATGGTAGCACTACTAAATACAAAAAAAATATCATAAAAAAGTATAATTATTTACAAGGTGGTCTCAAAAAACAGTTGATTGTTATTGCTTTGCTTTTTGTTGTTGTATTGTCGTTATATTGAGGCCATCGTGCTAAAATATTACAATAGAAACTTAAGTTGAAATTAAGTGTACCACATTGGAGAATTAAGTTTGATATAAGTATTTGATGAAGAAGAGAATTTTGTATTTAAAACGATCTTAAACATAAATGTGTTTTAATATCAATCCTGAAAATTGGCCATTCGAAGTCTTTTTATTATTTATTACATTATGCAGTGTCCTGGTTTTTGTGATAAGTTGTAGTGGTTCTGTAGACAAACATTATATTTAAATGTTCTAAAGTGTTTTTTCACATTGATGAAGGAATGGATGAGCAAAGAAAAAATTTTAGCATCGCTTCGAACTAGTAGTGTTGTTGTGCAAATTGCCAAGCAACAAGAATACTACTAGTTCGAAGCGTTGCTAATTTTTTTTCTTTGTTTATCCATCCCTTCATCAATGTGAAAAAAACTATAGACAAACGCTATAGAACGTGATTTCAAATCACGTGCTTTTAAAATCACACGTGTGATTTGGTGGTGTTCTGACAATCACAACGTTTTTGTGTTCCACGGTGTGAGTTCGGTACTAGAAAACCAAGCCGAAAAACATAAAAACGGAACACCACAATATCACACGTGCCATTTAAAAAGGTTCATGTGATTTGAAATCACGTGATTTGAATAAAAATGATTTTCAGAACAGACCTGTTTTTTTTTATGAGCCAAAAGAGCGCTGAGCAGAACTGTAACGAGCCAGCATTAATAAGCTGAACTGAACACAACGAAGTTTGTGTTTTTTAACGAAAAACAGAACACAATCGGGTATGTTCTAAAAATCGAAATAAAGTGGATTTAAAACCGAACAAATTTTTAAAACGAGCCTGTAAAGAAAGTTCATAAAAATATTCCTTTTTATATACTTCATACTTTAAGTACTAATTATATTTACAAAAACATCTCTTAAAATTTAAATAATTTTAAATTAAAATTTCTTTCGGTTTTAATTCCACTTCATTTTGATTTGTAGAACATGCCCGAATAAAATGTTTTCTTTTTATGTAGAGTTGTATAAGTATAGTATTATTTTTGTGTACGAAGATCACAAACGGAAAAACGTTTTTAAAGATATATTAACTACAGAAACACTAAACGCGTTTATGTTTTACATATTTATAACGTACAGAACACTAAAGAACTGAATATTATGTTTTTTTTTCGAACACTGCTTCTTAGTATCTTATAGATTACTAGGTAATTATTACTACTTATTCTTACCATAAATCTGCGTAATTGTATTGAAAAATTCACATCTCTGCTTATAGAAATATTTTTAATGAACTATTTCAGCTAAAAGTATTTTCATACCAGTGCGAGTACATGAAAAACAAAGTTGTTGTAGAGTGTGTAAAATTTAATTTAATAGCGAACATTTTTATATTTAACTTGATAACAAACAAAAGAACTTAAACTAAAAAAAAATATTTCAATTAAATTCTTAAATGAATTTTTGTATTACTTTCGACAAGGTTATTATTCTTTTAGCGATAAAGCAAACAATGTACGAGTAAAAACTTAACAATAATTAAAAATTTCAAAATGTATTTGCATATTTCAATTTTATTGAATAATAAATGACTAATTAAAATTAAGATGAAAAATTTAAGTATGATTTCCGCTTTCAACTTATCAAATGTATTGCAATTATTTTTTTAATTGTTAATAAAAATTAAAAGAGTTTTAAAATAATAGATATGAATTTAAATTTAAAAGGAAAGATGTTTACATATTAATATTAATTATACGGTCATGCTATGGAATCGAAATAAAGTAAAATTGAAAACAAACGGGGTTTTGATTTTAATTATTTGCAAAATGACTGCAGTTTTTACTGATTTTAAGAGTTGTTCTTGTAAAGATTATTGGTTCTAAAAGTATAAAGTAGAGGAATATTTTTATGAAATTTTTTTACAGGGTCGTTTTCAAAATTTGTAAGAAGTCAAATCCATTTCATTTTGATTTATAAACATGCTCGATAATAGGATATTCATTCGGTCAACCGTCAATCGGTTAACCGATTAATTACTTCCCGATTAACTGACCGGTTAATTTAAAATTGGATTTTTTCGTTTAACCGATTAACCGATGTAACAAAGTTTTTAATTTTTAGTAGTATTATAAAATATTTTTTGTGTTTTTTATTATTTGTTTCGTCTCATATACAAAAGGTATGTGTTTAGAAATATTTTTTCCTGCAATAGATTTCCTTCTAGCAATACATTCTTAAAATACAGTAAAAAAACAGAAACTGAGGAATTCAAATATAAAATTTTTTGCAGAGTGTTCGGGGCTGAGCTTTGTCAGGTCAGTCAGATGATGACCTAATAACAGAAGAATCGCTGGATAGTAACACAAACAGTTTTTTAACAGAATTAACCGAAACAATTAGAAGTGTTAAAAACTTAAAAAAATTAAAACAAAGCCCTAATGGCATAATGGAAGATTTTAAATGTTTAGAGAAATCCAGGAAAAGAACTGAGAAATTAGATATTCTGTATTATGGGTTACTTTCGATTTCTCCAACATCTACGATAAGTGAAAGAATTTTTTCCAAGTCAAGTTTTATCAAATCTAAAAGAAAGAATCGCTTTGATCCTTTACATTTAAACTAAATTATTTTTCTTAAGATAATTTTATAAGATCTCCTCAAACTATTGACAATAAATAATCTGAGCGTTTATTTTTTAATAAATATTTATTATGTATTAATTAAAAAATACATATTACATTTTTATGAATTATTTTTTTGTTTGCTCCTTTAAGTATAGCAACTGTTATGTTTGGTATGTTATTGTTGTTTTTCATTAGCTTTTGCATTTTTATTTATTGAAATTACTTAATTTATTGAAAAAACTTTATTAATCGGTTAACCGATCAAAAACAAAATTAACCGATTATTAATCGATTAAACCAAAACCTCGGTTAATTAATCGAGCGATTAACCGATTAATGCAAAAACCCTATTAAATGAATACCCTACTCGATAATAAAGAAAATCTATTATATTTATTCATTGAAAACAAAATAATAACCCTTATTTTATAAGTCGTTGTCGATGCCAATTTCACATCACATCACGTCGACGTTATTTTGTTATTTTCTTTGAATGTTTTGTTGAAGTCAGCGTTACCGTTGTGATACTAAATTATCAATTTGACCCTTTTTCGGCGGTCTTGATACCCTTTGTGACCCTTTTTTTGATATACCCTTTTGTATCATTATCAACTATTTTGTGCCACTTTTTTTGGAAAAAGCACTCACATTTTGTTTTTCTCAACACTGCTTAACAGTAATGCTTCTGCTAAACCAATGTTTTCGAAATAAGCATTGCTTAAAAATAAAGTTTGTAATAGACTCAGAGAAGAAACTTACAACACCATACTTTCTTCTCATAATTCGTTTAAAGCGGAAATGGAGGAATGGACTTCAAGTAAAGGTTTAATAAAAAAAGTATAGAACAAACATTCCTTAAAAGGAGTTAGTATTCGTTAAAAGTTTGTGTTAAAACATTTTTGACGACTTCTAAATTAGACTTTCGATAGTTAAACACAAAATAAAGTACAATTTCCCTTATAGTAAACATAACTCATAAACATACATATTTGTTATTTTTCATATATATTTTTAATTTATTGAATAACTTTTGGGTCTTCTTGTCTGCAAAAAAATGTTACATTTTATTTAAAATATGCAATTTGGTGTTCGTTTTTTAAAAACTGTTGCTCTCCAAAAGGGTAGCATGTTTTATTCTAAAAAATTCACCGTTACTTATCGCATAAGGCATTGAACTTGTTGCCCGTATAAATCGACAGTGTCGAAAGTGCCCTGTAAAATAGGTGACTTCAGTATGGGGCTATTTTTAAAAGAGCTACAATTGCCTCAAAGACCAATAAATCTACCCAAAAATTTAAAAATTCGGAAAAGTTTGCAATAATTAGCAAAAACTTTTCATATTTCAAACAAGCCATAAAATTTATAAAAAGTCTCTAAAACTTAAAGGAATGTCGAAAATTCGGTAAAATCAGGAAAGAGCATTCCTGAAATTGAAATACCCTTCTTTGACCCCTTTTTTTTGAAAATCCCCTTTTTGTGACCCTTTTTAATAATTTCCAACGGTAACCCTGGTTTAAGTTGACTATTTATCGAAAATCTGAGTTAAAAGTGCCGTAATCAATACCAAGTTATTGTCAATAGTAATCTTTTGTTGTCAATAACGACTTAAAAATTTTGTTGTTATTTAAATGCAATATTTTTTACTTTCAAAATACATTGTGGTCATTTTCTTTGTTTTTATTTTTAAAATAAGATTTAATATTGTCGCATTTGAAGTTCATTTATAAGTCAAGGACTTAAAAAAAAGTATCCACAAAATAAATACTTTACACTGTTTTGATTTAATTACCACTACCTTTGTGAAAAATAAAAATACATGCTACCTTACAATTTTCATTTATAAAGCGTTCAGGAAAGTTTGGTCTTAAAAAACTTCCGATGAAACTCGATGCAATAAAATATTCTTTGAAGATTTAATCCTTCTAGAATGGTGTTTAAGTATACTTTTGTGATGAAGTTGGAAATAAGGACAAAAATTACTTCTTAAAATGGGTGTTAGAGGGTTAATATTTTCTAGAAAAAGAATTGCCATACAATTCTACTGAAGACATCTGAAATTATTTTTTAGCTAAGAAGAACATTAAGTATATTTTTTTTGACTTATTCCAAACGCCTTTTCAAAAATTTCAAGGGCCGAAATTTCGAAAACCTGAACTAACTTTTTAAAACCCTTCGGCAGATTTGCTCAACTATTAGTCTAGTTTCATTTCGCATTGCAAGTATTAACTAAGGTTGGTTTATTTGTTGCACAGTGTTATTCTCAAATTTTAGAAAATTTTTTTTTAAAAAAAACTTAGCATAGAATTTGAAATAATGACGATTTTGGCGGATCAAAAAATATAGTGTTTATTTGGGGAATTTTCGCTTGTTGCATAGTGTTATTTGTCTCTAAATACCATTGTGTAGGGTATCATATTGTCGGGCTTGACAGAATATACTTTCTTACTAGTTTTTTTTTTTTAAATTTCAAGAATTTTATCAATCTTTAAATTTTCAATATTATTAATTTCGCAATTGCCCTTTACTTTGACTCGAAATGACTTGGTTTTTCACTTTTCATCAAACTAATGGAATTTTTTTCTTGTTTAAAGAAAAAAACTCTTAAACGTTTCAAAGAAAAAGCAAAACTTTAAAAATTTTTCAACACAAACATAAAAATGACGCATAAAACATCTGTTGCTAATAAAAGTTGGCAAAAAATTTATCGAAATAATGGAAATTTCTTCTACAAAAAAGAACAAAAAGAGGTGGTAGATAAATTTACCAAATGTTTTGCTAATAAAATTAAATATTTGTATTTAGTTAACAAGATGTCATTAAATAAATTACAGGTATACTTATTTACTTTATCTTTCTTTAACAAAAAGAAAACTTTACCTTAAAAACAAAAAACATTTCGCAATTTTTTTTTTTTTAATAAACTTAGCAAAGCAAAATATAATACATTAGTTTAATTAATTGTGATTAATTAAAACTCAGTAAATCACCGGAATTTTATGTTTTCCTCTAACTCATTAAAAGAAAGATAAATCAATAGAAAATTGTTTTATTTAATTTTCATTAAAATTCTGTAATGAAATCTTTTCATTAAATATTGAATTACATGATAAATCCCTTAAACTGTTGTTAACTTTAAGCCACAGATTATTTTGCATTAAAAGTTTTTGTTTTAATTGTTTTTTAAACAAAATACGCAAAAATGAAAAAATATATATACACATATTAAAAAAGTTGAAAAACTTAAAATTACTACTCGTTAGGGTTTCTTTACACACCTACACAGTCTCTGGAATACAAAAGCATTGAGCAACTGTTCCCAAAAACAGTGGCCGGCATAAAGAGATTAAAGGATAACTTTAAAAATATAAAAATTCTAGAATCCCATATTCGTATTTGTTTTAGAGGAAGAGTTAAATATTTAATTCATACCCTACAAACATTTTTGAAATTTTTGGGCGATTGCTTGTTTGGCGATGATTACGCGATCCTTCTCAGGGAATACGAATCGCTAACCATCGCCTACGCCTTACAACTAGGCGATGAATATGCGAGCGCACACAAGTAGCGGCAATCATCAGTGTTTTTTTATAACTTTCGATAGAATTTTTTTTGTCTTGTTGTTTTGTTAAGGTAACGGGAAAATATATATTTGGTTTCAATCGCGGTGCACAATGTTCACGCGAATCGCGGTACACGAATCGCGTGGTTGACACATGCGAAAGTTTTCGCGATTCGCCGGAGGATCGTATTTAGCTTCCACGCGATGCATCGCAGCGATGTTAGACAACTTGCCGGCGATTCGCGGGCGATGATTCGGCAAAGAAAATTGTTTGCAGGGTATAAACAAGTTCGTTTTTTGTCTACTAAAAATGCCCACCACTGCTTTACTAAAAACCATACCATCATAATCCTGTTGTAAATGTGTTTGTGTGTTTTTATTGTTTAAAACACTCTATAATCTACTCACAATGTAATAGAAGATTTTCATCAAATAATCACGATTAAATAAAGATTTTTTTGAAGAATTTACAGTTATTTGAAATAAATGTGAAAAATGTTTTGCACTTGTATTTTAATTACAAGAAAGTTTAATGTTCTCCTCTCTATTAACACTAAAAACTTTAATGTACTAAAATTAAACTAAAGCTAGTTTCACAGTTGAATAACTTATAACAAATTTTAAAGATAACTAGCTGTAAAGCCTGTTCCTACCTGGCAGGAAGAAAAACTAGTTTAAGGTAAACCCCAACGTCAGTACCATATTCTTGGCAACTCTTTGCTTCATTGGTCTTTAGGGGGTTGCAAAATTAGCTGAAATGTTAAGTAACAGAATTTTGACACACCCCTTTTCCTCTCAATTCTACGCTCGTGATCAAAAAATCTTAGGAGCACACAAATATGGAAACTATATGGGCATTTCTATCACGTCGAACGTGACCGTCTTACACATTTAAAGAGGAAAAAGTCAAAATAAAACGGATTTTTATTTTGACAATATATTTAAATTATAGCTCTTAGTTAGTTCTTTAATTAGTGCTATTGTTCATTTTGATAAATTTTTTAGCTTTCAAGACAACTGCAAAAACGCAAGGTATTCGCACGTGAAAAAAACAGAAGTGGTTTTTGCGGCCACATTCAAACGCCGATTTCTACGAAACCTGAGGCTATATATTAATGCGACAAACTTTAGAATGTTATGCACTAATGTCTCTTTTTAGTTTTAAAAACTGTCGCATGTGAGATGTCGCACGTGACATTTTTTGTCATCATTATATTTATGTTCTTTCTGTTCCTTTTTTTTACGAAATTATATATAAACGAGCTTAGTTAACTTTTTCTTAAATGAACAGAAGATCTCAATGTCCTAGGTTAGCCCGGTGGCCGAATTTCGACGACTTGACAGTAACATCAAAAATAAATCTTTATAAAGGGTGGTTAAATTTTAAGGGCCGATCTTGAATGTGAACCACACCTAAACGCCAAGTTTTTTTCCGAATTTTATTTGACATTTCTCTATTTCAGACTTACTCAATTTGAACCATGGAGAGATACACAATCCAACAACGTGTTAAAGTTATCCAGACTTATTATGAAAATGGATGATAAATTTCGAAGAAAATCCTCTTCAGTGATGAGGCACATTTTCACCTCAGTGGATTTGTCGATAAGCAGAATTTCCGCATTTGGGCGAATAATAATCCAAGAGTGATTGTCGAAAAACCAATGCACCCACAAAGAGTGACTGTTTGGTGCGGTTTATGGGGTGGCGGCATCATCGGGCCGTATTTTTTCCAAAATGAGGCCGGTCAGGCAGTTACTGTGAATGGTGTTCGCTATCGTGAGATGATAACGAACTTTTTATGGCCCGAATTGGAAGATATGGATGTGGACGATATGTGGTTTCAGCAGGACGGTGCCACTTGCCACACATCTAACGAAACAATGGCTCTTTTGCGCAACAAATTCAATGGCCGTGTTATCTTACGTAATGGCGATGTCAATTGGCCGCCAAGATCATGTGATTTGACACCGTTGGACTTTTTTCTTTGGGGTTTTTTGAAAGAAAAGGTGTACGTCGATAAGCCAGCAACAATTCAAGAGCTAAAGGATGAGATAATTCGGCACATTAACGGCATAGAAACTCCATTATGCCTCAGGGTCATCGAAAATTTGGACCATCGGATGGAGGTGTGCCGCCGTGGTCGCGGCGCCCATTTGTCCGATATTTTGTTCCATACATAATTGAGTAATACCAATATATCATAATAAAATAAAATTACAATAATTTCCTAAATAGTTTGTGTTTTATTCAAAATCAACATCGGCCCTTGAAATTTAACCACCCTTAACCTACATTAGGGTGACCGTTAAAATCAAAAGTTGGATTTCTTTAGGTCTCACCCGCCAATTTGGTGGGTATTGAGAAAAAAACAACGGCAAAAAAATTTAGTATGATCGGCAAAGGTTAATACGTCCCTCACGCCCACCAAAGTTTGAGAAACATTATATTTTTACATGATATCTGACCTTTATGTTTTATAACTTAGAAAATATTAATTTTGTAGAAAAGTTGTTAACATATTTTAAAATAAATATTAAATAAAATATACGGAAAAATGTTACTCAAAAACGGTTAAGTTTATTGAATAAACTAAAAAAAACCGAAACTCCACAATAAAATTACCTTTAAGAAATATTAAAGGTTCTTCTAATACATGCAGTCGTTTTAGAAAAATAATTTTTTTTTTTTTTTTTGGAAAAAAACTAATTTTTTTTTAGCAAAATTTAAAATTTTTTGTTCTGAACAATTTTGCTTTTTAGTTGAACTGTTAATTTTTAATTCTTGATATTCTTGAATTAGGCTTCAGTTCATCAAATTAAATTTTTATTAAATTATTTTCACTGAGGAAGGAATTTTACAACTTGGATTTTTTTATTAAAATTTATTGATAATTTTTCTTTGGCTGAGCTGAAATTTGAACCTGGGTTGGTTTTCACATGTTTCAAGAATCACCACATTCTATCTTCAGAAAATCTTTGAGTTCTAACCACTGCATCACTGCGGTGCCCGCCAGCCAACAGTCAAACATCAATCTTTTAACCAGTACTACTGGTGGTTCGAAATTTGCTGTTATTATCATTTTTAAATTTCAAATTACATGTTGCCTCCTTTCCTCTGTTTTTTCGTATTCTTTCTGTCAAGACATTGTCTTGAAAACCTGAATACATTTGTTTATTATGTTTTTTTTTGAAAGTAATTTAATGAAAATTAAATTTAATGAACTCAAGCCTAATTAAAGAATATCAATTTTTGTTCTTTAAAAAGTGATTTAAATCTATTAACAACTTTTGATTTTATTCACAAAAGGCGAAAAATTTCCATTAAATTTAAGAATTTCCAAAAACGCAATATTTTTATAGAGATCGCTCACCCCTAAGGGGTGAAAATATATGTCAAGTATGTATGTTATATGGGGCTTTTTCTTCAATATATTTCTAGTCTGTATAGACAATTGTGTATGGGACCCCCTTAAAGAATAGAGATAGCGGGTAGGTATGATAGAAACAATTGATACCTATGCGTTTGACTATTTTTTTTGTAAGCAAATGCATACAAACACAAATATTGAAGTTGAATTGACGTGTGTAAGTAAAAATGGTTCTAAAGAAAAAATTTGCGTCAATGCTTTTTATTTTAGTTACGTTTTGGTAAATAGGAGATTTAGAGAAAACTTGTCAAGACAAAAGTTGTTGGAAACTTCACTTAAAACAACTTCTTAGTAAACGATTTTTATGTAAAATTAATATCTTCTAAGTTATGAGGCATAAATGTCGGACTTTACGATTTTCTCGAACTTTGGCGAGCGTGAGGGACGGCTAAGACTTCGCCCATTAACTTAAAAATTTTTTTGGCTTCGTTTTTTATCAATACCCACCCAATTGGGGGGGTGAGAGCATGGAAAAATAGAAAACATATATGCTCCATACAGTTAACGACCACCCTAACCTACATACTATGTACGTATACCCAGCAGGAAAAAGAAGGAGTAGGAAGGCCTTCTAGAAGGCCTCTGTACCCCTTCTTTTGGATGTACAAGGCCTTCTTGCTCCATTCCATACTCATATCTTTTTTACACACTTTGTCATTGCGGAGAAGGCCTTCCGCTCTCGCTTCTTCAGCAGGTACATAAGAAGGGTAACGGGACCAAAAAAAATTGATTTTGCTTTTGCTTGTGCAAAAAAAAACAATGCAAAAAATGTTACTCCTTCTCTACTCCGTTCTCATAGAGGCGAGTGTGAAAGGTGTATCTTATCATTTATACGAAAGAGCCGAGGCCTTCTATGAGGCCTTCTTTAGCAGTTAGATAAGAATAGTAATTGAATCAAAAAATCTTTTAAGCAGGCCTTTAAAAAGGTAAGAAAAGTAAGAAGGTCTTCTGAGTTTTCCCGCTGGGTATTTGGACATATGTATGTATATGTGATTCTTTGTTTAAATGAGGGCTCCTAAAATTTACGAAAAAAAAAAAAACAAACGGCTTTCCCTATTCATATCATTTTATTCGTTACTTTTATTTCGATATAAAATCATACAAAATTGTAAATCATCAAAAATTATTAAAAATGTTATATTGTTAATTTTCCCCAAAAAAGTCACACAAAGATGTGACGAAAAAAAATAAAATAATATAACCCCCCAAAAAAATAATGAAATAACCCCCCAAAAGTTTGTACAGAGCACAACAACAAAGATTTTTGGGGGGTTATTTCTTTTTGTTTGGGGTGTTATTTCATTTTCTTAATTGGGGGACTATTTCATATGAAATAATTCCCCAAAAAATCGTTATGAAATAAAGCCCCAATATATTTTTTTGGGGATTATTTAATTTTTAAATTTATTACGGAAACGTTTTTTGCGGCAAGGACTTTCTCCCATATAATATAACAAACACCGCTTTCGTTAGCAAAAGCTTATTTGTATAGCCTTTGGCCGGAAGCTAGAATTTTCTGCTCTATGGTATACCAAACACCGTCTTCGCTAAGTAAAGCTCCTAAATTTGGGCTTGCGCTAGGCCTAAGGCCGCCTATGCTGAAAAGCATTAATCAGCGAAGCCGGTATTTGTTATACCATAGAGGAGGAAATCCTTGCGCCCGGCCGAAGGCCGTCTATGCAGAGAAGATTTAGTTAGCGAAGCCAGTGTTTGTTATAACGTAGAGGAGAAATCCTTGCATCCGGCCGAAGGCCGGCTATACAGAAGGGCTTTAGTTATCGAAGCCGATCATTGGCATATCATAGAGGAGAAAAACCATGCTATCTATCGTATGATTCTTAAAACCAAAACTGTATAATTAATGTATTATACATATTGGGGTCTTATTTCATTCCAGAATTCGGGGTCTTATTTCATGTGAACTAAGCCCCCAAAAATTAGGGTATTATTTCATTTCTGTTTGGGGTGTTATTTCATTTAATTAGGAGTTTATTTCATTTTCAAAATTGGGGGCTTATTGCATATGAAATAAGGCCCCACACTTTGGGGGTTATTTCATTATTTTTTTGGGGGCTTATATTTTGGGGGGTTATTTCATGCCGCCATATAACAGACCTCAAAATTTATAAATAAATATTACTTTAAACATAAAATAAATGACTACAACCAAGAACTTCATTGCAGCAAAACAATATATTTCAAGAGAACCAGTGCGTTTAGACAGGTATGTACACGTGAGTTTGCAATTAAATGTATGTACATATTTACATACGTTAATCACTTATATAAAAAATTAATTTTCAAATTTTTAATTTTCACACTTACGATGTCGCACGTGACTAGAGTTTTTTTTCCCGGACTTTTTCGATTCCCGGGAAAGCGGGAATTTTTTGTTAAATTTCCCGGGATCCCGCTCCATATAAATAATACAGAGTAAATTTTGTTATTAATTAATGAAAAAAACTTTTACAAAAAAACGTAAGGGAACTTGTTTACAAAGAAAGTAAAAGAAATGGTTCAATACTAAAAAATTAATTGATGATTGAAAAAGGAACTTGAATTATTATCACCTCACGCTTTATTTTTATGCTTTTATTCAGTATTATTATGCTCTGGATACAAGATAAAAAGATAACATAAACATAACAATTTAAAATTAAGGTACTCAAGACATGAGATCAAAAAGTTAATTAATAAAATAGATAAAATACTTTAAAGAAATATATAACATTTTTTAACGGCTAAGGAAATAACTTTCTGACACACTCAAAGCGCTTAGTAAGTCGTCAAAAAGTATATTCCTGATTTTATTTACTAATTATCATGTTTCCGAAAAATTTCGTTCATTTTTTACCGAGGTTGGACAAATAGTTAAAAGTGCACCGTTGTAGCATGCTTCGGATTCACAATCAGAAGCAATTTTTTCTTTTTTTTAAAACAACGTCTATATCAGTCAAATGTATTTCAATGTTTATGCAAAAAAAGCATCAACCGGACTGCTTCTTACAAACCTTTTCATTTCAATAGATCCATTTGTAATCTTTAGGACAATGTCTTTTTCAAGTTGTATGTTGAAGTACCTTACACGAGTTTCCAAAATGTTATTTTATTTCGGTTTCCCCGCACTTCACGGGTATATAAACCAACACAAATTCAAATTGGAAATTTGTGTTTATCACCTAATAAACATATCGCTCCTTCATTGCATCATGGTCATATCTCAAAATTTGAAGTAACTTTAGCAAAGTTTTCCTTCATACCTTCTCGTATTATATCTCAAACTGAACCGAAGTTATAGCAAAATATATCTTTAAATCGGCACATTTTGAAAACTTTAATCGCATTTTGCCAAGATCGTTTGTTTTTGTAGATATGACTATGTTGCAATGAAGGATTGATATGTTTAGGTATTTCCTATTTTGAAGACTTGTTCATGGACAATGAAACTTTACTGCCTGCATCTTATTTTGAATTAATGTACTTTATGAACTCTTCACTTCACTAAATGTAATAATTATAAACTGTTGCACTGCCCATTCTGCTTTGAGTAGATTTATTGCATCAGGAGACATTGATTTAAATACATGTACTCACTTCTTGCAATTGATATAATCCACAACCCATCCACAGATGCTAATTTTTAGAGAATAGAAAACTAAATTTCAAAGTATAAATAGCTATTTTCTAAAATTATGAGGAATTTTTTTTCCCGGGATCCCGCAAGAAAAATCCTGGGAAAACGGGAAATAAAATAAGTAAAATAAGGGAAAAAACCCTACACGTGACCAACTTTATATATGTAAGTACCAAGATCACAAATCTGTTTTTTTCGGAAAGGTTCATTTTATATTAATTTTATAAAAAATTTCTGTTCGTTCTGGATTTTTGATGAGCTTTCTACATTTACTTTCCTCGCACTGATAGCAAATGTTGTTTTCTAATGTTGCCATGACATCGAAATATGAGATAATGCAAAGAAAAAAATTGCTGTTATTGGCTATCGCATAGTTTCTTATGCATTCTTTTTTGAATCTTTCTACCCTCCGAAAGATTTTAGTTAGAATAATTCAAAGCATATTGTCTATCTTAAAGAACTTTTATTAACACAAAACGTGCAATTGAAATATCGAAATGAGAAAAGTTGCACTTTTTCGACTTTGCTTTCGTAAATCTCGAAATAAGTTACAAATAAATATACAATTTTTTACATTTATTAAATTTGATTGTTTTCGTGTGAAAATATGCTACAACAAAGACTTTTCAAGAACTTATAGGTTGGTTTTCGGTTTCGGTGGATCTATCGGTGGAAATGTCCATCTATTACATATATACAGGCATATGAAATATAAATCGCAGAATAGGTGTTCCGTAAATTGCAATCGCAAGAAGTTTGCGACTTCAAATTGCAAAAGTATGCTCAAGAGAACTAGAATATTTTTCAGAAACTTTGGCAGATCGCTAGCAAAACGCACGAGTTTCAAAACACCTTAAAATAAATCTGGCGTTTTGCGATTTCAAATCGTGCGATTGTCAGAACATGGCCGATAGGTTTCAAAAATTGGAACGCCCAATAGATATATTGGAGCGTCGTATCAAATGGAAGGAGGCCTAAATGCCACTCTCGCATGCGATTGGGCAATAACCAGTCCATCCTTAAATCCTCTGGTTAAGAAAACGATAAATTTCCCTTTGTTCCACCCTTTAAACTTCTCTTGACTGAAAAACTGCGACTAGTTGTTAAAAGAGTCGGGCCAAATAAATCATTTAATTCTACTTGGTTGAAGAAACTCGTGCGGCAACAAGTTTTAAGGCTCAGTTAGCCGGGAGTATCAGTAACTTGACCTTACAGTAAAATTGTAAGACGCAACATCTTACTGCTAACGACAATCGTTGTAATTGCTTTACATACAACAAAATGAAGCAGCTGATTTGTAACGTTACTGTTACTCCCGGCTAACTGAGCCTTTATAATTAAATATTACTGCTAATATATTCCTTAGCAAATCAAAAATTGTGGTTTTTCGCTCTGGCGCAAGAATTTCTTCCAACTTAAATTGGCACTTTGGTGAAGAAGAAGTAGAAATTGTTAACAGTTACAAATATCTCGGTGTTGACATTACCTATAACTTGTCTTTTAAAAAACATTTAAATAATAAATTAGCTGCCGCAAAATTAGCAATAAATTCAACTTGGTCCAAATATATTAATCATTCACATATATCTAAAACCAACAAACTTCAAATATTTCATGCAGCTTCGAGGTCTATAATGTTTTACGCCGCACAAGTGTGGGGATTTAAGAAATATGACGATGTAGAAAAGTTATTTAGATTTTTTATAAAAAAAATGCTTTATCTACCAATGTCAACGCCAAATTACATGCTGTACTTGGAAACCGAGCTAGACTCCTTATACATTTCAACTTTAAAATTGCATTTTGAATACTTAAACAAAGTTTTAAATCTAAATCATCACAGATTACCGAGAATTTTAGCTCAGGAGGTAATAGAAAAAAAGGTCTTCTGGGCTGAAGAGTGGTCCCTCTTATGTCAAAAAATTGGTTTTTCACCTGATAATCCTAACATTCCTCTAAGTTCTTATGGGAAGGCAATTTTAGATCTTTTGAAAATAAAAGAACATGAAGATTATATAACAAAAGCTACAAATTCGGAACACCATGATCTGTACGCGCAGTTGAATTACAATGTTATTCCAGCACAAACAACAAATTTTTCATCACGTAAAACCAGCCTAATAATAAAAGCAAGAGATGGATTACTTAACTTAACAGGCAGACCCTTCAGAAATAATTCAGATGTCACATGCACAATGTGTAATCTAAACATAATTGAAAACACTTTCCACTTTATTGGAGTGTGTCCAGTATACAATGAATTTAGAATTAAATATTTTGGTAAAGCCCAAATTAATATTGATGAAGTTATATGCATACTAAATGGCTCAAACTTTAACTACTTGTATAATTATTTAGAAGTTTGTATAAAATATCGAAAATTGATAATTAATGAATTTGAATAATAAAATTTAAAAACATGTATAATATGTAAACATGTGTAAATATGTAAATAAAATTAAGAAACTAAATGTTAATTGTATAATAAACGCTAGTATAGTGCCAATCTGGCTCACAACATTAATGTTATGCCAAATGTAGATAGTAAAAAATATTGTAAATACTCTGAATGAAATATTGTGAATTACCTGGAATTGTACATACAAAATTTTTTACTTAAATCTATTAATAAATAATAATATATTCCTAAGGTCAAATACATCTCTGCTAATCCAATGTACAGTTTCAAACTAATTCATTCAGTCAGCCATTAAGAAATAGAAGGTCGGCAAAAAAAATTGTTTTAATAAAAATATATGAAATAAAAAGATTTAAAGGTTCTTCTAAAAAATTTCTTCATGACTTGAAAATGATTTGTCTAATTTGTATAATATTATTATATAAAAACCGATTTGGATTCAGCACGCTAAAGTCAATTAAAATCACATATCATCGGCTTTATATGCATACCTTCTAAGTCCAATTTTTAAATAAATTAAGATTTTGATACTGTGTGGTAGAGAAAGCTACGCCTCGTCGACCAGCATGTAATTTTTCTTGAATATGAGTCTTGAAGTGTGTAAAACCAACTATATTTTTGGTTCTCCTCTTAAGCTGTAAATATGATATATAAGATGTTTTTTGTTTCTCCTGTAAAATTTGCTGAAAGGCAGCAGGTTTGTATATTAAGGCGACGATATCAAAGTTCGACTTGTTTTTTACCAACCAGTGTTATTTGGGGGAATTTTTGTGAAAAACATTCTATATGTAAACCAGAATTTTGTTTTGAACTATCTTACAAACCATCATAAAACGCGTCAAGCGTAACGTTTTTCAGACCATAGCTTTGACGCTGAAAGGACATACAACCTAAATAAGGCCGTCAAGGTCATGAACTTGATTAAATCATCTTGTTTAATAAAAACCCAACGCAAAAAAGATTTAAAACATGAAACTAAACCCGCTAGATTGACCTTAAAAAATAAAAATAAATAAATAAATAAGCGTCGCGCTATTTGGGTTCGCTTTATAAATTTTGTATGAGCAAGGGATTTTTTTCACTGATAGAAAACGCTGGACGGACCGGACCACTGATTTAGCATTGGCCGTTAAAAATGAGACAACTTTTTGAAAAAGAAAATTTTTCAAGTCGACTTTTCTGTGAAATAGGAATATTTCTGTGAAACGCACCGGTTGGTAAAAAAGGACGCTTTATACCCTACAGCGAAGGTAAAAGGCTATGTATAAGTTTGTCATTCCGTTTGTAATTTCAACAATATTGATCTTAGACCCTATAAAGAAGTAGATTTAACGGTGTCGGTCTGACCGTTTGTCCGCTAAAATGGGGTTTGCGACCAGAAATTTTGGGGAGAAGGATGTTATATATGAATTTATGTATGTGTTTTCTATTGGCCGAGATAGGAGAAAAAAAACACGACTGCCTCTAATTTTACCCATAGATCCCTTGTCGTTTTTTATCTTGTTTTCCCATATATATGGAAAATGGTAGCAGCCAGAGTTTCTAAATCACGAACAAACATCTCGGTTATCAATACACAGCCTCTCTAAAATAGGCGTGAATGGAGAAGTAGGCGTGGCACTATCATACATAAACATTATAAATTTATGTATATCTGGAGCGCGAAAAGAGACAACGTTTTTAAATCAGGAACAAATATCTCGGTTACCAATACACAACACCCCACAAAATGTGGGTGGAATTGGAGAAGTGGGCATGGTCAAAATATATTTTTTTTTGTAATTCTACAAAACGGTAAAAGAAGAATTTTCCAAATTCGGTACACATAGCTGGGTTATTAATAGACAGTCTTTCTAAAAATATGGGCGGGATTGGACAAGGGGATTGGCACCTTCCATACAAACACAAAATTGATTTCTCTATACCTAGAGAACGGCAAGAGCCGAAGTTATCAAATTAATTACAAGCATCTTGGTTATCAATACACAACCTCTCCAAACAAATGGGCGGGATTGAAGAATTGGACGTGGCGCAAAAGAGATTTATTTATATCTAAAGAACGTTATTTACATAACTTTCTGTTCTAGTCGTACCATGGTGAAGGGTATATAAGATTCGGCATAGCCGAATTAAGCACACTTTTTTTGTTTGTGAAAAAAGAAAGCGTACCGTTTGTGAAACTTGAATTTCCTTTCGGAAAAATTGAAAAGGGAGTATGCTATTATTTTTAAGACTAATAAAATACTTTTTGTGTTAGAAAAAATTTAGCTAGAGTAAGAGACTTTTCAAAAAGTGGTATTTTTTTTGGTGACCCAAAAATATTGTTGGTTTTTGCAAAGTTCGGTTCCTTTTATAAAATAAGTGATTTTTTTGCTAATAAAGGGGATTTCCTTCTTTGAAAAAAGGAGACTCTTTTATCAAAAAGAGCCGTTTTAATGAAAAGATAAAATGTTTGCTTTTTTTTGGTGCATACAATTTTTTTTGAAAATTTTTTTTAAGAAGTTCTTGTAAATTAAATTTTTAAGCCAACAACACCATAGCGGAGCGAATGCATTTGTGTTGATGTCTTAAACACCTTAAGATATTGGTCATAGAACCACCTTTAAGTATACCGATCGACTTAGAATCACCTTTTGAATCGATTTGGCGATGTCCGTCCGTCCGGCTGGATGGCTGTTCATGTAAACCTTGTGCGCAAAGTACAGGTCACCATTTCAGAGATAATTTGTAATTTCGCATAGCTCCCCAACAAGTTTCTTTCCGAAAAAGGGTATTTATGCTTATTTATGCAATTAAATCAATTTTTTTCCAAACATATTTTATGGCAATCTTAATCATCATACAAAATTTTTTTGGAAACGATCCATAATTTCAAATAGCCCCAATGAAAGCGTCTTTCCGGAATTGAATCTTTGTGACCATAAACCATATTATTACTTTGGTTTGGTCCAAGCTTTTTTATTGCAATCTTTGTCATAGCTTACACACAAATTTTACTCTAGAAAATAGCATTAAAAGCCATAACCTTCTTCTTAAATTTGGTATTGACTTAAAATTTGGTGGCAGTATTTTTTACTTTGTTGAATCAAAATTTTGTATTGGTAGATCCAGAATTAAACATAGATAGGTCCTTAATAAGCCCCACCCTGAAATCACTTTAAGACAAAAAAATCTAAAATAAAGAAACATATCTAAATAATATTCAGCACAAAAAACTTTTACATGAATCTTAACCTTTTAATACAATTTTGTTCTGGAGGGTCCATGATTGCTATATGGGTCCCAAAAAGGGAACGCCCTTGAAAATTTGTCTCTAAGTTCTGTGTTGTGCGACGTTGCTTTCTTACCCAGGAAAAACTTTTTGATTTTTAGTAATAGGTGGTAGTTATTTCATACGTTACCTGGTATGTAGTTGTCATTACAATTGTCATTATTTTGAAAACTTTAATAAGTACTTACTAGTAATGACCACAACAACTACTTATTACTTCTATTATTTTCACTACTGAATATTTGCTTACTAATAATCAGCTCAATAACTACTTATTACTTGTGTTGTTTTCAGTACTGAATATTTACTTACTGGTAACGCACTTAATAATTACTTTTTAGGTCTATTAACTAGTGATATTTTGGCTTCTGGTAAATATATTGTAAGTACTTACAATTCAACTTACTAGTAGTTAAATAATAACTAGATATTTTTTGACTTCTAGTAAGTGTATTGTAAGTACTGAATTCTGTGGACACCTCGAACAAAAATAAGTAGTTATTCAGCCGAAAAATAAGTAGTGTTTATTTTCTCCAACATTATTTGCTAACTTACTTGGTAAGTTAAGTTTTTGCTGGGTAGTTGTTGTTTATTTATTTTTTGAATGTCAAAATCAGCATTGAATAAAAATTTTTTCATCAGAACTTTTTGTCGTATCCCTGAATATCAAATGATAATGTTCGCATAGAAAATTCTGTTATGGATACCAAAGCAGTTAATAGATTCGGATTCAAAATATTAGATTTTGAAATACAATTAAGATTTATTTTTCTTCAAGCTAATAAAATAGTAAATATAATTTATTTTCTTTTTTTATGTTAAACTTTACACAGTTTGTTTATTCCAACTTTCAATGTAAAAGAATAATTAAAATTCAAAACAACTCAATTTCAGATGAATATCTAGAGATACATCCGCTGCAAGCAATCAACTTTTTATTTTATTTATTTGAAAACCATAAAATATTTCTTCAGAATTAAAATTTGTAATTCAACATAAATGAAAGTGTATTATTATTAAAAATTGTTAATTTTTTTTTATATTGACTCACTCATTTACACAAAGATTTATTTTATATGAATTATCTAAACACAAAAAACTCTTCTTTTATTTGTCAGAGACCGCCAGTAAATTTCTTTTGTTTCGTGTTCAAATTGCAACAATTTCCGTTTCAAGTTGAATTCAAAATATTTAATTATTCATACAATTAAAATGTTTGTTTAGAGCAAAATTATTTATATTTATTTTATTAGAAATAAAATTTCGCAACACAATTTAGAATATTTTCTTCTTTTTTAAGAATTCAAAAACTAAGCGTTTAGAGAGGAAATAAAAAGGAAGCCAGAAAAAAGTTTTATAAGTTAAACTCCTTTTCAATTTTAATAGTTTGTTTTTTTATTTTGTAAATTTTTAACAAGAATTTGTCTTATTTTTCTTTAAGCGAGAAAAAAGGGCGGAGTGTTGGCAAGATGCGCGCGCTTTTTTTAAAAAAAGCAAAAACTAAAATTTTGGCAAAAGCAAAAATAAAAAAACTTTGTGTTTGGCAAAAGTTTGAAATTATAATTTTTTTTAGCTTTTGTATTTTGATTTAAATTTTATTTTTTTTTTTTAAAGATTTTCAAGTTTTGCAGAGAGCGCTAAAAACGTTTAAAGTGCACGGCCGACACGAATCGACTGATTAATAGCAACGAAAAATCACGCACACAAAAACCTGGTGAAGTAGACAAAATCCAAAGAAGAATAATAACAACAGATTTTTCCGGTATTTCCAAAAGCAAAACACATTAGAGAGCTTTTAACCAAAGACAAAAATAAAAAAGTACAAAAAAAAGCTGAAAGGCAAGAGAGTCTACGTCAATTTAAACAATCCATTTAAGGGTTAACGCAAAATGCCACAATGAATGTTTGAGCTTAAACTTAACGCAGGAGTTTACTGTTAACTAGAAGTTTTTTTTTAATAACAAAAGCTTTTAGTAAGGACTCTCTATGAAAGCTTGAAGGAGAGAGAAAACATAAATTAATTCATATTAATGCGTACTATAAAAGCTTTTTCGCTTTCTAAACTTTGCCATGCTGTATCGTGTTTGTTTGTTAAGTTTTGTATGTATGTTGTTTTTTTTTTTTTGTTTATATTAGAAATCTATTAGAACAATGTACGTATTTAATGACTATAAAAACAAAGATTTGCTTGTAGTATGAATGAAATGCAAAAAACTATGTAAAATAATAACTAAACTATGAATAACTGAAAATTTTAACAGACATGAGATGGAAGTATTTTTCAAGTTTTCAGCACAATTGGTCAATTTTTTATAGAAAGAGAACAAAGTTCTTTAGGAATTTTACCAAAACAAATGCAAAACGAAGAACATTTGCTGATAAAGGCACAATTTTGTACCAAAGGTACTTTTAGTGACAGATAAGCAGGCAGATAAAATAAAAATAATCACCAATTGCCTTAAAAAAACAATGATTTTCATTACAAAATTAAAAAAACTCGTAGAATTTTATAAACAATTTATATTATCGATTAATTTTCTTATTAACGATAATGTTATTAAGACAAATTTTATTGAAGATAAATTTTCTTTAGAAAATGTTTATTAAAGATAAATTTTCTTTAGAAAATGTTTATTAACGATTAATTTTCTTTAAAAAATTTTTATTAACGATAAATTTTGCTTAGAAAATTTTTATTAACGATAAATTTTGTTTAGAAAATTTTATTGACGATAAATTTTCTTTAGAAAATTTTTATTAACGATAAATTTTCTTTAGAAAATTTTTATTAACGATAAATTTTGTTTAGAAAATTTTTATTAACGATAAAGTTTTTTTAGAAAATTTTTATTAACGATAAATTTTCTTGAGACAATTTTTATGAACGTTAAATTTTCTTTAGAAAATTTTTATTAACGATAAATTTTCTTTAAAAAATTTTTATTAACGATAAATTTTGCTTAGAAAATTTTTACTAACGATAAATTTTCTTTAGAAATTTTTTATTAACGATAGATTTTGTTAAGAAAATTTTTATTAACGATAAATTTTCTTTAGAAAATTTTTATTAACGATAAATTTTCTTTAGAAAATTTTTATTAACGATAAATTTTCTTTAGAAAATTGTTATTAACGATAAATTTTCTTTAGAAAATTTTTATTACCAATAATTTTTCTTTAGCAAATTTTTTTTAACGATAAATATTTTAAAAATATATAGAACATTTTCCATAAAAAGTACAGAAAATTTTCGATAGAAAGTGTAGAAAATGTTCTATACAGACAGATAGTTTATATTATCGGTAAGAACTTATTTTCTCTATAAATATGTAAAAATGTCTGCACCATCATCAGCAAATAGAATGTCTTAGAGATGGAAAATCACAAGGAAAAATATTGTCAAGCACAGGAGATAGACAAGCACCTTGCGGACATTCAGCTGAAATGCTAAGAAAGTTTGATTTTTTGTTGTTCTTAAAAATTCTAAAGGTTCTAATTGTTAAATTACTTTTTATAAGTTTAATTGTTAGGGCATATTATATCTATAACAATTTTTGTCAATTTGTATACGTATAAGAGCATCATGCTAAACAGAGTCTAATGCGGCTCGAATATGTGCAAAACCCAGAAACAGTCCACCAACCAAACATTTTTTAAATAAATTTTTTTTAGTGGAATATAAGACTAGACGTATAATTTAAGTATTAAAAAGTACGTATTTCGATGATCATTATTACAATATTTTTTTCCAAATCCTACCCCACCCCTGATCTCTTATTGTTATACATGAATTTAACATTATTTTATAGGTGCTTTATGTGCTAAAAATAGTACTTACAGCAGACTAATCAAAACATAAATTTCGGTAAAAAAAATTTACATTCATTCGTTAAATTTAATTTTCAGTAAATTATTTTTACTGAAGGAAGGAATTTTACAGCATGAAATTTTATTAAAATTCGTTGATATATAATTTTAATTTTTTTTTTATGAATATATAATTTGTTTTGTTAAAATAAATAAAATTGGGTTTATTAAAAGTACTGGAAAAACTGTAGCGTGCGTTGTGAATCGTGCGTCACAAAGGGTTCATGGCTTTTGTCAAAAAATCACAACATTTTTTGGCTGCGATTAAGTGATTTTAGAATTCTCTTATATTCATCTTCGCTAGAAATTAGAAAAACACACATTAACTTTTAAAGTTACTTCCACTTTTTGTGGCGTGCGTAAGAAAACTTTGTGATCAATTATTTTGCAACAATGAAGAATGCTAAGAATTTATGATATATGCCACTCGTTAGTACAGTATTTATCGGTTATATGCACGTCGGTTATAAGCATTTCCCGCTTTTTTGCATTTAAGTTCGTGCAATTTCAGGTCGCAATTTAAAATATACATGGAAATTTCTTCTTTAAGCATTTCGCTTATATGCATTTCTCGCTTTTATGCAGGCAAAATTTTATACAATTTGAATAAATTGCATGAAAAAATGTCTTCTATACGCATCATTCATAAATTTGCAAAAATTGTACCAAAATTGTTCTAAAATGATAAATTCGGAAGTATCATCCCTATATTTATCATCACTGTCATAAGTCAGCTGTTAGATAAAAAAGTAAATGAGCGTGTTACCAAATAAAATTACATACAACTTTTTACTACTTTACTTTAAAATGCTAGTGTAATGAGTAGCGATATATATTTATTCTTGTCAAAAACACTTTGCATAGCAAAAAAACGAACACTGACAATTTTCCTCTAGCAACTATGTACCTCCAATGACAAGCACTTGATAAAATCGCTACTCACTTCACTGCTGGGACAGTTCTAATAAGCAATGGATTTTTACTTTTTTTATTATTAATCTAAACAATGATTTCAATGAAATGCTACCTGTGGTACAAAAATATTTTTTATATACATACTGAATTTAATCTATTTTTTTTTTTTTTTTGGGAAAATATTTTTTCAAATAAAGACTAATATAAAAACATCAGAGTTTTTATATATGCACGGCTGATGCAATTAAACGAGTTTTTTGTAAGCACAATATGTGCATATAAACGAGTTTTTATATTTGTATTTCCCGCTTATATGCACCGAAAATCGTGCATTTTCAGGAATGCTTATAACCGATAAATACTGTACATATTAATGTCGCTAAATACTATATATAAGTTGTATATATGTAAATGTTTCGTTACGCAGGATTTGCCATATCTAGTAGAACTTGAATAAAACTTGTTTTTAACAACTTTTTTTATTCGAAACAAAGGTTGTATGTTGTTGTGTTCGCAACAGAATCCGAACTGCTGAATGGTTAACACATTTTTTTCATTTATACAGTTGACAACTTTTTCTTTAATGTTTTTCAAATATTTAACCGAGCAATAAGGTACCTACCTGTGCCCATGTTCTGTAACTCTCGCGTCGAGAACTTTTCGATTTAAATGTGTTAAATGAAACACACAGTTGTTTTCTCACTGAACTGTGTCTGCAACTTTTTTTGACGAGTACTAGCTGTCACGTAAGGAAATTACTCTCAAATTTACAGAAAAAGTGTGTCTGTAACAATTTTGTGAGAAAAGTTCCCGCTTTGAACTGTCAAATAAACTCACTAATAAAAATGGGGTGCAAAAATGCAAAATACAAAGAATAGTAATAATAATATTTTGTTCTTGGCACATTCTTTCATAGTTAAATTGTTATGCTTTTAACATTTTTATTAAATATACGAACTTTTTTCAAAGCTTGTTTGCAAACAACAAACATTATTTGGTATAGCCGACGGTTGTATTTTCGCCGCCGTCGTTAAAAATGTTTCAATTTTGGTCGCCGTCAACGATATGTGTGACAGGCGTTCTCAACGCCCGCAATGTCACATCGACTTCGAGTAAAATGTTATGACATTTATAACGTAACGACGTAATCTCTTTTGATAGTTTTCGACATGAGTTACAGATACACTTCTATCTCACTTTTCGAGAAACGATGGAATATTTTGTTTCTCATCTTTTCGATGCAAGAAGTTCTCACTAAAGTTACAGAACATGGGTAATGGTTTAGCTATTGCTAAACCAATTTAACACTTCAAACATTTCTTGAAAATTTCAGCTGACATTTTCTAATAAAACGTACTTTTGTGATAATTTTTTTTTTCTTAACCCACTTACAACTACAATTATTGTTGGGTGACTATTAGGGTATTCATTTAATCGACCTTTTGCTTTAATCGGTTAATCGCTCGATTAATTAGCCGAGGTTTTGGTTTAATCAGTCAATAATCGGTTAATTTTGTTTTTGATCGGTTAACCGATTAATAAAGTTCTTTTCATAAATTAAGTAATTTCAATATATAGAAATTCATTAAATTTTTATTATTTGGAGTTTATTAGTAAAAAAACAATAACATACCCAACATTAAAATTCTTGAACTAAAACGAGCAAACCAAAAAAACAATTCATAAATATGTAATATGCATTTTTCAATTAATACATAATTGGAGGATTTACAAGGTGTGCTATCAAGTCATATCGTCATAATGTCCAAATAAAATTTTTCAATTGCTTAAAATAAATATTGTTGTGTTTCAAACAAAATAAAAATTTTAATGCAGCGCTTATTGATTCCTCATAACTGCACAGTAAAAATATAAATTATTAGCAGTAGCCCACAACAGTCATATCGTCAAAACTTGACTTAGAAAAAATTTGTTCACTTATCGAAGATGAATATCTAATTTCTCAGTCCTTTTTCAGGATTGCTCTAAACATATAAAATATTCCATTATGCCCTTAGAGTCCTGTTTTAATTTTTACAAATGTTTAACACTTCTAGTTGTTTCGGTTAATTTTGTTAAAACACTGTTATGAAAAGGTATGAGAAGAAACAAATAACTAAAAACATACATATAAAAAGTACGTGAACACCACATTCCTGTTGATTGAACATTGAAATCAGTCGGTGGAAAATGGGCTGAAATGAAGATCACAGAACACCTTTGTTTGTATGAAAAAATATTTTCTAAACACAAACCTTTTGTATATGAGACGAAACAAATAATAAAAAACACAAAAAAATATGTTATAATACTACAAAAAATTAAAAATTTTATTACATCGGTTAATCGCTTAATCGACTGAAATTAACCGGTTTAATCGTTAATCGAAAAAAGCCAATTTGAAATTAACCGATCAGTTAATCGGGTAGTAATTAATCGGTTAACCGATTGACGGTTAACCGAATGAATACCCTAGTGACTATCCAACCAATTGTAGTGGGGAGTGTAAGAAAAGATAAGCTCACTGTTTATTGTTGGTATTTTGTTTAAGCTTTCATATCGTTGCAAAGAAGACGTGAGTGTTTGTAACTCTCATTCACTTTGCAGTTTTGTTTTTGCATAATAAATTTAGCTTTTCTTAAGTCTTTGGGGAAAGGTTTCCTGATGATCTGGCTTAAGCAACCAGTGAAATGCGCATAGGAAAAGCTTATCCCATCAACAATAAATTTCAGTGTATTTATTAAGAATGAAAAATGGTAAAAATTGTTTGTAAGCACAACCAAAAAAATCTTATTTCCTTTTTACCCACTTACAACTACAATTCGATTCGGAAACCTACTGTAGGGGAATGTAAGAAAAGATAAACTCACTGTTTATTGTTGATGTTTTGTTTAAGCTTTGATATAGTTACAAGTGAGACTTTGAGTGTTTATAGTTCTTATTCGCTTTAGGATTTTATTTGTATAATATTTTTAGCTTTTCGAAAATCTTAGGAACAGGTTTCCTGATGAGTTGGCCTAAGCAACCAGTGAAATGCGCATAAAAGCTAGCTTTCCCTCAACAATAAATTTCAGTGTTTTTATCAAATATGAAAAATTGGGAATTTAGCACGTCATACAGAAATCTTATTTATAATAAATTTTGCATTCCCAAAAAATAACTTTGAAAAATTTTGTATTCCCAAAAACAAACATGAATTTTTTTTTAAGAAAAAAAAAAGTATTCCTGTTAAACAAAAAGTGATTTTTGAATATTTTTGGTAAAAAGGTACAATTTTTGTTAAAACTAAAAAAGCAGGGTTTTAAAAACTGCAGTCAAAACCAAAAACTGTTAAACAAAAAACGAAAATTTGGGTACAACTTTTCGCTTATTAAGTTGGTTTCACAGCGACTGTTTATATTAAATGAATCAGAAAGAAGTAAAAGCAAAAATTTTTTTCTGGCCAATGACAAATGAAGAAGTGGAAGAAATGGCCGTTTTTGTACTTTGACTGTAGTTTTTTAAACGCTGTAAAAAGTCCGTTTTGGAAAAAAGAGATAATTTTATTTTTGATATTTAATTCAAATTTATATAACGAAAAAAATTTAATTGTAAATAAAGAAACAAATATTCAGGTATGTCACAGAATTTGTACGAAAGTGAAAATCTACACATTTTTAAATTCGTAACGTTTTTGTTTTGTTTTCCTTTTTTTTTTTTTAAATAACCTTTTTGCGTTTAACATTTTGTAGAGAAAGATAAACTTTCATACTAATTTTGTTAATGTGACAGACCTGATTAATTGTATTGTAAAAGAGACGTTTTTTTTTTTTTAAACTTAATAAAAAATGTATTCTATATTCTGTGTAAACATTTCATCCTGAGAAGTTGTTCGTCCAGGAGTTCTGGTATTGCTAAGACTATGATAACACTTATTTTCCTTTCATTTTAGTTTAAATATCTTCTACTTTGTGTTACCGCCAATAAGTTTAGGGCAAACAATTATTTTAATATATTTAATACAAAAATCTGTAACACATGAACAAATTTAAAGTGAAAAATATAAAATTCATAAAAATTACCAAAAACTAATATACGGTTAATGACATTCAAAAAAAGCCAAACTCAAGAAATGGTCCTTTTCAAAAAAGGCAAATTAAAATATTTTCGAGAGGATGTCTTCATGATTACCATCAAGAGATAAAGTGTCTGGTTATTTTCGTTTCTTTTCTTGTTGTCTGCCAGGATAAACTCTTGACTTTTTTGTTGTATTTTATGAAAATCTTTATTCGTTTCTTTGTTCTCTTAATATTTGAGCTTGTTAGCACCTGTTTTCGATTGATTTTGTCTGTTCAAAGATGGTGGGTGAATCCCTTAAGCATCTCCGTACCGTCATCGTCATTATTATGATTTGCTTGAGAAACCAAGGAAACAGTGGCAGTGATATGTTACGCCAATACCACCCCTTAAATCAATACTCATACATACGCATTAGCACAAAGATTTGTCTTTAACAAAAATTAAAATCGACAATTTAACCCAAAAACCCCCAAAAAATAAATAAATAAATAAAACGTTAAAAGAAAATGAGTTTAAAATGATGAAGCTTAAAGTACTTTCTTTATTTCTTTTTTACGTGAGTTTTTCTTATACATATTTGGATTTTTTTCGCATTTTTTTGAATTTTTTCTTCTTCCTAATGTCGTTTTACCTTCTTGTCTTGACAGCTGAAATCAGTTGTAATCTATTTGTTTTTTTTTGAGAAGACCTGCCCAGTAGTTCTTGTTTGGATTTTATGGTAGTTCATTAATAAACTAAGACCTTCTGCAAAAATAAACTTTTATAGTGTAAGCCCAGACTAATTTTCTGCCTGGGGTTTAACTTGCAAAATAGTTCTCAGATCTGGTGACTCTAGTTTAATTTGTGTTTGATTACACAGAAAGAAAAACATTCGGTATAAATTAAGTCGTACTGAAAAATTCAAGTACGAATAACACTCAAACGTACTTAAAACAATCCTTAATTGGATTACTTTCGAATAATGAATCCCGGAATTTCTTAAAATAAGTACAAAATTCTTAAACCAAGTAAAAAAAAAAATAAACTTTTCGTTGGTAGTGCCGCTCTGAGAGTATAATTACAAAGTGAGTGTTTTATTCTCATTTTACTTATCAAAGTTTGTTGCAGACAAGCATATAAAAAGATACTCATACTAAGTTTTAAAAGGACTTTTTTGACACGCGCCCAGAATTTGAAGTCGGATTAAAAATAAACCCACTGTCAAGCCATGAACAACGATATGCGATTTGATGAGATCGGACTTTAAATGGCACCGCTACATATTAAAAACCAAAAGGGTTGTATTTGGGGGCGTGGCAGAAAAAAATATTTCCTGCTTTAGGAACATCATTTACATTGATCAAAATTTGTAAAAGCTAAATTTTTTACTTTTAAAAAACCTTCATTACTTTTTTATTTTTTACTCGATTTTATTAAATGAAAGCTGGTTTAACTCAAAATTAAATAATCTTTAATCAAATATATACATAAGGATATGTTTTTAAGCAAACTAATTTAAAAAATGGCACCAAGGTTGAAAAACCCAGAAAAAATACAATTAAAATCAGATATAATAAGGAATATCACTACAAAAATTTTATACACATACCAAAGGGTGAATATATTTAAAAAGGCACATATCTCTTCTTTCAGAAACCGTTTTAAAAATAAATTTCGGCTAAAAATCAACTGAGTTACGTGTTCATAAGTACTCGAACCTACCAGCAAATGTTTTTTTCGGAATAACTCCGAAATTTGAGGGTGTTTCCAAACTTTTTAAAATTGATTTATGATCTACTCAATAAGGTCTATAACCAACACTAGGTCGCTTTTCAAGTATATTTTCACTGTAGCACCGTGTAATTGAAATTACGTAAGGTAAGTAAATTAATCATAACAAAATTCTCCTTCTTATTTCACTTTTGGATAATTTTAGGTACTAATTTGGGATTAAATCAATTTTATAATACTTGAATAAAGCCCATTTTGAGATTGGTTAATTCTTAGTTTTAATTAAATCAGTCTCATTTTCGGGTTATTTCTAGTACAAACTCGGAATTCAATACGGATAAGTTAAGTATTTGACGATTGAAAATCCTTACTTGAATCAATCTTTTTGTACTTGATTAAAGAGATTCCGTTCTCACCGTACTATTAATACCGCTTCGGATGGATTGAATTTTCTTTTGAGTGTACACACCGTCTTCATTAGCCATCGCCAAGTTTAAACAACAAACTAGTTCATCTACCCACATAAATTTGGACCGTAAATACTGCTGTTGTCGATGTGTAATTCTTGTTCAAATAGCGTTGTTTAAACATTTGTTACCACAACGATGTCTAGCATCACTGTAGTGTTGCCATATGAAAAACGCGATTTTTATTGTTATTGTTGCTTTTAATATGGGTAGTAGTGCAAGACGTTTTCCCTTCGTCAATGAACATGAGTAAATTATTCTGCCAAGGTTTTTTTCTTGTGCACATAAAACAATGGATAGTAAAGACAGTGTGTTAGGTCGTAAACCTAAACAGCACTTGTAAGTCTCATCGGAAAGTGGAAAGAAAGACAGAGTACTAATTATATAGGGCTCTGATTGGATGGAGTATTCTGTGTAACCATTTTTTTATCAGTATGGCGAAGCCATATAACGCTTTTACAATTGACTTACTTAAATAAAATATATTATATTTTATTTAAAAAATTTGCATTATTAATTAAAAGTTAATTAAATTTGCAACAGTAAACATATTAATAGTAAAAGTTTAATTCGCTTGATTAAACGTTTACTTCACTTGATTAAATTTTTAATTAAAACTGATTTTATTTTTAATTAATGCTTTAATTGGTGAACAATTTTAGAGAATTTTTTCTGTGTACTAACGCAAATATAATTTGGCCATTTAAATTTTTCGGTGTTTTTACATATAAATCTGGAGCAGCTTGTTATGCGTTTTCAAATTAACAGATCACCAATAGATTGCAGCTGACTAGATTTTTATCTAGTACCAAGGGGAATGATCATAAGATGGATTTAAAACTACTTATTAGTGAGGTCCCATGAAGTTAAAATGGTTTATATTTATATCAAGGAAAGCAAGGTTTTAAAAAAATATCGGGTTTAGGGGCGTAGCTTTACCAGTAATTTGGAACAAAGTTCAGCCTGCTGGCAGTTGCCATTTCGAGCTTATTAATAGTAACTTATTTTGCAAATTAGCCGCATATTACGAACTTAAGACTGTTGGCATGCACACAGTACATATGATCATAAGATGTAAGATTAAGTGCTTTTTAATTGCTTCCCGAAATGTTTTTTTAATATGACATACCAGCCAGAAGAGCTTCTATTTTAGACCGAATTGTTTGTTTAATATGACATAACAGCCAGAAGAGCTTCTTTTTTAGACCGCGCTACGTTCCCGAATTTTTTAAAAATTAATCGAAAATATGACCCTTATTATTATGCTCAGCATTAAAACCCAAATACGGATCCAAACTCTTCCATATGTTCGGTCAACTTTGTAAAGCCATTAAAAGTAACTAATATTGGATTAAACCTCAGAACTGCAGGGCATTGGATTTATTTATTATTTATTGATCGAAATTATATGTCTGTTTGTATGTCATACAACAAAGTTAAATAATCCAAAATGTGTCTTAAGAAAAATCTGCACAAATAATGGTAAATACAGAAAAAGAAACAATATATTTTTTAACTTGTACACACAAATTTGTGTTTGTATACGCAGCAGGGGAATAAATCGTTATAAATTTGACATTGTAAGTACTTGACAACAAATTTTTTATACCTAGTTTAAAGACAAAGGCCAATGTTAGTTTTACAAAGTCCTCAGATTTCTAAAACTTTCAAAAAACTTTGATAAGTTTCAAAAATCTTTAATCTCTTTTTCTATTTTGTACATAATATTCTTGAGATTTTTCAGTTATTTTCCAAATGCAAATTAAATAAAAATTTTGAATGAATATTTATCATTTGTAGAAATAAAAAGCCTAGAATTTGTGAATAATTAATAAGATCTTGGAAATGTCGCCGAAATGTGGCTTTATCTCAACAATTTTGCGCTAATTTGTTTTTGGTTTGTTTTAATAAGCAAATCACTTATCAGAGAAAACAAATCGGATTTAAGGGTTTGCTAAGGCTTAAGTTCATCAACTTTTATTTTAATGTAACATGTAAATAAAATTGAAAATTTATAATAAATTACAGCAAATTTCGATCCACCAATATGCAGCAGCAGTGGCGCATACGGAAGAACGGCAAAGAATTCTGATGATGGGAATGCGGTTATTCTTGAAACATGTAAATTCGACCCGAGTTCAATACC
Organism: Pollenia griseotomentosa; assembly: GCA_963931875.1. NCBI lineage: Eukaryota > Metazoa > Arthropoda > Insecta > Diptera > Polleniidae > Pollenia > Pollenia griseotomentosa. The sequence continues at coordinate 109,887,784 of OZ007560.1, forward strand.
GTGCTCAGTCAAAAATAAAATTATCAAAAAAATTTTTATTTAATTTTATGTTGTAAATTCCTTTCTTCACTAAAAATTATTTAATGAAAATTTAATTTGATGAACTTAAGCCTAATTAAAATATCATAAACGTCAATTAAAAACCAACAGTTCAATGAAAAAAATCACAATTGTTCCAATCCGAATTTATTTAAATAACTCTCCTATTCCAGCCTGTGTTGGACGATTATAAGATTCGGCTCAGACCTTCACTTTAGTATTGAAAAGCCAAGTGTCCCCTAGCTCATAAGGCATGAACGCTATAGTTCGAAAAGCCTTAGTCTGGGAGCATATTTGTATGGGCGGCTAGGATAGGTGAAAAAATAGGCTGATTTCGCGGATTTTTAAGACCAACAACATCTGATATATGTATAGAGCATATTTAAGCTTAATTTTATCAGCTTATATTGTTTTGTATAGCCTTCCTAAACGTCAGTATGAGTTGTCAAAGCAGTGCTTAAATCAAGCAATTATACTCCGCAACACTGCAGTTAATAACTGGGATACGAAAGAAATCCAAAATTGCCAGATCTCAAGAGATCGTAAAGACCAGAGATCCGATCTGGTACCACGAGAATGAGTAGGTCCCCGGTGAGTTGGAACTAGACTGACTATTGGTTGAGACCTCACTTAGTATGCTTCTTGCGGGCAATGTTTTCTTTCTTTCTTTCCGGAAGATTGTCTTAAAGGGAATCCCGCTTTACCGTTGAAAAGCCTCTTTCGGGGGTCACGTGTTTATACTACTAAAGGGCTGATTTTTCACCAGTTGTGGAAGAGTTCGCCTGAAACAGGATCATCCCTAAACATAGAAAAATGCATCTTCATCTTCAGAATTGAGATGTCAATGTTATTACAAATGACACCAATGAAGCAAAAAGTGACATCAATCCAATGACGAACGTCATCATAAAATTTTATCACATTTTATTCGTCATCTATGCTATGACTACAGTGACAACAACTCGATGCCACATTTTCTGAATGATAACCATTATTTTCATGTTTTAAACGCAAAATAAGAAACAAAACTTCCCATATTCTATTTTTTTTTAAATATTTAGTTAAATACATAAAATTTTCAAAGTACAATGATTACGAAAACCATATCGGTCATGCTGGTGGTGTCTTACAATTAAGAGTTCTGCTGTAAACAAACGGCGGAACACCAACAAAAGTGAAGCAAACATGTGTAACGGGTAAGAAAATAATAATATTCTCTTACTTTGAATTATGTTAATCCTAATGACTCAATTTATTGACAATCTGTCCATTCTTCGTTGTTGCTGAGTCATCGCACTGATGGCATTTTTTATTAAACTGAGTCCGATTCATCATTTCTGTGATGCCGATGTGGCATTCCATTGATGACATAATTTCACCTGACGACAACTTGGCCAAGTGATGTAAAGGCTGACATCACAATGATGGTAATAGTACTGATGTCAAATACATCAGCGTTATGACGCCTTTTCTGTCAGTGTAGGTGCTGTGCTACTCAACAGAGGCTGCTAGCATATTTCCACGAGCAGTGGCGGTTAGATAACTCCAGCTTCTAGATAAGGAACGACTGTATAATCTTGCAAGATTATGAACTCCATCCGCTACAAGTATACCGGTTGCTATGACACTCAAGACGGTTGGTAACGCATTGTTTATCACCCTGAGGTTGAGACCCTAAATGGAATAGGCCTTAGGGCAGTAATCAATGTAAATCTTATTCACAGCTGTCATTTGAAACCTTGCAAAAGAATAGTCAATTTAAACATTGTCCTAGTTACGTTTGTTTAAATTTTAGCTGCGAAATAGATGACTGTATCCTTTAGATTAAATTTTGAGGATAGTTTACCTTACATATCGTTAGCTTAAGTGCAAAAAGGCGTAACTAACAAAAAATTCAAAATATTCTCAAAAAAAAAAAAAAAAAAAAAAAAAAAAAACCTTTTATTAACAAAACACAAAAGGACGTAATTACAAGTGTGTTTATTAATTAAATGCAAAACGTCATAATAACACATTTTTTCTAACAAAAAATAAAGAAATTGTTTTCTTTGAAAATTGTTTGAATAATTCAATGGATGATTTATTAATGCATGTTTTTCTGGCATGTTTATAGTTTTCATTTGACAAAGTTTTTTGCTTTTCCTGTAAAATTATATTTTTTTGTTAGTTACGCCTTTATGCATTTCAGCTAACGATATATATACCCTCATACACAAAATTTCACATAAAGCTCAAAGTTTCAAAAAAGTTGTTTTTTGTTGGGTTTCTTGAAATTTTTCATTTAAAGATGAAATTTAGAAATACCGTATGATTAATTTTCTTTGGCTTAAATTCTTCAAGTTCATTGTCAGTAGTATTCATAAAAATACTTATTTATGTATTTGAAATTTCATAAAGATTTACAAAACATATTTCCTATAAATATTTTACTTAACAAACGTTTCTTTAGTTTAATATTTGTTCTTGAATACGGGTGCTCTTCTTGGAAAACTTTAAGAAACTTTTTATTTTGCTTATTAAAAGAATTTTCTTTATTAATCCACAACATTTATGTTGTCGTTGAAAACATTTTAATAATTCAGTTGAAAATGTACGACTTATCGTCTATTAAAACTTTTTAAATTTTTCGTTGCAATTAATTCACCGAATTGGCATAGTAACATTTAGCAGTACACATACATACGTAGTATACGAGGGCGGTCACAAAATATACCGACTTTATAAATAAAACACACCAAACTTGGAACGGCGAATTCACTAGAAGGTGAGAATAACCCCAAAACATTGCTTCTGTGATCCGTTTGTTAAAAATATTGCTGGTAAAAAAAGAGTTGTTTACATAAAAAACTGAATTTTGTATACAAGCTTTGACCACTCGACCCCCGAAAAAAAACCATACCCCACCTTCTAATGAATTCGCCTTGAAAATTCGGAAACATTTTCATTATTTCTCAAGATAGGGTGCAGTTGTTCCGCATTAGTAAAGTTGTATGTTCGTAAATGCATCACTTGTAAGAAACTTGACATTACTCCCATATGCCAAAAGTTTTTTTATGCAGTGATGCCGCAGCTCTGCAGCAAATATTGGCAGTTTTTGTATCAGTTAATTTTTTGATGCAATAACTTTTAACATAAAAGAAATCGTTTTATTTTTCTTTTTTCATGCTTTTTCTTGTAATTTATAAGAAAACTATTACGTTTGGTTAAATATTTTCAATAAAATTTGCCATCGCTATTGTTGATAACATATTCTTTTATGTTCGCTCATAAAACTTTTAAAATTTAGCTCGTGTTCAAAAATTCACACTTTTCACAGCTGTTGTGCAGTAAAAAAGCGTCAGCATCAGAAGTGCAACTGTTGATCATGCATCAGCAACAAAATTTTGCATCACTGCAGCAGTGATGCACAGTTTTGATGCATTTACGAACGTACCCATAATCTTATTAGAGCTTATAACACTATTCCCACCGACATTCAGTACCTGCGATACCCTGTTTATAGTAAGAATTGTTTACCTCTTCAAAATAGCCATCAACTGTAGACTCTACCTCTTTATTGTCATTATTATGTTTGGAAATAGAGTGAGCAAAGCCTGGCAAATAAAGTGCGTGATTAAGCACTTCGAACTTTAATTTATAGATTTATAGATGCGTGTTGACAGGTGAATTGTTTTGATAAAACAACACTTTTTTCGCCAAATGCTGCCTTTTTCCCTTAATTTCATCATTTAAGCGCTGCAATAAAATAGCATAAAACTCCTCTTTAATTGGTTTTCCTTTTCGAAGATAATCAATAAAAATTATCTCACGCGCATCAAAAAAAAAACTTACGACATGAGGTGACAGGCAAATAGATTGTGTAGGAAATTTTTTATAACAATCACTCGATTTTTTGATTACATTTCATACATTTTACTACACAATCAATTGCTTGTCACCTGGAAAAAACATATTAGTCTTTTTTGGGCACGATTCTCCCATTTTCAAAAACACTGCTTTAAATGTTCCTTTGTTTCGGGTGTGCAGGTCTTATCCATTGTTACAAATTGACGCAAAAAACTCCACAGAAAAAAATAAAAATGGATTTCAATTTAAAAATGTATGCTATTATTTAAAAATTATTTAAATTTGCACCAGTAAACAAATTAATATTATCAATTTAATATTTTTTGATATTAACAACATTTTCTAAAGTAATGTAGTTGATTTAAGTAAACGTTTTATTCACTAGATTGAATTTTTAATAAACACTGATTTTAATTTTTAATTAATGGTTTAATTAAAAAAATAATTGGCGAGAATGTGTGCAGCCATCTGTACGTCAGTCCGGCTTAATTTGGAAGCACTGTTATATATACATTTCTTAGTACTCAGAAAATCATAGATAATTTGTGACAATGGTTAAAAGAAAACTTCAAAAAACATCTGTCGCTTCAAGAAAACCACCAAAAATGTGTTTCACTTCCTGTAAAAAGGAGGCTTATAGCAATAGAACCCTTTAAATGAAACGAAAAAATTGTGACAAAAAATTTGCAACATGTTTTTTTGACTGGCATTGATATAAAAAATCCAGAACTATGGTTTAACAAATAACGTAAATAAAAAAAGTTCATGGTAATTCAATTAATGAAAATGGGAAGAATTTAAAAAGGAGAAAGGAATTTAAATTAGATAAGTGACAACTCTTTGCCACGAATGATTTAAAAGGGTATATAAAGTTTGCTATTTTGTGTGCAACACTAAGAAATACTCATCTAAGAGTATTCCGAATCCTTCAGTAATTACAAGTTCACTAAGGCTTGTCCGTGTCTGTTAAAACAAGAATAATTGTGGAGTCACACTATTCCGCAAAATCGGTGCTGTAGGAAAAAAGTTTTGTACTTAGTAATGCACGGCTAAGACATTCTTTATATAAAAACTTTTTGCGACCAATTATTTTGCCTAGTCTCTCTACACAAATGACTTTTCGGAAGTAGGATTTTTGATGCGAATATGATCAGAAATATGTTATACGTTTTATCAAGCGCCCAATTGGTCTATTATTTTACACAGCCTCATTAATAAATCAACTGTGGTGGTTGGACCACCATTTATTAAAAAACCTTTAAAGTTAGATGGTTCAACAACTTTTAGAATAAAAGCTTTAAAGCTTTACGATAAAAACTTATTTACATATTACAGGGTTGATAAGGTTGGTACAATTGTACTTTGTTGGTACAATTCAAAACTAAAAAGTACGCTGGTATCCCCGTGACTCATTTGGTACTATTTCCAAACTTTTGAAACCTACATATTTATAATTGATAAAAAATGGCAACTCGTTTTTACTGTCCAATGAATATAAGCGGATGCAAATAGTCTTGCGAAAATGCAAAATGTCGTAGCTTTTTTATGAAATCTTAGAGAAGCTCTATTTTTTGTTGTTGGATTTAACAAAACAGCTATGATATTTTGTATTTGCTCTTTTGCAAGACCATTTGCACCAAACACTGAACTCCGCTACTGTGAATAGATTTTTGCACTCGTTTATTGAACGATTGCTCATGCCACATTCTAAATTTAGTATCAGCGGCAGCACATAAGCGTGCATTTTCTGATGATATTGACAAGTTTTTAAAAGATATAGGAAAATACTTCTGCAAAAGTTCTACATAGAAGAAAAGACGACTTCCTCTCAATTCAAGATTATTTTAGAACGAATACATAATATTTTCAAATATTCGTCATCAAGATGTTGTCACGTCAAAAAGTAATCAGCAGAATTTTGGAACAGTAAGAGCCCACTCCATTATTATTTTACTCCGAATTATTTTGAAGGAGATTTAACAAGCGCTAAACTAAATTTTATTATATTCGGACTTTCTTTTCCATTCCTATTTCTGCAGTACATATTGAAAATTGTAAATACAATAAATTTGGAAATGCAGTCCGAAGATGCTCGTATGCAAATTTTTTTAGAACGCTTAAAAATTATAGTTTCGTTTAAAATTCGAGATTGCAATTTGAGAAATATTCGTCAATTTTCCACAAAAAAGACGATTAATTCTAAAAGTGTATGAAAACACTCTCTGGCGGCAATTAAAAATAAATAAATTTCCCGACCCTAAAAACCGCATAATACAGGTCTGGCTAGACCAAATACAATTGGTTTGCCTCTATGCTTGAATATTTTTAAAAACTAACTATTTTTAAAAATCTGGGGCTCGAAATTTATTTTTTGACCTATGGTTTCGTTGGCAAAGTTTCTTGGAATGACTTCTAGAACAAGAATCGCGATGTGCTTCTGACGCGAAAAAATTTTACCCACCCTATTATTATGTATAATTAATGACAATGTATTTTTTGCTATCTATACTTTACATGTACAAAGTACATGTACCTTTTTTTTGTTTTTGTTGTGTTAAATTTTGGTTTTTAAAAATAAAATAAAAAAAAAATTTATAAAAAAATGATTTAGTACTATTGGGGCCGAAAAAGTACGATTTTAAATGTTTGTTGGTACAATATTGGTTTTCTCATTTATCATCCTTGATACATATAGAGAAAACCTTAGAATACTGTTATAATAAGGAAGAAAGAGAGAGTATTTTTTATGACAGAGAGTATAAATAACAAAATACTCAAGAATTCCTTTACGAAGTTAAAAGTTAAAATTCTTTTTTTTTATTTTTAAAATAAACGGGTTTGTTTTTATTGATGATGTTGTTAAAAAAATTAACGAAATATCCTTTTAAGTCAACAAGACTGTAAAGTAAAATAGTACTCAAGGCTTCAGTAATTTCAAAAAACAATAGTCCATTTAATGATTGTACTGGCAGGATAAAGGAAACAAAAAGAAACTTTTGAAATAAAACAAAAAAAAAAAAAAACGGTTAGACAATTTAACTGGATTATCTGTAAAAAAACTCTGCTTTGTGAGTGTCACTGTGTTAGTGGTAAAGTAAAAGTGTTTGTGGGAGTGTGTTTTTGTTTGTATGTAACGTTCGAGGATTTAAGTATCCGGCCACAATTACAACTACAAGAAACATTTCTTTATTGTTTTGCTGTCTAAAGCTTCTATTATTTTACTGATAAGCAACTTTTAGGGGTAATGAACGACAGGAAAATATATATGAAAGGAAAACAAATGAAAGAAAAAAATAATGGAGAAAAAGAGGGGACAAATGAATTTGCTTGTAGTTTTGTCCTTAGCATTGGATTTTTTGCTTATAGGTAGAGGTTTGCTATTTATGTCTGTATTTGTATTTCTAGGATTGCTTTTGTTAAGGTTCTTTGGATCAAAAATTTCATTTGTCTTTTGGAGAGGTTTCTTTAGAAAATGGTTGCAAGGGATGAGTGTGAGTCTAAGAATCCGTGCTGCCAAATCTTTTCGACATAAGATGAGAAAATTTTTAGTTAAAAATAGCTAAATAAAAATGCATTAATATATTTTAGTTTTGTAGTTTTGTATATGTTTTTTTTTTTAAATATTGTTTTTTTAAAATTTTTTTTTAATATTTTCCGAGGCATTAAATGATGTTAAAAATTTTTGTTATAAAAAGCTTTCAAGACAGATTGCTTTACAACGCTGTAATCACATTAACATCAGCAGTCTACACTGATAGAAAAAGCATCATAACGCTGATGTATTTTGACATCATTACTCTGACAAGTGTCCTCCTTTTTAACCACATGACACTTTTCATCATTGTGATGTCAGCCTTAACATCGTAACATCGGAGAAAAGACTCATTATGTTCAATTTAATGACAAACGGTAGTATGCCGCCCTTTGGTTACAGAATAACTCATAATTATAAGACACAAGCAGCCATTCTACTTTGAACATATTATGTATTTACCTACATATCTTAAACAAATAGAATATGGGAATTTTTGTTTCTTATTTTACGTTTCTAGCAGGAACATAATGTTAATCATACACAAAATGCGTCGTCGAGTTGTTGTCACTGAAGTCATAGCATAGACGAAGCCCTCAATATGAGAAAATTTTATGATGACGTTCGTCATTGGATTGATGTTACTTTTTGCTTCTGATTGTAAGGGCATCACCAATATGAAGATTCAATTTTTTTATGAGTGTACACCTGATACTAACACGATTTTAGTGTTAATTTTAATAAGGCCCTTATTTTTTACGTCGCTTTTTAATACATAAAATTTTTGCAGATTTCTGCATTTCATCTTAATCATATTGATATTTTTCAGGAATTGTTATCAAAAACTTAAAGGAAATATTTTGTAAATGCAAATGGCTAAACCCCGGACCACAGGAGAAATTTGTGGTATCTAATTTTAAGCTTATACACAGAAAAAATTTTTTAGGCCAGTAAAAGAATGAATCAAAAATAAAATCAGTTTTTATAAAATATTTAATCAGGTGAATTAAACTTTTAATCAAGTGAATTAAACTTTTAATTGAAATATTGTCAATTAAACATTTTATACACTTGATTAAAAAGTTTAATTCACCTTATTAAATATTTAATTAAAACTGATTTTATTTTTGATTAATTCTTTTACTGGCCTAAAAAATTTTTTCTGTGTATATATATGTTAGTGCTGGTAAAGTTTTGAGTATTGGGTGCCAAGTATCGAGTATTTACACTTATTTTTGGGTACTCGATGCTTTCAGAGTTGTTTTTTTTTTTTTTTAAATTTAAATTGAAAAACGAAACTAAAGGAAAAACGTATTAAACTGTTTTTAAACAACTTTAACACAAAAGATATTAAAATTAATAAAAAAAGCAGATTTTGGCTTTGAAGAGTTGCTCGAAAAATAAAAAAAAATTTTTGAAAGTATTGAGTACTCAAATGAATTGTATTCAGTAGTATTGAGTAAGGAAAAGTAGTAGAGTTTGGCAGCACTATTTTATCTTAACCCCTAGACCACACAAGCCATAAGTTTGGCAATTTTGGCGTGGCTCGTCAGCTTATTAATGGTTTAACCTACCGACCATTTAAAAAAAAATGAGTTAGGTATGGTCTTTATATCCGTGGCATTTTGCCAAAACTCAAGTTGAGATAAGATAGCAATAGAGTTTTTTTAAAAAAACTAGGGGAAAATAATTTTTAACAAATAATAAAATAAACCGAAATTAAAGAAAAATTTCGTTTATAATACAAAATTTTAAAAACTTAAGCAACAATGTTTTTTGAATGAAAATTCGTATGATAAACAACATATTTTTTAACTTTTTTAATTGGACTAAAGATGTTTTGTTAAAATGCCACAGATATGTTTAGAATATCCCCTTCCTGAATCAAAAACCTGTTTCACGAAATTTGTTATGGTTACTGAGATATTAGGCAATTATTTTGCTTGCTATCAACTATTTTAAAGTTTATTAAGTATTGTTTTGCTTTATACGCCACTGTTTGGCGAATGCTGCTAATTCCTCATAGAAAAACATACAAAATAAATATCACTCTTGCTCTGCTTCAATGCCGTAAGAAAAACAAGTAGTAAAAGCAAAAGCAAAAAAATGTCAACAAATCAGTACACAGCAGTAAGTATACGTATGCAGCACAAAATTTAGAAAAGTGGCGTAAGCGCCACAAAACAATAATTTTCACTTTCAATAAAGTACTGTTAATTTCTAAGTTCGTTCATGAACGTTCACAAAACTTTTGTTTTTCGTGCTTAATTACCAATTTTTATTCACAAAAATTTAAATTTTTCTTCGAAACATGTGCCAGAGGCAGTGATGGAAATACAAACATTTCTATCGGGTATATTCTCAGAAAACTTCATGTAAACCTTCATTATCGTTATTCTTCACTACGACTTTTTGGCTTATGCGCCAAACCAATAATGACGAACTGTCAAATTCTATTGCTGGCACAAGATATAAACGTGTGCATGTTCTACAAATCGAAATGAAGTGGAATTGAAATCCAACGAGATTTTGATTTCAATTATTGACAAAATTTCTGTAGTTTTTCTTGTTTTCTAGAGTTTTTCTTGTAAATATAATTGATACTCAAAGTACTTCCGTTACAGGCGGCTCGTTTTTAAAATTTGTTGGGTTTTAAATCCACTCTATTTCGATTTACAGAACATACCCGCATGTGTTAGAAATGTTCAATATTTTTTTTAGCGTTCATCAAATTGCTGAATTGGCAGCACTGTTCATGTTTTTTTTTTTTTTTTTTTTTTGAGAGGCATTCTGTGTTTGCTCCTGTTAAAAGACAATAAGGAAAATCATTGTTAAGCATTTATTATTATTTTTTACTGTTTGCTTTTCCTTTCCGTTTCGTTTTAAATATTGTTGGTGGATTAATGTTATTCGAAGGCAAATTAGGACTTAAACTAAATTTATTTAATTTCGTTAACTAGAGACTGAAATAATTTAAGATAAAGAAAAGAATTGAAACTTTTTTCTAAATGAAAATCAAATTAAATCTATACCGTTTTTTGCCTTTAATTTAAATGTTCTTAAAAGTCGTATGCTGCCTTTTGATTAATTTAAAAGATTAAATTAAAAAAAAAAAACGTTGACGTTTTAACATCAACATTATTCTTTGTTCTATTCAATACGTTTTTTGTTGTAGTTGTATTTAAATAAAGGAATATTAAAGGAAAGTCTAACTCATCCCATGTATTTAGTTTATAATGAGTTCTTCTTTTGAAAGTTAAGCAATTTAAAGAGGAGTACTTTTGCAATTTTCGTTAATCGAATTTAAAAGTTTAAAGGCTTATTAAGCGAAAAATTCAGTAACGCAATAGATTTAATAGAAAGGGTTTAAAAGTCGATTGGTGATACAGTTTTCGAGTAAATGTATAGCAGGATTTAAAAGCAAGTAGGCCTTTATTTATATTTGTTTTTTAAGTCATATTTCCAGGGTATCACACAAACTATGTATCCCCCCGAAGTCATCCGTAGACCTTAACATGTGTATAGTAAGTCAAAAACTTCCAGAATTCGCTCCTAAGTATGGTGGACTTCACCAGTAAACAATTTTAGTTTTTAATAGAACTCCACCAGTTATCCGCCTGAGTTTTCAAAGGTACTCCACCAAGTTAAATCGAGTTATATTTGGTTCTTGACTAGACAAACAGGTTTAAAAGGAATGCATATATCGTCACCTAAAATGCAAAAGGGCGTAACAACAAAAAATATCGATATAGAGTTTTTGATTGATTGTTTATTAAAGAAATTCAAACGCCAAGTACACCTTGTTATTGATTTTGTAAAGTTTTTTTTCTTCTTCTGTAAAAAGGTGTTGTCACACCCTTTTGTATTTTAGGTGACAATATGTATGTACGTAGTTAATATTAAAAAGCGAAAACCTGTTACTGGGTACCGTTATACGACGTCAAGCCATTAGCCATTAGCCAATTCGAAATTAAACGCAAAACGTACGAAAGGCAATCAAACAACGGTATGATTTTTCTTCAGAGATAATTACAATTATTATTTAATTATTTGGCGTTTGGAATTTTAATTTAAGAAAAGATGCCAAATTTTCACAGAAGGTTCGAAATCTCAGGAAAGGTGCGGATGCTTATCTTTTTGAACGAGTTAAGCCTATCAGGCTGCCAGACTACCGTATCATATTTCAGGCCGACATAATGGTCATAAAAATAGCCGCGGAACAAATTCAGTGTCATACGATGTCTGACGTGAATTTCCATTTACTAACTGATAGTAAAGTGGCCATCAGATCCCTTGAGACCCTGTTCACCAACTAAAAAGCTGTTCAACAAAGCCGGATGTTTCTTAAGGAGATAGCGAGACATTTTACGGTTACCCTTAAATGAGTACCTGGCCATAGGAACATCTTTAGAAACCAAAGAGCCGACGATTTTGCTAAAGCCGCCACCATCTTAAATTTAAATTAAAGCCACTGCTTCATTGGCGCCCCTTTTTACAAGGGATATGCAACTTGTTTTTTTTATATTGCCAAAAAAATATTGGAAAAAATTCCCACAAGCGCAGCGACCAAGCAAGTTTGACCTGCCATGGACAGGCAGAGAACATAATCTACTATTCACGTGACTGGACTTCAACTAAGAAACCTTATAGCGGTTTGTAACACGACTAGACTATAAGCGATAACACTAGGAAACTGAAACTTTCTTTCAACGATTTTGTATAGGAGCTGTAACTATGAAGATAAAGAGCAAACGACAGAATATCTTCTGTGCCATTGTCCTGCTTTTAAGTACTAATACGGATAAAAATTTGACACCGAAAACTTATAGACATTACGTGCCTATCGAAAGGCGATCTGAGGAGTGTCCTTGCATTCATTCAAGGCACTAAAACAAGTGTTCGAAAATAAACATTGAATATCGCTCCTTAGTGTTCGGTTCGGTAGATTTTTGTCATCTTTCGAATAATACTGTTTTAAACAAACTCAACAAAAGGAAGAACATTTAATTCTGTTCGTTAAAAAAAACACACAAACTTCATTTGTTCGTTTAAAAAAACCAACATTTTTTTACAAAAACAAACTACATATTAGAAAAAAAAAACAAAAAGCCAGCAAAAACATTTTACACAAACAAAACACACAGACAAGCTGTTCGTGCTGTGGTCGTCGTTATCATTTTTGTTTGTTTATTTCTTCATCAATGAACATTAAAATATAATGTTTGTCTACAGTATCACTACAATTCTTCTATTTTTTAACGAAGAACAAAACACTACATAACGTTCGGCTCTTTCTTGAAAATAGTTACGAGCAGTATAAAGGGTTGTGTTCGTCTACACAAACACTAAAAAAATAGATATCGTTTCTGGGTGTGTGAGCCGAACGCTAAATAATGTTCTGTTTATTTTCGAACATTGATTAAAACAGCTTCAAGCCGACGCACAGTGGCCAATTTGGCTTCGCTAGCGGCATTTAATTAAAATTTTTTGAAAAACCGTTAATTTGTTTTTAACAATCGATAACAAATACATTAACTAGATTTGTATCGATTTTTAAAAGCTCAGCTTACAGCTGATGAACAGCTGTGAGCTGTCAAAGTCAGCATATGTTTCTGCAAGTGTTGTGCAAAATATTTCCGCCTTTTTGATCATCGTTTAAACTTGCGTGTTAAACTTGCAAATTTTATTATTTTCATTAAAAGTTTTGTTATATACTAACGCCAAGGTATGTATTATATAAAAAAACTGTGGTTGTGATCTGTGTATACCTATGTTATTTATAAAACGTAATCGTGTTTAAGTGTATTAGCAACTCGCCCATTGTAACGTACACCTGTCTTTCGTGGAGTAGAACTTACAAAATTCACCTGCATTCAGTGTAATTGTAAATTTTCCTATATGTGTAAACCATTGTGTGTCCAAAATTTACTGCGAGTACCTGCGAGCCTTCAATTTATTGTACTTTTTAGGCAAAATGTCAGTCAATGAAGAATCTGATTAATATTTCTTTTATAATATGGTTTCTCTTTGAGTTGACAATTTTTTTTTTTATTTAATATATGAATATATGGTGGAAAATGTTTATTGAATTAAAAACAAAATAAAAAAAAAAATTAAAAATAAAATATTTAAAATTAAAAAAAAAAAATAAAAAATAAAAAAAAAAAAAATTTAATTTTTTTTTCCAAAAATTGTTTCATTTTTTTCTGAATTGAGAAAAAAAATTTTTTTGAAGATATCTTCTTTACTTTGGAAGCTATGAATAAAATGCCGCTAGCGAAGCCAAATTGGCCACTGTGCGACGGTGACCTGTTTAATTAGCGGAAAGTTGCCAAGTGAGCTATACTTGAGGCTGCAACCGAATAAATCAAGCCTACCGGCTAAACAAGATTTTTGTAAATTCTGACTTGTAATTCTTAAATATACATAGAAATTTATTTAAATCGAATGCAACACATGAAGGATTTATATTTTGCTTATAACCGAGATGTCTTATTTAAGTCCGTCCAATTAAAACTAAAATTAAAAAACTTCAATTCAAGCCAACAGTTCAATAAAACCAAAATTGTAATAATTTATTAAATTAATTAAACAAAGTATCACTTAAAAACCTTATTTGTCAATTAAAAAGACGCCTAAAGCCATAAAATCTGTATATTTGCTTAAAAGCCTTTTTTTGTTCATAAATAAATTTCAACATCAAATTGTCCTTACAAAAAACACTTTCTAGGAATTGCTAATTCAAGGCAACTAAATTTTATTCTATTATAATTTTTTCGCTTTGCAATTTAAGCTTTTGTGCCGTTTTCTAATGCCGCTAATAACATTTTTCCTTTTTAGTTTTAATTGTATTTTTTGTTCCAGCCGTTTGAATTGTTCAGTAAACAAAGCAACACAAACAACAGCAAAATGAACTTAAAGACCAACAAATGCTACAAAAATAGCAACGATTATTTAAACAGCAGATCAACTTTTGTGAGTATTTTAGCGCTGTTCAGACTGCAACAACAACAACAACAACAACAACAACAACAACAACAACAGAAAGTAAAAGTCAACCAAATGGGGATTGGAATTAACTGCTTGTTTAACAATTTCTGACGTTTACGTTCGTATAGAGTTTTAGTGTAAAGTATTTGTAAATCCAAGTGGTTTTCATAGAAATGTTCTATGCGAATGTTAACGGTTGAAATTGCTCAAGAGGCAGTAAAAGTTTTTGTGTTAGTTTGTAATAAAAATTAAATTTATTTCTCAGATTTTGATTAAATTTCTTAAAATTTTAAAACAAAAATATATAAATAAAATTTGGCAAAAATTATTAGGTGTTTAAGTTAAACTTTCGGAATTTAAAGCAAATATTTTATACGGTATATTAAAGGGCCAAATAAACTACACAAACGGCTTGACACACACGTTTTAACAAATGTTTATCCTCGGCCATTTCTGAATGCTTCTTCTTCTTCTTCTCTTTTTATACTTTGCAAAATTTTCACTGAAATTATCAAATGAAGCACTAGAGAGCATGAATAGTTGGGCAAATATTAAGATTATAACGAAAATCAAAATGCTTCAAACATTCCTCCAAACAAGCCAACAGCCCAACTTGCAACGCAAAAGCGTTGTACAAATTTAAAGTTTTGGTTTATATGTCAAGCCGTTTGTATAGTATATTTAGCCTTTTAATATCACTTCGTCATTGTGAGAAATGGTGTAGCAATAAATTTTTTCTTATGCTTCGAAAATGTAAATTTTTTTGTTAAGTTAGTTTTGCTTCACTTTTTCTACATTCATTGTGCACCCCAATGAACGTTAAGATTGAATAATGGCGTTTTCTTTTCTGAGTAAAATTCTGCATTTATTCTGCCTTTTACATTTTTTTATTGTCTTTTCTGGAAAATATTTGTTATTTTAAAAGTGTAAAGCGTTCTTTTTTGATGATGTTGATGATAATTTTAATTAAAGGGTCATGAGTGCAGCACTAGATCAAGGCGAATTCAGTACAAGGTGGTGGCAAGTTTCGAACCGTAAACACTAATGCTATGTTCATACGACGATATAAACCACTCGTTTCGCTCTCTGAAACTAGTTTGCCAAACATGCTGTTCATACGAATGATTCTTGTTTCATTTTGACATTTTTTTGTGTGTTGTTAGTGTGATTTTATTTAAAATTGATAAAAAAGTAATTAAAAGTTAAAAATACATAATTTAATACTTTTATTAATATTATTATTGTATAATTATCACTTTATTTTATTAAACATAAATTTTTATATTGTTTTTTTCTTTGTTTTGATTTTTTTTTGAGAGCTTGTTCAGATAAACTAACGATAAATGTTATCAAAATTGGAGATGATAGAACATTTTTCCTGTTTCGCAGCATGTTTCAAAATTAAACGACCGGTTTCGCTCTCAAAATTTTGTAGGGGGAAACAAGTCGTTTCAGTCATGTTTGGTGCGCGAAACAGGAATAAGAGAGCGAAACACGAATATTGCTGTCCGTGTGAACATGGTATAACAATGCAATACAAACAACATCTATTCTTTCTGTTGGCTTTGGATTGTTTTAGTCTTGCCACCACCTGTAATAGAATTTACCTTGCGCTAAAAGTACTTTATTGTTTAATGCCGAAATTTGTGTTCTTTTGTAAACGTAAAATATGAAACACTTCTTAAAAATTAGTGGTGCATTTAAACATGTTGCCAAGACACACGTAACACTTATGCAACACTTTTTTTTTTAGAAAAGAAAACGCCATAAGTTAATAAATTTTTTGTAGACTATTTTTTTTTTTTAATTAATTTTGGAACATAAAATGAAAAACCAAAATTGTTCAATTTTATTTTAGAGATGAAGCCCAGATTAGTCATTGACTGTCTTACACCTCTAAACAATCTGGGGAAACACAATGATTTGAATTTGTTGACGGCCATTGGGCAAGGAAAGGGCTGACTGCTTTGCAAACGGAGGCCCTGAGTTTTCTTCGGCGTCCCTACCGTTTTTATTAAGGTGACGATACAATCATGGTCGGAACGTGAATTCCTTCACACATGGACGTCCACTTCCTAATTAAGACAGTTCACGAGATTTGTGACCCTGTCCCGTGGCAGGGAAGGTAGGCTACTTCTGCTTAAGAAGGAGGAACTAAGGCTCCTTATTGGCCTTTTTATGGGGCTAAGGTACCATCAGTTTGGTATTGGGTAATTTTAGTACCAAGTTATGCAGATTTAATGACGTTGATGACTAACCGTAAGAGGCTCTGCTCTGCTGCCTTACCGCCTTAGGAACTACCCGGCGTAAGTTATTCGGGGAGTAACAGTTGAAATTTATGATATTTTACTAGGCAGGGTTATTGGCCTTGTTTGTAGCCTGAACCTGACATTGTTAGATACACAGGCTGCACAAAAGATTCGCTGGGTCGTAGTGCTTATGGCCTTCTTCATATCTATCTATGTCTTTTTTTTGAAAGTCAGCATTCGGTTATTTGGACACAAAAATATTATCGAAAAAGAAGCGATAAAAATATGGGGCACCCAAAATCCAAGAATTATTGTTGAACAGTTTGATGTGCAAAAACATCAGAAAAGATAATTGGGCCATAGTTGCGGTTAATGTGAATGGCATTTAAAACCGGGCAATGATTGAAGATTTTTTTAAGGTAGAGAACAATTGTGGTTCCAAAGCTCACACAGCTCGTTCAACTATGGTTCTTTTTTGGCTATCATAACTTTACGTATGTGCCACCTCATATTAAAAAAAGGTTCTTCTATTGCTTAACGAAGCTTATTCTGAAAATGTTCCATTAACTTCAATGTAAGGAAGATTGTATAGAAGATTTCGAAAATTAAATAAAAGTTAATTAAAACAAAGACCTGCAAAGCCATTGAAAGCCTTTAAGGCAGCTATTTCAAAACGTTTGCATGAATACATCCAAAAGCAATGAAATGGGCTACCTCACAAGACAAAGCAGATAAGTAACATTAAAAGACGTATTTGCAGTTTAAAATGCTGCTTTAACTCCAAAAATTAACTAATTTTTCGTTTGTAAAACACATCCAACAATCGAATCAACGTCAAGGCAGAAAATCCCTGGCTCCTAAGGAATGTTCTGTATTTGGTGGAGCTCCATTTAGTAAAAGCTACTGAAATCGGACCAGTCGATCAAAGAGAATCTGAGCTGATTCGTTAAAAGCGATCATTGATCGAACCAGACACGCCCGGAATAGGCGACTAGACAATAGTTACAAATTATTGAGTAAATAGTGGTTGGGACGTTCTGCCTCATACATTAGATCCAGATCTTTCTATATCCGACTATCACATGTTTTGATTAACTCTCTAATGCCAAGTTTCAGAATAAACGGAAATATATTGTGAAAATGTTTTTTTTAGAGTATTTTTAGGCCTCTGATTTAAAAAAAAACATCTTTTTGGGCCTCTGAGATCAAAAAAAAAAAACATCAGGAAGTACCTTAAGGCATCCTTAAGCGTCTCTTAATAAAAACGTATTTTAATTCTATTTAGTAGTTTTAATTGAAAATAAAGAGGAATTAGGCAAATTAAAACTATAAGGAACCAACTATAACAACTTCAGATATTTAGTTTTGTTTATGAAAATCAAAAAAAAAAAATTATTATTTGAGCAGCAAAAACGAAGTTTGCATTTTGAAAAAAAGCATCGTGTTCGAGATGGTTTACAATGCTTTTAGAGCTTTTAAGAACTTTCGAAGCTTCTACAAATGTTTTTCTAGATCTTTAAGCAATTGTAAAAAAATGGAAATTAATATAAAATAATTATATATTGGACGTCAGTACAAATATTGTAAAACACGCCTTAATAATTTCATAGGCATTGGAGGGTTAATAAAGGTGAAAAATTCCCGATCGCTACTCACTTGGGATTGGACAGAAATGATTACTTTTTTGTAATGACAATGCAGCTCACGATCTCCGACTTGATGACAGAGGCCAAATTACGGCATGGCTATAGAGTACACGTTCAAAGCTAGCGAGTGTGAGGAGGCGTCTAAGTAGCCTGATGGTTAAAATAAAGTCTCAGGTCAATAGAAAATAACTTTTTCTGAAACTTAAGTTTTTTTTTACGAACAGAGTGCCCTAAATACCTTGATCCGCGTCTCAGAAAGTAGTAGGGAGAAGACAAGACAGCAGGCAGACCCAGCACCAGGATCAGATGCGAAAGCCTTATCAGCTACTTCGTCTTAAAATTAAATGATTGCCGAAAACAAGAGGCCTTACGCTCCTTATAAGATCGTGGAGAATATATATATACATATATATAACCAAATTGGCTGGATTCATTTTTGAATGTTCTTTTGACTCAGAGGCCACATTTTGTTAGGAATATAGGAAATGGCCATGGCAAGAAATGCCAAAATATGCTCATAAAATTTATATTGTACAAATGTTTCGCTCAATTTAAATACTTTTAGTTCTTTTTTTCTTATACTCAATGGCCAATTTATGTTTTTAAATATTTTGTTCTTTTTGTTTCTAAAAACTGTTTATCATTAGCAAATTTTGCTCATTAAAGCAGCTTATAAAATGAAATTGTAGCCATAATAAAAAATTTACAAAGTTCTGAAAACAGCGCATAAAATATTTAATCGAGCATAAACCAACTTGTTTTTGTTTGTAGTGGTGGCCATGTCGTGGTGCTATTAACAGCCCTCCAGGACCTGCCCGTTTGCCAAGGCCATAAGTTGCAGAATTGTTATTGTTGTGTGTAATTAACGCCTAATAATTTTATTTCTTTTGGTTTTATTGTAATTTAAAATTCTGTGTAAACTTGAAAATTAGTTAAGGATAAATTAAAGGGGGAGAAAGAAAAATGGGACGATAATTTTAAAATTGTTTTTAAACAAATTTATTCAAATATGTACTGACAAAAAAATTTATTTTCTAAAAGGGTAAAGGAACGCCATCGTTTTATTTCAATATATAAATTTCTTTAAATTAAGTTTTTCTTAAAACTTTCGTTCTTTATTTTCTTGAAAAATTTTGCTTATTAATGCTGTTTGACTTTTATTTGATTCTATAAAAAGAATAATTTAAATATTTAGAATAATAATTTCAAAAGATTTTGTTTAGAATAATCTCGTAATGAATTCATTCAAATAATTGAAAATAAGGTGAAGTAAAAGAAACGTTTTTATGTTAAAGTACGAGTTGTATTTCAATAAAGGTTTTAAGAAAAATCGAAATTTTTTTTTTTTTTTTTCAAAAAAGATCTAAAACTTATTCATGTCCTATACAAAAGGCAAAAGAGTCATTTGGTGCATAACACAACAAAATCTACTTCGTGACTAGATTTCGACGAAATCTGCTCAAAATCTAGTAGTACTTAATGATGCAACTATGGTTTTTTTAATATAGCACTAAAAAATACTTCCCTGCACAAGAAAAAATTACATTGAATAAAAAAACCAAAACAAAAGTTGTTACAAAAAAATTAAAAAGTTTTATAAAAATTGTAAAAAAATAAAAAAGAAGAATAATATTGATAAAATAAATATCGTTGATTACTAATAAAAGGTAATGCAAATTGTTTAAGGTATATTTCTTTTTGTGTTTGTATGTGTAACGAAAAAACTTTTAGTCAGCTGTTTTGTTATAAAAACCAAATCTCGCTAATGTCAAAAAAGTATAATGTAAACGCACTAGATTTGAAAGGAGATTTTAAATCAAATCTACAAGATTTCGGCCTTATGTAAATGTAGTATAAGAGTAACTTTTTTCGGAAATTTTTTGGGAACTGGTGTTTTTTTTTTAAATGTTTCAAAAAAGTTTATTAGTACTAAATTTTATACTTTATTAAATTATTTAAGCTTAAGGTCTCTTTTTTAAAAAATGTCCACTATCCCAAAGAAAAAAGTTTCCTTCTACTCAAACTGCTAAAAGGGTTACTTTTTAAATCGCCTTACATTTCAATGATCAAATAAATCAATTTCCCAACCTGGGGCGTATAATTTATCTTATAAGTAAAAGTAAATAAGTTTAAATTACTCATACGCACAGAGGGGCAAACATAAAATATATATTATAAATCACTTTTATTCTGAATTTCGATTACGTTCCCGCATTCAGCTACGCCCCAATCGAAAAAAGGTCTTCTAGCAAAAAAATTATTCGAAGGAAAAAGAAGAATACAAGTTTTGCTATTTTTCCCGAATAGAATGCCATCTGGCAAATGTTTATTTTCTAATACAAATTAAATGATACAAATAGGGATGCGATTTCCATGCAAATGCATGTTTTTTTGCCGATAGTCTAAGATCGATGTCGACCAATTATATTTTTATACCCACACCACAATAGTGGAGAGGGTATTATGCATTTGTGCTGATACCTTAAAGTATACCGATCGACTCAGAATCACTTTCTGAGTCGAACTAGCCATGTCCGTCCGGCTGGCTGGCTGGCTGGCTGTCCATGTAACCTTGTGCGAAAAGTACAGGTCGCAATTTTGGAGATAATTTGATAAAATTTGGGACATAGGTTCTAATTGGCACAAGGACCACGAGGGAAGATAGGGGGAAATTTCTTCCTCTCATAAACTATCAAACCGATTTTAATGATATTTAAAACATAGATAGATCCATATCTATATGGACACATAAGCTATACAGTTTTAAAAAATATAGAACCACAAGGGGAGAAAGGGGCAATTTTTGCCTCTCAAACTGATTTTAATGAAATTTAAAACAAAGATAGATCCATATCTATATGGACACATAAGCTATACAGTTTTTCAAAAATAGGACCACAAGGGGATGTAGGGGGCAATTTCTGCCTCTCACAAACTTTTAAACCGATTTTAATGAAGTTTTTAAACATAGAGAAATCTATATTTATATGGACACATAAGCATGATGTGTTTTTAAGTACCGTGGTGCTGGGTATCATATGGTCGGGCTTGACCGACTATACTTTCTTACTTGTTTAAATTTCCGTATGATAAAAAAAAGTTGTTCAAAAAATTTCAAAATTGTATAAAAAATAATACATTTTTAAATCAATAAATAATTTTTTTTTATGGAGTTCTGCTTAAAAGACAAGATTTCGGCAAAAGATCCTTCAATTTTTAACCGATGCAGCGCACCTTACATGGTTAAGGCTGACAATTGGCCTAACATAATTTATCTAAAACTGTTACATGTTACTTATTACGCACATGGGTTACATCAAGTTGCTGAAGAAATAAGAAGCCAATTCTATAATATTAATTTATTGATTTCATACGGGAAACAATTTAGAAGGAAGAATAGCCCGACAAATTTAAAAAAAAAATCCAAAACGTTTTGCATTAAAATAGGGGATTTCAAACAACAAAAAAAAATTTAAACTATTTTTGTTCTAGAATCAAATGTGGGATTTGAATTAGAAAATTAAAATTCCTTAAATGAATTGGCATCCTTCAAGTATGCTTCAACTTCGGTCGACTTTAAAAAGAGATCTTTTTTCATGTACAAAAGCTTTTTAACAGACAAAGAAGGTTTACTTTCAATGATATAAACAAGTATTTATTTGATTTTGCAAACAAAAATTTAAATTATGTAGTTATTTAAATTAAGTTTTCAAAAATATTAAACCCAAGGTATATTTACACAAGGTAAACACGTTGGCCCATATGTTTGTCAGCCGTTTACCCCTAGTTGGAACCCAAACGTCAAATTTCGTGTATATGAGCCAAAATTTGTACATGTGTGCGTTAAATTGTTTTTGTTTTATATGAAGACAATTTTGACAACTCGGTTCCTTTTATAGAGCAGCATGTCTACACTCCCAAATGAGTCTACCTTGTGTAAATATACCTTGATTAAACCTATGAATGACAATGGAATAAAAACAAAAATAGAATTTTTTAATTTTTTTTAGTGCATATTTTTTATTGTTTAATGCATATTTTGGAGTTTTTAGTGCATATTTTATGCAGATATTTTCGAAAATCTCATCCCTAGTTATTATATTCAGCCAATAATGTTTAAGTCTAAAAGCCCCTAAAGCAAATGACATACAAAATGAGACTTACAATCAAAAGCAGACATCTTTTAAATGGCAATAAATAAATTCAACTGCCTGCAAATGCCTCCATATAATTTTGCTAATTATCAAACTTAAGCCAATTAAAGCTGAATTGAAATTTCCCCGTCTGTTGAAAACACGCTTATTTTCGAAACTCAACCGAAAAGAATAAAATATTTGTTAAACACTTTCTCGTTCTTCTAAGCAGTTTGAGATGGAAGTCCAGCATGATCGGTTCAGTTGGAAAAGAATTATGAACCCAAATATGGAACAACCTCCTTAAAAAAAATTATATTTTTGTTACAAAAACTAGCAAATATTGCTGACAGAATGCTCCTTTTACTTTTCACAAATTCGGTTTATGTGACAGGAAATCATACTATTAAATTTTGTAAAAATCGGTTCATAATTTTCCATAGGTACCATATAAAGCACACTCTCGGAAAACACGTTAGTATGCCTAAAATTTCATCGGTCAAAGCTTCATAGGATTAGAAATCACACCGCAAAATGATGGTTTCGTACACTTAATAATATGTCTAAAGCAAATCATGATATTTTATTTAAATTAGGCAAAATATTATAGTACTGTATTGTCTGGTTTTATAAAGATTGGCTTATATTTTATAGATACCTCTAAAATATATGAACGTTTGGTGGAGGGTATACAAGATTCGGCACAGCTTCAAATATCACTCTTACTTGTTTTTGAATACAATATTTCACATTAATTATAAAACCACGAGCAAGAAGAATCCAAATTAAAATTTTTGTCACAACAGACATGTGCATGGAGGGGAGGGTATAAACTTACAAAGTCTCTTATACACGTTCACTATAAATACTTGAGTATGTCTGTAATATCTTTTGTATTAAAAAATATGTTCGTAGTTGTGTATAAATCAAATTTAAACGCAATTTACGTTGTTGTGTTTTACATTGAAAAGTTAATTTCATTATCGGCTTCTTTTCATATTCCTATAAATTCTTCGAGACATTTCATTCAACCACACACTAAAATACTTACACATATACATACCCTTGGGATCAAGTCTCTCCAAGTAGCCACTTTTGTCGATTCAAAGCTTCTACACTTTTGTCTGCCTTTGAGAAAAACGAGAAATTTTTTGAGAGCACTAAAGTTACACTGATAGAAAAGGCGTAATAACGCTGCTGAAAAGTGTCTTCGTTTTTAACCCAATGACACTTTCCATCATTGTGATGTCAGCCTTAACATCACTTGGCCAAATTTTCATCAGGTGAAAATATGTCATTAATGGGTTGACACAACGGCATCACAAAAATGACGAATCGGAGTCAGTTTAATTAAAAATGTCACAAGTATAGATGACGCATAAAATATGACAACATTTTATGATGACGTTCGTCATTGGATTGATGTCAATTTTTGCCTCATTGATGCCATTTGTAATAACATTGATGTCACAATTCTGATGTTAGATCATCATCAATATGAAGATGCATTTTTCTTTGAAGGTATAATTAGTGAAAAATGCAAGAGTTTTAAGTGAAAGTTCCGGTTTTTTACGAAATAATCTTGTAAAAATATGCACATATTCAAAAATGTTTATAGGCTCTAAAATGTACTAGTGAATATCTAGTTTCACTTAAGCACATGATAAATGTCTATAGCACAAGGAATTGTCTCATCTACACTTGGTCAAAAGTACTAGGGACAAATTCATTACTGTTTGAAAATAGTTCTACTATTGATATTTCCTACAGGGTATGTACACAAATTTTAAGCAAATAATTTCAGGGCCAGGGCCTTTCAAGTTCGAGTTTCTTTTATATTAATTGTTTATTTCTTTTGATAGATTTTTTGTTATTTTTTTTTTTTTTTTACAGGTCGTCAGCTCGTTATTAGTTTGGAGCATATGCCACGAAGTCGTAGTGGAGAAAAACAACATTTAAGGTTTACATGAAGTTTTCTGAAAATATACCTGATAAAATAGTTGACATGGAGCAAAATTAATGCTTATTATCTCAGAAACAATTTGATGAAGCCGGTATTGGATTCAGAATTAAACACTCAACTCAATATTTTAGAAATGGTCGGTAGGTCAAACCAATAATATTCTGACGATAAGTATTTTTGGTAATTTGATTTTTTTTTATTTTATTTTTCAGGTTGTTTTTAGAGAAAATAAAAACAGGAATGTCATTCTACAGAAAGTTTAACGGGGACTCCTGACAGTTGATTTATTAATGGGGCTGTGTAAAATAATATACCAATTGGGCCGATAGATAAAACGTATAAAAGAGAATATATGAGCAAATTTAAGAATTACTGTTCTTTTTTTCTGATCATATTCGTTTCAAAAATCCTACTTCCCGAAAAGTCATTTGTGTAGAGAGACCAGGCAGAACTATTGGTCTATTTGATGTTCAATATCACACAAAGTTTGCCTACAAAGCATGTTTGAGCCATACATTACTAAGTACATAACTTTTTCCTACCGTACCGGCTTTGCGGGATAATGTGACTCCACAATTATTCTAGTTTTAACAGACACGGACAAGCCTTAGTAAATTTGTAATTACTGAAGAATTCGGAACACTCTTAATCCCGTTTTCACGACTTAACGATAGCCAAATTTAGGAAGTTATTGAACAGATAATGAGTTTTTAATTATCACAAGTTCCCATTAATCTAAAAGCGAAGGATAAGCTAAAGAGAGAAACGTTCTAACTTTAACTTTTGTCGTAAGGTTTAGATTTGAGATTGCCATATTTTATTCACATATTTTTTATATATGGCAACTACAATTATGCGTATATTTTGTATTAGCCTTTTCACACTTCTCAACATTTAACATTCACCATAAATTTGCGAAGATGTTGGAATTTTCCCATAAGAAATACATAGGGCTAAAAATCAAAAATTTTCAACATCTTTACAGAATGTTACTATCTCATTTTGTTCCCTTTTACATTGTTGGATTCTTTTAGTGTCATCACAAGAAAAGTGGCAATAAATTATATTATTATTGTGGCATCACTGACAAAATGGAAGTTGCTTTGAAAGCAGCGTTACCATTTCTCAAGTTTTTCCTTTTTTGCAAGCCTTACTTTGCTTAATTTTGCTAAAATTATTAAACAAAATGAATTACAAATACTTTTTGGTGTTATCTTTTTAAATCTTTGCACTTTTGTAGAAAAAAAGTATTTAAAAAAAAAATGGAAGTTTTTTTTCTGAAATGGTGACATTTTTTATTGATAGTAGATGTTAGATGTTTCAAGTGTGAACGCGTATTTCACATTTTCAACATCTTCCATGCGTTCCTCCGATATGTTTGCAAGTGTAAAAAGAGTATAAATGTAAAAAAGTACGTAGTTGCCAGTTCGTATTTTTATTTTGCCAAAATAATTAGTATTTTCCTTAGTATTGCCACATTTTCAAAAATGTTAGGTTTATTTTATACAGAAGTTGTGAAAACGAAAAAAAATGAAGGTAACTTTATTCCTCACTAGTGCTAATATATATATATATATATATATATATATTGGTTCCTTTAGTTCCTATAAGGAGCAAAGGGCCTCCAGTGCTAAAGGTACCGTTAACTATTTCGAACTTTATAGTTAAGTCGTGAAAACGGGCCTTAGTGTTGCACACAAAATGGCAAACTTTATATACCCTTATAAATCATTCGTGGCAAAAGAGTTGTCACTTATCTAATTTAAATTTCTTTTTCCTTTGTAAATTCTTCCCATTTTCATTTATTGAATTGCCATAAATTTTTTTTAATTTACGTTACTTGTTAAAACATAACTTTGGATTTTGTATATCAATGCCAGTCAAAAAAACGTGTAGCAAATTTTTTTTTCACAATTTTTTCTTTTCATTTAAAGGGATCTTTTGCTATAAGCCTCGTTTTTACAGGAAGTGAAACACATTTTTGGTGGTTTTCTTGAAGCGACAGATGTTTTTTGAAGTTTTCTTTCAACCATTCTTAACAATTATCTGTGATTTTCTGAGTACTAAGAAATGTATGTAAGAAATGTAACAGTGCTTCCAAAATAAGCTGGAAATATTAAATTGATAATATTAATTTGTTTATTGGTGCAAATTTAAATAAGTTTTTAATTAACACTAAATATTGGTCTTTAAAGAAAGATGAATGTCTCATTGAAATGCCACATCAGTAGTCCCTCGTAAAAATTGACAGAAAGGGCTAACTATTCCAGCTGTCATTGGAGGCCATGTCTCCTCTGTCTCTTCCACTGGGAAACATCACAAATTCTCTGTATATGGCCACTACATAAGACACACAATCAAACATTACTTAGGAGCATACAATTTTCACTGTACCGAAAGGTTTTAAAAGAAACAGGAAATGTCTGAATGTATTTATTTGAATTCTAGTACCCTCCCAACACTATTGAAATTGTGCGATGAACAGTAACGAATATCATTTGTCATTGTCGTTGTACACACATTTCATTTTATTTGAGTGTTTGCTTTTTAAAACGTTTATGCAGACCTTAAATACGCACTATGTTTTATTTTAATTGAACTATAGGAAGTGCTTAGTGAAATACCCTTTAAAAGGTAAGACTTTCTTATCATTTTGGTTTAAAAAAAAACTTCCTATAATTAACACAAAATAGCTTTGAATTCGGTTTAAAAGTTGATTAAACTATTCTCTGCTTAAATAGATTTTTTTCACAACAATTTTTCTTTATTTGTCCATTAAAATGATTAATAAAAATTTCATTTAATGGAATTTTATTTAACACAATTTGTTACTTATTTTTTTTTTTTTAATAAAAATTGTGACTGTAAAATTCAAATATGTTAAATTGACTTACCTGCATAAAATAATGGCAGCATATGAAAAATGACCAAAAGTGATAGCAAATATTTGGACATTTTCTGCAAATCCCAGTAGAATTTCGTAACATTGATGAAAGTGTTTGTTGTTGATGTTGTAAAAAATAATATTTGTTGCTGTGGAGTTTGTGTAAAAGTTGCTGTTGTTTTTGTGGTTGTTGTATTAGAGAAACTAGATTTAAAATAGAAATTTCGTTGTTGTTGTATTTGAGTTTGTTGTGGTTGTGGCTGTTGCTGTATTGATGTTTTTGTTGTATTGGTTTTATGTTTTTTATATTTGTTGTTGTAGTTGTTGTTTTTGTTACACTTACGGCAACAATGTTTAGCAACATAACTTTGGCAGCGTTTTGTAGATTCGTTTTTAGGTTTTTGAAAGAAAGAATTATTTTCATTGGAGCCTGAAACTGGCAGACATTTTTCAAGGATGATATTTTTGTTGTTAAGCATTTTAGTGTTGTGGTTTTTGTTGTAATTGTTGTTGTTGTGGTAGTTGCTGAAGCGTTTGTTTTGGTTTTTGTTTGTGTGGATTTTAAACTCCTCAATTCCTTTGTAATCATGTATAGAAACGTCATCATCATCAACATCAAAATTAGCATAATTATTTGGTTGTTGTTGTTGCTGTATTGTCCTGTTTTGTTTGTTTCTGTTGCCGATGATGATATCTGAAGTGGATGCAAGTTGTCGACATTTTGCTTTGCTTTTTGTTTCATACAATTTGTTGTCAATGTTGGCTGAAATGTTGCATACTCTTGCAATTTGTTGCCATTGAACACCTGCATTTGCATTGCCCACAACAACATCATCTGTATGGAATAGTTGTGTTGCTTTCGTAGCTGATGCTGCTGCTTTTTGCTGTTCTGTTGCTTGCATAGACTTGCTGTAGCAACATTTTTCCTCTTCCTGCTTTGTACCAGGCCATAATTGTTCGCGTTGTTTGGACTCCTGCTGCTGATGCTGCAGTTGATTAAAAGAGTTGAACACAATTTTTGTTTTAATGTCGTCGTTTTGTAGATTTTTCGTTTTATCGGGTGTGAAAGAATTGTTTTCTTTAATAGTTTCTTCTCTCTTGTTTGTTTTTGTTGATGGGCTTGAATTTTGGTAGTTGTTCGTGTCGTTAAAGATGTCTGTGTATTGTTTCCTGTTTGCGATGTTGCTCTTGCATTTAATATTTCCGGTGATATTGTTGGGCTTTTCTTGTTCCTCTTTTTCTTGTTTTCGTTCGACTTCCGTTTTGTTACAAAATATTGATAGTTTTTCTCTATAATGATGCTCAATAGATGATTGAGTCGTTGTTTTCGTTTTTGTTGTGTTAAAATTTGAATTTGTTTTTCTTGTTGTTGTAGTTGTTTGTTTTGTATCGATATTATAAAGAAGCTGTGCTGAGGCCATGTTGTGCCCTAAAAAAACAATAAAAAAAAGAAAATTAATCAAGAATGTTGGGTAAAAAAAACAATTTTCGTAAGTATATTTTTTTATTGCCAGAGACATTCACACACACACACTTATTAAATCTTTGTATCAATTTTACAATATCAACACAATAATATTGGTTTTATTTTAATCGAAAATAAATAGAAGAGGCAAAAAGTTTTAAAAGATTTCCGTTTAGTGAAATAAAAGGGAAATAAAATTTAAGTTAAAAATGTATATTTGTTATTTTGAAGTGTTTAAATTTAATTTTAAAGATTTATTAACTATTCAAAATTTATTGAAAGAAAATATGGGAAAATATTAAAAAAAGTATAGAAACTTTAAGAAAAGATTATTAATTTTAATCAAATTTAAAACTTATTCCAAGGAAATAAGTGGAGAAATAAGTGGAGTGGAGATTTCAACAGGAGATTTACAAAGTTCTTTAATAGAATATTATTAACCCTGGAAGGTTACTCTTCATTTTAGTACATACGGGTTACTCTTCGTCGAATCGATGAACTATTTAAAAAAACATTTTAGTGAAACGATTTTAAAGGAAAAAATCAACAAAAATTTATTTAGTTAAGCATTTTATTAAAAAAAAAAAAAAAGCATAAAAAATAAAAGTTTTTTTCAGCTTTCGTCACCAGCTAACGTTGTAAAAAAAGTGCATAAATTTAAAACACATAAAAAAGTTATATGATAAAGACTAAATGAGCTTCGTCGATTCGACGAAAATGATCCACCCAGGGTTAATATAAATACAATACATATATTTTTAGTGCTTCTCATTCCGATCTGGGGCAAATTAAAGCATTCAATAATAATCGAAATTTCCACTTAAATTATATTGTAATTTCGATCGATATCAAAATCCGCGATTTGCTGTCTGGCTTATATAAACTACTTATTTTCCAAAATCAAAACCAATTTTGCATTTTTGGGAGAGTCCTTGTTCTGACAGTTGTTATTGGCCATTTGTTTAACCCTATGTTTCCACATGCAAGTAATGACTTGCAATTAGTGTATACGTATTATCAACGAAAAATCGAGGAAACAGCCGATTGGCAGAAAGTACAAAAATTGTGTGAATGTTACAGAAAAAGTGTGAATGTATTGAGTTTTTCGAACTTGCACTTGCATGTGGAAACGGGGGTAAGGCTTGATCTTTTGAATTGGCTGTCATTTATTCGGTCTGTTTTGCTAATTCATCATTGGCAAATATAGCTTTCAACGCAAATGTTTAAACTGTTTTACAAAAATGGGTGTTCTGTTCGGGCAACGTTCTGTACAAAAATCATCTTTTTCGATGAGGCCCATTTCTGGATGACTGGGTACAAACAACATTTTCTAATTTAGGTAATTTTAAAACCACATCAGATCCAAGAGCGTCCAATGCCTTTTGAAAAAGTAATTTTTTGCTTTTGATAATGGCTTAGCCGTCAAAGGCGACCGCTCAAGGCCAATGATTACCAACCTGTTTGGGACTCAATTGGATGCCATAAGCACCAATGACATAATGTTTCAATAGGACGGCGCTACGTGCCACACATCTCATGCCACATTCTTCAATAAAATCCTACTTTAAAAAATGTATCTATTTATATTCTAATTTTAAATGAAATTGACCTTTTAACTCTAAAATATCCTCTAGTGTAATGTGTTTAATCAACCCTGTTAAAATCAAATGAAAAACCATGACAATTTCTTAGGAAAAAAACCTCATGAAAAAGTTAATAAAAACATTTTCAAATCATAAAGAAAGAAAGTATTTTTTTCCAAAAGTTAAAAAAAAAAAACAAACAAAATAAAGAGGAAAGACACATGTGAACATGAACTAACAAGTCAGTCAGCAATTTAGCCAAATACCAACCAACCCACAGCCAAACAAAATATAGATAGTGGACCAATAACAACAACAGCAACCATTATTTGGATATTGAATTTTTCAATTTATTTATTTAAGTACATAAACCGAAAGATTAGGGGGAAGTGTTGACTTACAAAGACAAAGAAAGACAGAAAAAATGATTCGGTTTCTAATTCATATAAAGAGTTAAGAAAATGTAATACACTATTTAGGTTTTATTGGATTTGTACAGGATTGCGGTCATTTTAATAAAAAAAAGTAGTAAAAGTCTTTTTTCTTTAATTTAGAGAATTTAGTTTGGTATATCATTATCTACTAATTTTTCAATGGGAAATTTTGCAAAACCGCGCCTAAAGAACTTTTGAGCTTTTGAAGACAGAAACTTATGAAGCTGACTTTTGATACCTCCGAATAAAATTAAGCATATTTCGGACAAAAGTGTTCAAGTTTATCGAGGTGTAATTATACGGTGCACTTAACAATTATTTGAGCAACTTCTAAGATTTGCAAATTACATTAAATTATACCGAAGCGGTATTGAAAAATCGGGTTAAAAATTAAACATACACACGTATTTGCGTTGGGGTCATATGCCCGGAACTTAAAATCCCAAATTCAAAAAACTCGAATTTAAAATCCCCGAATCGCTCACTCAAGCTTAGTACCCATGTTGGCTAGCTGGTATTGAACTAATCTATCAGTGCTGGGGTAGCGGGTTCGATTCCCGCCAGAGACTCTGGTCTCCTGCAGACAAGCGTAGATCTAAGCGCGATCAGCTTAAGAAAAAAAAAGCAAAGCCGAATTTAGTAGCTTGAGTTAGCGAAGCCGATGTTTGTTATACCATAGAGGAGAAAATTCTTGCGCCCGGCTTTGCAGAGCAGCTTTAGTAAGGGATTCGGGATTTCCCCGAATTTTTATTTTGTCAGAAAATAA
The DNA here is from genome assembly GCA_963931875.1 of Pollenia griseotomentosa. Classification (NCBI taxonomy): domain Eukaryota; kingdom Metazoa; phylum Arthropoda; class Insecta; order Diptera; family Polleniidae; genus Pollenia; species Pollenia griseotomentosa. The sequence goes on from OZ007560.1 coordinate 109,919,314, forward strand.
TGCTTGCTCTAATCAAAATTTTGTCAGGCGACTTGACCTCTGCCTTTTACAGAAACTTTGTTTTAAAGGTAACACACGACATGTTCATTATGCATGATGTTAATTGTAAGTCACACCTTAACGTCAACATATTTTGACATTTCTTTGTTTCAGTGTTTGACAATTTCAACCGTGGAGAAATACACAATTGAGCAGCGCTTTAAGGTTGTTGAAGCCTTTTATGAAAATAGGCGTTCAAATCAAAACAAACGCATTTCGTGCACTTCGTGATTTTTTTGGTCAGCATAATCGGCCAAATGTGGCCACAATCGGGAGAATTGTGCGAAAATTTCTGCAAAATGGGTTTGTATGTTAGTACACCTGTGCATGCGGAAAACATTGCCGTTGTTTGCGATTGTGAGAAAATGAGGTCGGCCAAGCAGTTACAATGAATGGTGTTCGGTATCGCTAGATTTTAACAGACTTCTTGTGGCAAGAAATTGAGGATATGGACCTGTTCGATATGTGGTTCCACCAGGATGGTGCCACACAGCCAACGAAACAATGGCTCTTTAGCTCGAGAAATACAATGGCTGTGTTGGCTCACGACGAGGCGATGTTAATTGGCCACCACGATCATGTGACTTGACATGACTTCTTTCTTTTGGGAAATTTAAAAGAAAAAGTGTACGTCAATAAGCCAAGAACAATTCAAGAGCTAAAGGATGAGATAATCCGGCACATTAACGACATTGAACCTTAATTCTGTCTCAGAGTCATTAAAAATATTAAACATCGGATAGAGGTATGCCAACAAAGCCGTGGCAAGCATTTGACCGATATTTTATTTCAGACATACATACACACAAAAAAAAAAATATTGTGATGCCAAATAATTTGAGCATTTGACGATTATGCTGTTGGGATAAACAAAAACTTGTTGTCGTAAATGAAAACCTTTTGTCGCAAGAAAATTTTCAACAAAATTTTTTTTACCGCAACAACATGAAAGTATTTGAAGTTTTTCAACAGCAAAATTATTTGTTGCAAATGAAATATCTTTTGTCGTTAAAGGTTTTCCTCTGAAATAAAAGCACATTGAAAATTGCTGTTGACTTAAATGATTTGCATTTGCAGGAAATAACAATTTTTGTTGCCATAAAATATTTATTTTTTAAATCAAATAGTATTACTGTTGTCGTAAAAAAAATTGTATTTGAACAATGAATTTACACTTTGGGACAAAAGAAACAGACTTGTTGCCACAAATGCAAAATCTTGTTGGGCACAATCCGAATGTAAATTCTATTTGAATCAAAATCAATTTCTTTTGGCACTACAGTCTTTTTTTTTGTGTGTAGATAATTGACATAGATCCTCCTTTTATCTTATAAAAAAAATTTTAAGATAATTCTCTGAAAACTTTTTGTTTTATTTACAATAAATTAACATCGTGCTTTATGTATTTTGCAGTTGGAAATTTGACAAGTCAGATCTGAAAAACCTGTCGTGTATGGTAGGCTTAATATGGTGTTTTTTCACATAAACTCATGTATCTAACCTTTATAGAAAATTTAGAAAAAATTTACTTAATTTTGCTGATTTGGATAATTCTCGATTAATCGAATAATGTTTTCTTTTACTGACAAAAAAAAAAAAAAAAAAAAACAGTAAAGTAAACACAGTTTGCACCAACTTTTGACTTAAAAAAGCGGATTTGAATATCACAAACTTTCTAATTTAAAATGAAAAGTTTCTGCCCGCTGGGTGTGTAAATTTACAAGGTTTTAAATATGTTTTGTATTACTGTTTAGTCTTTAAACATTTATTCATTGCAATTTATTTAATGGATTTTGACTGTCAATAAAATAGTATAAAATTTAAAGCCAGAAAAGAACAAATACAAACAAAGACTTACATCATAAAAATGATACAGACGGAGTAGTTTTTGTCGATAACTAAATTTTATTGGTCTTCCGTTTATTGGGACTATTGTCTTTAAACTAGTTTTACTAAAGTGCGAGTTGATACTGAACTTTTGGTCTTATTGTTAAATTTTATTATAGAGAAAAATAATATACATATTCTATCAAGAGCATGTGTTTTTATTAATAGTTGTTTACCACTTAAGGCCGCTTTAGCCGACCGTAAATGTAATTAAATGCAATGTAACGTACCGTAACGTACTGTAAGCTCGTTTGTGCACTTATAGGACATGTGAGAACGTGTCAGCTGATTTTCAAAAACATTAACAAAAAAGAGAAAAGTAATGAGAACTAAAAGTGTTGAAATGGTGACCGCTTTGAAGAAAAAGTACCAAGTGATTTAAATAGCATTAAAACGGTATTTCTTGTATGTTAATATAAATAAATAAATATTTGATATTAATATTACAGATTTAAAATAAGCAAATATGTATTATGTATAGCATATTCGTACACATGTTCTTACATTATTTTCAAAATGTGCATACACAGAACAAGGTTTTGATCCCATTAAAAACCAGACTTTTTATTGTTTGGGGATATGTATGCATTTGTTTATTTTATACAACCAAACATATATTTGTATAAATGAAAATATGTATGGATTGTAACTTATTTTGTCAAAAGTCTACAGATATTATTACTAAAAAAATGTACCAAAGAAAAAGAGTGATTTTACCCGCATTCCATTTAAAATACAAGCAGCCCATCACTATCTACAACTGTCACGTAATCTCGTAATGAAATTCTATTTTCTACAGGTTGGCACGTTACGGTAAAGTGACATTACAGTCAGTTAAGCAATTATAACAGAAACGATCAGCTGTTTACATTACATTTACATTTCTACATTTACGGTCGGCTAGGAGCCTTTATTTGAGCGTTACACAACAAAACTCTCGATTTTTTCTGTATTTACGCGCACGCAGAGAAAAAACATGATTACTAAGTGTTCACTACGAACATTTTTATTCATATTTGCCTAATATGTTTACCCTAATAAGTTTATTATAGTCCTATTATAACTTGAAAAAATATTTTTTGTCCTTAACATTTTTAAATTCACTATAATTATATAATATGGTGGTTTACACCTAAAAAGTTACTCTGATCTAGCTAAACATATTAAATTATGTGAAATGTTTGCTACTTTTATATATACATACATACATATATTTTCAACTATACAATTAAAATCAAAATATAAGTTGCACACAAAAGTTATGTTTAGTACCATGATTTTTGTTTGCTTTAAAATACGTTCTCTAATCGAGCAAACATTTATTGTCAAAACAAACAATGTTTATTTAAAAAAAAAATAAAATTTTCTTCACGTCATTAACGTCTGCGAGCTTCAGTTAATCGGACAACTTGGATTATTACAAAATAATTTAAACTTTTTTCAGGAAGAAAAAGGCCATGGCTGCCTTGCAAAACTTATAAGTTTATTAAAACAGGTAAGTAATTTAAATATAATTATAAAAATACATACACACATGTATAAACGTTGTCTTTCTTGCAGTCAAAAACACCGACAGCATTGAAAAATGTTGGGAGTCAGCTGATTCAATTTATCTGTACGGCAAATAAAAGGAAAATAAACAATTGGCAGCTGAGTGCTGGATAGCTTTGCGACAGAATAGAAGCAAATGAGAAATTGAGAAAACCAAATTTCTTTAATGTGCAGCTTTTCGTTGGGAAAAAAATGAAAAAAGGCCATTAAATGTATGTAGGTACCAGTTAATTTAATTTGTAAATATATGCTTTATGTACATACATTTGTACTTTTAATAAAATATAAATTGTTGAGAAAAAATTTGTTATTGTTTTTATTGTAAGAACCATATAACATGTTGAGAAAGACATTTTGCATGGTTTTGGGAAATATAGAAACATGGTTGGAAAGGTCGTTTGCGTTTTTCTTCTGAGCATAATAATATGTTTGAGACAATAATAAGCTAACAACATTATGTCTGAACATATATTGTTACTTACGACGTGTTTGACACAATCATAATCACAAACATTAATGATAGTTTGCGATTGTGATTGCATCAACCATGTTTTTTCTTTGCGTGCGAAAAAGTTTTTTAAAATTTGCCTAAACTCGGTTGCGGAACATTAGTTTTGGCATGAAGTTTAACTTAAATTAGTGTTATACAACAAGATAATCACTTTAATATGACTAAAAATTTTAAGCACAAACTATTTCGTAATGAGCCCATGGAAAGCACACTACAGAAAAACAAGAAAATGCGCCTATGATTAGGTGAGGCAAGGTTTAATGAGCAGCCGACCCCAAAATGGCTTACATGGGTCTTTAAAACCAACCATCCTTTGTGACAACAGTGCTAGAGCTTGATCACTCCTTATGCATCACTGCAGACTCGAATTATTTTTATTGCCTTAAAGAAAGACTGACTAAGTCCTACCTTAGAAACAACATTCGCACAGGGCAATGTTGGTGTCCCAAAATGCCTTATCCTTGTAACGTGGTTTTGTTGTTGGCTGGCAATCCATAAGTCTTAAGTGAAAGCACGAATGGTTTATCCTTTCGGGGTTAACAATATTCTCATAACTTTATTGAATACTTCATGATTAAATTACAACACTTTATGAAATTCAATTAAAATTAATAGCAGCCCAGCAAACAGGCAGGGGTTCGAAGGGTTCTCCTCGACTGGTGTGTTCGGGTCGGAATCGGTTTCTTGGACTCTCGGCAGTGTTGTGGTGGCACGTTCTTAGCGGTCGTTCTTATGATTAGGTACAAAAACTGTTGACCGAAACCACAGTACAAAAACTGTTGTGTTTCATAAAATAAATAAGAATTCTTATTATAATTGATTTCATTAAGTGCACTGGTATTAAAATAACATTAGGGTGTTTCATATGTCATACAGTATAATATAATATTATATTAAAATTAAATTAAATTAAATTAAAGTCTATCAAAGTAAGCAGAACAGGGCATCGTCAGTGAAAGTGAAATATCGTATCAAAGTTATTTACGGGAAAACAAAATTTATAATTAATAAGATTTCTGTATGATGTGCTAAATATCGTCTCTTCCTTAAGGCCAAGGACCGGGTATTTGCACCTAGCCTTCCTGTCCAATTCACGTTGAATAAAAGTTCTGCAGCGAGGCATTAAAATGTCAACTGCGATGCCTAAAAATATATCTTCACACACAGAAAAAATTTTCACCAAAATTTTTTCAATTAATTCAATAATGCTGTTTTAAACAATTTTTTTAATTGTTCCAATTAATTTGCCTTAATTGAAAACAAAAATTATAATGTTTGTGTGTATATTTGGAAATATGAAAACATACACACAAACTTCAAAATGTTTTAAAGTCTCAAACAATTTTTTAATTGTTTCAATTAACTGTGTTGATTGAAAAAAATATTTTGATTTGTGTTTACGTTTTATATAGCCTCTTTTACTGGCGGTCAAATTTCAATTAAACCTATTGATTGAAACTGAACAGCAAGAAAAGCTCAAACTTACAAATGCGTTAATTGATATGATCAATTTGTTTGCAGGCGGAAAATCAGTAAAGAATTTAATTAATAGTACAAATTTCTAACAAATACGTTAATTGAAGTTGGTTTTTAATTTTTTCTGTGCAGTCACCCTCAGAGATATTCGACATTCTGCTGTTAAGTTTGATTGACAGTTTTTGTACTGTGTCTTCGGTCAAAAGTTTTTGTACTGTGAAAGCTTCGATGTCCGTAAATTTTAATATATCCCTTGACTGGTACTGGTAGAACCCAAAAACCACTTCGCTGATGTGGTCTTGCGGGTGATGCTAAATGTCCCTGTTAAGTTCTGATCTAAACCACCAATCACATCGTTAGAAAGTGCAATAATCTCTCTTATGACGGGCCATTCAACAACATTGAACTTTTTATGGCTAATAAATCAGGGAATGTTTAAACTGTTAAACCAAAAAGAGAGTGTAACTTGGCCTGAAATATAAGCCCTTACACCTGTAGTGATAAGAGTATATTTGACACTTGAACACTTTCTTTCTTTCAATGTTCTTTCTATGAATGTTCACAATTAATTAATGTGCGCATTTCAAACAACACCCTTTAGTTCTTTCCAAAAAATACTTTAATTTTTTTTCTGTTACTTTACGGTGGTTTCTTAAAATATTCCAAGAGGTGTTATTTTACACATAGAAAGCTTTTTAAACATGTTAATAAAAGCTTTATATAAAAACTTTATTAGTTTGCATTCGTTATAGGAAACCAAAATGTTCTAACAGTTTCAGAATCTCAAAAGGCTTTTAGCTTGAAAAACCATTTACTTCCTTAAAGCTTTTAGCAAAAGCTTCAAATATATGCTGGTTAATGTCTCGACTAAAAAGTTTTCTATTATTTAAATAAAATGTTACTTTGCAAATGTTATTAACAGTAAATGTGTTTACATAAGTAATTATGTACATTAATGAAATTTATTTTCTAGCGCAAGTTTTTATTTCAATTAACTTTAAAAGCTTTTTTTCAAATGTTTTTAACTGCTAATAAAAATTATTATGATGATAAAAGTGAATGAAAATAGTTTAATAACATTATTGTAATAAAGGGACCGACCATTCAAAATGTTGCTTTTCAACTGTGTTTGACAAAATAAAAATTACAGTTTTTTATAGACCATTTTTAAGTATTTCCTTATTATTTTATTTTTTTATGCAGTAAGTCATAAAAAATATGAAATGAAAAGGTTATTCAACTCTAGAGAATTGAAAAGAAAATTAATTTATTAACTGGTTTTGTTTCTTTTTTATAATGTTCACTTTGGGTAATAAAAACCTGAAAGATACATTTTTTATGGACCACTTACAAGGCTAATAAAGTAGTTAACAATTTTATTTAATAGTTTGAGAGGAAATTGACTTGTGATTGTTATCGTGTAATAAGTAATTTGCTACAAAACAGAATATTAGAGAAATCGAAGCTACAACGGAAGTCCTTTCAAATAAATTGTTAAAAGAATATTGTTTCCTTAAAAATTCTGAAAACTTTAGATTTTAAATTTGAGTAAACTATATTCAGTGTTGGGCAAAATACATGGTTTGCGGTATTTAAAATACAAAATACTTCCATTTATTGTACGTATTTAAAAAAAAAAAAATACAAAATACTTCCACGTCTTGTACATGTATGTATTTAAAATACGAAATACACCATTTCTCACTACTTTTACCCTCACTGATCACTTAATGTGAATTCACTTTAAAATACTTTACCTCAGTAAAAATTAGTGGATATTTTATATTAGTAATTTCATTCTACTCATCGCACATATCATTCTGCATAGCGTCTACAGATGTTGATGGAAATTCTTCATCCATTGCAAAATATATGTAAATGTAATTGCATACAAAAATGAATTTGCTTAAAAAACTTCCAACTAAATGTTCCATAGAAATAACGGAACTTAGAAAAATTAAAAATGACAAGACTAAGATGTAATCACTTTACAAGTGGTGTAATGCTGGGTACACACAGTGCAATCTACATGCAATCTACATCAATGCAATCTCAAAATATCAATAAGTTTTGATGTTGGTGCAATCTGGAATGAATGAAAATGAAAGTGTGTTCCCAGCATTACTAACACTGGCTCACACTATTCTTGCTCGTACATACGTTGAAAATTGTTCCCGTTTATGTTGACAACTAAATCTCCCAATCAGCGTTGCCGTTAGGATACGAAAGATACATTTTTCGTATCTTTTGACTACTTCAGTAGCCCGTTTCTGTATATCTCACATCGTAAAACTCTTCGCATGAAACGTGCGAATTGCAACAAAAATAGTGTGAAATGAAACAAAAAATGGTTTTTCTCACACAAGTGTTTCTGTATCTTTTTTTTGCGAGAATTATCTGTCATTTAAATAATTTTCCAGCAATTATTGGAAGGATGCGAGAAAAAGTGTTTCTATAACAATATTTTGCGAAAAGTTTCTTTCAAGAACTGTCAAAATAAGTCACATTTGAAATTGGTGGCGAGAAAAACAAAATGTAGATATTTTGAATTTAAAATATGTTTATATACTATTTTTTTTAAATAAATAAAAAAATAGAAGGAATATAAATGATAAATGCATAATATATATGATGAAAATAAACAAAAAACAATTGTTATATTTTGTTAGTTTAAATTTTTGTTAGCCTTTTCTTGTTTTGGTTTTAATCAGTGCTGCCAGATAAATTTGTGTCAAAATCGTCAATTTCCTGAGAAAAAAATAAAAAAGATCGTCTTTTTTGTTTTAAAAATCGTGCAATTTAAAATCAATTTTAAACAAATTTGTTTCGACTTTTATTAAAAAATAATCAAACAAAAACATAGTTAAAGTTCATGGGTATTTAATAATTACACTATGCTAGTTGAAAAAACTGACAAGCCGGGCACATGGCGTTTTAACATAATTCGGGGACGCTGAATCCAGTGGTGCCCGCAACTTTTGATTTTATTCACAAAAGTCGACCAATTTTAATTAATTTAAGAATTTCATAAAACGCAATATTTGTATGGGAGCTCCCTAAGGGAAATTCTTAAATTAATGAAAAATTTGTCGACTTTTGTGAATAAAATCAAAAGTTGCAAACAGATTTTAATCATTTATGGCTTATTTTGTTTGTAGCTTCGTTTTTTATAAGTCTGCAGAAAATTAGAAGCCTAGCTGCATTTTTTAATTTTTTGTGAATTTTTAAAAAACAAAAATTTCGAAATTTTAATAAAAAAATTAATTTTTTTTTCAAAAAAAAAATTATGTTTCAATAACGACTACTCATATTAGAAAAAAAGTTTTACTTTTCTGAAATGAAATTTTATTGCGGAATTTCGGTTTTTTTAGTAATTTCAATAAACTAAACCATTTTTGAGTTACGCGAATATATGTTGAGCAACCTCCTCCATTTTCGAAATAACGGTATATCTCGAAAACCAGAGCCAATCTGAAAAAACCGCGGGCACCACTGGATTCAGCGTCCCCGAATTATATTAAAACGCCATGTGCCCGGCTTGTCACGAAAAAAAAGTGTCAATTTCATGCACAGTGTTATTATTTAATACTTGAGACATAAATCTTTAATTTACCTATTCCTATAATCTTTTTCTTTTTTACCTTGACCTTGTAGTTAAAATTAAAAAAATCGGAATAATGGTTTTGGCACAAAAGTGTACATATAAGATAAGAATATCAAATATCAATCATATTTTGTATATGTATATAAGAAGTATTAAATGTTCAAAATAAGCCAAGTCGGTCCATTACTTTCCCTCGAAATTTTGCTTTTGCCGATACATTTTTTAGGGAAGAAACAAAAAATTTCGAGGACAATTTTTACAATAGGGATAAATATAAAAATTTAAGCAGCCTTGTTTCTAAAGATATCTTTTTTTCTAATAAACAAACATATACAAATATTTACAATTATCTTATTTCGAAGACTAAGGGGCTTAAAGTGTAAAACGCAACGCCAACAATTTCATTAAAAGCAAAAATAAAATCAAAAATATTTTATAAATTTGTTGTTGCTTTCTACAGACATTCATATTCATATTATTTTTTTTTCAATTTTCAACGCCACAAAATAGAAGTGTTTGAAATTTAAAAATTCAAGATGAATTTCTATAGAAAGTAACAACAAAATTATAAAATATTTTTGATTTTGTTTTTGCTTTCGTCACTTTTTTAGAAAAAATCATCAAAACGTCACTTTGTTAATATCGAAACAAAAAATCGTCAAGATGGCGATAACTCGTCAAATCTGGCAGCCCTGTTTTTATTATATTTATTTCTTTTGTTGACGTTTCGCTTTTATTTGACACTTAATTACTGGAAATATTCCAGTATAAACAGAATTTGTTTATGTCTGTTTTCGCATTCAAATACAGAAACACTTTTATCTCATAAATCGAGAAACGATGGAATTTTTTGTTTCACACTTCATGTAAGAAATTTTACGATGCGAGAAATACAGAAACGAGCTACAGGTATCATGTATAATCCTGACATTTTTCGTATCTTTTGAATCTGTACGCAAAATGTACAGAAACAAACAGAATTTTTAGCCAACTAAAACTTATTAAGACTGGTCATTGAAACCGACTCAATACTAAATACCAAGCTTTATACAATAGCAGCCAAGGCGCATTGACTAGAAGGTGGGGTCAACTTTACAACAACACTGCTTCTGTGGTCGGATTGTCAAAAATATTGCTAGTAATAAAAGGTTAGTTTATATAAAAAATTATTTTGCATGCACACTTTAGCAAGTCGACCACCAAAAAAAAACCATATGTTGACTTGTCCCCACCTTCTAGTGAATTTGCCTTGATAGAAGCTTTAATAATGGTGAAAGAAAACATTAAGGGGTTGCAACATATGATCCACCTAAATTGATGATTTCTAGTAGTGCGAAGTTGTTCTGAGGAAATATGAACATTTTTTTTATTTTCAGGAAATTTATATGTACGTGGATATAATCGTCTTAGTATAAACGCCTTAACTCGTATATTAATTTTTACAAAAATGAATTTGTTTTGATAACATTCAAAGATAATTGCATATAATTAACTTTAAAGTTTGCTTACTGTATTTTTAAAAATTGCATATGTACCTAATATTAATGACTTAAATAAATATAAAAATGAATTTATACGAAATTATTTTCTTTACAATATTCATTTAAATATGAAATAAAAATGTTATGTTAATAAATGTTAAACGTTAAAAATGAATTTTCAAATTTTTTCAAAACGTATCTTTTTGGGAAAAAGTGTATCTTTTTGGAAACTAAAATGTATCTTTCTCGAAATTTCACTGGCAACACTGCTCCCAATGCAAAAAGAACCATGTTGTTTTTTTTATTGTTAAACTTGCTGTCGTAACAGTACCACCTGCAAAATAATTTCGGCTTGTGACAAGATGCTTTAGAATTGACAACTGAATTACGGTGATGCCAACTCTTAGAATTTGTATAGTTACGTTTTTTAACGATTCTAGTTTTTGGTAGATCAAAATGCAAACAACCATCAATAAACTGATAAAATATATTTTGTAAACTATGTTTTTAAAATACAAAATACTTTCAGGTTATGTATTTAAAATACAAAATACAAACTACTTCTATTTATTGCATGTACTTAAAATACAAAATACATGCTGGACATGTATTTAAAATACAAAATACGTATTTGTATTTTAAATACGTATTTCAAATACTGCCCAGCCCTGATTATAAAGGGTGTTTTTTTAAGCCCGATAGAACTTGAAATTGTAAAAAATAACACAAAAAATTAAATTGTAATCAAAATTTTTTTTTTATTCGAAAGATCGATACGTGACATTAACATTTGAAAATGATTTCGGGCATATGGGCACCGCGGCTGTTCTTGACGAAGCGCATTCTGGACGTCCAATTTTGGGCCACTTTTTCGAGCACTGCTGGCCGTATGTCACGAATAACACGAACAATGCTGGCCTCCAAGGCGTCAATTGTTGCTGGTTTATCAGCATAAACCAGTGACTTCACGTAGCCCCACAGGAAATAATCGAGAGGTGTCAAATCGCACGACCTTGGAGGCCAATTGACAGGTCCATTTCTCGAAATCAACTTATCGCCAAATTTTGATTTCAATAAGTCGATGGTTGCGTTCGCCGTATGGCACGTAGCGCCATCCTGTTGAAACCACATCTCCTCCGGATCAAGGTCATCCATATTTTCAAACAAAAAATCATTGATCATGGTGCGGTAACGATCTCCATTGACCGTAACGCGAGCTCCGGCCTCATTTTTGAAGAAATAAGGTCCGATGATGCCACCAGCGTGAAAACCGCACCAAACGGTGCATTTTTCTGGATGCAATGGAGTCTGTAGGGTCTCTTGTGGATTGGTCTCGCTCCATATGCGGCAATTTTGCTTATTAACAAACCCGTTAAGCCAAAAATGCGCCTCATCGCTGAACACAATTTTGCGATTTAAATTTGGATTAAATTTTTTAATTTTTCAAAGTAAATTTGGATAATTTCGTAGCGTTGTTCAAGCGTGAGTCTATTCATGATGATTTGTCAGAGTATACTGAAACGATAAAAAAAAAATATTTCATCAAAATGTAATTTTTTGTGTTACTTTTTACAATTTAAAGTTCTATCTAGCTTAAAAAACACCCTTTATTACTTTCATTATTAGGAAGTATTGAAAATCTAGGTCTTCTGAATGACTCAAAGCACCAAAATATAATTTAAAAGTAGGGGTGCGATTTCAATGCAAAAGCATGTTTTTTGTCGATAGTCTAAGAACGATGTCGACCAATTATCTTTCCAAATCATAAAATAAGCGTTAAAATGTCATCGATTTGTTTTTGCATATTGTTGCATATTTTGGTGAAAATGCATATTTTAGCATATTTAGGTTTAAAATTCCTTTTTTTACATATTTGGTGGTTTTTTTTTTAATTTCCATATTATAAAAAAAGTTCTTGAAAAAATTTTTAAATAGACAAAAAAAATCTTCCAAAAAAAGAAGTTTTAAATCCATAAATAAATTATTTTGGATATATTTTAAATACATGATTTTCAAGATTTCGACAAAAGAGACTTCTATTTTAAGCCGATGCAGCACCTTATGCTATGTTCACACATGAGTTTTTAAATTCGTTTAAGCAAAATGTTGGTATAGCCAATCAAAGCTGTTTACATTACATTTGATATAATTAAGAAGACAGTTCATTAGAACTCTATTTCTAACTTAAACTCTAACTTAAAACTTGGAAGTTTTAAAAGTTTTGCAGTTTTTAGGGCAAGATATGAATTTTTTTCCTTTAAAGACTGTCTTTTAGCAGGTACTATTGTATCGAAGCTGACCAAAAACCTGTTAAAAATATTTTCAATGGTCCTCTGCAGACTGCATTTTCGAGCAAACTATTTATTTGAGTGGCCTGAAGAAAGGCAGAGATGTAGTATCTCTCAATTTTTTCACTTTCCTGCACTTTATTTGCTCATTGCATTCAACATAAGGAAATTTCTTTTGACCCCGTTTATTTCTTGCGGTACACAAAAAAACTTATGAATGCGTCAAGCCAATCTTTTTTCAAATTGTTAAAGTGCCACGCCCACTTCTAGATAGATTAAGTATTGGTAGCCTAGGTGCTTTTACCTAATTTGGAAACTGTGGCTCTTGACGTTTTCCAGATATAGAGAAAAATAGAAATAAAAACAATAGTAACAACAAGGGATTTATGAAAAAATTATAGGCAGTCGTAGTTTTTGCTCATTTCTCAGTCTTTATTTTTAAGTTCGAATATCTTTGTGACTTCAACTGAAAAATATTTAATTTATTCAATTGAATAATAAAAGCATTTAATTTTTTTTTTTTTTTAATTTATTAAGCGATAAAACTTTTGTGAATTTTATGGTTTTAGCTTAAACTAGAAAACGCTAAAATAAAAAGCGCCTAAGTTTTAAAAAAATATATTGCAGCCTTGATTTTTTTTTTTGCTATTAAATTTTTTAAGTTAATTTTTTTTTATTCTCCTTCAATACCATTTTACTCTTTAAATAAAAATGACATTTATGCTCTCTACAACTTTATCTCGAAATTTGATTTAAAACTTTTTTTCCAACTCAATTTTTTTCAATTTGAAACGACTTAACGCATAAAAAATAAAAAAAATTATCTCAATATATATATTACATATTTTAGTAATTTAACTTTTCGATTGGGTGTAAAAAGTCCTTCAAAATTTAAACATTTCGAAGGATAAAACTTTACAAATATTATTAAGCCACGTAGTTTAATAACAAGCAGTCGGTCGACATCAGTATCAGCAGCACCAAGAACAACAACAATAAAAGCAAATATTAGTTTTATATTCACTTTTTTTTGCTTCTGCCATTTTAATAGAATGTCTATGACCAAAAACGATATCAGGAGAAAAAAAATAAAACAAATTTACCAGTTTAACCATCAGCAAACCTACAAAACCGTAAAATAGTTGTTGTTTTTCCAATACATTTTTACACACATATACCAGGCATGGAAAATTCTGTACTATGGTAAATTATCCAGTACATTTTAAGATACAAAAATACTGCTGAACTCCCATGATATAAAAAGAGCTTTTTTACCAGATTTATACTATGCTTGGGTTTTTAAAAGCGTTTAAGCAAGATGTTGATTTAGCTAATCAAAGCAGTTCATTCATATTACATTTGAGGTGATTAAGCTGACAGTTGATTAAGAAAAAAAAAAAATAAAAATACAAATTTTAATGTCTTTCAAGCTGTGTTCGAAAATAAACACTAAAAATCGATCTTTAGTGTTCGGTTCGTTAGATTTGTAGAAAACACAAGCGCTAATAGAGTTTGTGTAGAAAATCATTTAAAAAAATAACGTTTCTCTGTTTGTCAGCTTTCAAACACAAAATAATACTGTTGTTATCCAACTCAACCAAGAGATGAGAACATTTATTTCTAATCGGTTTTTTCAAAAAAAACCACAAACTTCATTGTGTTTGGTTCAGCACATTAATAACACTGTGCTCGAAATTGACACTTTTTTTAGACAAGCCGGGCACATGGCGTTTTAGCATAATTCGGGTACGCTGAATCCAATGTTGCCCACCGTTTTTTAGGTTAGCTCTTGTTTTCGAGATATACCGTTATTTCGAAAATGGAGGAGGTTGCACAACATATATTCGCGTAGCTCAAACCGAAATTCCGAAATAAAATTTCCTTTAAAAAAAGCATCCTTGGCGCTGCAGCGGCCAAATTTAAGAAATTAATTTATTATATGACTGCAAAAAATTAGAAGCCTAGCTGATTTTTCCAATTTTTTATGAATTTTTAAAAAACAAAAATTTCGAAATTTTGATAAAAAAAAATTATTTGTTTTTCAAAAAAAAAAATTATGTTTTTAAAACGACTGCTTGCTCATACTAAAAAAACTTTTCTTAAAGGAAATTTTATTGCGGATTTTAGTTTTTTTTTTAGTAATTTCAATAACGCCATGTGCCCGGCTTGTCTAATTTTGCAACTAGCACAGTGTAATCGTTCGTTTCTGTTGTGCATAGCGTGGTAAAAAAAACCAAACATTTTTTACAAAACCAAAATACACATACGAAAAAACGAAAAGCCAGCAAAATAATTTTACACAAACAAATCATATACACACAAGCTAAGCTGTTCGTCGTGCAGTCGTTGCTAAAATTTTTTGTTTCTTATTTCTTTATCGATGTAAAAAAAAGAAACATTATAGAACATTTAAATATAATGTTTGTCTAAAGTATTACTACAATTGTTTTTTAATGAAGAACAGAACACTTTATAATGTTCGGCTCTTTCTTGAAAATAGTTACGAACGGTATTAAGGGTTGTGTTCACTAAACTAACACTAAAAAAGTAGATATCGTTCCTGGGTGTGTGAGCCGAACGCTAAATAATGTTCTGTTTATTGTTGAACACCTTTACGCGTTTAAAAACCCAAGTGTGAATATACAGCCATGTCACAGAGTACAAATCCGTTCGGAATCAAGAAACATATTTGTTTATTTTGATAGTTTTTTGGCCTTTGAGATACAGAAACTCCCATTCCGTTCTTGAAAAAAAAGTGTTTTATTCTGAAAAATGTTTTCGTCATTTTCTGAAGCACCAAAATACGAAATGAATTCCGTTTCCGAACGGAATTGTACGCTGTGCCATGGCTGATAATATTACTTTTTAACAAGTTTTACTTGCTAATCACATATTTCAGGAAATGCTTTGAATTTAATTTAAAATTTTAATTTTTACTTCGTCTTCCTTAATTGATACTGTAACGAATCGATCGCTTTTGGGCTTCATGTTCGGAATAATTGCCAGCAATTTAACATAACAAAAAAATATAAAATAAAATGATGTTGCATTAACACCAGTTCCAAATATTTGGGGGATTCACAAGGTATGACAAGGTATGAGTCATATCGTCATAACGTTCCAAAAATTATTTTACAATTGTTTAAAAAAAATATTTTTGTGTTTCAAACAAAATAAAAATTTTAATGCTGTGTTCATTGATTCGTCATAACTGTACAGTAGAAATCTAAATTATAAGCGGTTACCCACAGCAGTCACATATATTTTTTGTAATTATTTTAAGACATATGACTTTACAACTTTATGACTACCATGCGAATCCCCCAATTGTGTAAAACTTTCTGGACTCAAGCTTATTGGAAAGCTTTACACAAAAAATACAATCTTATACCAAAATATTTAGGTTCTTTCGTGTCCCATAATCATTCCCCTAACGTTTTTTTTACTAAAACCCTGTAGGACTTGTGCAGTGTTGCCAAACAATTCCAATTTTGCGGAAGATAAATCTCCATGTGGGATTTTCGCCCTTCTTTTGGCAATACTAGATGAAAGAATTAAGTGGGGATTTGATAACGACGAGAATTTTTTAACAAAAGTAAAGGTTGGACTTTAATATTTGAACGGATTCCAAATAATAAAATCAATAAGTTTTTTTATCACTAAGCCCATTTTATTCTAAAAGCGACCACTAATTCTAAATAACAATAACGTAAATCAAACTTTGACTGACTGATCTTAAAAGCTTACAATTTTTTATTAATAAGAATTCTCTATGACGTGCTAAATTTCCCAATTTTTATTTTTGATAATTTATAGTTGAGGAAAATGCGCATATTTCACTGTGTACTTAGGCCATATTATCAGGAAACCTTTTTTCATAGTTTTTTGAAATGCTTAAAATATTATACAAATAAACCTGTGAAGCGAATAAGAATTGCAAACACTCAACGTTTTACTTGTAATAATATCAAAGCTTAAACAAAACACCAACAATAAACCGCGAGTTTATCTTTTCTTACATTTCCCTTCGATTACTTTTTTATTTTAACAGTTTTAATTTTATTTTTTTTTTTTTTGCAGGTTATAAGCAAATTAATAAAATTTTATAATTTCATCATACGCAATGCACAAGAACGTGTAAACATTGTACAATTGCATTATGTTTTTGGACGATCAATTGTTACAACACAAAGAAAATATCGTCACCATTTTGACAGCTCCCAGTGTAAACATGACAAGAAGCTTAATTGTTACCCGTTTGAAGAACCAGTGTTCAGTAGGCTGTACGAGAAAGTTTCCACACGGATCCATCTAAGTCTACTCGTCGGCGTGCTACTCAACTGAAAATATTCAGAACATTCCTGGGCCTATTCTAAAAGATGATCTAGAGATATATTATATTTTTTCAACCTTTATTAATAAATTAATATCACATAAAATTCAATTATCTCAAGAATTATTGCCTAAGGATGCATTACAATGGTTACAATATGCCAATCAGTCAGCCCCACCCTGTCGTTCCCAGAAACTAAAAAAAGGGCCAGAAAATTTTAAAGTTAAAACATTTAGGCCCGTTTTTACAACTTACCGATAGATAAAAGTAGACTTTAACCGGCCTTATAAAAAGTGGACCATTATTAAAACTTTACTTTAACCTAAAATGAGCGATTAAGTAAATTAAGGCTCAACCTACCTGGTAGCTTAAAGTAGAGTTGTTATAATGGAACACTTTTCATACGGCCGATAAAATCCTACCTTTAGCTGTCGGTAAGTTGTGAAAACTTACCTTACTATCATTTTCTTATCATTAACTAAATTTCTTTCTAATCTAATTCAAGTCGTTCCTCCCTTAGAAGTCATGTCCAAATTGGGATTTTTTTGAAAAGAAAGTCTTCTTTAAAAGAAATTATTAAATGTGGAATAGTAATTAAAAGGTTTGCTACAATTTTTCTCCAAAAATTACTCTTTTTGTAGAAATTAAGTAAAATTAAAAAATAAAAAAAATTCCATTTTCCGTCCCTGACATTTACATTACAGCAGAACGTTTGTTTGTATGTATTTGCGTTGGTCTGTGTATGAATGTGTGTGTATGTGTCAGAATATTTTTTGTGCAAAATAAGCAAAAATAAATATTAACTGAGATTAACAACTAAATAGAAGAGTAAATGCAAAAACCAGAACGTAATCAATCGGAAATGACAGCAACTATAAAACGTGACGGCCACTACCACTAAATGAAGCATGGAGGACAAAACTGTTAACTTTTTGCAATGAAAAAAGTAATAAAATTCCTTATATAGATTTCTAGGGAACAGCAAAGTAGCTATTATCGCATCCGATCTCGTAAGGGGAACCTGGAAACCCTTAAGAAGATTATCACAACAAACGATTACTTCTGATTACGATTTCCAATCATAATTTAATATATATTTATTAACATTAATTTTTTATTGGCTTAACCCATCAATGCCTGTGTATTGAACCACTCGTACGATTTTAAATAAATTTTTAAGTATTAACCTCAGGGTCCGTTGAAGTTTCTTCGATTAAACAAGAAAAATGTTACCTCTTTCTACATCTGGGAAAGTCCATGGGGATTACGCCCTTGAAAAAAACCCTAATCATGTTTATAACTGTGTTATTTTTTTGCGGGATTGCGATTCGAAAGCAATTTTATTTCGAATTCTTTCAGTCGATCGAAACTGTTTTTTCAGTGTTTTGAAAAATCAAATAAAGGCTTTACAAGACTAAAAAAATAATTTCGATTCGATGTTAAAAATTAGAATTAAAACTGATTTTGAATCAAAAAAGTGATGTGCGCGTTACCTAGTCATTATCTAACTCTGTCTAGAACTCCGTCCGAAATCACCGGCAAAGTCATCTAATAGACCATTCGATACCGATAATCTAAGCTCCTCTGACAAGCTTAGAGTCTTTCAGAACAAAATAGCACAATTAAATTTAGACCATTTTGAACATCACGATTAAGATGACGTCATGGTCTAGTCGGAGAACAAATTTGCAGACCATATTTATATAATACGAGCAATTCGGCGCAAGAGACGGCAAACAGAGGCGACATGAAGAAACTCTTTACGCAGATGGTAGGTAATCAGAATAATTTCACCCGACCAATAAAGAATAAGAAAGGTACTCTATCACGTATGAGAATCAACAACTTCATTTAAAAAAGAGACATTTCGAAATGACTCTGAACATTATTTACAACGGCTTATTTGATGATATTTCCGCAACGCCCTATGTTGACCCTAGCAATCACATAAACAATGATTTCCCATGCAACGGTGAGGTTGTGGCAGCCGTAAACGCCCTAAAAGGCGAAAAAGCTGTCGGTTATGATACTATTCCACCAGAATGCTTTAAGGCTGATTATACACAGCAAATGGAAGCAATCGGGGATAGTAAAGCTACCCAAGAAAGGCGACAGAAGCAAATGCAGTAACTGGACGGCTATTTATAAATTTGGATGGCTTTTTATATAAAACTGCGAAAGATCACGCAAACATTAAAGGACCAACTAAGTAAGACACATGCTGGCATCCGTGATCACAGATCGTTCATGGACCACATTAATACGAATAGGATTATTAATGAGCAGTCTCTCATTCACTCCATTGTGAATAATTTTTACCTCGTAATTTTTCCCCTTTTCACATATTTGCGATCATGAAAAATTCCCATGAAAAAAAGGTAATTCAAAGGAGAATTATAACGTGAAAAAATGTTAACGGGAAAACAATTCCCCTTATCGTAAAAAGTTTTTTCCCTCACAATTTGTTCATGTTTCCCCTAGATTTTCTCACTTTATTTTTGCTGGGGAACAGAACATGTATGCAAGTAGTTCCTCCTATAAATCGAATATTAAAGGCTAGATCCGTTAATAAGGCACAAACCGATATATTTGTCAACAAAATGCAGAACAACAGGTCGATTGCCTGCGGATTTGTGAAGCTTTCGAAAGACGTGGTGTCCGAATTTTGAAAAATATTTTACTACATAAAATTTTAAAAGTGCAAAAAACTAAAGTTGTAATCAAACTATCCCTCCAATACTAAATATTTTGCTTTATTATTTTAACTTTTCTTTAAAATATATACGTGTATATTTTTGAACAAAAATTTCATTGATTTTTATTTTTTTGATATTTCTTCTTTTTTTACATCCATTGGAACTGATAGCGTGAAAAATTTTTCACATTAGATTCACGATTACTCTTTTCCCTTCAAGGGAAATAAAAATTTCATGGGAACAAAAATTCCACTTTGTTATTCACGATAGAGGTGACTTTGAAAAGGCATTCGATGCAGTTAGGGGCAGCTTTATATGGAAAGCTAAATGATCCAGGGGTATCGCTGCAAAAATTGTCAACATTATAAGCAAAAATAGCGTCAAACAAGGATGTGGGTTATAACTGATCTCTATGTGGTATTTAAGGCGACCAACCATCATGAACAGTTCGTTGGGTGAACTAGCTTACGCTGTAGAGATTGTGCTACTATCCATCCGTCATAGCGATATGCAGAGAATTTACCCTCATCAATGATTCAGCGATCAATGCTGGAGAAAGTAAAATCAACAGCAAAAGTTCCTATTTAGTTTATATTTGAAACTAAATTTATAAATCAAATTTTAAAACAAGAAAACATGTCGGGCATAATAATGATGATGTTTTATAATTCCGTAAAATGTAAAACGGGTAATTAAATCAATCATAATAATATTCTCCTTCTGTTTTAGGTTAGAATCAATTTAACTTTCGGATTAATTTGATTTTAATTAAATTAATGATACTTGAATCGAGTGCATTTGAGATTGATTTAATCTTAGTTTTACTTAAATCAATATCATTATTGGATTATTTCAATAACGAATTCGGGATTGTATATGGATAAGTTAAGTATTTCGCACTTGAATAATCCGTACTTGATTTAATCTTTCTGTAATTGATTCAAGAAAATCCACACTTAATGTACTATTAATACTTCTTCGGATTGATTTAAGTACGGATGGATTAATTATACCCTTCAACCACAGGTGGTGAATAGGGTACATATAAGTTTGTCATTCCGTTTGTAATTTCTATAATATTGATGTTAGACCCTATAAAGTATATATATTTTGGGTCCTTATGAGGAGCGAAGTTGATTTAACGATGTCCGTCTGTCCGTTGAAATGCATTTTCCGACGACCCCATACATGATGGGGCCAGGTTATTTATGTCACATATGGTCCGGAATTGTTTGCTATTGAAATTCAGCAAGATCGGTCCACAAATGGCTGAGATATGAGTAAAAAACAACGACTGCCTCAAATTTTTTCGTTTAAAGGTCCAATTAGACGTGACATTACCATACCAACACTGTATTACCAAAACGTAATAAACATACCATAGAAACAAATTCAATTTTGGTTTCTACGGTCATACAGTGGCTATGGTAATAAAGTGTTGGTAATGTGTTTTTTTTTTTGTTGTTTTTTTTATACCCTTCACTACAAGTGGTGGATTTTATTTGTAATGTTTTTAATTTTACGCATCCACATACACATTATTGCATGTATATGACATGCCGCTCAAAGAAAGAAACAAACTCATAGACTCAATATATTTTAATTTAACGCTTCTTCAGTAAAAGCATTCGTAGCCAAGTTGTTAAGTTCTCATCTGAGATTGATGATATTGCCAGTTCGAATCCCAAAGAGAATTTGTTTTAATTTTTTTTATTTAATTTTTTATGTTCTAAAAAACTATTTTAAGATTATAAAACGAATTTCAAACATCAACTTTGGCAAAAGAGCCCGTTTCCTCTTTTGCCAAAGTTGATTTTTAGGTACATTTATAAATTTTTTGTTTTTTTATATTCTTCGGCATGGCGAAATGAAAAGTTGGCGTGGCTCAATTAATATTTATTTATACCTATCTAAAGAACGTGTATATAACTTTTTATTCTTATCTCATCATGGTGAAGGGTATATAAGATTCGGCATAGCCGAATATAGCACTCTTACTTGTTTTCTTTTCAGTGTGCGTTTTGTAAAAAAATATAAAAAGACGTCGTTACGTGGAGGGAATGTTCGCTTTATCAACAAACATAAACCAACATCAATTTCTTAAACAACTAATACGTACAAGCGGATATAAATTTTAATTTTATTAGGTTCATTCGCAGCACAACGCCACGTTTACACAGAAAAAAAATAAAAAATGATTTCAATTAAAAAATTTGTGATATTGATTAAAAAATTAATTAAATTTGCACCACCTTCCAAATTAATAGTATCAATTAAACGTTTTATTTACTACATTAAACGTTTAATTCACTTGATTTAATTGGTGAAACATTTTGAAGAGTCTTTTTTGTGTAAGTAAGAGTACCTATTTATATATAACATCGGATAGGGGAACAGCTGATACGCAACTTGTACGTTTACGTAAAAGAAACGAGGCTTTTAGTTTTAAATTTACGCTATATCTGCAATATGTGGAGTGAATAAAAGCTTAACAAGGAGGCAGTTACCACCGTGCTTTTTCGTGGGCTCAGCATCATGCTTTATTTATTTTACGGAAAAGATCGTTTGTATATTATTAACGAAGTTCTCTTTTGGTTCTATGAAGGGAAATAAAACGTGGCGTTTGATTTAATCATTTCAGCTTTAATCAATTTAAGCAAAAATTTAATACGAAACTGGGTTTACAAATTTAAGCTTGAAGACACTGCAGCCGGGTTGCAAAGAAGATAAATAAATCTTAAATAAGATCCCGTTCTTACGCAAACCAATATTTTTAACTACCGATAAAACCACCCTCTCGAAAGAAAGTAAAATTATCACATCGTTTTTACGACCTTTAAAATCAGTGTAAATGTTGTATTGTAATTGTGTAGGTATTTAATGTGTACTATTGCCCAGCGGGAAAAAGAAGGACTAGAAAGGCCTCTGTACCCCTTCTTTTGGATGTACAAGGCCTTCCATACCCATATCTTTTTTACACACGTTGTCATCGCTTCTTCAGCAGGTACATAAGAAGATAACGGGACCAAAAAAAATTGATTTTGCTTTTGCTTGTGCAAAAAAACAATACAAAAAATGTTACTCCCTTCTGATAGAAGTGAGTGTGGAAGGTGTATCTTATCTTTTATACGAAAGAGCCGAGGCCTTCTATGAGGCCTTCTTTAGCAGTTAGATAAGAATAGTAATTGAATCAAAAAATCTTTTAAGCATGCCTTTAAAAAGGCCTGAAGTAAGAAGGTCTTCTGAGTTTTCCCGCTGGGGTGTACTATTGTTTGTTTGTAACTGTGTATATGTGAGTTTGGGTGTAAATGCATGCTAGTTTCTGTGTATTTAAGTAGATATCTGTTTGCAGCAGTTTTACAACAAATAAATTAAACTTTATACACATTTGATAAAAACAATGGAAATGTTTTATTTACTTTGTTTTTGTTTTTGGTGTGCGGTGGGAGTGTTGGAGAGGGTTTACGGCTACGCTTCTTTTGTTTAATTTCATGATCCTTATGAAAACTACAGCTGCTGCTGCTTCTGGAAAAATGTTGTTTTTGCTGCGTAAAATTAAACAAACATTGACCAGCAACTTTTATTTCTTTTAAATGTTTTTATTCCCTTTACCACCACGAGTAGTGAGTGTGGGTATAGTGTTACACTTAAAAATTTTCATCTAAGATCCAATAAATGCATATTCTGGGTAGTACTAAGTATAATAACACATGTCCGTCTATCTGCTCGCCTGATGAAAACACGTTTAATTCCAATAATATTTGGTCCATAGTATACCACAGGTCCCGTATTAAGCCACTCCCGTAAAACGCTTAAATATCTGGAAAACCATAACAAAAAACAAGTGAAAATGCTTAATTCGGCTGGGCCGAAATTTATTTGCCCTTAACGATGATATTTAAAAATCAATTGTTCCCTAGTTCACACGGTATGGTATCTAGCTATCGTGTCAAAATCCTTATTCCGGGAGCATATTTCAATTTTATATCTGAAGAATATTTTATCAATGGGCACTATCGTACTAAAACCCTTAATTCGGGAGAAAATTTTTTATGGAGGGCGGGTGAAATAATAGACCTATTTTTAAATATTTAATACACCTTACATTTAACAAATATCTGAGGTAAATTTAGTCATCCTAGCTGATATGGTATGGGCGTTATTGTGCCGAAACCAATATTTCGGATACTCATAAACCGAATTTGTTTATTTTCACTACCAGTAGCCATGTTCTGTAACTTTGGTGAGAAATTCTCGCACCGAAAAATGGGAAACAAAATATTACATCGATTACGTCGTTACGTTATATATATTGTTACGTTTTTCCTTTAATGAACGTGTTTCGGTTTATTTCCGGTATAAACCTCTGAGTTCTTTTAATTGCAAATCAAAATAAATAAACACACTTATTCAACTTAACGAACTATTGAAATTCACAAAATTTACACAATATTGTTAGTAAGGAACTGAGCCTGTATTTATAGTTCACAACCGGTAGTAGTTGTAGAGTAGTAGATTCAAGAACCTTCTAGTCGATTCCTGAACGTTCTGTTCGAACTCGAAATTTTACAATTAAATCGAAAGTCTACAATACAGTGGAGCAAATAACAATTAAAACTAATACGACATAGAATTATAATTTAAAAGATAACATATAACTAAAACTATAAATAACACTACGTAACAATTTTTTGACCAAATGCATTTGAAACGTAATCCTTATGTAAAATTTTCCGCTGAATCCGAATATGAAGTCAGAATTGTCAAAAGTAGAACAGTTTTTGAGATATTCCAAAATAACCGTTATTTGTGTTTTTAAAAAAGATGATGTGACTGATATGCAAATATCCAAAAAATAAAATTTTAGCCTATTTCAATACGAACATTTTGTGCCCAATAGGATCCAGATCGGTGCAAAAATGACAAAGTTACAGAAGATTAATTGAATTAACCCACAACAAATAAATATGCAAACCTAAATTTTTAGTAACAATAAATATTAAAAGTTGCTTGAAAGTTTTGAATTTCTATGTGGGTTAATTTACTAAATCTTCTGTAGCTTTGTCATTTTTGTACCAATCTATGTCTTTTTGGGCGCAAAATGTTCATATTAAAATAATCTAACGTCGCATGCAATAAAACATTAGAATTTTTAAATGATTGGTTTAAAAAAAATAACTTTAAAAGAGCAAAATTGAACAAAATCATAAAATTTTCAATGAAGCTTGAACTTTTGTCCCCTGTAACTCTGTCATTTCTTGACCAATCTTTACAAACCATCCATGGTTATTTTAGAAATTTTATAACCTTTTACTAAAAAGAAAAAAATACATAATTCGTTTAAAATTTTTTAAGATATTCGCATTTCAGTCACATCATCTTTTTTAAAAACACAAATAACGGTTATTTTGGAATATCTGAAAAACTGTTCTACTTTTGACAATTCTGAGTTCATATTCGGATTCAGCGGAAAATTTAACATAAAGATTAGCTTTGAGATTCATTTGGTCACGACTTTGTTGAAATTTTGTCACGTAGTGTAATTAAATAAATCTAATTTCGTAATTTTCCACTCAAAGCCGATGTGAAATTGCAGACGTTGAGAGCGCCAGTCACACATGTTCGTGAGTTAATTTGACAGTTCAAAGCGGGAACTCTCTTTAAAATTTGTTTAATTTAAAATTTTTTGAAGATGGCCATGTTACTGATGAAATTGAAGTTTAGTAGGAGTTCTCCTATTAACTTGTATAAACGAAAAGTTGCTTTATACGAAGGTGTGAATAGATGACCGTATTGAGGTTAATGGATGGGGGTTATGTGATTATTTTTAACACATATAGAAAAAAATAATTGTTCTTTTTATAGCAATTAAATACTGAGCAGAAGAAATCATAAACAAATAACAATATTTGCATGTGTGTGTGGTAACACAAGGGAACAAAATTATAATATAAATAATCTGAGGTTGCTGATTTCAAATCTTATCTTCATTTTTCTTTATCAGCTCGACTTTTCGAGATATACCGTTATGTCTAAAATTAGGTCGCTTTCACAACATATATTGCAATAGATTAAAAATAGTTCACCATATTCAGTTATAAAAATCCGAGTCTCGGCAACAATATTATCTTTAAGTTGTGCTTACAATGTTTTTAAATTCGCCCAGTAGTTTCAGAGATATCGTTGAAGTTTTGAAAAAAGAAAAATTTTTGTTCTTTAAAAATTCATAAAAAATAAAAATGTTTTGGTTAAAAAACATTTAGTTAAACTTATTTCGAATGAAATGAGGTTTATTTCATTGTAATCGGTGCACAAATTTTGATTTTGTTCACAATTTGTAGTGATGCTGTAGACAAACATTATATTTTAATGTTCTATAATGTTTCTTTTTTTCATTCATAAAGAAAGGAACAAACAAAAAATTTTAGCAACGTTCGCACCACGAACAGCTTGTGTGTGTATTGCAGTGTTGCAAAATTGAAATCTTGATATGGTACTGAACTTCAACTAAAAGAGTATTTTTCCCACCAAATGGTACTTTTTGGTAAAAAAAAAACAATAATTTATGCAAATAAAAGAAGCAAAATAATTTTTATTGGAATTCATGTATCTAAGTAATTAATAGCAAACAGTATTTGAGGTGCACATGTAAAGGCTAGTTTACACTATCTCACAAGTCTTACATATTCCATAATACTTTGTGAGATAAAAATCTAATGAGTTTTGTTGCGACTGTCAAAAAATCTAATTTAACATAACAGCTTGTGTTCACACCATCACACAAATTATAAACACTCACACATGATATAAAATGCAACCCTGATCTAATGAAAAATATTATTGTTTAGAAATTTTTCAAAAAACGATGAAGTCGTATGGGATGTCAAACTAGTTTCATAATACTTGACATTTTCATCACACATGCATTCACACTATCAGACTTTTGCATATTACTTGAGTTTTGGACATGTATTAATACAAAGTAAAATAGTGTAAACTACACAGAAAAAATTATTTTTCCAATTCAAACAAAAAATTTGTAGAATCAAACAATTTTTTGTCTGAAATCGGTCCTACAAACAAATTTGCATATTCAAACAATTTATTTGCATTTTGTTTACTGAAAAAAAACACTAATTTTTTCAAACAAATAATTTAACTGAATCAAACAAAAAGTTTACTGAAATTCAAAATCAAAAAAAAAAAAAAAGTTTTTGCACAAGCAATGACGCGCACACAAGTAAGCACTGTATGAGAAGGTGACGGCAAAGCAGAGCCGCCGACTGGCTTTGAAACACATTTTTTTGTTGGAATAATTTTTGAACGAAGTCTTATTTATACACACAACACAATGTTTTTCTTTATCACTCTCTGTTGCTGTATCCTTTCCTTTGCTAAAGAAGAAATGTAACCAAAAACGGCAGCAGACCGACTCGATATGTTTTTCGTCATCATTCTATTTTTGTATTTGATGTATTTAACCAAACAGTTTTAAAAAATTGAATACGGGATTTTGTTTCTTATAATGTCGTGTCTGCTATTGTTTTTCTTATAGTTGCACTTTTTTAAAGCGTCCAAAAATAGACTGTGTGTGTTTTTTGTTGTTGTTCTTATATTTCACATAAAGAAGTGTTGCTTACGATCAAATAAAAAAATGCAAAAAGACGACAACATTAAAGAGCGTTAAATATTTCATACAAAATTATGAAAACTTGACACCAATAACGATTTTATTTTATTTATGAAGAGTTGTCCACATTTTTGTTGGTTAAATAAAAATCAAACAAAAATATTGATTGAATCAGTAAAAATATTTATAGAAATTAAAAAAATTTTCAAACAAGCGGTTGTTTGAAAATAATTCGGCAATAATTTTTTCTGTGTAGCCTTAAATAATATTTTTGTTATACAAAAGCGGCACAATAGTTTTAATTTAAATATGGCGCATATCTTATTAAAAAAACATAACCTTTAAAGCAAAACAACATAGTACATTTTTGTCAACACATTTCACAGTATATTGCACTTCTTTTCTGATTTCGATTCTTGCCAATATATTGTGTCACCTTCGAATGTCACATACACTTTGACGATGAAATTGAACAGTTATATTAAGGAACGTTTTTTAGTAATTTCTAAAGCAAATTATTTTAAATGGTTCATATATTTATGAATAAGTAAATTAATTAAAAATTTTATTTTTGTCAACATAAATTTATACTGGTATTTATATTTTAACTTTTGCGTTCAATTGATGCTCAGAAATGTGGTATCGATAAAATACCAAAAGCAATATGTGAAATGACAGCAAACATTAGTTGTGTTTCTTATATTAGCTATATTTTTTGAAGAAATTTAAATATATTCAGTTCTGAAATGCTTTCTTTCTGAAAGATCCGCTAGAACACGGAATTGAGAATTAATATTAATTTAGTTTTCTTTATCGTTTGAAAATAACATTAATAACAACAGTATTATGCTATAAGTTTTTCCGGAATCAATATTTTCTGGAGTGAAGCTGATTATCACTCTTAAGGATTTATTTTCAAAACAAAATTTAGTTCTTTATATCTCGCAAATTTTCGAATAAAATGATTTCGCAGTTTCTTTTACTTTATAAACCATTTCCTTAACATTGCATGTTTCTATAAATATGGTTTTCATTTATATTTTCCACTAACATATTATCCAATGCATCCCTTTTTATAAATTTTCTTGCCACTTGTAAGAACAAATATCCCATTCTGGAAAGCAAAATATGAATCTTGGCGTCTACGCTTTGCATTTCAATATTAACGTCGTTAATTATTTTTAAAATACAACAACATAGATTTTTCAACAAACACATGATGACCAAAGCCTGCTATCGAAATGATCGTATCACAGTTAAAAAGTTAAGAGTTAAAAAGCTCAAAGGATAAAAAAGTACTGAAAACAACGCGGGGGTACTGCGGTATTTTTAATATAAAAAAGTACTGAAAAAAGTACCAAAGTACTGAATTTTTCAACACTGGTGTATTGTGTAAAATTATTTTGCTGGATTTTTATTTTTTTTTTTGTATGTGTATTTTGTTTTTGTATAAAATGTTTGGTTTGTTTTTACCAGCCAAAAGGGACGAACATTAATGAGCCGAACGGAATTAAATGTTCTCATCTTTTGTTGAGTCTGATAAAAACAGTATTATTTTTGTGTTCGAAAGATTACTCACAGCGAAACGTTATTTTTTTAATGATTATATACACAAACACTATAAGCGTTTGTGTTTTCCACAAATCTACCGAACCGAACACTAATGAGTGATATTTCGTGTTTATTTTCGAACACTGGTCTGAAGTATACAACTCAAAAAAGAATTATGATAGAATCTTACAAATGCTGCTTCATAAAAATATTTTTTCTTTTTAAGCCACTGCCAATAATAGATTTTAATTATGCCACAACTTTAATTTAGTTAATTTTTTAACAAAAAGAAAGTTAAATCATCTTAAACGTACTCATAAATAATGGAGTGTGAAAAAGCAGAAGCTAAAGCAACAGGGCAACAACGTATTGTTCTTGATTATTACAACAGGGTGTTATAGAATTGACAAGTATGTAATTTTTTTTCCTTTTCGCTTTTAATTTAGCACCGATATCTACAACGTTTTGTAAAAAAAAGGGTCATGTATAAGCGCGACAAACAGACTACATGAACTTTGATCAAACGAAAATTAGGACATCTAACATGAAGTATGTACGTGTGTGTGTATAAACGTAGAAGGCCATATGCACAACGACAAAGAGGATCTTTTGTACAGTCCATGTATATCACCATGTCAGGTTCAGGCGATGTATAAAGCCCATTACCCATCGGACATAAAGTAACGAAATACTGGTTTACAAGTGTTGGCATTAACATTTTGATTTGATGATTAAACAATTTCATCAATTCAAAATATTTTTAACCTGATTTTCCATAGTGTGCATTTTAAATTTCATAAAGCTTCAATATTCAATCAAAGCTGAATAACCTTATTTTTAAATTGTTTCATTCTAATGTCAATATTGTATAAATTTTATTTATAAAATATAATATATTATTTCAATAAAAAAATTGTTTCAATAAGACGACAATGTTTCATATAAACTCAATTTTATTTCAATGCCGAAAAATATTATTTCTATATTTTTTCCATATTAAAACTATCAAAAAAAGGAGCAACTTAAAATTAACATAGTTCCATATTTAAATAAAAATTTCAACCTTCATAAATTTTTCTTATTAATTCATTATGGTTTTTATTGATTTCAAGTTGTTTTTTCTCTAGGTGCACCTGTTAGTGTCTGCCTGGCTCTGCAGGGGCCTAGACTGACTTAATTCAATACATTTAAAGTACTTTTTAAAGGATCAGAAGTATCATAGATATTAGGCATTATTTGATCTTCTGGGTTTGTAACAATTCAGCACATGGCGTTTTTCGCCCTTTCACTGATCATCGCAAAAGAAAAATGGACAAATAAAAGGAGAAGTCGTTCTAGAAAAGCAGAGCCTTAATTGTCTTAATATTAACTGCCTGTTTTTCAAAAAAAAAAAAATAAATCGTTTAGGAATTTACATTAAAACAAAAAAAAAAAACTAAAATTTGTTTTTGTTTTCAATATAAATTTCTAAACGAAAATTTTTATTTTAATTTAAACAAGTAAGAGTGCTATATTCGGCTGTGCCGAATCTTATATACCCTTCACCATTGTGCGAGCAGAATACAGAGCAACTGAATAATTTTGACATATACATACATATTTACAATACTTAAAACTTCATTATAAATGAAATTTAAAAAGCGAAAACTGGTAAATATTTTTTTAAAATTGTTTTGGAACATAACAATATTAAAAAAATATTCTTTTTAAAAAACCAAGATTCGAACCAGGGAACTCACAGTTTCTAACTTAACACACCCCCTACCATGGTGTGTATTTATAACCTTAATGTTTGTACCAAATTTGAAAACTTTGGCTCTTGCCGTTCTCCAGATATACAGAAAAAAGTAATAAAAATACAACAACCACAAGGGATTTTTTGGAAAAATTAGAGGCAGTCGTGGTTTTTTGGTCATATCTCAGCCATTGTTAGACCAATCTGGCTGAATTTCAATAGCAAGAAATGGTGGACTATATGTGACATAAATGTAAAACAACCTAGCCGCTATCATGTCTGGAGTCTCCGGAAAACACATATCAAACGTAAGACGGACAGACGGACGGACAGAAGGACGGACAGACGGATGGATATCGTTAAATCAACTTCTCTCCTCATAAGGACCCATATTGTAGAAATTACAAACGGAATGACAAACTTATATATACCCTTTTCCACCTGTGGTGAAGGGTATAAAAACAGGCTGTTAGTTTTCAAATGCCTTTAAAGGCTTCATAAAAAACTAAAGCTGAGGCTAAGGAATTTAATAGAAAAAATTTCAGGGTGTGCATAAACACCATAATAAAGAATACCTAATAAAATTTAAAATTTTTTTTAATTTCTTTAGTAGAACCTTTAAAATTCTTCAAACATTATTACATTAAAGTCCACTTAAATTTTGGTTTTAATACTTTTTGTTAAAAAATTTACACATTTCATGCACGTTCATGATAATTTTATATATTGTTTTAATATTTTATTTATTAAACAATTTCAAAATAAATACCAGTATTTACACAACAAATACGTACAAGCCAACACTCCATTACATTCAAAATAGAAAAAAGTGCAATTAATTCCTTTCGGCATAATTATGAATTTCACTCGCTTGTTTGCTACTCGAATTCATTCATAATTTGGTTTACTGTTATAAATTTTAATTAAAAGTGTCCAACGAAATGATATAAAATAAAATATGTTAAAGTTTTTATAACTTTCATTAGTTATCGACTATACACAGAAAAAAATATCTCAAGAAAATGTTTAACAACATCGTTTGTTAAATATTAAATTTCAATTCAACAAACTTTTTATTCGATTCAATGAAAATATTTATCAAAACTACACTTTGCAAGATAGCACTCGATAAAACATATTTAATAATGAAAAAATTAATTATTTCTCCATATTCAATAAAAAAAAGTATTGAAATCAAAGTAAAGTCAGAATTTATACTACTTTTGTCTGTTTTTAATATATTTGTCAATTAATCCAAAAATTTTGGGCAACAACTTTTTGTATTGATTCAATAAACTTGTTTGTAGGCTAAAAATTCAATAACGATACCTACAAACTTTTTTTTATCAATACCACAAAAATCGTCTTCGCAGAAAATTCAAAATTTTTTTAATCAAATATGCAATTTTCGTATTCAAATAAAAAAAAATAGTTTTCTGTGTTGATAACAAACGGATTTTGAACAGCACTGTGAAAATTTAACCCTTTCGCGCCCGCTCTTGAACGCACCGTCAGAAAAATTATTTTTTATAATTTCCTTAGTTATAAGATATAAATTAAGGATTTTTAAAGATTTCAGACTTTTTGAGTTTTCGGGTGACTAGATATAGGAAGTTGCTTATAAGCAACTTTGGGCCGTTAAGGAAGTTTTGCACGTTATGAAAAATTAAAACAAACTTTTCTATTTTTTATTCATTCTTTAACCAACTCTATATGTGCTTTGATAATTTTATTACGATTGTTTTAAATAAAACGATGATTAAAATCCAAGTTGCTTATAAGCAACTATGGAGTCGAAAGGGTTAAAAATCCATTGAAACTTTTTTTTTGGTTTTCACTGAAAATTTAAATATTCAAATACATAAACAGACAAGCGATAATTATAACACAAACATGCAAATTTTTTCAACTCATCCAACCAGAAAATTTTAATGTCTAGATGAAAGATTCGCTAAAACTAGGCGCATTTATGTGGAATTTATACGAAGACTTTTCTTCATTCTCTTTGGAACATGCGAAAAAAAGCCGTTTGCATTTTCACAATTGTTCCAGAAATATTTTTTTTTAATTTTTTGCCACGCCTCTGGATACAGCCGTTTCAGTTATTTGTAGTCCGATCATAACATATTGCATATCGTTATTCATGGCTTCATCTTTGCCTTTGGTGACTTTTTATTCCAACAATAAATTCTACCCAACACTTATGCCATCTTGGATCCATCGCCCCATTTGACCAAATTCTCGCACGTGGCAAGAAAACCCTCATAAAACTCTGTACATCTAGCCTTTAATATACTTACTTTTATGTCTTGCTTCAAATTGGGGCTCTTTTTTCTTTTTCACATACATTTTACATTAAACCAGGTCGAACCTAATACAAAACAAAAAAATTTTCACCACAGCCGCCCTAGAATGAAAGATATATCAATGAAGTTTCCAAAAGTGTAAAATTTTTTTGTTGCCTCGCTAAAACATGTCTGTTTTTTATGTCTAATTGTTTAATCTTCATGGAAATTCATATTAACACATTGAGTACCACGTCGTACGTTTATGCACGACAGTGATTTTTTTACTTAGTTCATTTTTTTTTTTGTTGTGATTTTTACTGAATATTTTTGCAAAAGCATTCATGGGTCTAGGATGATTTTTTGAGGTTTTATAAAATAAAAAATGTATAAAATGTAAATAACACAAAAATTACTTGGCCTCCTGGCAAGGTTTTCGTCAAAACCGCTTGGCACTCAATGTGGTAACAAACATGAAAATTCATTTCGTGTATGTTTGGCAACCCCTGTTTCTTCTCTAACCTGATCTTCTACAAACAAAACAAACGTGTTTGTTAGACGAGTCTGAAAAGTCATCGTATAAATGCCGCCTTTTAATTTATGGTGTTTTCTTTTCTGAAAATAATGTTCCATGTATGCTACCATTCGCGCGGGTTTTCATTCTATTCTAAAAATATATGTGAAAAGTTGTCGTTTTCCTTTCTAAATATGTTGCAAAAATAAATGGCAAATTTGTTTCATTTCTTACCCCCAGGTTATAATTGAGTGTGAGATAATACCCTTTTTTGCATCTGCGTTAAGTACTTTTTTATGCAAGTAAGTATTTTTGATTCTTGTATTTGCGTGCAATTTGTGTTTTTTTGTGATTTATGGTTATATTGTGATGGATATAAAAACTTTTTGTGTTTCGTTGGTTTTACTTTTATTTACAATTTATTATTTTTTTGGCGCAATATTTTTAACAACAGCCGACTTTATAATGCATTATTATTTTTTAGTAAAGAAAACACCATACGACCCGCATTGTTTAGGTTTCAACTTAACAGAACGTCTCCATAATTTTTATTGTGCTCAATCTGTCTTTTTTATAGGAAAACATTTTGCAGACACATTATTTAAGAAAATGTTCGAGCCAATTGGGCACCGAAATCGCACGATCTCGGATGATAAGCAAGTAAATATTGTGCTGACTTTTTTTTGATTAAAAAAACGAAGAAGATGTTTTTATAAAAAGGCCTCCTAAAAGTAAATTTGGTCCCTTTCTGTCTACCTGCATACACCCTCATTAGGACAACACACATATGGATATTTTTGGATTACATCGTAATTGAAGATTTTGTTTGTATTATTGTCAAAATACGTCAATAATGCTATGGGTTTGTGTGTGTACGAACGTAAGATTAACTTCATTGTAGGTAACACGGAGAGGAACAAATCATAAACCATTTTGCCAAAACATTACACTTTTTGACATGGAGAATTGAAGTTGAAAAAAGAAAATTAAACATTATTAGTCTCAATAAACAAGAAAAACATTAAACAGCACATCAGAAGGACATTAGAATGACTACGCAAGTTGGAAAGGAGATTTATGATATGTATGGAAGTACGATTAACACCATTAAAACAAGTTTCCCATAAATAGAAAGTTTTCCAAAGAAACATATAAATAGCCAATGTTCTATGAATAGCAAATTTACTTAGAATTTCCTACAAAAAACAAATTTGTAAAAAATTTCCTATTAAGAGCAAATTTGCATAAACTATTTTATAAACTGGAATTTTTTAGTAAATTTAATAGACACAGCGAATTTCAGCGTCTGTACCCCATGTAAAGTGCAGCAAAAGCAGGCGTCGGACTTGCATCTAGCGCCTAGCTCAGATTTTCCTATATATAACAAATTTTCACAACATTTTTATGAATAAGAAATTTGCACAAAATTTCTTATAAAAAGCAAATTTGCACACAATTTCCTTTATATAGGATATTTACTTAGAATTTCCTATAAATAACAAATTTACTTAGAATTTCCTATAAATAACAAATCTGCACAAAATTTCCTATAAAAAGCAAGTTTGCACAAAATTTCTTATAAAAAGCAAATTTGCACAAAATTTCCTGCAAAAAGCAAATTTGCCCAACACTTTCTATAAACAGTAAATTTTCACTAAAATGTTATGTAAGCAGTAAATATTTTTGCAAAAAATATATTTGCAAAATATTTCCTTTTAATAGCAAACTTAGTACAACATTTTTTATAAAAAGAAAACTAGTGCAGTTTTTATAAATAGAAACTTTGCACAAAAATTTCTATAAATAAAAAATTGTCAAAATATTTCCAACAAATAAGTTTTGCGCAAAATTTTCCATAAATAGCATAGTTGCGCAGTTAGTATTAATAGTCCTTCGCCTGGGTAACAATCATGTCAAGATGCGAGGGCTTAAGTGCACTCTACGGTTCTGATCTCTTGGGATGAAGTATGCGATGAATAAGTCTTCGCGGGAGGTCGTGAATACTAAAGGAGTGTGGGACATCTTGGCAAAGCGCTGTTGTAGGTTAGTTGCCTAGTCCACGCATGTCACTGCGTGGTACCATACGCATACTCGTGGCAGCAAAAATTAAACCCTTTGTTTTAAAAACAAACAAAAAAGCACACTAACACAACCAGCAAGGACAACGGACGGTATTGACCAGGGTAATTCGGACGTTATGGTCGGAGAGTCGAAGAGTGCCCTTTCGACTGTTCATGATAGCATAATTGAGCAGGAGAGACAGGTACTTACCGACTTATATGTGGATGGTCTTCTGGGACTATCGAGTGACTCCTGTGGTGAAACCGGGGCTACTCAGGAGTTGGAAAGGCTGACTCTGCTCTGACACAGAGCACGATATTAAAAGTATATCTGCTCATAGTCAGACTACAGAGCCAGCCTCTTCTATCTGGGAGGCCAGAGGACATTAGAGCGAACACTCGGGAGAGGATGGGGAGGTGTTGCCCCGATGACTAAGGCACTCATGTCTTCGGAACGAGCTGCGAAGGAAAAAGGGGCGATACCCAAGACAGCAGGCAAAGTGGCTAAGGCAGCGGACATGGGGAGGAAGACTGTTAATCCTCCATCCGATTCCCTTAGTGGCTCTCGTAGGGGGCCAATAGGTGAAAAGGCTCGGGCAGGAACAAGTCTTCCAAATTAATAGTGCCGAAGTCACCAAGCTCATTGATTAGCTCTGGTACATCTCCGGCAAAACCTCCTAATGGCTCTAATAAGGAGACCATTAAGAGGGTCAGATCTGGGGAAGATCAGCCTTCTTAATCGAACAAGACAGTGAAGAAGTCGATGAGCCTGGTCATCTGCAGGTGGCTGTCATTGTTTGGAATGATCCAGATGGAAGGATCAGTGCCGAGCTTTGGCAGTTACTTAAGGCTAGGCTTATCGACGAATTGGCCGTTTTCAGTGGCAAAGAGGAGGATGTATCCTTCAATAGCGCAGACTGGGTTAAGGAAGTGAAAGTTGTCAACTGTAGTAACAAGAGTGCCCCGGTAGGCTAGCTGGTAGTGAGCTAGTCTATCAGCGCCGGAGACTCTGGTTTCTTTCCTGCAGACAAGCGCAGAGCTTGGCGGGATTAACTTATGGAATTAAAAGAGGGGGAAAAATTTATTGGAATTCTTAGGGATTCGTTGATGGAGTTGGGAGTTAAGGACTTTCTGGTGGAGTGGATAGTTTGCATGATTAGCAGCAGGATTATAAACTCGAGCCTTGGGGGATCATGTCATAACGAGGAGGGTTACCAGGGGAACCCCACAAGGATGGGTTCTATCGCCTCTACTGTTGTTGCTTGCGGTCAACGGGATTCTAAGGTCATTTGATTCTATGGGCAGGAAGGTTATTGCCCATGCAGATGGCATAGTTCTGCTGGTCAGGGAAAAACTTTTGACCACGATCGGGGAAAGTATGTAGGTGATGCTGGGCGAACTCTCGCCATGGGCAAGGGATAGGGGGCTGTGTGTTTACCCTGTGAAGACTGATTTACCAGAAGGTAAAGGATAGAGGAATTTAGGGGGCGAGTGCTAGATGGCATCGAGTTAACTCTGTCAGACGGTGCGAAGTATTTGGGTAACTTCCTCGACTGTAAGCCGTCTTGGAAGATAAATACTCAAGAGAGGATGAGAAGGGGACATGCAGGAATTCCATCGGTAAGAATTGGGATCTGAGGCCGGATATGGTAAACTGGACTTACACATCGGTGGAAAGGCCTATACTTACCTATGGATGCACTGTTTGGTGGGATGGGTTAAGCGTGGATAGCTATAGCAAGATGCTCAGTAAGGTTCAAAGGAGTGCATCTCTTGGAATCACAGGTGCAAGGAGAAGCACTCCACAGGCAGCGTTGGACATCCTCTTATATCTCTCCCCTATTGAGCTTTATGTGAGGAGTGTGGCTGCTAGGAACTTACTTAGACTTTACGAGTGTTCTTTGGTTAAACCTAGGCGGGATGATCAAACGAGAATTTTGTACGAGGTGGGTCTGCTTAATCAGGGTATACTTCTCGAGGGAATTTCGGTTCATACGATTATGACCCTGGACTTCGGTGTAATACCACGAGTGCAGTTTCCGGATAGGGAAGTTTGGCGTGGATCCAATGGACTGTTTGAGGGGTGGGTAGTGTTTACGGACGGATCCAAGATGGAAACCGGCACTGGTGCCGGTGTATATATCGCGGACACCGACGTAAAAAGGTCATTCCGGCTCCCTTAGTGCATTGTCTTCCAGGCTGAGATCCTAACGAACTGGATGAACTGGATCCCATCGTGGGTGGATCTGCGATTTCAATTTACGTCGATAGTCGGGCGGCGCTTAGGGCATTGACAAATTATACGGTGCAATCGTGCCTGGTTGCTCGGTGTAAGAATGCTTTGAGGGAACTAATGAAGGTATTCAATGTAAGGCTGTGTTGGGTACCTAAACACTGCATGGTCGATGGAAATGAGGTGGCGGACGAACTCGCGAGAGAGGTTCGATCCTGGACTTGGTGGTAAGGGACAGGGGGTAAAGTTCCCCAGTTACTACTATGAGGTGATACGGGAATGATTTCGGGATGACGTTAACCGATCCTAGGGGATGGAACGGATTGCAGGGTGTCTAGGGCACTATGGCCCGGATTGGATGCAGGGTCAACCAGTGTTCTACTGGGATTGGATAGGGATGGTCTTAGGACACTTATAGGGTTCGTTACTGGTCATTGTCCTGTTTGGGCTTTTACGGGCAAATGGGACAATACCATAACGGACTTCTGGAGATTATGCGATGATTCTGAGGAGCTAGAGACGATTGAGCATGTACTGTGCCACTGTCCTAGGATGCAGGACCTCAGACAGAATTGGCTAGGAGATAGATTTCACGACGAACTGGGGTGTATCGCTGGATGTAATCCAGACGATCTACTGGGGTTTGTCAGGGAAATAAGTCTTAATTCTATCTTTCTCTTATTTCTTTTCTTTTTCACTTTTCTCTTTCTCTAAGTTTTCATTGAAGGGATTCACAATGAACCGCATTGGTCTCCGAGTGGAAGTGTGCCCTTGGGCACATAACCCCAGTATAAATAGTAAATTGCTAGCGAAATTTTGTTTAGAATAGTCAATATTGCACAAAATTTCACATTAGCTGCAAAATTAGAGCAAAATATTATAAAAACAGCAAATTTGTTCAAAGTTTTGATAACTTAAATTAAATATATAGCAAAATTTCCTTAAATGTCAAAAACTTTATTGTTCTTTGTCCGCGCTAACATGTGACAAAAACTCATGATTTTAAGGAAACAATTTTAATTTAATATTTTTTTTTTACTGATTCAAAAATGTTTTTTTTTTTTTGCTTTTAATTCTTTTTTATTACTAAAAGCTTTGGGAAAAGGGTAAAAAAATGCAAATATTAAAAAATAAAAATTTTATTAAAGCAAAAAAACCGAAACCAAACTAATTGCATTTTGTGGCAATTTCAAAACATTTCAATACGAAATGAACACAATACAATAAAAAGAAACCAGACAACTAAAACAACTCTGTGTGAAAACAAACCATAAAAATATGCATACTGCTGTTGCAAATAAATAGAAATGGGCAACAAAAAATTGTATAAAAACCATTAGAAATAGATAACGCAAACCATACACCCCCCCTAAACACTAGTAACAATGAAATGGCTAGAATGACACCCACAGGAGTAATATTTTCATTCAGGTTTGATATATGCGTTGCAATTGACTGTTTCTGAATATAATAAAAATTTTGCACCAATTTGCTATTCTATAAGAAAATGTGTTTAAGCTTACTGCATTCTGTAGGAAATTTAGCACAAATTTGCTATTCTAAACGAAATTGTGTTTAATTTTACTGTGTTCTGTAGGAAATTTAGGCAAAGTTTGCTATTTTTGACAGAAATGTGTCACGAAATTGCTTAAGAAGTTTGATATTCTGTAGAAAGTTTTGCACAAATTTGGTATTCTACAAAAAATTTACTATTTTAAAAAACATTTGCTATAAATTTCTTATATTCAAATCAAATATTCTCTAGAAACCTTTGCTCAAATATACTCCTTTATGGAAAATTTTGCACAAATTTATTTTTCTATAGGAAATTTTGCACAAACTTACTTTACTATAAAAAACTTTGCACAAGTTTATTATTATTCTATAGAAAATTTTGCACTAATTTACTATTTTTCAGAAAATTTTGCTCAAATTTACTACTCTATGGAAAATTTTGCACAAATTTATTATTAATACATAGGAAATTTTGCACTTATTTACTATTCTTTAGAAAATTTTGCTCAAATTTACTCCTCTATAGAACATTTTGCACAAATTTATTTTTATTCTATTGGAAGTTTTACACAAATTGACCATTCTATGGGAAGTGTTGCACAAATTTACAATTCTATTGAAAATTTTGCTCAAATTTACTGCTCTAAAGAAAACTTTGCACATATTTATTATTTTTCCATAGAAAATTTTGCACTAATTTACTATTCTTTAGAAATTTTTGCTCAAATTTACTGCTCTTTGAAAAATTTTGCACAAATTTATTATTATTCTACGGGAAATTTTGCACAAATTTGCAATTCTATAGAAAATTTTGCACAAATATACCATTTAATTGGAAATTTTGCTCAAATTTACTGCTCTATAGAAAACTTTGCACAAATTTATTATTATTCTATGGAAAATTTTGCACTTATTTATTATTCTTTAGGAAATTTTGCTCAAATTTACTCCTCTATAGAATATTTTGCACAAATTTATTATTATTATATGGGAAATTTTACACAAGTTGACAATTCTATAAGAAATGTTGCACAAATTTACAATTCTATTGGAAATTTTTCTCAAATTTACTGCTCTAAAGAAAACTTTGCCCATATTTATTATTTTTCTATAGAAAATTTTGCACTTATTTACCATTCTTTAGAAATTCTTGCTCAAATTTACTCCTCTATGAAAAATTTTGCACAAATTTATTATTGTGCTACTGGAGATATTGAACAAAATTACAATTCTTTAGGAAATTTTTCATTTTGCACAAACTTACTATTCTTTAGGAAATTTTGCTCATATTTAATGGTGTATAGAAAACTTTGCACAAATTTATTATTATTCTATAGAAAATCTTGCACTAATTTTCTATTCTATACGATATTTTGCACAACTTGAAAATTCTATAGGTAATTTAGCTCAAATTTACTTCTCTATAGAAAATTATTCACAAATTTATTATTATTCTATTGGAAATTTTGCACTAATTTACTATGCAATAGGAAATTTTGCTCAAATTTACTCGTCTATGGAAAATTTTGCAAAAAATTTATTATTATTTATTTATTATTGCCCAAATTTACTCCACCATAAAATTTTGTACAAATTTACTAAAATTTTATAGGAAATTTTGAACAAATTAATTATTCTATAGGAAATTTTGCACTAATTTACTATTTTATAGGGAATTTTGCACAAATTTTGCTTTACTTTGCAATTCTATAGGAAATTTTGCACAAATATACTATTTTATGGGAAATTTTGCAGAAGTATACTCTTCTAAAGAAAATTTTGTACAAATTTTGTACATTTTTTATATTACATAGGCAAATTAGCACAAATTTACTATTTAATATGAAATTTGCTACAATTTTCTTTACAAAAATTTGGACAAATTTGCTATTAAATTGAAAATTGTTAGCAAATTTGTTATTCATACCTGGTCACACTTTAAATTTCCCATTCCTCTCGGCATAAATGACTACATCTGCAATTGTATGATTAAGCACGAGTATTCATGTATGTGCATGTGGGTGCCTGTGTGAAATATTAAACTTTTGATGCTGTCAGACTTTTATGGGTTTATTTTTATATTTTATTGTTGCTGTTTTTTTTTTTTTTTTTGCTTCGTACTTGTGTTGGTGCATGTAACTTTTTGTATTTTGTTTGCAACTTTTTTATTTTATACTCGGTTGGTCATTACAGATTTTTGGGTCAAAGAATTGTTGCTCCTGCAGTTTCAAGTGTGTGTGTATGTGTGTAAAACAGTAGATAAATACGAAGTATTTTTGCAGTTGATGAAATTGCAAAAACCAACAATAACAAAGATAACAAAATGCTCCATAGAAAATGTTCCACTATTGTACTTTAGATAAACCATGAAAAAAAAATTTGTAATTTAACTTTAAGATTTTTAGATATTTATAATATCCTATTTTCTAATCTTCTTGCATTGTCTGCTCTAAAGTTAAAGACATTTGATACTTGTGATCACATTTAGAAAAAGTAAATGCATGTTAGAGTCATTTTGGTAAGACCAAACCATGTTATGGCACTTTGTCAGAGAAATGGGAATTGAAATGGAGCAAATAGATGTGGCAGACAAATATGCTATTTATAGTTTATTCGAAGCAATTTTGCTTTTAATAGCAAATTCAATGCAACAAAATATATGCAGTTTTACATTTATACCAACATTTTCGCACGTTTGCAATTATTGTAAATTTCATAGAAATTTTTGATTTCAAGCAAAAATTATGCAAATGTTCTATTTATAGCAAATTTTATGCAAATATAATTTTATCCTAATTTGCTGCTAATAGCAAACTTTGTGCATATACAAAAGGTTTTATATTTGTAGCTACCTTTAGCAAATTTCTTTTAAATTTTCTTTTTATACTTCAATGCAAATTTACTTTTGTAGATTTACTGAAAATTTACTATTTAAAGCAATAATTATGCAAATTTGAAATTTATAGAAAATTTGATGCTACATATTTCGCAATTGTTAACACAGCTTATGCTAATTTTATAGTCTTAGCCAAATTTTAAGCTAAATTTAAGCAAATTTTCTATTTATAGCATATTTTCTTTTTGGAACACGTATGGGCATTTTCATGAGAATGCCAACTACGACTCAAAAAATAAATACGTAATATTCATATCTAACGCTGTAAAAATGTCGTGCCTGTAATGTAAAATTAAAAATTGTTTTGCTTCTGCTGAAAATATTTAAATTTTGGGTTAATACAGTACTTATTTATAGCTTATTACAATTTATAAAGAGCAAAAATAAAGCAAAAGATAGACTGTCTCTTTAAAAAATTGCAATCAATTATTTTCACTTTTCTGGCGATTTAATTCAGATATTGG
This sequence comes from Pollenia griseotomentosa, assembly GCA_963931875.1. Taxonomy (NCBI): domain Eukaryota; kingdom Metazoa; phylum Arthropoda; class Insecta; order Diptera; family Polleniidae; genus Pollenia; species Pollenia griseotomentosa. The sequence continues at coordinate 109,962,063 of OZ007560.1, forward strand.
TAACATTTGCAATGTACATATTTATGTTTTATAATTAATGTTACAAAATTAATGCACCAGATCCATGTGGAGAGATTAACTATATAATTCTATTAGCGGTATAGTTTTTGGTTTTTGTTTGATGCTGTTAAAATGTCACGTACGTAATGCAAATATATAATAAGTCTACTTCGTTTGTATTTGATCAGTTTCAAAATAAAAGTTCAAAGCAAGATATTTTTTTTTCACGATAGAGCGGGAAGGTTTCCCCACAATGACAGGTACCGCGACCAGGTCAGGTATATTGTACCCTCAAGCAAGCAAGATATTGGTCTCAAACAAATATTGTTCGTACTTTTTTTTAAACGGATATTATAAAAATTGTATAAGCTTTTAAAGGTTGTCCCGTGCGATATTGTTCTACAAATGCAACAAAATGTATCATCTTTTTATGTTGGTATTTAGTTAAAATTTAGTCCAAGCTTATTTTATTGCAATCTAAATCCTCTAACCAAATTATATTGGAATTGGTCCATATTTGACCATAGCTCCCATACAAATGATACTCCCTTTAATGACCTTACTTTCTTATAAATGTTGTTGTTGACAAAAAATAAAAATTTTGTCCTAACAAAATATTGTGCAGGTAGGTTCAAAAATCACCATAGGTCCCATATGAACCCCCTTCCTAAGATCAAACCTATCTCATATAGATGAAGATATCTAAATAATATTTGGCACATAGTTCTTTTGCATGACTCTTAACCTTAAGGTATAATTTTGTTTTGGCGGGTCCATGACTGCCAATGGGTTCTAAATAGGGAAAACAATGAACGGGATTGCCCGACTATACTTTCTTACTTGTTTGTTCTTGGTTATTGTATACATATATTTCATATCTTATAAATACTATAACATAAAATTTGTTCACGTATGGTATGTCACGAACGATATTAAATTTGGTTCATTATAAAACAATCCAAAAAAATTTTTCAGGGTGGCAATAGAATAGTTACATATTAATTTAACATTGCTTGTCCATTTAAATTAAAATTATATTTTTTATGTAAATTCAATAATTAATTTTATAGTACCCTCTAAATGAAACATAATGATCCAATTATTTTCCAGTTAGTACTATTTTTCCTCTCGAAAGGCGTACAAATGTGATGTACGATTTGTAATCAAAGTCATAATGTACAAAACATTAATGATGTATATATCCCATTAGTTAGCAGTGACAAGCCATACAAAGCTCATATAAGCATTCATTTTATAAAACATACACTGCATGCAGTTCGCAACAATATCAAAAATATTCACACTTACCGATAGAAAATTTAGTCTCTAGTGCAAATTACATAGAAACTGCATATGTGTGGAAAGCCACACACCAGAGGGACTTACGTAAGTTTTGAAATATTTTGTTACTAAAAAGTATTTTTTAATCGAAAAATGTGTTTTCAGTACTGAATTGATATTGCTTACAAAGTCAAGAAGATTCTTAAGTGTACCTCAACAATTTTTTTGTTTATAGTGTAAAAATAATTCACTTTGTGTGGTTTTTTACATAAGGGTAATTTAAGGGTTAATGCCAATTTGCAAAAATGCAAATTTGCTATTTAAAGCAATTTTTATGCATAATTACTTAAACTAGCAACTTATATTTATACATATAAACGTTTGTGCCGTGTAGACAGATTGACACCAAACTTGGACAATGAATTAGTTTAATCCGGAGCCAGGTTTCTCTTCAGTTTAGTACCGATAATTTTAAAATTTTTTTAATTTATGGTCCGATTTGACTGAAATTCACAAAATATATTTATTAAACTTAAGTTTACTGATAAAATGCTGAACCGGTAGACAGCGCTGGGGTCAAGTTATTAACGAAGTTCTCCAGTATTTCATTTTTTACTTTTATTTGGAAAATCCCGAGCAGCGCCGGGACCAAACAGCTAGTATATAAATAAATATATAAAAGCAGCAACTTGTATAAAAAAATTGCAAAATTGCTATTTACAGCAAATATGCTGGAGGAGGTTGCACAACTCAAAAATGGTTGAATACCTTTGTGATAGGTTTTTTTTCTAATCTGCGCAGTCGTTTTAAAAACCTAATTTTTTTTTTTTTTTGACAAAAATTAATAATTTTTTATCAAAATTTGGAAATTATGGTTTTTTAAAACGGCATAAATAATTGCAAAATAAAGCTTTGTTTCTAATATTTACAGGCAATAAATGATTTAAATCTGTCAACAACTTTTGATTTTATTCACAAAAGATGAAAAATGTTAATTAAATTTCAGAATTCCATAAAACGCTATATTTGTATGGGAGCACCCATGGTGGAATAAGCAGGTGGCATCGTTACGGCAACAAATACAACATTACAACAAAAATGGAAATTACATCACCGTTTACGTCAAAAAATACTTTAAACAAAAATCAAAGCGTGCCGCTGAACGTGATGAAATAAATAAATTTTTAGCCAAATTTTATTTAATTATGGTCAATATCTTACTTATTTTAATTTAATATTATCAAAAACTTTAATTAAATACAATAATCACAGCACAAAACGTGGACTTTTTGTAAAGATAAACAAAACTTTGACATAAACCTAGACAAACAATGCAAGAGCAAAAAATCGTCATCTGGCGTAGTGCTGCCACCTGTTTATTTCACCATGGGAGCACCCCTAAGGTGTGTAGATTTAGGGCAAGTATGATTTGAGAAATTATTTAGTACGAAAGACTAATGGAGGTCGGTCATACATTTTATCCCCTTAGGGGCGACTCCTAGGCAGTTTGGTATTTTTCTTCAATATATGAAGAATATAATTTATCTTTTACACGTGAAGAAACAATTGAAGCATAGCTGCATTTTCAAATTTTTAATGTCGTTTTGCTTTACTTAAAGGTAATTTTATTGCGGAATTTCGGTTTTTAGTTTATTCAATATATTAAACCATTTTTGAGTTACGCGAATATTTGTTGTGCAATCTCCTCCATTTTTGATATATCGATATATCTCGAAAACAAAAGATAACTTAAAAAGAACGGTTAACACCACTGGATTCAGCGTACCTTAATTAAGTTAACCAGCCAGCCGCTTGTCAGAAAAAAATGTCAAATACTAGCACAGTGTAATTGCAGTCAGGCCTCTATTATCCGTGATCCGGTTAACCGGTAACCCCGATTAACCGTGATGGCCGAAGGTCACTCTATTGTTTTTTGTTTGCAATGTTTATAGATTGTTTGCTTCTATTAACCGTGATTACCTGTATTATTCGTGATGTCAGATTTTTTTTTATTAACTTCAAAATCATACATACATATATACAATTCTCTTGTATGAAGCTTGATATGTTTTATGATGATTCCCAAAATATTTTGGTTCTAGCCTTGACCACTTTTAAAAAAGGCCTTTTTTCAGTTTTTCGAATTTTTTTGTACTTTGCTCCAAGACGGCATAAAAAAAAATTGGTATCATCGAAAAGAGTTTTTGAAGCAGCATCCTAAATATATAGTTTTTCATATAAAAATCCTTAGAAAATCCAATTTTTAGAAGTGATCACAGATTTTCGTTATTTTGGCTCTAGCTCTTATAGTTTTCCAGAAAAACGCATTTAAAGTTTTTCATATAAAAATCCTTAGAAAATCCAATTTTTAGAAGTGATCACAGATTTTCGTTATTTTGGCTCTAGCTCGTATAGTTTTCAAGAAAAACGCACTTAAAATTTTTCTTATAAAAATCCTTAGAAAATCCAATTTTTAGAAGTGATCACAGATTTTCGTTATTTTGGCTCTAGCTCTTATAGTTTTCCAGAAAAACGCATTTAAAGTTTTTCATATAAAAATCCTTAGAAAATCCAATTTTTAAAAGTGCTCACAGATTTTCGTTATTTTGGCTCTAGCTCTTATAGTTTTCCAGAAAAACGCATTTAAAGTTTTTCATATAAAAATCCTTAGAAAATCAAATTTTTAGAAGTGATCACAGATTTTCGTTATTTTGGCTCTAGCTTTTATAGTTTTCCAGAAAAACGCATTTAAAGTTTTTCATATAAAAATCCTTAGAAAATCCAATTTTTAGAAGTGATCACAGATTTTCGTTATTTTGGCTCTAGCTCTTCTAGTTTTCAAGAAGAACGCATTTAAAGTTTTTCATATAAAAATCCTTAGAAAATCCAATTTTTAGAAGTGATCACAGATTTTCGTTGTTTTGGCTCTATTTATATAAAACTTAACCCCTTGCGACCTACTAATTGAATTATTTAACTAAATAAATATTTTCGTTTCGGGTTTTCATACAAATTCTACGTATGTTGAAATAATGTTCTGCTTTTCAAATTGAATTTGTTTTAAAATAATGTTAATTTATCTTATTTTTTGCAATTATTCACATAAAACGCGAAAATCGCTATGTATTTTATATTTCTTCACATATAGGCAATATGGGTATCAAATTTTTTAAAATTTAAAAATGAAAAAATTTTATTCCATATTGCCTATATATGAAAAAAGATAAAATATATAAGGGGAATTTTTTCCCGTGAACATTTTTTCACGTTATTATTCTCCTTTGAATTACCTTTTTTTCCTGGGAGTTTTTCATGATCGCAAATATATGAAAAGGGGAAAAATTACGAGGGAAAATGTATACACATTCGATTAATATGAAAATTTATATAATTCTCACCATGAGAGATAAATTTCCAGATTCTATTTGTTTAAATAATTAGGTTAAATACAAAGAATGCTGACGAAGGCCGTAGCGGACCAGAAAATGCATTACATTCTGCTGGTATCTAATAGTTGTAAACATTTTCTGTACAATTTACTTCATTGCTAGCCAAAGGATAGCTGAAGTAAGCCTCGTAACAGAAATTTGCAAGCAAAAATTGTGATAGTGAATAGAAAATATTGAAGGAATAAGACTATTAAAGTATAAAAGCTTTAGAAATTGTAATTTGACTTAGAATAAACATTCGATTAATATGAAAATCTTTAGAAATTGTAAAAAAAATTTCTTTTGTATATTTTTCAAAACATATTCTTTTTTATGACGAATTTAAAGAGGTTGTTTACGACTAAATGCGATTAAGAGGGATTTCCTTAGACCTTGAATTAAAAAAAAAAATACAAATTAACTAGGAGACCAAAAATGCAGATATGGTATTTTCGCCAGCGTTTAAAAAGCTGCAGTTGAGATAGTAAAAGTCATAAGATTATGCTGTAACTTCGACATCTTCATTTGTCATTGGACAAAAATAAACTGTTGGCTTTACTTCTGATTCATTAAATGAACACAGTCGCAGTGAAGGCAAAAGCAAAACACGAAATGTTGTACACGACAAAGAACATCGGCAGTCGACATGTTCGGAAGTGTTTGGTTTGACAGACCAAAACTTTTAAAAAATACCGTAGTTATCGAAGATGGGACGTTGTGTTTGTGTTTTCATTTTCCATATTTTTTTTTAATAATACATGCGTTCATAAAAACATAAATAAGTACATATTTATTATTTTTAAGCTTAACAAATCTTTTTAATTTTTTGAAATTAAATAAAACTGTAAATAACATCATCGCTTTCATATATATACAATGAACACAACGTCCCAACTTCGTTAACTTCGGGATTTATTAAAAGTTTCAATCTGTCAAACCAAACACTTTCTAACATGACGACTGCCAATGTTCTTTGTTGTGTACAACATTTCGTTTTTTGCTTTTGCCTTCACTGCGACTGTTTTCATTTAATGAATCAGAAGTAAAAGCAACGGTTTATTTTTGTTCAATGAAAAATCAAAAAGTGGAAGAAAAAGCAATTTTTTCATTTTGACTGTAGTTTTTTAAACCCTGATTTTCGCGCGTTAAACAGTTTTTCTTTATTTTGAATTGTTGAGGTTTTCAAATTAACGGGGTAAGAATTATTGCGGTTTGACTGTATTAGCAAGTTTAATGTAAATTTGCCACTAATAGTATGTTTTATGAAAGTTTGCGCATTTGTCAAAATTTTATATCAAATTCATATTTTCATATAACAAATTGTACGGAGGAAATTTATTCTGCAAATATTCTTATTCAAAAACTTCCAGTTAATGGCAAGCTTTCTTTACAGTGCTGAACATAATTAACTATTAACTTAGTTCACTTTGCAAATTAATACAGATATGTATAACAAATTTTATTATCACATCAAATAATTCATTCATGCAGAAGTTTTATAATTATAACTCCAGTTCCTTTCTTTTCATTATTCTCACATACAAAAGATATTATTAATTGTATTTGTTCTTTTTTTTTTAACCCAATTATGCAGGTTTAAGAATATTTGTAATATTTTTGCTATATGAGAGTAAACTCTTTGCAAGAGTTTGAGTTTAAAATGTAATTTTAATTAGCATATAAAATTCATATTTAACAAACCATAACTGCAATTGTTTGGCAGAACAAAAACTCTTTGAGCCGAGTTCTTTTTTAACTAAAAACTTATAATGGCGGTGTGAGTTGAAAACATAAATGTATATAAAAATTACATTGGATAAAAAACTAAAAAAGAAAAATAATGCAGGACCATTATTACAAAACAATGTCGTTTATCATAAAGAAAAAAAAAAAAAAAAAAATAAAAAAAAGTACGTGCAAATGCACCCAAACCTTTTAAACATTTATGAACTTAAAAAAGTTGCACTTAGATAAACTTTGATATAATATTATGTACACATGTGGTACAGAACACAGGAAAATGTAGCAGGAGATTATATTAAGTACAACATATTTGAGAAAAGGCGGTAGAATTGGCTTTAGTTGGAAGCTACACAAAAAAAAAACTCATACTAAATTTAAGTTTTTCCCACTTACTTTTAGTACGAGTCGTACTAAAAAATGTAAGTACGAATCAAACAAAAAAGTACTCAAAACAACCCAAAATGGGATTTCTTTCGAAAACCATCGCATTCTATATGCGTGCATACGCGTGTGTTTGTAAAAAAATTTTAGTTAAAAACATTAAATTTTCAAAGCAGTATGCTGCTGGTGTCTTATAATTGTAAGTTCTTCTGTAAATAAAGGGGGAAATACTAATACGAGCATGTAGCTTACACAAAGCATCTCCATGCATCATCTTACACGATTTGTTGCAGTTGTTTTCGCTCCTTGTGTCCTAGTTCTCGGAGTATCGATTCATTTGTCTTGTGAGAACTATGTTAATCGGTTGTTGGTTGTTCCAGCTAAGTAGATGATTGGTCTGCTGTAGCAGGTAAGATTGTAAGATTGCACTGTTCTAGTTGTTGGAATATCGATCAGTCTATTTTTATTATTTTGCCTTGTATTGTTGTTCCACCTAAGTAGAGGATTAATCTGCTGTAGCAGGTCCTAGGATAATCGGTCAGTCATCTGTCGTTGCTTAGAAACAACGCCCTTCGTGTATTTGGTGTAGTGGTGGAGAACCTTGCAAATCTTCGATTCCAACCTTATTTCCTAGAGGGTGGAGGCTGCCCGCTCTTTGCCATGATGTTATTCTCCTTTCCAGTGCGTGGGGAGGTCAGGGGGCTTCTTGGATGGTTTGTTTGGAGGGTGGTTGAAGCCACTTTATTTCTTAAAACTCGAAAACCATGTTAAAAATGTTTCGTCCTCTGCCTGAAGGCAAGCACTTAAGCCACTACACCACGCCGCCACTAAATACTCATAATAAGTCTTAATATTTTATGCGTGATAGTGTGAATACAAACTGTAAAGTTAAATTAGATTTTTTGACAGTCACAATAAACTCATTACATTTCTATCATACAAGGTATATTGGAATACGTTAGACTTGTGTGATAGTGTAAAGTACCCTTTAAAGGCTAATTGATTGGCATTAAACATTTGCCTTGACACTAAACCGAAAATTGCAATAAAACAATGACTTAAAATCATACTTTTTTTAGCCCATATGCCGAAGCTATGGGACAAGTTCAAGCCATTCGCCTCTAGTTGGTGTCATACAGAATTTGAAGGTCGAGATTTTGTTTAGTAAAATTGTCCATGTGGTGAAATGACTTATTTGGGTTCAACACGATAATAATGCTTACAGCAGCACTGTTAGCCGCCATTCTTTTGTTTAAAGCAACAGTTCAAAAATTAACGCTTCGTGGGTTTCTTAAAGAGAGTAACAAAACTGATTTAATTTAAAATTATAAACATTTAATTTTAAAGAAGTGGTAACGTTGGGGGAAATCACTGACTTAAAATATACATGTTACAAAAACGATTTTTAGTCAACTGCATCATTTGCTCGCGTAGATTATTATGCTAATTGTAATTTGCACATTTTGCAATATTCCGATCATAAATGATAAGAATTTTGCCAGATCGGTCTTTTTAATAACCGAAAACTTAAGATACAAATATGTTCAAAAACAAAATTTATTGATTTAATGATATTTATAGACCATATCAAGGGCTTCCTCTCTTAGCGCTGCACCAAGGACCCATAATTTTGTAAATCGGATGTTAGTTCCAACCTGGAACCAACAAAAGTTGTAGTCTCTAGAATTTTCAAGATCTCAGACTGTTTGTTAGACAAATATCACGTAGTAGCTTAGAATTATACTAAAGCCCAATAGAGATGGATCTTAAAAAGGTTCGTTGATTCTGTAAACTAGTCTCTTTAAATGTCGCCGCTTATCAACAAAAACTTGTTGTTTACTGTTTGTGTTTTGTATAAGCTTTGATATTGCTGCAAATAAGACTTGAGTGTCTATAATTCTCATTCGCTTTACAGTTTTATTTGTATAAAATCTTTAGCTTTCCAAAGTCTTTGGAAAAAGGTTTCCTAATGATCTGGTTGAAGCAACCAGTGAAATGTGCAAAGGAACTAGCTGATCCCCCAACAAAAAATTTCAAATCATTAATCAATAAATATTGGAAATTTAGCACATCATAGTTAATGAATAAAAAATTTTGTGTTCCCAAAAATAACTTTGGAAAACTTTTATCAGTGGAGGTAAGTTAACTTCAGCACCTAAGCAACTAATAAAGCAGAACATGCAGGCAGTCGTGTTTTAATCTCCTCTCTCGGTGATGTTAGTAGAACACATTGGTTTCAACCAGTGCTAGGAGCTCTGTGGAGTTGGATCGAAGTTCTAACAACCTGCAAAAATCTTGAACATATCAGTGATCGTTGACACTTGAAAACTTGACACGTCAAAACTGTAATACTTCTTAATTACCAAAGTTATAAGACAGAAGTATAGATTTTTTTAAAACCATTAATATTTTGATCAGATTTAATGGTTACAAATGCTGTGAAGAACTCAATGCTGTCCTTGTTAAAAACTTTTTTCAAACAAAATTGTAAATTCTAGTTAAAATTACCCCAGCAAATGATTTGTTAGTTTAAGCTTTATATGGGTTCTTAATAAGAAAAAAAAATAATAATAGAACATGTATATTATTATGACGCCATATAAAAATGATAGCGAGTTTACACCAAAGACTCGATTAACAGGTGGTCATTCAAGTTATATGTATATTATTGGGTAAAAGTTCGGTTGTATTAATTAGCTTTAATAATAGTCCAAAAATTCCAAAATTGCTTGCCACTTTTCATAATGAAGCAGGTTTGCTGTTTCTGAACAAAAGGTGGGCAAAACATATACGATGATATTTGCATTTGTAATTTGTAACCAAAATGTGTAAAAAAGCCAAAATACTTATGTACATAGTAAAAATACAATTTTATTTGCACTTCCCTCGCAAAATATTTTTTATACTGATGTTCTCAAGTTTAGAAGTGAACGTGGCTTCTCCCATACAAAGTTAACACTTATTTTTGTATATTTAAAAAAAAAAAACTATATGAGCATTTTAGGTTAAGCACTTGTTCTCTTTTGGGTTTCTGATTTTACGCTGAAAGTATTCGTGCGTCTAAACTACGATTTTACAAACCCATTGTAAAGGTAAAGTACAATTAAGGATTTCAATCACACCTATTGTGAATAATTTCCCTCGTAATTTTCCCCCTTTTTATATATTTGCGACCATTAAAAAAGGTAATTCAAAGGAGAATAATAACGTGAAAAATTGTTCACGGGAAAGAATTCCACTTATCGTGAAAAGTTTTTTCCCTCGTAATTTGTTGACGTTTCCCTTAAATTTTCTTACTTTATTTTTGCTAGGGAACAGAGCTTGAATGTAAGTAGTAACTCCTATAACTCGAATATACAATGCTAGATCCGTTAATAAGGCGCAAACCTTTGGTCAACAAAATGCAAAACAACAGGACGATTGCCTGTGGACTTGTGAAGCTTTCGAAAGACCTGGCTGAATTTTGAAAAATATTTTCCTACATAAAATTAAGAAAATTGCAAAAAACTAACGTTGTAATCAAACTATCCCTCCAATACTAAATATTTTGTTTTATTATTTTAACTTTTCTTAAAAATATATACGTGTATATTTTTGAACAAAAATTTCATTGATTTTTAATTTTTTTTAATCTTTCTCCTTTTTTTTTACATTCACTAGAGCCATAGCGTGAACAATTTTTCACATGAGATTTACTATTGCTTTTTTCTCTTCCGGGGGAATGAAAATTTAATGGGAACAAAAATTACACTTGTTATTCACGATAGGGGTGAATATGATACCAATATATGTAAAGGGGGGCGGATTTACAAGCGTTTAACATAAAGTAGATTAACTATATGCAAAAACAGGGCTGTCAGACTTGGGGATTTATCCCCAAATTTGGGGATTTCATGTGAGCAAAAAGGACAAAGAAAGTCATTTGGGGATTGCGGATTTAAAAAAAATTTCGGGGATTTTTTTGGGGATTTTACACTTTTTTTATTATTTTCGCTTATTTTTCTTTGTTTCGTATATAAAATATGAAAAAAGTAGCAAAACTTTTATCTTACTCTTATATAGTGTAAAGGGTCCTAATCAAAATTACCATTTTTGTTAGGTGTGTAAAAGGTCCTTATAAACTTTTTATTTTTCTTGAGTGAGTGTTAAAAAAAAAAAATTTAAAAATAGATATAAAACCGTTGACAACACATTAACTTTTTGATTTATTTAAGACAATTTTGAAGCAAATATGTATGTCTTAACCAAAAATAATTAAATATGAAAAACGATATAATAAAGATTGGGAAAAAATGCTAGGCGAAGTACTTAATAAATGACGGATATATGTATTTTTATGGTTGATTATAAGGATAGCTTAAACCGATTGAACAAGCTCCAAATTCTTATAAATTGGCTAATTTCGTATTAACATTTTTCTAACTATTTCTTAAAAAAAATTTTAAATTTGGTCAGAAAAAATAAACAAAAAAAATATTAACTTTTTAAGGTTTTGTTTTTTTGGGGATTTGGGAATTTGGGGATTTTTGGGGATATTTTTTTAATTTTTTGGGGACAAGGAAAAAAAGTACCTGGCAGCCCTGTACAAAAATCAAAATCGTTGATTTTTTTTGCATCTTAAGAATCTTTTTATAAAAAATTTAACTTAAGGAAACAATAATTAGTATTGTGGTTATTTTGTTGAACTATTTATGGTTTTTAATCCAAATTTTTAATATTTTTAATTAGGCTTAAGTTCATTAAATTTAATTTTCATTAAATTATTTTTATGAAGAAAGGAATTTTACAACATGAAAATTAATTAAAATTGTTATTGATAATCTTTCATTCTTGACCGTGGCCGGGATTCGAACCGCGGCCGGCAGGTTACCATGACATGTTTCGATCGCAACCACTCGATCTTGTCTTATTCACCCAAAATACTTTTATTCAAGTCCTAAGTGTAATTTGCTTTATAATTAGACCATGTTTGTGGTAAAATGCATCCCACTACAACTTCCACTGCTGCAACATAAAAATACAAGTATGTGTAATTATTTGTTAGTATGCCAACCATGGAACGTGAACGTGTAACACACTAGACCGAGCACATATTAAAATCACTAGTTTTATTTGTTTGCAAGTTGCTGTTTGCTGTGGCAGTTGCTGTTGCAATTGCAGTTTCTACTGCTAATAATAATAATAAAATGGGTTGCAACTTAACAGCCAAGAGGAGTCTCTTTTTTCAAAACGCGTTGCCTTCAAAAGCAAAAATTTTTCTAGTTGTTGTTTTTGTTATAAAGATACAAGAACATTGGCATAATGGCATGAGAGTGTTTGAAGAGTTTTTGTAAAAAAAGCAACATTTTGTTTGCGGGTTTATTTTTTTTTTTATTTCGTATTTAACTAAAAAAATATTTCAGCAAACGACTATAAAAAAAATTCAAAAGTGCTGGCAATTTTCAAGTTTTCTTATTTTTGGATTTTTGCTTTGTTTTATGTGACAAAAAAAAATATTAAATTTTTTGCCAAAGTTGCGAAAAATAAAATTTTAAATGGGGTAAAAGAAAAATACTCGTCTTTTGCCTAAATAATCTTTGCGAAAAATAATTTTTAGGGAAAAATATTCTGTAAAGTTGGATCACAAAAGTCTAATGTTTAAAGCTGGAAAAAAGCTTTTTAACTGGTTTGTTAAAAGACAACATTTTTTATGGCCAAAAATGGGGCCAATAACAAAAATAACACTGGTTTACACTGAAAATGTACATTTGATGAGATGTGATTTTTCTTATGTATTTTCTTCCGCTGAATTCAAAAATCAAGGTAAGATTTTTTTTTATGGAACAGTTTTTGAGATATGGTCATTTTCTCATTTTTTCGACCTTTTTCCACTTGACAAATTATATCTCGAGCTAGATATGTCCTATTGGTACCATGTGGAAGGTATTGAGATGACGAACAAATATGTATAACTGGATCTTTGATTGGTAAAGCGGTTCAAAATATATTGATGAAAATATGGCACATTTTTAAAAAAATCATATTTTATTTTTTATATATTATATTTATATTTTTTATTTTTTTTGAAAATGTTTTTATCAATATGTTTTGAACCGCTAATAATTTGTCAAGTGGAAAAAGGTCGAAAAAATGAGAAAATGACCATATCTCAAAAACTGTTCCATAAAAAAAAATTTAACCTTGATTTTTGAATTCAGCGGAAGAAAATACATAAGAAAAATCACATCTCATCAAATGTACATGAAAAAAATTTCATTTTGTAAACTAGTGTAATTACCAAATTTTTATGTTTGAAAAACGGGGGAAAAAAATATAAAATAGCTTTCAATAATGATTTTTTTACCAGATAAAGTCGTAAATGGCAGCATTTCTTAGTTTAAAATAAAAAAAAATCTTTTATCTCAAATGTTTTTTAGCTATTTAAAAGATCGTAACGTGAAAAGAGGATACCTTTGCAATGTGGATTTTTTTTAATAAAATATCTTAAAAACTGTTTTTGAAATAAATTATTAATATAAAAAAAGCTTCAAGCGAGGAATTTGATAATAAAGCTTAATAAATAAGCAGCTTATAATATGCATCTTTAAATAAAAAATCTTTTAACAGGGAATTTCGAAATAAGCTTTTGACTTAAAATATTTGCTAAAAAAAGTTTTTTTCTTTATATTACTTTAAAACTAAGAAAGCTTAATACGTAATTTTTTTTAGATAAATACAAACGAGACTAACAAAGATTTAAAAAAAAATAATAATAATAAATATTTTTTATAAAAAAAAGATTTGAGCGACAGTTTTAAATTAAATAAAAGCTTTAATCGTAATTTTGAAATTAAAAAAAGCTTTTAACTTTATTTACTAAACGGGCCTTAACATAAGTTTTAACTTTTTTTAAACTTTTAAAACTTTTACTGCCGTATTCATAAAAAATAAAATAAGTTTAAAATGTGTTTTAAGGCAAAATTTTCATACAAATTTTTCTTAAAATGCATTTCAAATCCATTTTAATTTTTTATGAATACGGCAGTAACTGCCGAATGCTTATATGAAAATTCTTTTGCTAATAGCTTTAACAGAAATCTTTTAATTGAAAACCTTTTGTAATAAAAAAAGCTTTAAAGCTATAATTAGTATTGTGGTTATTTTGTTGAACTATTTATGGTTTTTAATCCAAATTTTTAATAATTTTAATTAGGCTTAAGTTCATTAAATTTTATTTTCATTAAATTATTTTTATGAAGAAAGGAATTTTCAACATGAAAATTAATTAAAATTGTTATTGATAATCTTTCATTTTTGACCGTGGCCGGGATTCGAACCGCGGCCGGCAGGTTACCATGACATGTTTCGATCGCAACCACTCGATCTCCTCAGATGGATTTGCCGTTTTACACTCGCAGCCATCGACGACTGCTGACGTCAATAGTCAAGCATCAATCCTTAAACCAAATTGTATTTTAACCTTTGGTAGATCGAAGTTTGCTTTTTTTGAATGATTATCCATTTTAATTGATTTTACATGTTCGAGCCCCGGCCACGGTCAAGAATGAAAGATAATCAATAACAATTTTAATTAATTTTCATGTTGTAAAATTCCTTTCTTCATAAAAATAATTTAATGAAAATTAAATTTAATGAACTTAAGCCTAATTAAAATTATTAAAAATTTGGATTAAAAGTTTTTTGAATTAAAGCATATTTAAATGGTATTTTCTGAAAACAAAAATTTTTTAATCAGAAATTTCTTTTATGGACGTCAAGTTCAAAAGCTTTTGATAAAGTTTTGATAAAGTTTTTAATAAAAAATTTTCTTACTTTGACTTAAAAAAAAAGGTTTTTAGTATTAATGCTAATAAGATAAAAGAGCTTTTCATAAGGATCTAACAAAACAATAAAGTAAGGGAGCTATAATCGGCTTTGCCGAATCTTTAACGTAATACAGCGTCTTAAGGCGCAGTTAGCCGGAACAGTTATTTAACTTACCTTAAAAAAGTAAGACAAATCTATTTCTTACAGATTAAGGCGTAGCATCTTACTGATAACTTTAATCGTTCTAATTGCTTTAAATAAAACAAAATGAAGCAGCTGATTTGCAACGTTACTGTTAGTCCAGGCTAACTGAGCCTTTAGGCCACTCACCCCCCAACACACACTATCAAACAGAATTAAAGACAAAATTAAATATTTAAGTATGTGTTTGTTACGTAAAAACAAGTTGGTGTTATATTCGGTTGTGCCGAATATTTAATACTCTCCACCGACAATTAGAATGTTTCAGGAGTGGGCTTTATATGGGGCCTTTGGAAAATTATGGACCGATGATCACGAAAGTTGACAGTATGATTTCTATTCATATAAAACTGTCACAAACCAAAATTTATTACAATAGCATTATTCGGAACAGTCATAGGCTTAATAATCGTTTTCCGAGAGTAGGATTTTTTAATATAAAAAGCTTTCGTTTTATCTTTAAAAAAATAATCACTAAACTAGTCGAAAGCTTAAAAGATTGGAATTTTTCGAAAATTCTACTTGTTCTCACTTACAGAGGGCGCTGAACCAGGCCACATACCTGCTTAATCTCGGCAAATTACAGAACTGTTGGGCAAAATGCAGGCTGTCAGGCAAAGGGACATTTGAAGGAATAACACGATTAACTTTGGCCTGAGTGGGGACTTAAAGGGTTTGTTCCAGAGGCAACGTCTATGTACATTTTAATATGTAGAATATCAAATATTTGTGAAATACTAGGGTATTCATTTAATCGGGCTTTTGCTTTAATCGGTTAATCGCTCGATTAATTAACCGAGGTTTTGGTTTAATCGGTTAATAATCGGTTAATTTGGTTTTTGATCGGTTAACCGTTTAATAAAGTTTTTTTAATAAATAAGGTAATTTCAATAATTAAAATAGCATAAATTATTTATTTTTTGGAGTTTATTATTAAAAAATCAAAAATAACAATTCTTGATCTAAAACGAGCAAACAAAAAAAAATAATTTATAAATATGTGAACTGTATTTTTAAAGTAATACATCATCAGGGGTGTTCTGGAAATCGAAAACGCAAAACGCAAGAACTTTAAACGTCGTCTTTTAATAAGATTTCTGTAGTTAAATAATTTTATTGACAAATATTTCCCTATTAAACAGAATTTTATAACAAAATTAAAAAATTAGATTATTATTATTTATTAGTTATTTCAATAGTTTAAAGAGATCTGATTAAATAAATTTTGAAAAAAAATGTTTGTTTAAATGTTTAGGATTAAAGCGATAATTTTTTTTAGTTTTGACAACACTTGACTTGTAAAATTTTTTCTCTCTTATCGTGGATGCTGGAGGAATCGGAAGCAGCCATAATAAAGAATATCTAATTTCTCAGTCCTTTTCCTGGATTTCTCTTAACATATAAAATTTTCGATTATGCCATTAGAGTCCTGATTAAATTTTAAAAAACCTTTAACACTTCTAATTGTTTCGGGTAATTCTGTTAAGAATGTTTTGCTAGAAAGAAATATACATCCCAATTACGATTTAAAATTCCTATGTTAATTCAATTGTAAAAATGGGAAAAGGTAAAATACTCCCGGGGAATTTTTATTCATAATTGGGCTGATATTGTATAAAAAAATATTTTCTAAACATGTATATGAGACGAAGCAATTAATTAAAACACAAAAAATTTGTTATAATATTACAAAAAATTAAAAATTATGTAACATCGGTTAATCGGTTAATCGACTGAAATTAACCGGTTTAATCGTTAATCGAAAATAGGCAATTTTAAATTAACCGATCAGTTAATCGGGTAGTAATTAATCGGTTAACCGATTAACGGTTAACCGAATGAATACCCTATGAAATACAGACAATGGTAAATTGCCCAACTACAAACATACGAACATCTTTCATAAATCCAACTGCACGATTTAGAAAAAAACTTTATCAAAGAACCCAAACACGCGCTCACCATCAGCCGAAAAACGTGTTCAGAAATTTTTTTGTAATTCTCTTCTTTTTTATATTTCTGTGTGTGGGAGGTTTTTTCTCATCTGCATCACATTTTTTTTAAAAGTTTATGAAAAAAATCTATTTGGCCAAAATTTTAGTTGTTTCGTTTTTTATTTTTGGTGCCTGATTTAAAACGTGCAATCGTTATGCCAGCTAGAGTCGGTTTTTTTAACAATGTTTTTTGAGCATCCACCATAAAATTGGGTTGGTTGTTTAGATTTAGTTGCTTGGTCGGTAACCATAAAAAAATAAAAAAAGAACTACATACAAACAAAAAAAATCTCGTTTTCCCCATCCCCTTTTTCTCTTAAAATAAGAAAAAAAAACTTTGAATTTCGTTGGGGTTTCTGGTGTGCCCTAAATTAAATTTAGATTTTTATGCAATTTTTTACCTCATGTAATTTTTTAATTGCTTTTGCAATCCTTTTGTGTGTTTTGTGTTGAGTTGTGATGCTTTTGCTGTTGTTGCTGGTTGCACATCATTTTCAACCACAAAGCAGCAACAGCAGAGCCAGTTCTCTGTAAAATAAAAAAAGGTATTTGCCAACGTTGTAAGTTAATTAAAAAAACTACTTGTTTTTTTTTCTCTAAATGTGCACAAAAACAAGAGGACAAATGTAAATAAAAAATGAAAGAAAAAACTCAAACAGATTCTCGAGTGTCAAAGCAACAACAGCCGCCTTTTTTGTCGGTCAAAATAGTCAGACAACGTTGAAATCAAATTAAAATAATGAGATTTTAGTTTCATTCACTTTTAGCGCCAAATAGAAATTAGCCAATACAGACTGTGATAAAAATGGAACGAACACGGCACAAAAACTTTTCAATTAAATTAAAAAAGAAAAGTGAAATCTTTTAGAAGAGTGTTAATGATAAAATCAATCAAATATTTCATCAATAAAACCAAAAGCTCTCACTTTTATTTCTAAATGCATAAAACCGATCAGGTCGATTTTTTCATACCAAAATGTGAAAAAACTAAAAATGGCTGTTGTTTCTTAAATAATTCTTCAATCGAAAAAACAGGGCGCGGAGTTGTGATATGAATCAATTTTTTTTTCTTTAAATTTTAAGATGATTCAACTAAAATTGCGACCTGCATCATAACCAAAAACTTAACATGAACACACGGTCGGGGGGCTGATTAGCTGTAATCGTTTAAAAAAGTAATTTAGAGATAAGAGTACGTCGCACAGTGCTTCGTACCCATATAACGAAGGGACAAAAATAGAAGGAGTTGTTAGATCTTTCAAAATTTGGTACACAAGCATAAAATAGCTTAATTAAGAAATATATAAATTTTTGGAAAAATCCGTCCAAGGACACGCCTACCTCCCCCCATGTGACCTGAAATTGAAAAATTTAATTTTTGCTTCAATAATGCCCACAAAATTACAAAAAGTGGTCGTTCTGATACACTACAACGTGTGTGTAGATTTCCATTCAAATCGTACCAAGGACTCAAGCTCCTGCCATATATCCTTTTTATCAAAATCTCTACTAAATTGCTAAAATTGTCCGATCGTAATTATTTGGTATGTTAATTTATATTTGTAAGATAAATATCTATGCTACATTTGGGTAGAATCGGATTATTAATGCGGAAAATACAAGAACATCATTTATTGAAAAATGGGTTAAAACGCTTGAAAAACTTTTGCAAAAATTTGAAAGATAACATTCTCATTTATGGCATTAAAAAATCATGAAAAAGTATATGCTTTCGACCACTTGACATTTACTGTAAAAAAAACCAACGTTAATACATGTGTGTACGTGTGGTTGCAAGATATATTAAAACGCTTTTTAAATACTTAAATCCTAAGAATTTATAAAAAAAAAATTATGTTGTGTATATCTACACACCAATACCTTTAAAACGATTTATGTCTCATTAAAGCCGGTGGACAAAAAGATACTTAAAAATCAATCAAATTCAAAAAAAAATTGTTCCCGTATTTACATGTAAGATTAGCTTTTTAAAGTATTGGATTTTGAAACAATAATTATAATAGCTTAACTTAATAATTTTGATATTTTCATTAGGCTAAAGTTCTCTTCAGAGGGCTTTGCCGTTAACACTCGCAGCCATCGACGACTGCTGGCAGTCAATAGCCAAACATCAATCTTTAAACCAAATTGTATTTAACGTTTGGTAGATCCAAATTTGCTTTGAATGGTTATCTATTTTAATTGATTTTACATGTTCTTCTTTACTTCTGTTTTTTCGTACTTTTTGTCAAGAATTCTTCTTAAAGTCCAAAGTACATTTTTTTTTTGTCTTTCTTTTTCTTATTAACCTTTCTCAGCACAACTTGAAGGACAAATGTAAACATAGAGCTCGTGCCTTAGCTTTAACAATAATTTTGATTTACCAAAGGTTAAATACAATTTGGTTTAAAGATTGATGTTTGACTATTGACTGCCAGCAGTCGTCGATGGCTGCGAGTCTTAGTCGGCAAACCCCTCTGAAGTGATTGAGTGGTTGCAATCGAAGCATGTAAGGGTAACCTGTCCGTACGTAAAAGCCTGGGTTCGAGCCCAGCAGCAGTTAAGAATGAACAATTATCAATAAATTTGAATTAATTTTCATGTTGTAAAATTCCTTCTTCATAAAAATAATTTAATTTAATTAAAATATCAAAATTTGGATTAAAAACCATAAATAGTTCAACAAAATAACCACAATACTAATTATTAACTTAATAATTATATATTTTCACATCTTAACAAAAACGTTAAAAGAAAAACATATATAATCGATCAATTTATTTTTTAAACTTTGTCTACATTACATATAGAGATGGACCGGCTAGTATTTTGACACACTAGCACTTGCAATCCACTCATGTTAAAGGCAGTTAATTTAGTATAAGTTGCGCTTACAAAATATTTTTATAGAAAATACAAATTTCTTTCGCATTTCCAAAAATTTAATAAAAATTGTAGAGCTACTGGTATATAGTTATTATCACACACGTGTATTGTTACTTAAAAGCAAATGTGTCACGCTATCATCTCTAATTTGAAAAATATAAATACATAACTGCAAATAATATAATTAAGCAAGACAAAAATATGAAACAAAAAAAAAAAAAAAACTTAAAAATCGAAGTCAATCACAAATTTATAATTTAATTGAATCTTACTTATTACAAGTGCAACGAAACTCGGGTCGTCGCCGCCAGCCTCAATACTTGCAACGCGAAATTAAACTAGGCTATTGGTAGAGCAAAGTTAGCTGGCGTTTCCGAAATATCGGCCCCTAAAGTTTTTGAATTTTTTGAAAAGGCATTTGGTATTAATGTACTTCTGAGTTAAAAGACTATTCCATATTTCTTTAGTAAAATTGTATGGCGATTCTTTTTTTAGAATACCTTTAAACCCTTTAACAGTCATTTTAAGGGGTAATTTTTGTCCTTATTTCTAACTTCCACACAAAAGTATACTAAAACGGAACTTCAGCATATATTCGTGGAACATGAACCCTTAAAATGAGCGGTAGAGGTTTAATATATTCTATGAAAAGAATCGCCATACAACTCTACTGAAGACATCTGGAATAGTCTTTTAGCTCAGAAGTACATTTAGGGCCATTATTACAACTTACAAATAGTTATTTTTAGGATACTATCTGACAGATAAATAGTTTTTGGTTATTACAAGTTAACATTAACCTAAAAAGTGACTGATAAGCTAACATCAGATTTGTCCTCATGGTAACTTTACAAGTGAACTTTAAGAACTTGAAGATGCCATATTTTCTGCTGAAGATATGGTAACTTCAATGACAGTTTTATGTAGTCGTCAGAGTAGGTAAATGAATTTCTTTTTTCTTTCTTTCTCGCGAAGGTTTTTTTGTACAAAACTTTTCGATTATCATTATCGCGAGAAAGAAGAAAATATTGTTGTTGTTTCCTTCTTTTGTGTTTGCCGAAGCAAACACAAATGCTTCTCTTCGTTTAGCAGAACGAAGAGAAATGATATGGAAGGAAACAAACTGAAGGAGAATAAAATTAGAAAAGAAAAATGAAATCGAAATATCGAATGGAAGGAAGGAAAAAATAAAGAATTCTTTTTCTGTTTTTTATTGAAATTATATTGTTATGAAGTAAAATTAAAAGCAAAGACTTGGTTTAGTAAATACAGAAATAAGAAAAAATATTTAAATATTATTTATTTTATTACATAGACATTCATTAAAACAAATTTCAATGAACAAAGTTTTTTCCTTCTTTTATTTCCCTCTATTTTTTTCCTTCGATTTAGAAAGAAGAAACAATTTTGTTTGCTTCTTCTCTCCATTTCGTTTCCTTCTTTTTCAACCAAACGAATGGTTTTTTATTTCAGCACAAATATCAACGAAAGAAAACACAGCAGTTTCTCGCCTTCGTTTATAGAAACGAAACAAAAACAACAAATCTCTTCTTTTCGCGAAACGAAGAGGGAAAGATAAAAAAAAAAGAATTCTTTGCGAGGAAATACCTACCCTGGTAGTCGTAGTCGTTGTCACTACGTATTTTAAACAACCAAAAGTAGTCGGTATATACTGCAATGTTGCCACAGTATATAAATTACATTTTTTATTTTATCGGACAGTTGTTATAATGGAAAAAACTTATTGGTCACTTTATCGTTCAAGATAGCTATTGTTCACGTTAACTATCAGCAACTTTATCATTAGGTTGTAATAATGGTTCTTAGTATATTTTTTTTGACTTATACCAAACGCCTTTTCAAAAAATTCAACAACTTTAGGGTTCGATATTTCGGGAACCCGACCTAAAGCTTCGTACTGACGGTGGTCAGATCTTACAATGTTGTCATTAAAATTGACTAAAAATGTCTTGCAATTGTGTCAACATTGTAAGCTATTTTCATTTGGCAGATATGTTAAAATAATGCAACTGACAATGGCACCATTGTCAGAAAAATGACAACATTGTAAGATTTGACCATCGTCTGTACGAAACTTAACTTTTCATAACCCTTTGGCAAATTGGCTCTACCAATATTTCATTTCGCGTTGCAAGTATTGCGGCTGGTTTTTTTTTTTTTTTTTTTTGTTGCACAGTGTTATTTAATAGGTATTTTACATAACTTAAGGCTACAATTGAATAAACTGTGCAACAAGTTTAGCTCGAGTTATTTTTTTATGGTCCACTTAAGTTTTCAAATTTTTTTAAATGCGTTTGGAATAAGAAAAAAAAAAACTTTTTATTGTATTGTTTTGTCGTAATTGCACAGGAGAAATCTAAATTATGAGAGGTTGCTCACAGCAGACATATTTTTTAGTGTTATTATTTGTTTAGCACTATGCGCACACGATCTGGCGGGAAATCATCAAATAATAATAATAACTAGGTTTCGTTTAAATGTGCTATTTTCCCATTTCATACTATTGATAAACTGAAATTTATTGTTGAAGGTATAAGCTATTCCTATGCGCATTTCACTAGTTGCTTAGGCCATATCGTCAGGAAACTTTATCCAAAGATTTTAGAAAAACACTTTTGCATGTTTCTTATAATCATATTTTGGCTTTTTTGTCAATAAATAAGCCATTTAAAAATTATATTTCTTATTTTCTTTCTCTCTAAAAAGTTCACTACGCATACACCAAAAAATAAAACACGTTAGCTAAAAGTTCACTACGCGTTCACTAAAAAATGTATACTCTTACAAAAACACTATACGTACGTTAAAACAAGATTGGTAAGTTATTTTAGTGTTTGTGTTCGTCAGTTCACAATCTTTGTGTACCATATTTTGTTTGGGTCCAAATTCACAAACACAAAAAAAAATTTTTCTTGTATTCTTGTATAAAATGTGTATGCATAAAAAAAATTAACAAGAATTGAGTTTAACAATTTAAAAAAAAAAATATTCACCCTTATCGTGGTTGGCGAATTTCAAATACGCCTGCGACTGTTTGGTAATAGATTAAAGACAACGTGAACTTCTTTCCTTTAATCTATTACCAAACAGTCGTAGGCGTATTTTAAATTCGCCTACCACGATAAGGGTGATAAATGATTGAATCTTAATTGAGGAAAAAAAAATTTTCACTAAAAAACGTGACCAGCTGGAAATAAATTTGCTCAAAACTTAAATACCATTGTTGTTAGCTTCTTCTATACAATAAATAAATAAAATTTGCTTAAATTGATTTCTAATAATTGATTTCACTGATTTTAATTAATTTAATTAAAAATTTATCAAATCAAAACTTACCATATCGTCTGCATTAGAGCGTTTTGGGTACAACACGTCCTAATCACAAAGATTATTCAGTTTCTGCAAAAGAAAAAAGAGAAAAAAATATATACATCATTAATAAAAATCACAAAATAATCTAAATACATACATATGTAAATAAAATTTAACTTCAATTTAGTCTTTCAAAAAGTACCCAACAACCAACTAGGAAAAAAAGACACCTGAATTAAAAGTGAAGCGATAAATTCGCTTTTATGTAAATAAAAACTTCAGCAAACTTCAAAAATGTATTTAAGACAGGGAAAAATGAAAAATGCGAGATAAAACTCAACTGTTTAATATTTCAACACTTGTTAGTGTTTGTTTGCAATTGCAAGTTGGAACAGCAAATATAACGAGAACGAGAAAGAAAAATAAAAACAAATATTTATTAATGCAAAATAAAAGAAGTAGAAAGAAGATGAATAATGTCTCAGCTGCCTGCTGCTTTAGCATGAAAAGGAATGTAAGAAAAACTTTGGTTAACATTATGAATTTTTCAGATAAATTTTTATTTAAGTTGTTGCTTAAAAACCAGAAACTGGCAAGAAGTTGCAAATGTAGCAGCAGCAACAGCAGTTTAAACATGTTCGATGAAACACTCCTCGTTTAAATGCAGAAAAGTACACAAAAATATTTATGAATATAAATAACTGCACTTTTTTGTAGTCTTAACTTTTTCTTGTATTTTAACCTTTCTTGACAGTGTGTTTCTTATTTTCTTTTTTTGTATAAATAAATAAATATTAAAAAAGATATTTACACCTCTGAGATGTAAGAAAAGCGAAAAATTCACATTTAAGAAATGCAAAGTTTTTAAAAGGAATACAATTGTACTTTGTACTTTGACTTAAAATTTTACATAATTTCGAAAGTTCTTAATGTTGTTACTTACACTTTTACAACTGATATGTAGAGGACACATTTTAATGCAAAAAGACAGTTACATATACAAAAGGCCGTTTTACAATATAGTATATAAAACTATAATGCGTAGCGCATAAATGTGCGCTTATTAAAAAAGAATTCGAGAATTTTTAACAACCCAAGCAAGTTACCTCGGGGATAGGAAGAATTTTAAGATCCTATTTGGCACCACGGGAGTCGTAGACCTTGTTGTTTCGGCACCAGACTTACTTTTGCTTGAGGCCTTCAAATTAATTTTACAAGGAACGTACTTTTCTTAAAAAACTTACGCAAATCATATATCATTCAGAATGTCAAAATATGTGATAATGATGAGAGGAAGGTTAAAAAAGAAGGGGAAGATGGAGAAGGATGAGTAAATAAGAGGAGGATTGGAAGTGTACAAGATGATAGAAAGGAGCGAAGTGTTAGAGCGTCCACCAACATTTGTGTGTTAGTTGTTCTCACACACAGGGGCGGTTGGTAAATGCATTGTCTATTCACCCCAGTGTTGCCAGAAGAAGGGGAAAATCCCTACATGTAGGTTTTTTTGATACTAAAATAGAAGGGTAGGGAAAATCGGACAGATTTTTTAAAATCACCAAAATGCAGAGATTTTTTGTCATATCGCATTTTTTTATAAAATAAATACAGAAAAATCGTTTTGTTAGTGATATTTTCTTGTCCAAAACGGTTAAGAATTTTTCTTTTCACTAAAATCGCTTAACATTATATTTCCAGAGTTGTTTATGGTTTAAAAAGTAGGCGACACTAATATGTATGTGTATGTTTTTTCTAAGATATCACTTATTTAAATTTTTAAAAGTACATACATATCGCACCTATTCAACAATACTGTATTAACTCAAAATTTTTAGTTTTTCACTTTTTGGAAAAAGTCAACAGGTATTATTCATATCAACCCGCTGTAAAAATATCGAGAAATTTTGGTTGGTTTAAAAATACTTTTTCATATTAAACTAAAAATTGTTTTGCTTCTACTGAAAATTTTAAAATTTTGAGTTAATACATTTTTGTTGAACAAGTGCGATATGTGTTATTTTTTTACGTTTTGTACTTATTTTTTGTCAAAGCTTTTATAACTAATATTTTTTTTTTTTATTTTAATTACAATAATGTGAGGGATTTTTGTAGGGGAATTTTTTTTTAACGTGTAGGGAAAAATCGGATTTTATTAGCATGTGTAGGAATTTTTTCGAAAAATCCACTGGAAGCACTGATTCACCCACTGATAAAGACAATATTGAGATTAGGCAGGTATGGCCAGTGCTTAAGTAAAACTTTCCTACTAAAACCAAGCAAGTGCCTAAAAAGCATTCAACAACTGCAGAGAAGAAAACATCCATAATTCTGTTACTTTTAAAAATAATAAATTAAGGTGTTTTGTAGCTGCTTTAGAACTTTCGATATTGATAACTATGGTTTGACAGCTGAGAATGTTAAACTGTGTTGACATTTGTCTTCAGTAAGGTTTGGCAAATCAACATGAATCGTTTAACCCTTGAACAACGCTTCCAATTTGAGGAAATTTACTTTGAAAAAATAAATCTGTTCGCGAAGTCCATAAAGCACTTCGTCCGTAAATGGCGTTCGTTAATGGCTACGCCAATAAACAAAATTACCGTATTTAGAGCAAAGACAATCCTTATGCCGTTAAAGAATCAATTTTTACATCTATTAAAATTTACTGTTTGGTTTCGAAATGACTAAGGAGCTGCCGTTACGGTGAATGGCGAGTGCTAACG
Source organism: Pollenia griseotomentosa (assembly GCA_963931875.1). NCBI lineage: Eukaryota > Metazoa > Arthropoda > Insecta > Diptera > Polleniidae > Pollenia > Pollenia griseotomentosa. Next base: position 109,987,836 of record OZ007560.1, read on the forward strand.
TGATATGCTGACTGAATTTTAACTTCCAAAAATTGATCTGCTAGGCATCAACGACATTTGGTTCTAAAGAGACGGTGCAACGTTCCATACAGAGCGCTTAACAATCGATTTATTGCAAAATCAATTTGATGACAACTTTTTGTCCAATAATGATACTGTTCACTGGCCCCCTTGTTCGTGAGATTGAACGGCTTTGGATCACTTTTAATGGGGCTACGTTAAGTCAGATAAGCTGACAAGCCAGCTGCTTTTAAAACAATGGAACAATGGAAAAAATTGGACTGATCGAATGGACCATGTATCTCGTAGCCCCGCCGGACATATGCCGGCAATTATATTTAAAAAAATTAAATGGCCAACTAACAAGGTATTCAATTAATCGATGTTTTGTATTAATCGACTAAACTCGCAAATAATTATTCGAGGTAAAAATTTAATCGAACAACTTAATAGTATTCGGTTAAATGGATAATTTTAATTTTGTGTAAATGGGGAAGTGTCCCAAATAAAAAAACATAGTGACAGTGATAATCGATTCAACATTTTGCAAACTTTGGACAATGAAGATGACACCTATAGTGAAGGTGATCAGGATGAAATAAAAGAGTACAAAATTGTAATCCCATCAATTGTTGTTGATTTAACCCATGTTTCGCTCAAGTACTTAAATTAATCGGAAAAGATTATGAATTTAAGAGAATGTCGGTCGGTACTAAGATTATTTCTAATTCTTTGTGTAACTATGAACTCGCAATAAAAAAAAGCTAACGGCAGTTAATTTTAGTTTTTTCACACACGAAAGTAAAGATACGAAATTGTTTAAGTTATTTCTATACGGTCTTCCGCAAATAGAAACAAAAGAAATTGAAATCGAACTTAAAATTGAATATTATGTCACTGTGAACAATATAAAAGAGATAAAAACCGCTCGATCTTCTCGTGGTGAGGCTCTATATATGCTTGAATTTGATCGATCCCAAAACTTTAAATCTCATATTCTAAGTATTAAGCGGCTTTGCAGTATTGTGGTTTACTTAAGAGTAAAAAAGGTCCGATCCTATGTAATAAGTGTGCAATGTACGGCCATGGTTCCAAAAATTATCACCGCAAAAATGTATGCATTGCGTGTGGAGATGATCACAATTTATATGTCTGTCAAATTAGCAAGGTTCCAGAAGGCAAACCTGCCCCCTATAAATGTTTCAATTGCACAAAGAAAAATCTAAAACACACAAATCATAGAGCGGATGATCCCCGATGTCCGTAGGGATTGCCTTGCATTACGTGAAAATATTAACAGAAATCGTACACCTTCGCACAACAACCACTTTCACCCAGTTGATACATACCCCAAATGAGAGAGTCGACAATAGTCCTATGTTTGCTGCAAGAAATTATGGTCAAGCTGTTAAAATGACTGCTCAAGGAACGACTTATTTAACATAGATGAACTATTTACCATATTTTCACGGGCTGTGGCAATCTATTCAACTGCATTTATTTTTAAGGGAAAATAATATTGACATTTTATTTCTTAATGAAACTTTTTTAAAACCAGCCCATAACTTTAAGTTACCTGGATATCACATATATAGAAAAGATAGGATTTCTCATGGAGGTGGCGTTGCTATAGCCATAAAATCAACTGTAGAACACAGTGAAGTAGTATCACTGGGGACAAAAATTTTTGAAAATGTCTGCATTTCGCTAAACATTTCTGGTAGAAAAGTGATATGTATTAATATCGGCTTATTGCCCACATTATACTGATGATTTTGTCTCTGATTTAAATCTATTAACTTCTTTTAATTGCGATTTCTTCATTCTTGGTGATTTTAATTCCCAGCATATCAGCTGGAATTGCGCTAAAACCAACAGAGTCGGAAAACTCTTACATGATCATCAAAATTTCTCAAATTATTATATTTACTTTCCTTCTAGTCCCACTCGATTTCCTCAAAAAATTAAAAACAGATCTGCTTCTACTATTGATCTTCTTTTGTCCAATTCATCACTTTTATTCACTGACTTAGACACCCACCCGAATAGACTATATTCCGACCACGTACCCATTACCTTCCATATTAATGAATTAATCAGGGAGAATCAAAAACTTTATCCAAACTGTGTCAAAGCTAATTGAGTACAATTCAAAAGATCAATCGATGACAAAATTAAAACATCTTCGATTCTAAATAGTCAATTTACTCGGTATATTGCTGATCAAGCAATTCGGGAGTTTTCTGATATTGTTAAGAACGTTTGCAACGAAACAATTCCATACCAAGCTAACAATATTCGAAAGTTTCAAAGATGTAATTATCTCACTAGAAAATAAACATTGCATGCATTGGTCAGAGAACTCAACAAACTTATTGACTATCACATTAGTAATTCCAGAAAAATATTAAAATAACCTTAAATCAAGTTTATTTAATATTATTCACTGTTAAAATAACATTGTCAATATTGAATCCATAAAAACCTGTTTTACTTGTTTTGTATAAAAAAAACAACACCATAAAAAGAAAAACATACTTTTTTTTATTTTTATGTTTAAAATATGTTATAAGAATTCCCGTATTCTTTTATTTAAAATTATTTAGATAAATAGTACATCAAGTTTTCAAAGTACAATGATGACGAAAACCATATCGGGCCATTCTGCTGATGCTTCTGTTAACAAAGGGGAATAAAAATAAGTGAAACATGTGTTACAGAGGTAAGTGTTTTGAATTATTCTTAAATAAATGCATATGTTGTCTCTGAAGCTTCTTCTGACTGTTATATCACACTCACACAAATTTGATTCCACATGAAATTCACGTTGTTTCAACTTGAAATAACCTTCATTCAACGTGATTCGTATTGTTATTTCAATATAAATGACATTTTGCTCTAACTTTACCGCAATGTTAAATTAACATGAATTATAGTTATTTTAAAAGCAAAAAATGTTGTTCGCAAGTTATTGTAAAATCGTGTTAAATTAACATGAAGTAACTATGAAGCAAAATCACCACCGAAAACGGTAAAATCAACCTTGTTTTCGACGAGTTTACCTTGATTTCTTTCTGTGTGTACATTGAAAGCAAAAACAAAGTGATAAATATTTTGTTGTTGCTTTCTACAGAAATTCACATTGCCTTTTAAACTTGTGGCGTTGAACATTTTAAGCCGTTACATGAATTTCTGTAGAAAGCAATAACAAAATTATAAAATATTAACGACTTTGTTTTAGCTTTCAATGTAATTTTTTGGCGTTGCGATAAGTTATATATAATTTGGGCCTAAATGTTTATGTTTCAAACGATTTCTTTCTTTTGTTTTGATCAAACTTGATTTAGAAAAGATTTGTTCACTTATTGCTGACGTTGGAGAGAAGTACAACGTTATAAACAATATCCAATTTAATTGTTTTTTTTTCTTGTCTTTTCCTGAATCTTTACTTGAATCTCTTGTTTATTTTTAACAATTTCAATACTTTTAGGCCCGTTTTCACGACTTAACGGTAGCTAAATGTAGGAAGTCATCGAACAGATAATGAGTTTTTAATTATCACATGTTACAGGGGAACATGCCCGTACGTTTTAAATACCCTTTTATGGTTACTTAGCTCAGGAACATTTCCTTCGAGTAACAATTTTTAAAAATATGGTATACTACAAAGACTGAAACCAAAGAGTTTGGGAATAATGTATTTTTAAGAATGATTAGTACAGAGTTTTACCACAATGCTTAAGAAAAAGATGATGATTTTTTTGAGACGAATGAAAACAACCTTCTACCAAGATTCTAACAAGACTATTACGGCCCGTTTTCACGACTTTTCTATAAAGTTCGAAATAGTTAACGGTACCTTCAGCACTAGTGAGGAATAAAGTTATACCTTCAACTATTTTTCGTTTTCACAACTTCTGTATAAAATAAACTTAACGTTTTTGAAAATGTGGCAATACTAAAGAAAAACCCGATAATTGGAGTTGGCATATATAAAAAATACGTGAATATAATATGGCAATCTCAAATCTGAACCTTACGACAAAAGTTAGAGGTTGAACGTTCTTCTCTTTAGCGTATCCTTCACTTTTAATCGAATCGGTTAATCGTCGGTAAGTTTATTTAACCATTATTTAACCACGTTTTTTTTTCTACGTGTATAAATCAAAATTTTCTTAATTACAATATCATTGTTGAAGGCTAAGAAATTTTAAATCAAATGAAATTGATTTCTGTAATTAACAGTCAGTAAGCACTTAAAAAAGTAATTATCGTGCCAATAAAAAGCGTTATATCCTTGATTGAAGAAGCAATTAAAATTGTGGTGTGATACATGTAAATAGTACTGACAGATGTTGTGTTGTTACATTATACTCTTTTTTTCTTTATGTAAAATGTAAATGTTTATAATTTTATATCAATACTAGAAATAGCTATTTTTCCATTAACCGCTTAACTTTTTTTAAGGGGACAATTTTTTATGTAGTTTTTATTAGAACACGAAAGCATAACACACGGTTTTAAAGGCATTTTGAGATTTGAAAAATATGATAGTAGTAACTTTAATTTAAATATTATAAATTAAAAAAAATGTGCTGTACAAAACTGAACCAAAAAAAAAACAAGGTTCGATGAAGTGATTCTGGCTGAGGGAAAAAGAAAAAATACACAGCTATTGGCATTTTGAAGTTTACGAATATCTGGGGGTAATTTTAGCAGGAATTTTATTTCATCCGTTTTGCGACATTCTTGGAATTTTCGGGCATTCAAGTTGAATTTTGAGCTTTGATGTATTCAGAGACTTACAGCAAAAGACTGTGACAATATTTTTCTGAAATGTTCCCATTTAAGGGTACTTTTTGAAAGAGAGGGACAACAAAGACCCAAAACTTGTAGAGTTTGAGGGTTAAAATGTTACATCAATTTTCTATGGAGATCATACACCCAAAATGTGAGGTAACATTGTTTTTTACGCTGATTCTTTTTAAAAAATTTTTATTAAAAATGTGGCAAAGTGCGGAAACTTTTACTCCCTCTTAAATGGCCTCTAGACGCAAAATGCCGATGCCGTGTATTTTTTGTCCCCCTACCAGAATTGCCCGTTGGAGCCTTGTTATTTAAAAACTTTGATTCTGTGGTGCAGCGTTATTAATGTAGCATTTCTAAGTCTTTTTTTTTAATTACTCATATCAATTAAATAACAAACATTGGAGAACGTTAATGCTATATATAATCTACTTTCTGGTAACACTCTAGACAGTACTTGTTTCTTTAAAAACCTTTCATTACAGTAAAAAATAGTTACATTTACCCATAGTAATTGTAAATTACCTCGTTCAGTCTGCGAGAATTTGTGATGTTGACTTCTGTGTCGTATGTAAAGGACGCAAATAAAAAAATGTTGATGTTTATTTGTGTGTTATATACATATAAACAATTGTTTTTATAAAGAATCGTTGTTGCAATATGACTTAAGAAATTAACATACAAAAAAAAGAATGTGTAAATTTTGCATTCCTACGCTCATTGATAAGACGTCAACTCATTATTGGTTTGGCGCATATGCCAAAAAATCGCAGTGGAGAAAAACGACAATGAAGGTTTACATGAAGTTTTTTGAAAATGTACCCGATAGAATATTTTTGTATTTCTACCACTGCAGAAATATATTAATTTTTTTATAAACTTTCATGAAAAAGCTAATTAGTTAATTGTATTTTATTAAAAGTAAAAATTACTGTTTTCTCTCACATAAGCCACTTTTCTAAGTTTATTTTTAAAAAGTACACTCAAAATATTATGTAGTTAAATTCCAACGAAAATTCATTTTAAACAACTGAAAATTTATTTAAAAAACGGATCATTTACATTTCATTTAAAATAAATGAAATTTACATTAACTTTTAAATGTTGATTGATTAACCAGCATATTCCATAAAATTTAACAGTTTTTTCTTTTTTTTAAACGACCAAAAATCAAACTACATAATAATATAAACAAATGTTTTTTAAGTTATTTTTAACTGACGAATTTTACCTACAAATTCGTTATAAGCTAATGCATTTTCAGTTGTTTTAACTACAAAAAAACTACCTACAGTTTCGATAATAACAACGGACTTTTATATTTTTTCAAATGCCCAAAAATTACTTTTCAAAACAGTAGAAACTACTGATTTATCATTTATTTTACCTATAAAAAATTAAATTCCCATAATATAAGGTCAACAATATTTTCGTTTCTTCCAATTTAATTTGACCAATCGAATAAATTTTATTAGGTTTTACAATTCATTAAATGCAGCAAAATATTTAAAACTAAAGATTAAAATAACATTTAAAATTATAATCGTAAATGCGAAATGTTTAATAACAAAAGACATACATACTTATTACAATAAAAACTAAACTTAAGAACAAGAAATGTTAACAATTGTTATGTGCATTAAAAAAGTTTGATATAACTTTTAGGTTACTACCAACAACATCATATTTTAAGTCAATTTGAAACAACAATTTTTGAACAAAAAACCAAAAATTCATACATTTTACGTTATATTCCTAGTTAAAAACTTGGTAAATTTTAAAGCAAAGGGCTAAAGCAGATGCCACTGTATCCACCTGGTATACAATTTGGTCAGTCTTTTAAGTTTAAGTTTTTATAAATTGGTAATATGTCATTAAGTTTACTCCAATTTATTAAAAAGTTGTTTGCTTTATCAGGGAATAATACTTCAAAATCAATCGAAATCTACAATAAAAATAATGTGTTATTATCCGCACGCAAAGATGGTAATAAATTAATCTTACCAGTTCAGGTCCAAAGAATTGTTTGTATGCAGGCCAGCTATCAATAATACTTTTAATGTTAGTATCTTTACAATTAAGAAGTTCACTTAACCGGTATTCAACACATTGTTTCCATCGTTGGCATGTTTGGCATTTATCATGAAAGTTGTACTTCAGATAAGTTTTAATTTTTGATGCATCTTGTTCTAGAGAAATGTGTAAGTTATAATCAAAGATTTTATTTAAATTACATATGTAACTATACGAGAATTTTTACCGTTGCCATGAAAATAGATATTTTTTTCCATATATTTCGGAGATTTGCTTATAGGCTTTAAATTAGCTTTCATAGCATTTTGATACCTATGAAATAGCTTTCCTTTTGCCCTTTGATGCTAATGTTATCATGGCATATATATTTCTTAATTTTGTAGACGATTCAATTAAATTTTCGTTAACTAATCTACCTTTTTTCCTTCGAAAAAACACGCGCAGGGGCTTCTTTTCTTTCAATTTTATTTTTCTTCAGTCAACTATTGAGAAAAATTTTTAAATGTTTTATTTAAAATTTGTGGTTATGTACTCATGTCCATATATGCAAATATACTTACGAATTTTATAGATTGTTACATAGCAATGGATCCCGATACTAGTATAAATATCTTTTTAGCATTCCAACAATAAGTACACAAATATTTATTATTATTAAAACTTTTTAGTTTATTTTGTTAATTTTGAATAGCATATGGATATTTTGAAATTTTTTGAAAGCTAAAACTTTTATAAATGTAATAATTTTATGAAATTTTTTTTTTTACAATTTCAAGTGAAAATTTTATCTATTTTTATTTTAAAGTTTTGTTTTTCAGGTAAAACAAATATAACTGAAAATATTTATAGTACGGAAAAACATTATTTTTTGGTAGGTTGTTTTTTTAACAACAAACACAAAAGTCAAAAAATAAAGTTATTCGCAAAATAAGTATATTTTTATTCATTTTTAACACAACGAAAAACGAATTTATTAACCTACAATCAGTTACTGTAATAATTTTATGAGTGTAGCATTTTGTGCTGCATAAGTAGTTACTGCTATGTATTAAGTTGCTTATATTTTATTTTGCTTTTGCATTAACTACATTGTTTCTGAAGGCAATGAAGCAAAGCAAGAGTGACATTTATTTTGTAGGATAATTTATGAAAAATTTGCTGCATTCGCCAAACAGTGGCGTGTAAAGCAAAACAAGACTTGATAAACTTTGAATTTTTTAATATGGAGCAAAATGAATGCTTTATATCTCCGAAACGATTAAAAATTTAGTGAAACAGGTTTTGGGTTCAGAAAGAGGGTATTCAAAATATATTACCCTATACCTATTTTTTTTTTTTAAATGGTCCTTAGGTCAAATCAATACAGAGCTGACGACGTGTAATTTCCATTCCATAGTTTATTTTTGAGAGTATTCTTTATATCTGCCTCTTATTTGACTTCCACTTTAGTTTGGTATTTGTTTTTTGCTTTTAAACGTTCACAAAATATCTGTTTGTGACAGGTACACTACAATATAGAGTTTTAAAATGTTCAATGATTTGAATGTATGTTCAAACGGAATTCTGTAGGTCTCTGATTTACAGCATACTTTTAAAAACAAAACTTCTATTAGAAACAAAAATCATTCGTTTTAATAGAATCAGAATATGCAAAAATATGCTTTTATATGCAATTGTATAAAACATATCAATATATAGAAAATTATTCAAATGCAAATCGATCACATTTCTTAGAATAAATAGTTATTTTGATAAGTAACTACAAAACTTTGTATGCATTTAAAAATTGAGAAAAAAATATACATTTGCACATAAATCTTCCCCTACTTATTGCATTTAGGTTATTTTAAGCAGGGAGGTCTAAAATATGATTTATTTCCAATTAGAGGCTAAATAACAAATTATATTCTTCCTTTAGTTGCAAAGTTACTGTATCTTATTTATACGTTATTGTAGAACGTAATAGAATCTTAGTCGGAAATAAGTTCCTCAATTTTTAGACTAATTCCAAATGAAAAACAACTCTAAGTTATCATTTTCCTAAAAGAGCAAAAAATTTATTTTATTTAGGATTTTTTTTATTAAAACTTAGAGCACTCTTAATGTTTACATATACCCTAACCTATAATGTGATTATAATATTAAATCAGTTGGATATAATTAACATTTTTACCGTTGTTTCTGATCTGTTCATTTACACACAAACAAAACATATATATATTATAGTATCCCAACAAACACGGAGGTTTGATTTCAATAAAAGTGATGTGAAATCAAACCTTTTCTAAACGACAAACGTTTGATGATTTGAAAATCATTTGAATATAATAGCATTCTCAACAAAAAGGGGACATTATTTTGAAATTGAGAAATGAATTTATTTTGAACTTGCTTTCAACCGTTTTCAAATGTGGATTTTAATACAATGTGGAACATAAAAAAAATAATTTTTTTTAATTTAAATTCATTATTTATTTGAATGGCACCATTGTCAGAAAAATATTGCTGTTGGCAACGCCTGCTTACAATATTGTAAGATCTGACCATCGTCTGTACGAAGCTTTAGCTATCCTTTGGATAGCAATGAATTATATTGTATGTACAGAAATTAGACACCAGCAGAATGTAATGCATTTTCTGGCCCGCTACGGCCTTCGTCAGCATTCTTTGTGTCACACTGGATAGTGATACTTTATATATTGAATGTATTTAACTCAACAATTTTTAACAAATAGAAACTGGGAATTATTTCCTTTCGTAGGTTACTTTAACAGCCCAATTATGAATACAAATTCCCCGGAAGTTTTCTCCCTTCTTCCATTTTGCTTATGTAAATTATATTGCAATGAGAGAAGGGAGAAAACTCCCGGGGAATTTTTATTCATAATTGGGCTGTATATGATATTCAACATTTTTTATTTTTCGAATTTATTCTATGAGCTAAATTTCAGTTATGTATTTTATAAAGCTTTTTTGTAATAGTTATAAGCGGATTAAGTATTCCGCTTGTAAAAATCCGTACTTTAATCAATGTTTCTATAGTTGATTCAAGAAAATCTGTTTAATCGTACAATTAATGCCGCTTTGGATTGATTTGAGTACGGATTGATTGATTTTTCTTTTGAATGTACTGGTCAAAAAGTTAGAAGTAAGAAAGCTCCATCTTTTAAACAGGGGATATTTGTATGGTTGTCCACACACTGGGTCTAAAACACATCTTACTGATTTTTATCTATTATTGGATTAAAGATAAACCAAGGAAATAACCTAAAAGTCAATTTATAATTTTTTGTCGCTTACGACCTTTTGGATTTTAGGTGACGATATAAACTTTTCAAAAAGATAACGTAAGAATGGGCAACCGTAACATGATTTTTTATGTCACCCGTATTCGTATAAAGTCAATTGTGATCTGTATAAATTCACTTATCTTAAAAACACTGACGACATAAAAAAGCCAATCGGATAACAATTTCCGGGCCACTGGAATAAAAACCGCTTTTTATTTTTGTTTCTTATAGGCCACCCTGTATTAAAAACACTACTGCGTTCATAAACCTCTTAATTAGAATTTAAATAAATATATAAAATTTAATCAAACCGCCAAATTCGATTCGATTCGATCGTTTAATAATTCGATTATAGAAAAGAAATTTTTATTACCAACGATCTGAATAGGAACGTTTTAAACAGTGATCGAAAATAAACAGAACATTATTTAGCGTATGGCTCACACACGCACAAACGATATATATATTTTTAAGTGTTTGTGTATACGAACACAACCCTTAACATCGATCGTAACTATTTTCAAGAAAGTAACAAGCATATACTGTTCTGTTCTTCGATCTAAAACAGATCAATTGTAGTGTTTCTATTAACATACATTATATTTAAATGTTCTATAGAGTTTCTTTTTTACATTGATAAAGGAATGAGCAAATAAAAGGTTTTAGCAACGCTTCTCACAAGTTTTGTTGTTGTTGCTTGGCAATTTGTACGACCCAGCACGAATAGCTTGTGTGTATTGTGTAAGTGTTTTGTTTGTGTCAAGACGAATTCAACTACAACAATCCAAAAACAACAGAAACAAGGCGAATTCAACTACAGGTGGTGTCGGAACTACAACAATCCAAAAACAACAGAAACAACATAGGGTTTTTTGCATTGCATTGTTAGTGCCATTAGCTCGAAATGTCAACCATTATTAGCAAAACACTAAGTCTAAATTTACACGTTTCATCTTTTGATGCTCAACTTCTTTTCAATTCCCTTTTGAAGATGCCAATATATTCACACGTAGCAATCGGTTTCAACTTTTTTCGGTTCAAAACAAAAACAATTTTATTAACAGCGAATCAAAGAGAAAAAGAAAAGAAAAAAATTACATACAGGCATCCTTGTGCATATGCCAACGAATAAAAACACAAAGCGTACTGACCGAGTACAGGCATCTCCGTACCAACCCCCTTTCTTCTTTCTTCCCTCACCAAAAAACATAAGAGTTAAGCATCAAAAGATGAAACGTGTGAAAGCAGACTAACAAATCAAAACAAATAAGCTCGAATTGTCAAAATCAGATGCCGTTTCGACACCACCTGTAGTTAATTCGCCTTGAACAGAAACAACATAGGGTTTTTCGCATTGCATTGTCAATGCTTGTAGCTCGAAATGTCAACCATTCTTAGTAAAACACTAACAAATCAAAACAAATAAGCTCGAACTGTCAAAATCAGATGCCGTTTCGACACCACCTGTAGTTAATTCGCCTTGGTTTGTGTAAAATTATATTGCTGGTTTTTTGTTTTTTTTTTTCGCAATGTTTTTTGTTTTTGTAAATTTGTTTTACCAGCCAAAAGGACGCTAAGCATAACTGAAACGAGTGAACATTAATGTGCTGAACCGAACACGACGAAGCTTGTGGTTAAAAAAAAAACCAAACGCTCTAAAATGTTCTCATTTTTTTGTTGAGTAATATTTTTGTGTTCGAAGATCTCAAACAGAGAAACGTAATTTTTTTGATTTACTACACAAACACTATTAGGGGTTGTGTTTTCCACAACTATACTGAATCGAACACTAAATTACGATATTTAATGTTTATATTGGAACACTGGTTTCAAATGATTTTTTGTGGAAATAAAATCAATTTCCTATTGTTATGCCTAAAATTGTCCAAGTTTGTGCTTAAAGGAGGACCCTTTTTTTACCTGTAAATGAAGTAAATCTCTGTCCTACTCAAATGTTGTACTTGTGATTTAAGCGCTTAGTTCAAATGTTTTAAGGCAGGAGCATGAAGGTGGACAGTATGCATTTTTTTTGCTTAAAATGTCTACGAAAAATAAACAAACTTTTAGAAATTCAAACGTTTAAAGAAAAAAGGGTGTAACTTAACCAATCTTATTTTGTAAATAAACTTTAACGTGTGTCCAGTTGCTTAAGGGTACTTTACACTATCACACCAGTCTTACGTATTTTGATGCAAATGCTTCCTTAATCTAATTATTGTTTGAACATTTTTGAAAAACAATAACTAGTTATTATAAATGGCCAATTTCACCAATTCTAAATATCAATTTATATTTAAATATAGTTTTTCATGTAATTTTATTTTATTTTTATTTTTTTTTTTTTTGACATGAGTGTCGTGGGGTGCCACGTCTTGAGTTTCCGTACGACAGTGATTTTTTTATTTAGTTTATTTAGAGCCATTGTGTGAAATTTGTTGTGATTTTTAAATAAAGAACTCTTTACTGAACATTTTTGCAAAAGCATTCATGGGTCTAGGATGATTTTTTGAGGTTTTATAAAGTAAAGAATGTGTAAAATGTAAATTACACAAAAACTGCTTGGCCTCCTGGGAAGGTTTTCGTCAAAACCGCTTGGTACTCAATGTGTTAAATAAATTGGTGGAATTGGCCATAAATAGTTGTATTTTCCTCAAATGCGTAAGACTTTTGTGATAGTGTAAAGTACCCTTAAGAAACAGGAAACTAGCTTTTATCTAAAAAAAGGATGATGGGTATTCGGTAAGTTTTTCAAAATAATTTTTTAAAGTAAAAAAGTAAAATTTCCCATTAATATTAAAGTACATTTAGTATTCACTTATAATTTTTTTTTTTCAAACTCTTCGACTTAAGTTTAGTCATAAGATCTTGGGAACACTGTTAACCCCACCACATACGTTTTGACATATTTTCCTATAAATCATTTGAAATACGAAAAAAAAAAAAAAACAAATATTGTAATTTATGTTTCTTACAGTTTTCCCATGTGTAAATATGACAAGGAGATGTAAAGAAAAAATAGCAAAAAATAAAAAGGAATGTGTAAACAAGTTTTAGTACTATTTTCGGCTGTGTCGAACTTTTGAGACCCTTCTCTTAGAATCAAAAAAACTTTTACTAATAGATTTAAAAATTTACTGAAAAAGTTTGTAAAATGGAATTAAGTAAAAAATATAAATAAAACTCCTCTGAAAGGTTTCTAAAGGTTTTCACATATTTCGCGACCTTAATACAACAAGGTTCTATTTGCAACTAAACTACATATAAGATAGAACCTTGTTGTCCTAAGGTCGCATCATTGTTCAATAATTGATATTTATACACCCAGAAAAAAACAAGTTAAAATCAGTAAAAAACATATTGAATTAATAAGAAACATTAATGAAAGTCTGGAAATGATGAAATTTTTTATTTTAATATTGAACAATATTGATTTAAAGTTGCCCTCTTTTGTTCATTTTAATACGGAAACAATATGAAAATAATATGGAGACAATATAGAAATAAAATTTTTCAGCACTGACTTAATATTGAATTCTTATAGAACAATATTGTCGTCTTATTGAAACAATGTGGAAAAGTTATTAAAATTATATTTTTTTTTAGAAATAAAATTTAAGCAATATTGAATTAACAATTTAAAAATAAGGTTATTCAGCTTTGATTTAATATTTAAACGTTGTGAAATTTAGAATGTATCATATTGATATAAGTTTAAAATTATTTTGAATTTTTGCAGAAATTTATTCAGATTTTTAAGCCATTTAAATATGATACTTCGACTACACGGGATGTCGCTGAAGATGTACTATGAAGACTGCTGTCTTGCACCCATCTTCTTATTTCAGACTTGAGTGAGTATGCGTTATCTTTATTTCCAAACTAAAACTAATTAAAAAAAACAGTTATTTCACTCTAAAATCGATTCGGTCGATTTGAAAGACAAAACCCACATTTTCCTTTCTCCATGCACAGAGCATGTTGCGGAACTTTGCGCAGATACCTAGAAGTGAGATGGCCTCCCTCAAATCCTCTCTGTCGTAACATTGCAGGTTAATAAAAGTAACCTTGGCGTCTACAAACTCTGATTTTTGACTTACATGAGTTCCTGTCCTGCGACCTAGCCTCACGGTGGACCTCAATCATATTAAGCACTTACCAAATGCCTCTATGCGAAATCGAAAAAGTAATCGATTACGACTCCCAGAATTTGCCACTAGATTTAAAAATTTATGAAATTCCGAAGATTGGCAGTACATTTATGCTGAGTTAAATAAATTAACCAAGGCAATTTTCCCAAGTGGATGTAACACCAAGAGGTATGGACTCCTCAAGGTGCTTTAACTACGCCCCCTAAGAGGCGCAGCACATTCACCGGGGAGCTCGGCGTATACAGTTGTATATTAAAACTTGATGTTTTTACCATAGTCAAAAAGCAAACTTTCCTTTTAAGTTAGAAAAAAAAACTTTGGAAAATCCAGCTTCTTCTAACAATTTGATTAATTTCTTTGTAATTTCTACCGATAAGTGACTCAATGATTTGAAAAAATCACTTGCTGTTGTTTCAGAGTTTGATTTGTCATTACACTGAAAGAATTCTTATCAATTTCATTAATTTTTTTTTTTTTTTGATCCAATGAAATATTTCACTATGGGAATGAAATTTTGCAAACTTAATGAAGCGATTGCATTAACACTACGATATTGAGTTTCCGAATTTCGTTAAAAATTTTCATTGGATTATTGACAACTTAATATCACTTTTAATACAGAAATCCAACTAAAAAAGAAACTTCATGTTTTTATTGAAAAATGTCACTAAATCAATGAATACAAAATAAAGTTCTCTAACTAGAAAATATTTTCTACTTAGAACTGTTGTATTAACGTCTTTTTTAAAATTAAATTTTTGCCAATAGACATGAAAATTTGTGAAAAAATAGTAAATTTTAATGTTTCATTACATCAATGAAAAAACTTCACTACGATAACGAAATAGTGATTTTAACTAAATGTAAGTAATAGGTTCAAAAACAAACAACGAGAAAAAAAACATGAGCAAAAAATTCTCACATTCTTTTTTTTTTATATAATTTAAATACACAAAGTTTACGTAGTGGTACAAACCAGTAAAATGGAAAAATGCTGATGAAGGTCGTCGCGGGCTGGAAAATTAATTAAATACAATTTACTTAAAGGTTAGCTTATGAATGTAGAACACAACATGATGTAACAGGAATATTAAATCAAATAAAATGTATATAACTTGATGATTTGTAACAGCAATAAAAAAACTAAATAAAATTCACAACAACTCAAAACGTCCATTGAAAATTTGGCTCAAATAAATAACGATTATAATCATTAAACTATTAAAAGACTGTCATAACAATTACGAAATTAAGTAATTCATTTAATGAATTTATGTCAATGATAAATTATAAAATTTCATTGAAATACAAACATCTTTTCATTAATAAAATGAAAAATGTCTTTAAATGTTTTACTCTTCATCATTATGCGAATGAAATGTTTCATTAACGATGACAAATAGTCGCAGTCTTAACAAAATTATTGCATTAAATTAAAGCAAAACTTTCTAATATTTCATTAATCTAATGAACAGTTACATAGATTGAATTTCAATGTTAATTTTCATTGGATTAATGTCAAAATCTAATGTATCTGTGAAGAAAATTCTTTCAGTAGCAGATGCATTCTTCAAACTGCTTACTACTTATTGGCTTTTAGAAAGAACCATGTCACCCGAAATCGATGTTTAATGATCTGCCAATTCTTTTTTGTGTACAACAAACCATCCACGTAATTAAATTTCAGCGACATTTTTTTATAGGCGTCCACAACACACAAACATTCACAACCTACTAAAGAGGGAATCTGCTGCTGTGGTTTAAATATTTATTTAAAATGTTGCGATATAGATTTTAAAATGTATCTTATTAATTCAATATTTTGCAATTAAAATTTTAACTAAATTAATGAAATAAAAACCTTATTCCGTCTTCAGATATACCTTTTTTATTGAGTCAATATTTGGCTTATTGACATAATTATCTTTCTGTTCACATATACACAATTTAGCTAACCCAATTTATATTACTACTACATACAACATTTAACGTAAACAAAAATGTACATGTAAAAGCAAAAGGCATTTGTTTTGTTGTAATTTCAGTTGCCAAGTGTCAAAAACCAGGTTAGTAAGTTGTGTTATGCTCAATAAACACACTTGTGACAGGGTCGCATTTTAATTTTACTCTATATTTATAACAATTTCGTATTAATTGAGCAATAACTAAATTGCAATTTTATATGGATAATTGAGCTCAATAATGTCATTTATTGCGTAAAACTCAATTAAGGCGCATACACAGAAAAAATTATTTTTCCAATTCAAACAAAAAATTTGTAGAATCAAACAATTTTTTGTCTGAAATCGGTCCTACAAACAAATTTGCATATTCAAACAATTTATTTGCATTTTGTTTACTGAAAAAAAACACTAATTTTTTCAAACAAATAATTTAACTGAATCAAACAAAAAGTTTACTGAAATTCAAAATAAAAAAAAAAAAAAGTTTTTGCACAAGCAATGACGCGCACACAAGTAAGCACTGTATGAGAAGGTGGTGACGGCAAAGCAGAGCCGCCGACTGGCTTTGAAACACATTTTTTTGTTGGAATAATTTTTGAACGAAGTCTTATTTATACACACAACACGATGTTTTTCTTTATCACTCTCTGTTGCTGTATCCTTTCCTTTGCTAAAGAAGAAATGTAACCAAAAACGGCAGCAGACCGACTCGATATGTTTTTCGTCATCATTCTATTTTTGTATTTGATGTATTTAACCAAACAGTTTTAAAAAACTGAATACGGGATTTTGTTTCTTATAATGTCGTGTCTGCTATTGTTTTTCTTATAGTTGCACTTTTTTAAAGCGTCCAAAAATAGACTGTGTGTGTTTTTTGTTGTTGTTCTTATATTTCACATAAAGAAGTGTTGCTTACGATCAAATAAAAAAATGCAAAAAGACGACAACATTAAAGAGCGTTAAATATTTCATACAAAATTATGAAAACTTGACACCAATAACGCGTTTATTTTATTTTTGAAGAGTTGTCCACATTTTTGTTGGTTAAATAAAAATCAAACAAAAATATTGATTGAATCAGTAAAAATATTTATAGAAATTAAAAAAATTTTCAAACAAGCGGTTGTTTGAAAATAATTCGGCAATAATTTTTTCTGTGTATCTGAACACGGTATTAAAATGATATAGGTTTCAACTCTAAAACAATGTTGATTCAATGTTTTCACGAAATAGACAGAAACTAATCTTACTATTATCTTGAAAATTATTAAATATATATGATCTAAAACCAAACAAGGTTACATGGTATGGATTTGCTCATCGTTCGCCGTCATAAGAAACAGAAAAAAATCTATAGCAGAATTCGCCGCGTATGGCGAATTTCGTCGACACCACGATTGTACGATTGTGTGTATTTTCATAAACACAGTTATGTTTAATTTTTGGCCAACAAATCGTCGTTCGCCCCAGTTGTGTTTTTAGAATAAGATTTCACTATTGCCAGATTATTCGATTATGGAGTTACAAATGAAACGACAAACCCTCATTTACTGCTTGTGTTGGTGAAGTGTGTGCTAAGAATACAAAGCACTGGTGTAAAAATAGATATGCGTATCAAAACACTGCTGCTATTTTCATGCAGTTAAAAGCGTTAGAAGGTGTTGGTTTGGTGGGATTGACTATTAATGTTGCAATTACAATCGGGGTGTGAATAAAAATGCATGAATAAGAAGTTATTTCTCCCAACAAATACACAAACACAGGTCAACTATGTACACTAACCAGGGACCGTAACAGTTATTCCTTTTTTCATAAAAGTCAGATAAAAACAGGTCTTTTTGGATTTTTATTTTTTTGGACAAAAATAACAGTTACATATTATTTGATTTTTATTTTTTTAACCAAAAAACTCTGTTATTTTTAATTTTTATTTTTCGATCAAAAATAACAGTTATTATTTGATATTTAATTTGTTGAAAAAAAATAACAGTTATTTTTTGATTTTTATTTTTTCGAGCAAAAATAAAAGTTATTCTTTAAAGAAATGTACGTGTAAGTGTAATAATTATTTAGTTGACTTTAAATATTTATTTTAATGTGCATTAGAAATCCCAATGATGATAACACATTAAAAATAAACATTTAAAGTCAACTTAATTATTAATACACGTACATTTCATTAAAGAACAACTTTTATTTTTGCTGGATCAAAAAATATATTTGTTCAAAAAATTAAAAATAAAAAAATAACTGTTATTTTTGTTTAAAAAAATAAAAATCAAAATATTACTGTTATTTTTGTTTGAAAAAATAAAAATCAAAAAATAACTGTTAATTTTGATCGAAAAAATAAAAATAAAAAAATAACTGTTATTTGTGTTTAAAAAAATAAAAATATAACTGTTATTTTTGTTTGAAAAAATAAAAATCAAAAAATAACTGTTAATTTTGATCGAAAAAATAAAAATCAAAAATAACATTTTTTTTGGTTAAAAAAAAATAAAAATCAGAAAATAACTGTTATTTTTGTTCGAAAATATAAACATAAAAAAATAACTGTTAATTTTGATCGAAACAAAAAAATCAAAATTTTAAAAATCAATATACATATTTTATCATTGAGAAGTTCATAAGGATCAATATGGTATACTTGAATCAGTTTTTCGACATTTACATCTATATGCTTTTTTTTTATAGTTTTATACTTTCTTATGTGTAACCACTTTTTGTATACCCAGTATATTATCCAGTACTTAATATAAGATTTAATCTTTGTATTGGATTGTAAAACTTAAAATTAAATTAAATAAATAAATAAATGTGGCGTGTGAATTTTGTTTTAAAATTCCAATATAACTGTTATTTTCGGTCCCTGACACGAATACAATATTAGAAAATAATTTTGGTTTCAGTCTTGAAGATTTAGACAGTATTAAGTGTCCAAAGGTGGTGCGTTTGTTAAGTAGTTGTGTAGTTTTGTGGCGGGTGTTTCCCATTTTAGTATTTTCTTAAAGCAAAGAAAACATGCTGAGTTTGAGTTTTTTGTTTTTTTTTTCATTTTGTCTCAAGCTCATTCCCTGGTGCATATTTTAAAGAAGATTTTAATGTCAAAAGTGAGTTTTTGTTTTTATTTTAACCCTATTTTTTGCTGCTTTGCTCTTTTGTCTGTTTATCTAGTTGTATTACCAACACGACAGCATAATATTGCATAAGTTAGATAAAAAAAAAATAGGACGATTAATGTAAGTAATATTTAACGATGGGAATAAGAATATATTATTTATTTTCATGTTTTAAGAGTAAGTGTTTCTAAAAATTTAAATAATTTAATAAATGGAAATGCGTTATTTATTTAACCACAATCTAAGTGAAACGTCAAGCAAGGCTTCACAGTCTGTTCGAAAAGGCGTAGCGAATATGTATAATTTTAGTAACAATTTATTTGTTGTTTTCTTAAACACGTTGTAAAGATTTTGGAAATTTTTTTGAGGAAAATCATACAGAAATTATTTTACAAAACCGTAAAGAAACTAAGACGAGAGAAGGATTGCCCAATATAGTATATAATAGATATATCCTATTGGGATCGGGGTCGTTCACAGATGTTTAAAGCTCTTTGATTGCCATTAACTTGATAACGCGGAGAAATAATTCATTTGTTGAACTTCACAAGCTACTTACACTTCCTGTCCTAGACCAAGTATCCCCTGGTAGTGCTAGTTAACGTGAGAAGGCTCAGATGTAAGGCCGAATCAGCCACTCATCTTAAACACAAGCGATTAACGAAACCACAACTAATATATAAGATAAAGATAAAAACATTTTAAGACATGAAGCTACAATTATAACCAGATGGATAGAATACTTCTCGATTTGCTAAATAAAGATCTCAATGCAACAGAACTATTCCAGGTTTCAGGCGGCGATATTAACACCATGTAACAATGAATGAAACAGGCATTGGTAAAAATCAAATAAGGTAAAGAAACTAGTCATGAGGCAATCGCGCCAGAATTTTTAAGATAAATGGGCGATTGAGGTCAGGAAATGCTACCTAAGGTTGTGAAAATGGCGTGGAAAGAAGCTTCAATTCCTGAACAGTTGCAAGTTATCAGTTGAAATCAAATTTTTAAAAAGGCCATAGCAAAACATATCAGAATCATCGGGGCATATCACTATAAGGTGTTCCCGGAAAGTTGTGCTCACGAATCTTGCTAGAATGGTTCATATCAAAAGTAGAACAGTATCTTGAGAAAGAACAGTGCTAGTTTAGACCAAACCTTGGTACACAGGACATCATATTCACAATGCGTAAGTTATCCGAGAAAGCCATTGAATACAACACAAAATTTTTAAACACGCTTTACCCATCTTGAGAAAGTTTTTGACACTGTGCAGGGCTGATATAGAAAAAGTTCTTTTAAAGAAAAACTTAAATCGATCGCTCACTTGAAGAATTTTAAGCTTTTACAATACTTGCTAAGACTATATACGAACAGGAAACAACTCAATATCAGAAGAATTAAATACGTGCCAAGGTGAAAGGAAAAAAGATATTCTTAGTTCATACCTTTTTGTAATACTAATAGACGATATTATTTAAGAAACAGAGAAGAAAATGCGCCCATATCTTGTAGGAAACTGGAAAATGAGGCAACTCGGCTTCTTCGCAGACTCGGCTAGAAATCTAGAACATAATTAAAATATACTTTCATAAGAAATATCCTCGAGAAGTCCAAGAATTAATATTGCGAAAACCGAAACAATGATGATAAGCCAAGAGAAGGAGCACACAATAGACCTTGAAACAAAAGCCCTAAAAATAGTACAACATTTCAACACATAGTTAATGAAGACGGTAAACCGTACAAAGATTTAAATGCTAGAATTTAATTTAAAGAAATTTTATAATTAAAAGAGAAGTCACTGGTTCATATCCGGTTCGAAGGACCATGAATAAGAGTATATGGAATACATGTAGATGCGGTGCAATGTAGGTAAATATGAAAGGGAATGTATTAATGAGTATTGTAATCAATATTAAGAGACTGGTGAGGAGACCAGGGATAAATCAGTGGACTGTATATTTAGGTATGTATATACTTGCGTGTATATGAGCCAAAATGAGGATGATGAGGCACAAACTGGGTAGCAATTCCAAGAGGGACCACTGTATAGAAGGTCAAGAAAGGCAGGTTTCCAAGGATTCCAATAGACGAATTTGGGAAAGCTGCTCGCAGGAAACGACAACTTAAAAGATCCGGAAATAAAAGAGGCAGTCAAATAAGTTTCCAATAACAAGTATAAACTTTATTTAAAATTAATGTTAAGTAAAACTAATGATTTACAAAACGGATGTGTCTAGTTAGACAGATGCAAAGTAAGTTTAGAAAACGAGGTATATGCTAAGACGATTAAGTGTTTTTAATTGCAAAGATTACCAACCACGAAGGTTGGGTAGAGAAAAAAGATGGCTATCTTACGAGGCGGCAAAAATGACAATTGTAAATGTTATTTTTTATCCGCGTAATAACATTAGTTTAAAGTTTGTTAGTGTTACAATTCAGTGACTTTCAAACTGTATAATTACTGGGTGGTATTATTGATTCCGTTCCGCAAGTGCGGAAAGCAATTTTTGTGCGGAAGCCAAATTTGTAATTATTCATTCCGTTTGTGCGGTATCCTTCCGTTGTTGCGGTATCATCTCTACCATTGCGGTATTCCCATATTATTGAAACCGCAATATAGATATTTTTCGCCATTTTGCTTACGTTAAAATTTTACAACGAGAAGCTAACGGAAGGAATAAAAATGTAAGAAAAAATATTTAAAAAAAATAAAATTTAGTTTTGTTATTTAAAAAATGTATTACAGGAATAATAAAAGAGATAAATACACAAGCAAATTACAATTAGAAGCAATGGTTGATTTAATGAAATTAAATAGAGACGTTGCTTGTGGTTTTAGTCAACGTGCCCCAGCAGAAATAAAAAAATTTTGGGAAGATTTGGCATTGACTCTAAATGGTTCCGGGCCGCCTTTAAAAGATGCCAGTGGTTGGAGAAAGGTAATGCTGTTTTTAGAAACATTTTTCCAACGGGAGCATTAATTGTTCTTGTATTGTATTTAAGGTATGGACAGATTACAAAAGCGGTGTAAAAAAGAAACTTATTCCAACTTACTCCCTATCATTCATGTGTAACACATCTTCAGATTTATATCTTAAAACTCTTCTTTCTACCCGAAGGTCTAAGCAATCATCGTCACTGCTACTTTCAAAAAATGCTATGGTATCCATATAACACTTACACTTATATTAGTCGCGTTTGTATATTTTACGGAAATTAATTTATTTAAAAAAATTATTACTCACAAAAATTTCAACAACTAGTTTAAAATGTTTTTTATCAACAGCTGACACAATATCAACTCAGAAATAATTAAAACAGGGATGTTAAAAATTAATTGCGGAAAGCTTATACCGCAGGAATGAATAATTACAATTTGCATATCGATCGATATTTATTTCCGTCGAATTTTCCTTTCCGTGCGGAATCAATAATACCACCCACTAATTAGGAAATTCATTTACTGGACGGTTATAATTTAAATTTAAGAGCAAAGTAATTTAATAAGTAATGAAATAATAAAATACAAGTAACACGGATATAATTTAGCAACACTTTATGCTTGTTTAAACAATCCTCAAAAACCAAGATAAATCGACGTTAAACCCTACATCTGTGAATCATGGACACACTCTTCACCCAGGAAAAGTCGTATTCAGGCGACAGATATGAAGTATCTGCGCAGAGTAGTGGAAAAAACCAGAAGAGACAGAAGGGTAGATGCTCTTGATAACAGAATAAAAAAAAAAAAAAAAAAAAATTCGATGGATTCGTATTGCTAATATAACTAAAAATATAATAATATGCTAATATAACTAATATAATATATAATAACGCTAGATTACTGCAACAAGTACTAATCAACTGGTTCCCGTCAAAAAGGGCATAGAAGATTAACCTGGTGGGACTCTATAAAGGAACCCCTTACGAATAGTGGTGTTACCTCAAAAAAAGCAAAAACTACAGCCCAGAACCGATGCTATTAGAGAAGACTTTGAAATACCTGTACACTGCAGGGTAGAATGTCAAATTCTTAAAATTCTAGCAAATACAACTAATATGACACAATAGAACACTTTGGGAATTGCCGATATATATTTTTCCTTTGTCTTTATTAAAATTTTCTAAATCATATTAAAAAAACAAGTAAACAAATTTGATCAATTTGAATTTTTCAGTTCAATAATTCAGTGGCATTTTGACAAACATCTTAAGTTAAATTTAAAAAGTTGAAAAAATGTTGTTATTCAGACGAATTTTCATTCAAAAGACATCTTTGTTTACGTTTTTTTTCTTTTTTAATAAAAATGATTTTTTTCATCGATTATTTTTAAATTTTTTTAACGAATTTGGCCCCTATTACGGTTTACAAATCAACCAGACAACTGGTTGTGATCAGTTGTAATTTTTGTTATGTTTTGGTTAACCGCAATATAGCAAAGTTGTAAACCATAATACAAAAATTAAGAAATTACAACTCATCTGAGTTGAGTTGTAAACCGTAATAGGTGCCTTTATCAAATATTATATGTATTATCAAATTAAAAAGGCTGGAATTTGTGATGTCAAAATATTTCAACTTTTTAGCTCCAAGCATTTTAATTGACTCATTGATAGTTCTTAAATTTTACTTAACTAGAGAATCTATAAAAAAAAACAAGTTTAAATGCTGTGCCAAACACTTAACTATAGTTTGATGTTTGGATCGTATCATACTAAACCCAAAATTCGGGAGGACACTTGCTTGGGGGCCAGGTGAATTAATGGATGGATTTTCTCGTAATAGGGTAAAGGTGCCAAAGCTATTCTTTCCAAAGGAGAAAGGTAGTCATTTGTCTATATGTCGGTAATTTTTATCCGATTTTGATAGATTTTTTCAAACAGTGCCCATGTTCTGTAACTCTCGCGTCGAGAAACTTTTTCATTGAAATGTGTGAAATGAAACAAACATGCAGTATATTGAAACAAACAGCTGTTTATTCACTAAACTGTGTCTGTAACAGAGAACTGCAAAATCCACTATTTTTGTTGATTTATTCATACGCTTAAATTTACATTAACTCTATGCCTGCAAAACAAAGTTCAACTTTGGTAATTTTGACATCGTTTTGTACACATTTGATTTGTGCATGTGTGATTTTTATTGAAAGTGCTTTGTTTGCATTTATTGTTGCGCACGCAATAACACAATTCCTCTAATTCAAAAGGCAAACATTCTAAAGGCCCAACCATAATGAGCTTAAGTTGGCTTAAGCAAATGTGCGAGTACATGTAAATTATACGAGGCAAGCCATATTGAACTTAAGGAAACATTTTGTTTAATTTTAAGCAACTGTCATTTGCTAAAGCACAGTGCGAAACTGATCGCACATTCCGTACGGAATCAAATGTTTTTTCAGTTTTTTTTTTTTTTTGAAAATACATTTGAGAGACTTTTTGCTAATTTTTGAGAGTAGGTTATGCAAGGCTATGCATATCATGGTTGGGCCTTTATGCTTTTGCATTCACGTAGTCATTGTCCACTCGATAACAACAATAGCAACAACAATAACAACAACGCGTTTGCGTTTCATTTCAATTTTTTTTTTCTTGTACTTGAGTAATGATTGCTGGATTTCTGGCTTTCTTTTGTATCTTAATTTAAAAACGAAGCTAAACGATGGTATAAATAACAAAGCACGATGTGCATTATTTGAATGACTGGAAACTATCAGCGAATGTGTGCAGTTGCGCAAGTTTGATTGTATGACCGAAAGCGAGTGTATTTGTTGGTATTCATTAAATGCGATTTTTTGCAATCGCACAAAGCCGTTCTCTGATCTGAAACTTTTTTTGGCGGGTACTAGCTGTCACGTAAGGAAATTACTCGCCAATTTACAGAAAAATAAACTCACGAATAAAAATGTGGTGAAAAAAAAATTTTAACACAAAAAAATATATTAAAAATGCAAAATGCAATGAATATTAACACAGAAAAGATAAGTATTTTGTTCTTGGTTGATTTTTCATTGTTTAATTATTTTGCTTTTGAAATTTTTAAAAAATATTCAATTTGAGTATATTTTAGTCGCCGTTAACGATATGGGTTACGAGTGTTCTCAACGTCTGCAATGTCACATCGGCTTCGAGTGCAATTTTATGACATTTATAACGTAACGACGTAATTTCTTTTGACAGTTTTCGACATTACACACTTTTTTCTCACTTTTCGAGAAACGATGGAATATTTTGTTTCACATCTTTTCGTTGCGAGGAGTTCTCACTTAAGTTCCAGAACCTGGGTACAGGTCAGGTAAAAGTAAATAAGCAAAGTTTATAGAATTAAAGGCAACTTCAAGAAGTAAAAGTTTATTGGCAAAAATTAAAGATTTATAAGGTGTGTTTAGATAAATACGAAAAGTTAAATTCATTTCTTAAAATATCGCATGCGATAAAAATATATTAAAAAAATATCGCGTGCGATAAAAAAATATTATAAAAAAATTCGACCATTTACGAAAAGTTTTAAAATTTGTATGAAAAATCAATCCTTTTTTAATATTTAAAACTAATTTGATGTTTCATTAGTCTCATTATATTGATATTTTTGTTTTTTGAAAAAATACGATTTAGACTGAAATTCTAATCTATGAGTTCTGTGAGGGATATGGCCCTGTGTCCAATTCCTTCCATCTCAGGGAATCAAACCTAATACAAAATGAAGACTATGGATAAGGCTACCATTATCTATAAGCACTATATCCAAATTGTATTTGTCCGTTATAAAATTTTTTTATTGCATGCGATATTTTTTATATTTTTATATTGGTGCTAGAAAAATTTGTTCCAGATGGCTACTTGATCAGTCTTTCGAAAAAAAATTTTTTGTTTTTAAACATTTTTTTTTTTTAATTTTAAACTTTTTTTTTATTTTTTTTTTTATCCGGATTTTTTTTTTGCTCAAAAGAAAGCTTATGTCTTTTCCCTTAAGGTAGTTTTAGTCGCTTTTTAATCCAAATCGGAAGACATCGATTTAAAAATGGGGTCACTTGACATGAAATCCCTCATATTTTTTCTAAGAAACTTTAAATACAGCCGTCACACACACTTTTGAAATTATCTTAACCTATTAAAAGCTTTAAATACAAATTTCTTATAAATTAATTAAAATAAATGGATAATTTGTATATGTAGTACCTAAAACATCTTTAATAAATCTTAAAAATGTTCTTTGCATACTAATCTTAGAGAAAAAACATGTTTCATTAAAAAAAAAAAAAAAAAAAAACAACAACTTACAGTTGTGACTAATGCTGCCTCAAACATGTCGTATGATCATTATCAGACTTCTAAAGTTGATGACGATGATGATTATGATGAGGTCTATGGATGATGAAAATGAGTTTAGAAACTGATTGACAACTATAAAAAGCCATCATCAGCAGCCAGCAAAAGCAATCAAGGAGGTAAATACATGGTGTAATCGCTTACATAAAATTACTGATAAAATTGTACATTTTCCAAGAGATGGGGTGCAGATGTGCTTATAAGTCAAGTATTTTGCTTAAGTGCTAGTGCAGGTTAAATATAAAACACATTGGTCCCCAACAGTGTTGTCAAATATACGCTCGTCAAACGTGGCGATTTTAAAACTATTTTAAATATCGCGTTTATTCAACAAGAGGGTATAAACTCAAAGTTTTAATTTTTCCACTTTTTGAAGGAAATCGTCACGTAATATTCATATCTATCATGCTATTTTTTCTACTTTTTGGTAATAAAACAGTTGGTTTAAAATTTCTTTTTGATATGCCTTTAATGTAAAATTAAAAATTGTTTTGCTTCTACTAAAAATTTTAATATTTTTTTTTTTTTTTAATTTCCTTAGCTATTCCCACGAAGCTGTATGCTTGTCTGCAGGAAAGAAACCAAAGTCTCTGGCGGGAATCGAACCCGCAACCTCGGCGCTGATAGACTAGCTCGCTACCAGCTAGCCTACCGAGGCACAGTATTGTTGAACAAGTGCGATACGTAGGATTGTAGGTATATTTGTTATTAATTTTACGGCCAATTTCACAAAGTTTAGTTATAATTCACTATCAGTTATAACTGTCAAAAACATATTGTTAACTGAAAGTTAAACGAAATTTGAAAGTAAATAAAAATCGACTGACAACATAGCCAATAATTCGACTGACTCATTTTGACAAAGGAAATCACGCTATCACGCCTATCTCACGAATATTGATCTTTTAGATATTTATTTTAAATCTCTCAACATACAACAATCTAAACACACTACATTTATTATCAAAAATTCCCTCCACAAGGCCAATGTAATTGTTAATGGCAAATGCCAAATAAACAGTTTAAAAGAAAATTTAAGCAATATGCAAAAAAAAAACAATGTTGCTATGAAATATATATACAAAAAATATTATCAAAAAAACTGATAAATAATTTTGTTAACAAAAATTTCTTATGCATTTGTGTATTTTTCAAATACTTCATGCATGCATGAATGACATTTGCAATATATCGACTCGACTATGAATGAGACAAGTAGTTGCAGAAATTGGAAAAAAAGAGAAATGGAAAAATGTCTTAATACACTTGTCTTTTTTTTTTTTTTTTTTGTTGATGCACTTCTATGGTCTTTTTTTGTTTGTCAGTTTTGGCAAAATATAAGAGATATTGCAGACTACTAATCTGAATATTCATATTATTTATAGTACATTAAAGACCTCCATAAATAAATTTAAAAATCAAACACACACCAAAAATCCAATGGGTGTATAAAACTTTTGTGTACAACTACAATGACAATTGCTATGCGGCACTGCTCGTCGAAGAATTTTCATAGTGTTTCGAAGGTACATACAAGAATTCAAAGAAATACACATCAGACAGTACATGTTGTTTTTAAAACCTTTCAATGCAGTAAAACAAATTCCTATATTCCTAGTATACGATAATTACCTCGCGCAGTCAGCGAGAGTTTACTTGTCTATCGTATGTAGCGGACGCATACAAAGATCCTGCAGACAAAGTAACTAGTATTAAGCTAGAAATATACTTGTTGGTTTTTACTTTAAACTAGTTAAGCTTTTGATTTTTTTCATATATCAAACTAACGTATTTAACGTTGGGTTGTCATAGAAGCCAAACTTGTTCATTTTTGTGCATTTTTATAATAGTTTTAAGCCAATAAAGGCAAAACTAAATTTGACAATTCCCCTCAATATATTTTTCATACTTAATTATTATTTTGTAGTATATGTATTTATCTTAGAATAATTCCAAGCACTCACCCCTGGAAGCAAAGAGGGAGAATATTAAAATTTTTCAATGTTTTACTTTTGTTGAATTCGCCATTTATTTACAAAAACTAGCAGAATGCCCCGACATGGTTTTCATCATCATTCTACATTGCAAATTTGATGGATTTATCTAAATAATTTTACCAAAAAGAATACGGGAATTTCCATTCTTTCAATCTATTTTTTAAACGTAAAAATAATTTGTCAAATCTAAAACCAACAAAAACTGTACGTTTTTCATCTTGTAGTGTTGTTGTTGTTTCTTAACAGACAACTAAATTGTTTTTTTTTTATCTACTTTAGCAGAGTTGTTGTTGTTGCTACAATAAAAAAGTAATTAGTACATAAATCGTGTTTTTAACAACTATTGTAGTGCTTTTGTTGTTTCTACAACAAACGGCATCACGTATAAAGCTGCGCAATCGAAATTTTATCATCTTTCTCATTTTTGTAAATAGTTTATACAGTTTCCTATATGCAGGCTTTCAAGGTTATTTTTCGACGCCTGACAACTAGTAATAAGCTAGGCCAAAACTTTACTAGAAACGGTTTTAGAAATTTGTGATGTTTTCTTGTGTGCCGTATGTGGCGCATACAAAGTAATAGTTTTTACAAAGAATTGTTGTTGCAATATTATCAAAGATATAAACATACAAAATATTTCTTCTAAATTTTGATTCTACACCTTCACACGCTTACGTTAATTCGACGTCTACACTTCTCTTCAATATTTGTTTGTGACAGCAATACTACAACAGTATTGAGTTAAAACGCTTTTTTCAAAGATTTGAATGTGTGTTCATAACTGTAAATTAAAAACGAGGGTGGTGGAAGAAATGAATGAAAATGCAAAATTAAGATTGAGTAAAAGTAATTAAGAATGATGAATACGGCTGTGCCAAATCTTAAATACTCTCCACCGAGAGTAAGAATTTTTTAGTAGTGCTTTGATATGAGATTTGTCACAAATTATGAACAAATCTGTATTAAATCTAACCCGACGTATTATTTTTTGTTTAGGTTTTAGGCGTATTAAAGTCTATTAAGAGGGTAGGCTTTATATGAATACTATAGAAAATTCTAGAAAAATCGTCAGGAAATTCGGTAACATGATTTAGACACACAATTAACTAATGTTGACAATAATATAAACGCAATCAATCATATTAATACTAGAATATTCACGTATAGCGCTGGTGTTGGCTTTTAAACAGCCCCTTTTTATTATGGCTGTTAGAAACAATTCGCAAAAACAATCCATAGCGAGCCCTTTCATTTAAAATAATACAATATTTATTTACTCTCCCTATATTTGATTTAATTCATTTTTTTTTTTTTTTTTTTTTTTTTTGTAATGTTTATTTATTGAAAATTAGTTACTGTATTTATACTATAAATAAACAAATAGTTCATAAATATAGTTCTCAAATTCTGCTTGCGTGCTCGTTGAATGCAGACGTGTTTTTTTTAACTCGGCTTACGGTTTTTTTTTTTAACATAAATAAGTGTATATTTATGATATAATAATATTATTATCTTTTTTAAATAATATAAGATCAGCGAATGAACAGACGCTTTAAAATAATTTTTAATAAGTGAACATAAAATTTTTAATACAAATATTAAAAATTACAATTAACAAAAATATATGTATGTACACACATACATATACATACATACATTCTAAGCAAAAACATTTCTTGTTTTCTTTATTCTTTTTTTTTTATTCTCGGGGTTTTTTAAACAACAAATAAAAAGAAGAGCACATTTAAACAAACAGTAATATATAAAAAAAAAACTCTTATGAATGCATATAATGCAAAAACAATAAAACATAACGAAAGAAATGCGTATGTTACATTGAGTGTTGACGAAACAAACGTAGAAAAAAGAATCGATGATAGCAATTATTTAACGGCTAAACCTATTACTCGAACGCGTTCTCTCTCACCCTCTTTGTTTAAAAATACGGTCGATCGTAATACAATAACAAATTTATTAACTACAAGCGTTGCCACAGAGCAAAAAAAAACTTTAATAAGTGATGAAACAGTTAACCCCAAAACAGCCGCTATGGACAACTCAATAACTCAAGTAAAAACTTCTCAAAAGCCTACAGTACAAGTTGGTATGGACAGGTACATAACAGTGCTTAAACGGGGACGCAGCCCTACCTCTGCAGCAGTTGCTTCGGCCTCAAAAGTACCATCTTTTAATAAAATAAATTCTCAAAATCGTTTTGCAATTCTGGAGGATGAATCCTCTGAAGCACAAAACGTCATAAAATCGTCCAAGCCTCCCCCGATATATCTGAGGGAGCAAAATTCTAATGAGCTCATAAAGAGTTTAATATCGGTTATAGGTGAAAATTCGTTTTACGTAGCTGCTATCAAGCGTGGTAGTATAAACGAAACAAAAATACAAATCAATCATGAGAATGATTTTCGAAAAATTGTAAGCAACTTTGAGGCACTCAAAAAAAATTTTTATACATACCAACTGAAAAGCAGTAAAGGTCTTCAGGTAGTGATTAAGGGTATTGACTCATGTGTGGACCCAGAAGAGGTAAAAACATTCCTTGAAGAAAGAGGCTTCAAGGTAAAACATGTATTAAACATTAAAAATAGAGAAAAAATTCCCCAA
Organism: Pollenia griseotomentosa; assembly: GCA_963931875.1. Lineage (NCBI taxonomy): Eukaryota > Metazoa > Arthropoda > Insecta > Diptera > Polleniidae > Pollenia > Pollenia griseotomentosa. Next base: position 110,019,148 of record OZ007560.1, read on the forward strand.
CCACTTTTTCGAGTGGAGTTTGAACCCGGCGACGTTAAACTTAAAAAAAATGAAACGCATCCAATCTATAACTTAAAATATATTCTGTACAGAAAAGTAACTATAGAGGAGCCGCACAAAAGAGGTGGTCCCGTTCAATGTCTGAACTGCCAAGAATTTGGCCATACTAAGGCATACTGCCACTTACCCCCTGTTTGCGTAGTATGTGGCGAATTACATGGTACAGTTCTTTGCGACAAGTCTAAAACCGACCCCAACGTAAAAAAATGCAGCAACTGTGGTGGCAATCACACTGCCAATTATAGAGGATGCCCTGTATATACTTTCGTCAAGCAGTCGGTTGGACCGAAAACTAATCCCCCTCAGGTAACAAATCAAGTAAACAGTAATGACCTTCAGGCCCCCCAGCCTAGTAGTAACAGAATCTCTTATGCCAACGTCTTAAAATCAAACAATGTACCAATGCAAGGCGCTTCGACAAGTAATGCCGAAACTCCAGTTTCTAATCTAAGTCGACTAGAAAAAACAATGGAAACATTAGTGCAAACAGTAAATAATTTTACAAACACAATGGGTAATATGATGCAGGAAATTCTTAGAATGCAATCGATGTTATTGCAAGCTGTACTTAACAAGCCATGAACTGTTTAAAAATTTGTTTTTGGAACGCAAACGGCATCCGCCAACATAAAAATGAATTAGAATACTTTCTTAAAAATAAACAAATTGATGTCATGATGGTTTCTGAAACTCATTTGACCTCAAGAAATACGTTCAAAATCAATGGTTATACTCTATATGATACCAAGGACCCTCGAGATAGAGCTTGTGGAGGTTCTGCCATTTTAATAAAAAACAGAATTAAACACTACCCAATGTGTGATCATCGTGAAGATTATCTCCAAGCAACGAACATTTGTGTTGAAGAGATAAATCGAAACATAGTAATTTCATCTTTATATTCACCACCTAGGTTTTCAATATCGGAAAGCCAATATTATAAATATTATAAGTCATTGGGGCCCTGTTTCCTGGCTGCTGGCGATTATAACGCTAAACATACCTTCTGGGGGTCACGACTAATAACACCAAAGGGTCGTGTTTTGTTTAATACAATCTCTAAAATGAATTTAAATGTTGTCGCGAGTGGCCAACCAACATATTGGCCTGCTGATGCGCAAAAAATTCCAGATGTCATCGATTTTGGCGTTGTTAAAAACATCCCCACAAAAACGATTCACGTTGAAGCCTCCTTAGAATTATCCTCTGATCACACACCTACAATAGTTACTATAATAAACACCAATAGAATTGAATCTCCCTCTGGATACATAGCGACGTCAGCTACACATATAAATTGGTTAAAATATAAAAAATATCTTAGTACCCATTGCACAGAAAATATTCCGCTTAACACACCGGAGTATATAGATCGCTCTATTGTCAATTTTGACAGTTTTCTAAAACTAGCTGTACAACATTCCAGTATTGCCCCCAAAAAAACTAAAAATAATAAAATATATTCCTCAGATGTCGAGCGTCTTTTGTCTGAAAAAAGGAGAGCTCGTAGAGAGTGGCAATTGCACAGATCCCCTCAACTTAAGAAATTACTAAAAGACTGTACAAAAAGGCTGAGAATGTTACTGCAGACTCAGAAAACGGCTTCACTGGAAAAATATCTCAAGGAACTTGATGCAACTCCACAATCAGACTACTCATTGTGGCGTGCAGCTAGAAATCTCAAAAGGCCAGTTGTCTCTAAGCCACCATTAAGAAACTTAAATGGAAGTTGGGCAAGAAATGATGCTGAAAAAGGAAACCTGTTTGTCGATCATTTAAAAAACGTATTTACACCAAATATATCTCACAATATTGCGGTCGAGTTACCACCTGTTGCTGCTAGAGCAGCTATACCCTTCAGATTTGAGATGGGAGAAATCGAAAAGGCTATTTGTGACTTAAACACTAAGAAGGCACCTGGTATTGATAAGATCAGTAATAAAATGCTTTTAGAGCTACCTCGCATAGCAAAGAAAATTATTCTCTTTATTTTTAATGCGATTTTACGCCTCGAATACTATCCTCAAAAATGGAAGGTTTCCTTAGTTACCATGATACCAAAGCCAGGTAAAGATCATACAAAAGTTGAGTCTTATAGGCCTATTAGCTTATTATCAAATATGTCAAAGCTGTTTGAGAAATTATTAGTTTCAAAATTAACACCGATTTTAAGTGAAAATAGATGTATTCCAAACCATCAGTTTGGATTTAGAAGAAAACACAGCACAATCGAACAGACTCATCGAATAGTAAATGTCATAAGAAAAGCATTTGAAGAAAAGAAATATTGCTCAGCACTCTTCATCGATGTTTCGCAAGCTTTTGATAAAGTCTGGCATGAAGGCTTATTACATAAATTGAAGCAAAATTTACCAGCAAACACACACAAGCTGCTAGAAAGCTACTTAGTCGGTCGTCAATTTATTATTAAAGAAGGAAATTTCTTAAGTTCACCTCAGCCCATAGACGCTGGAGTCCCACAAGGCAGCATCCTGGGCCCCCTATTATACTTAATTTATACTTCGGACATGCCAACAAGCAACTATACACAAACTTCAACATTTGCAGACGATACAGCTTTTCTAAGCGTCCACGAAAACCGTTATGAAGCATCTCGTTACTTACAGGATCATATATTTCAACTCGAACTGTGGCTAAAGCAATGGAGGATAAAGGTCAATGAGCAAAAATGCGTACATGTAACATTTACCTTGCGTCGGGAAACATGCCCCCCTATTAAAATCAATAATCATTTAGTGCCTCAAAATTCGCATGTAAAATACCTTGGTATTCATCTAGATCGCCGTTTAACGTGGAAAAGCCATATAGAGGCAAAATTATCTCAAATGAAACTAAAAGCCATCCAAATTCATTGGCTTATTGGAAGAAACTCTGTCCTAAGTCTCGACTGCAAACTTTTACTTTACAACTCCATCTTAAAGCCAATCTGGTGCTACGGTATTCAACTATGGGGCACTGCCTCGGCCTCTAATATCGAAAAAATTCAAAGGCGCCAAAATAAACTTCTTCGAATAATCACAGCTGCCCCTTGGTATGTTAAAAACTCAAATATTCACAAGGATCTCAATGTTCCATTAGTAAAAACTATGATTACAAAATATGCAGTAAAATATTTAAAAAGGCTTGAACAACACCCAAATCCACTAGCTCGAAATATTTTAAACCATGGCGGCCACACTCGCTTAAGAAGAAGAGACACTGCAGCACTTACCCAATTAGATGAGCAATAAACACCTATATAAGTGAACACAACCCGTGATGAAGAAAATTTTTGTCTGGCACTGGCAGGACATAAAATAACGTTTTAGGTTAAGATTTGATTAATTATTGTTAGTTCATATTTAATATATGAAGATTCAATAAAAAATAATGAGAAAAAAAAAAAAAAAAAAAAAAAAATATATGTGCAATGAAACTTATAAGAAAAACATTGCTTTGTTCAAGATATAGAGTCAAAGGGTAAAAAAGAAAAATAAGCGACTTCATTCAGTGAGCCACCAAAACTTACTAATGTTTACATTAGGAAGTGCATTTTTATCTTAAGAAAAAATAGCTGTACTAAATCTGCTATTTTCTATAGTTAATTGATTATCGTATATATTTTTTATATTTGCTCTTCTATAGATGTGATACAGTATGGGCGTGCCACTGTTGTTTTGGATATACCCTTTTTTATCTAGATAGACAAAGGCTTCGGGGGGTACATACCCGCTTATTAAGCATGAGATTACATAGTTTTCACTACAGTAATATGAAGCCAATATAAGGTTATTTTGGTCACATAAAGTACTTTTTAAGACGTGGTTTCTTATTAAGTGAATAATGAAATTATCGATTCTTGTTAATTTTGCATTATCGTATAATTTTAAATTGGATACATATTTAGTGTAATTGCTACCAGGTGATCTAAACAGTGAAACACAAGCTCTAATACATTTGCGTTCAAAAACACGGTATCTTTCCATATATGATGGGGATACATTAAACCATATAGGGCAACCATATGTTAATATAGGTCTAATGAGAGTTTGGTATAAAATTACCTTTATACTTGGTAATATATACTTTGAATAAAAAAGTTTCTTGTACATAAAAAAAGCACGTTTTGCTTTGTTTACTTGGATTTGAATATGTTTATTAAAATATAGAAAATTGTCCATGTTCACTCCGAGATATTTAACTAGTTCCTTGTTTGGAATTTCAATATTAAGATTAGATTTAATACCAAATGATTTCCAATTTTTTTTAATATTAAAGTTGCATTTACTGGTTGGGGGTCTAAAGAGAATTGATTCACATTTGCTTAGATTGATCTTTAATTTCCAGTCTGAGGCATACTCTTCAACTGTTCTAAAAAGGTTTTGAAGATTATTATTTATCTTATCAACTGTGTTATCAGCATGATAAATTATTAAATCATCTGCGAAAGCTATTATATTTTCCATTTTGTACAATAGTTCGTGTAAATATATGTTGAAAAGAATTGGCGAGTTAACCATACCCTGTTGTAACCCATTAACAATACCAAATGTTTTAGTACTCATCTTATCGTTATTACTCACTATAAATGATTTTTCATTTAACATATTATGTATAAGTACCCTGAAGTAAAGTGGCATATTGTATTGTTCAAGTTTATAAATCAGACCCGGAATCCAAACATTATCAAATGCCTTTTCAAAATCTATGAGACAAGCTCCCGTATATAATGCTCTGTTCCAGTTCCAATGAATATTAGATACAAGTAAATGAATTGCATGAGTAGTTGCATGTTTATATTTAAAACCAAATTGCCTTTCGGCGATAAGATTTTGTTTTTCACAAAATTTAAGTATATTATTGTTAATGCATGCTTCAAAGACTTTGCTTATATTTGGAAGCAAACTTATTGGCCGCAAATTTGTTAAAATAGTTGGGTCTTTATCCTTTTTTGGTATTACGACAGTTTTAGCGGTCTTCCACGCACGAGGAAAATAAGAGTTGTTTAAAATATTGTTGAAAATTGTACAGTATTCACTTATCAGTTCTTTAGGAATATGTTTTAAAATGATATTGGGTATTTTATCTATACCAAATGATAATTTGTTGTTTAAATTATTAAAAATGTATGTCAATGAATCTAATGTGACAAAGTAGTCATCGGCTTCAATATCGTTAAGCTTATTTGCTTTTTTGTTGTTACTAAATAATGTAACTGTTGATTGATTATCTTCGTATTCAGATTTTGTGCATAAGAAACCTGAGAAGCTTTCGTTTATTTCTAATTGTAACTTATTACTTGGATCAACGACTTTATGTGAGTGAATTGATTCAAGATAAGAACCAATTACGTTTAGTATTTGGTCTTGATCATCCACTTTGTATTCACCTTCTTCTACTTCTAAATCATTCATATTAATATCAACATTTCTCAATAGTGATTCCTCTCTTCGAGGAACTCTAATAGTATTAATGTTTAAAGAAGATATCCTAAATTGCTTTTTGATTTCCCTAAACATAATGTCCGAGTTTCGATTACTAAATTTTGATAGCTTATTTTCATAATGTTTGTTCACTTCTAATGTAAAGTTATCATTGATGATCTTTCTTATTAGTTTTAGTTTAACCTTTTGGAAATTAAGTTCTGATGACGTAAGAGATATTTGCAATCTATTGTGTTTTTTTATATTGGAGAGTACTTTACTTTTTTCCTGTTGTAGTTTTTTTATGACCGGGTTAACAAATTTTTCGATTGGATTAGTTTTGTCGAACTTTGGGACAGATTTCTCTATGCTGCTTGTGATTAGATTGTCTAATCTCTGTAAATAGCTATCTATTTCAGGATTGGAAAGATTTCTATCATTATGCGCAAATTCAAAACTGTCTAGTGCTCTCACGATGTTGTTATTAAATTGTTTCCAATTGGTTCTTTTGAAATTATATTTAGGGTTGGCTATGTTTTGGAAAAAAGCTAAAGGTTGATCTGACTCATTCATTGCTGCAATTATTTCTAAAGCATTATGATCACTATCGTAGTCAATTGTTTTAAGACAATTGACCGAAGTGATTTCTTTTCTGATATCTAAACGAGCATCTGCTATACAAAGATCTATGTACGAGTTGCCTCTTGGAAATGATGGAAAACTAGGTGCGTATAGTTTGCACTTGAAGTTGATGTCGTTGTTGGAAATCCACTCTTTTAAAATATTACCTTTCGTATTAACGTTGGCATTACCCCAGTGACTGTGTTTACTATTGAGATCACCTGCGAGTATATAAAAAATATCTAGATTTTGTAAATTCAAAGAAGAGAAAAGTTGATGTATTTCTGATTTGAAAAATTGATCATTATTACCAGAAGGGTAATATGCGGATATTAAAAATAGGGCCTTATTTGAAGGCAACGGTATATTTATTATACAAGTTTCTAAGCACTTAAAACTACTTATTGTCCTATTTTTATATTCTTTGTATTTTATTCCTCTTCTTACTAAAATGGCTACACCGCCCCCTCTTGTAGAATTAAATCGAATCATTTCATAATTTTCAAAAACTAGTTTATGTTTTGGATTCAGCTTTGTTTCATTAAGGAATACAAAATCTGGTTTATGTATGTTAAGGAAATTAGAAAGTTCGTGTCTTCTACTTAACCTAATTATTGAGTTTACATTTATATGTATAATTTTGAAGTTTTTTACTACTATTTCTGCCATTGTAATATTTTATATATCTAGCACTGAGTAAATAGTATCAATGCGTGATGTTTGAACTTCTATTTGTTTTTGAAGATTTATTATTTGGTTTGACACATTTTGAACCGTATTTTTTAGTTCTTCTAATAACCGGCTTAGGGTCGCCGACCCGTTTTCATTATCTGGAGTAGCTTTACCATTCTGTGGATTGTTATTGGTTCTAACTATGTTAGCAAAACTAATATTGCTGTTTATGAATGCTCCAGGCTTATTTCCTCGGTTCTGTTTAAGCATTTGCTTTCTAGCTTGTATCTTTTGACGTAATATTTGATATTTTTCACATCCCTTGTAGGATGCCGGATGTCCGTGTTTCTTACAAAGAACACAGAAAAGTTTGTCACGTTCGTTTTCTGGCGTTTTTAAGGCGCATGTTGAGCTTTCGTGATTCTCGTTACATTTTACGCACCTAGGAGGCAAGTAGCAGTTGGCAGCACTATGAAAAAAATTTTGGCATCTACGACATTGAGGAATTTCTTGTTTTTTCAAATGTTCCCAGTAAATACATCGATAAAATAGGCTTTTAATGGCTTTTAATTCGGTAATTTTACTATCACCAGTTATTTGAATAAGAAAAATTGGGAGATCTGATTAATTTTTAATGGAAGTTTTTGTGGCAAATTGAATAACTTTGACAAATTTTAAATTTTCATTTTCAAAACTTTTTAGCTCTTCAAAAATTTCATTAGTATCAGTTGTGGCACTTAGGCCTTTTAATAACATCGTTTTTGTTTTTTCTACCTTAGGTGTAAATGTATAGAATTTTGCTTTTGTTTTTTGTAAATTCTTTTTTACTTTTTCGTAGTCAGCCATTGACGTCATAAATAGAGTTAATTTTTTGTTTGCTTTATTAAGCTCCTTTATTTTAAACTCTTTAATTTTAAGACCGTTTTTTATAAATTCAATAAGTTTCTCTGCATCCACGTCATAAATATTTAACGGTGGTATCTTTTTATTATTGGTTTCTTTATTTAATGTTGATGGATTATTATTTGTTTTGTTATTATCGTTATTTATTGATTTATTGTTTTTTTGTTTGCTTGTTGTTGCTTCAACTTTTTTATTATTTTCATACTGTTGAACATGATCAGCAAATGCATTTACAATGTCTTCATTGCAGTCATCGGTAGAGAGAATATGAAAATTGTTATTTTTTAAATGTTTTAGGTCAGAAATTAATTCTACACTATTTTTTCTTTTTTCGCTCTTTGGTGAGTTATCTTCGATTTCTCGATCACTCATTTTGGTAATATTATAATTAGAGTCTCTGTCTCTGTTTTTGTTTTTCTATTATACACTTCACAATAGATTTAAATAATTAAAATTAAATGAAATGTACAAAAGCACTCCTTCAATACGTCTGATCACCATGACTGATGTAATACGACTTTTGATTTAATTCAAGAAACTATATAATTCACATATAAAGGGTGAAAGGACATTCAAAAGTTTGAATACAATTAAACCAAAAGTATCACACAGCCCTCGTTTCAAAGATATTTTGTTATCTAATTTTGTTAGGCTTTAAGTCTAAGGTTATTTGGTTTGTTGCCAGCATTGTTTGTTTGCAACACTTTCGATACATGCATGCTGCAGCCATTCAAATCTTACTCGCACACACTCACACACACACTGAAACATGACACACCTAAACGCACTTCTTATTTCAGATTTCCTAAATGAAAACGATACACGTGCTTACACACATTATCCATGTATTGAATTTGTATGTGAATGTTAAATAAAAGGTCAAATAATGTCAACTCTTGAGACATGAGATTTCTTTGATCCTGCTGCTGTCGTAAGTTTTACGCTCAAGCCTCTCTACAAGAAATATTTTAAATTTGTCATTGTTGTTGCTATTGTTATACACATAGTTGTTGCAAATTGTATTGTTCATTTGCTTGTTGTTGTCTTTTTTAGTTTATTTCCTCTCGTCCTTCGTTCCTTTTAAAAGTACTAAGACTATGAGTAATTTTGTTATTTTTGTTGTTGTTATTGTTGTTGTTGTTGCTGTTTGTCGTTCATCATCATTTATGCTTTTTGTATGCACAAGAGACTTATGTCAATTGATTTAACTTAAACTGCAACAACAATAACAACAAGGGCTACAAATAAGAGACAACATTGCATGTTTCACATGTACTTGTAGTTATAAGTATTTCTGTATTTTTGTTTCTCCCTGATAAAATATTAATTTTTTTTTATAGGAAACGTGTTGCAAGAACATTTCTTATACGAACATACGTTCTAATACCCTTTTTATTGCTACTAAATATGAGAAAGGCATTATGCTTTTATTTGCTCCTTTACATGGTTGTGTCTTCTTGTTGAAGAATTAATTTACTATAATATGTTTACCGGGGACACTAATATGGTGAAAGTAACTATAATTTGTTCAACAAATGTTTCTTCAAAAAAAAGCTTTGTTGAAGGTGAACACATAAAAAAAAATGTTTTTTTTTTAATGTAGATCGAAAAGTATTTTAATGCAACCGTTATATTATTAAAAATTTTCGGAATCGGTTCATATTTGACCAAAGCCATCATAGAAATATCAACTTCTAAGAAAAAACCGACATGGTCCACAGGTTTTAAGAAGTCAGCAAAAAGTTATTTTTTTGTTTTTTTGGTTATCGATTTCAAGTTTTGTCACACATTTGAAAGTTAATACCTGGGAACCTCGGGAGCCAAAAATTTGCAACTATATCACAGCAAAAAGGGTGAACCAAAACGGACTTTCTCAGTACTTGGCTAAAATTAAAAAATAAAAATAACTTCTTAGTTTTAAGAGATTTCAAAACAAAATAAATTTTGTTTAATTGTGACTTATAAGCTTTTGGTGCTAGAAACAGATTTTGTGTCCCTTAGGAATTTTGAGAAGTTTATTTTCAAAAAGTACCAAGTTTTCCGAAAGTTTCCTACTTAAAAGAGCATAAATAATTCCCGTCAAAAGCCACAGAAATGTTGCACCATTTTGTAGCCAAAACCCTTCTAGACAACCCTAAATCCCATTGTATATACACCAGGTTCCTCCCGTTTGCTCCAGAACAATTTTTCTGTCCCAAGGTCAGATATTATGTGCTCAATTTATGAACACCAGTTTTCAAAAAAAAAAAAAAATCACATTTTGTATTTTAAGGAATGGAGAATGTTAGAAAGAAGTGTTAGGGATTTAAAACAAAGTGGGGTCGGTTTCACATTTGAACCGCCAGGGAGCATTCTAGGAGCTCCTGTTGCCAAATTAAGGAATTTTAGTAAACCAACATATTTGTATGGAAGCCAGCCACCCTAAAAGGCGTAAATAAGGGGCAAGTATGGTTGGTAAAATGTTGTGGACAAAAATTAATAAAGATCGGTCTTACATTTCATCTGGCTAGGGAGAAAGCCTAGGCAGTTATAGGATTTTTCTTAAATATATTTCTAGTCTGTGTTGAAACGTTTGTACGGGAGTCCCCTTAAGGAATGGAGATAGCGGGTTGTTATGTTAAAAACAAATGTTGAGGATGAAAAATAACGTTGTTTCGGTCTTACGTTCGACCCGTCTAGAGCCGTCTAGGCGCTGCAGGGGCCAAATTTAGGAATTTCAGTAAACCATGATATTTGTGTGGGAAGTGGTGGAGGTTAGGGGAAAGTATGTTTGTGGAAAGCTGATTATGGGAAAAAACTCATGAAGGGCGGTCTGTTTGGTATGTAAGAAACAAAGGTCTTACGCTTTGCCCATCTAGGGTCATTTTAGTCGCTGCAAGAGTCAAATGAAGGAATTTTATTAAACCGCTAAATTTGTATGGGAGCCCCTTAAGTGGCGTATTTAAAATACGCCTAGGACTGTTTGGTAATAGATTAAAGGAAATGAGTTCACGTTCTCTTTAATCTATTACCAAACAGTCGTAGGCGTATTTTAAATACGCCAAACACAATAAGGGTATTTTAGGACGAAAAACTTATAGAGGACGGTCATACATTTTATCCGGCCAGGGAGGACGCTTAGGTAGGTATAGGATTTTTCTCAAATATATTTCTAGTCCGTGTTGAAATGTTTGTATGGGAGTCCCCTTAAGGAATGCAGACAGCGGGTTGGTATGTTAAAAACAAATGTTGAGGATGAAAAATAACGTGGCTCGGTCTTAAGTTTGACCCGTCTAGAGCCGTCTAGGCGCTGCAGGGGCCAAATTTAGGAATTTCATTGAACCCCCATATTTGTGTGGGAGCCCTACTTAGTGGCGGCAATTACGGGCAAGTCTGTTTGGAATATGTTAAGGACAAAAAACTAATGGAGATTGTTGGTTTACTAATGTGAAGTTGAACGTTTTTGCATAAGAGGGAGGGAAAGACTTCATCACTGTGATACTAAAATTCAAACAAAAAGTATAATGTATTTTAAGCACTTCATAAATTTTTTTCCTTTTAGTTGATTTTTGCGTTTAATAGCAGAAGAAACTAAAGGCCAAGGTCCCATTTACAAAACAAACAAAAAAAAAAAAAACGCTTCAAAATTCCAATCCAATTAAAATCCATGGAATGTTGATCGCCTTCTCGTCATTCGCTTTTTTAAATCTTTTGAAAATGTCGACAATGAGAAAAAATTTGGCACAAATAACCTTTATGTTAAGACAAAATTATGTTCAGAACTATGATAACTTCCCATATAAGCCCATATCCTAAAAAATTAACAAAATTAAATTTTGGTGTCTAAATAAAATTAGACCCGAATATCCTTTACATAGGTATTATTCCCAACTAGTTTTTGTAGTACTAGATACACTTACTGACCACATAATGTGCCATCTCTTAAATGGTTCTTTCTATTTATATTCGTAAGTAGAATATGGTATCATTTTGTGGGCCTTGCCAACTGTATTTTCTCACTTGTTTTTTTTTTCTTTTTGTTGCGACAAGTTTCATATTTCAAAACAATTAATTTCAAGGTGGATTATTTTTCTTCTTCTTAAGCTTTTTTTGTTCTTTGTCAAGGAACTGTAAAAAACGAACAATAAAAAAAGACTATTGTCCTTTTTCAAAAAAGAGAAGAAAAAGATCAAATGTGTGGCATGAATGGGAAAAAAGTCAATTAACTTTTATTCATTGTACGATAGTGATGCCGACGATGGCATTGGAAGACAAGTAAATTGTTGAAATATTGAATATTTTAAAGGATTTAAATAGAAAATTAATCGTTTTTTTAAAAGATTATAAATTAGTAATTAACTTGAAGTAGCGTTTTAATACTTAATTTAAAATAGAACGAAACATTTTGGAGTTGACATACTTAACTAAGATATTACTTTTTTAAAAACATTAAGCACATTACTCTTTTTTTTTGACAGCTAACGGTTCTTAAATATCAAAAGATTGTGACGTAAGCAAAAAGACTAAAAATCGCCATTAAATCTCTAAATTAAAATTAAAAATAAATCACCAAAAATTACAAAAGAAAATTTGTTGATAAAAAAGTTATTTAAAATAGACAAAACGTTAAAATAAAACTGGAAATTAAGAAGAAATATATTAAAAACAATCGCTAAACTAAACAATCGATAGATAATTATTAATTTCAGAAAAAATCGACACCATTGGAAAATTAAAAAATCTGCAGTAACGACTAGGGTATTCAATTAATCGATGATTTGTTTTAATCGATTAATCGCGCCAATAATTATTCGAGGTAAAATTTAATGGAATAACAATCGAACAATTTAATATTATTCGGTTAATCGAATAATTTTAAATTTGTCTACTTTAGAAGTTTAAAAATAAGGCCAAAAATTATATTTTTTAACATAAACATTTTAATTAAAAACTAACAACAATTTAACAAACGGTTTTTCATGTAATAAAATAGAAACTCTTTTTAAATAAAAATAGCATCGAAATATAAGCAAATCTTTTAAAATAATCTTCAAAAAGAATATACAGTTTAACAGCCGTATTCATAAAAACTTATTGACGATTAATTGACCGTTTTTAAGCAAAAATTGCTAAAGTTGTATTCATAATCGAAAAATAGTCTATTGAACCTTTAATAAACCATTTATAAAGTAAGAAAATTTATTGTTGGATTTTCCCTTCTTTAAACCAAAAATAAAATGACATTTTGATAAGTGTTTGCATTTTATGATATTATTGTTGTGAAATATGTTGAAAAATAATGACAAAAATGTTTTATTTATTAATATGGACATGTTAAATATATTTTTCTAATTTTTTTTTTATTTTAGACAACCAATTTAAAGTTATATTGATATTTATTTAAAAAAATTTTTATATGATTTAAATGAATATGTTCAGGGGCAAATGCAGATATTCTCTTTAATTATTTATTAAATTATTGCAACTAGTTGTCTTTTTGTTTAAAACAACAAATTATTGTTCAAAAATATTAAAAAAAAAAAACAATAAAATAAGCAAATCATAATAAAAAAAAAGTAAACAAACATTTTATTCGAATACTTTCTTATCGAATATTTAAAAAAGGTTCAAACAAAAGTTTTTATGATACCTTTCGGCCACATTTTGTTCAGAAATTAAAATAATATGTAGTTTTATTTGACAAGATCAATTTTTAAGGTCTACAATTAAAAAAAAAATTATAAAAAAAATTTAAATATAGAATATCATGTGAACCGAATAGAAGTTTCATGCATCACTAACAATAAAATGGCAGCAAAATATAAAGAAAGTTGCTATACTTAAACACAAAATCGCTACAAACAGAGTTAATAGTAAAAAAGCTGTTAATGTACGTTTATGAATACAAATTTTTATAAGGGGTTTATAAGACAAAAAGCGTTTAATAGTTATTACATACTATAACCTTAAAATAAGAACTTTTTATGAATATGACTGTAAATGTTTAAGCTTAAAACGATTTCTTGATTACTTGATTAAAAAACGATTCTTTCACTTATTGTTGGCGTTGGAGAAATTGAAAGCATAGCGTTATTAAGCATTTCCAATTTCGCTGTTCTCTTTCTTATCTTTTCTAAAAATTAGTAGTCTACCATTATACCACTTGTATCTCTTTTTGATTTTTAAGCAGTTTTAATACTTTTAAAAGTCTTGTTAAGGTCTGCACACAGAAAAAAATACCAATGTAAAATTAACATGGAAAAATGTTGATTGAGAATCATAGTAAATTTCTGCAAAAGTATGCCCTTTTTTTAAATTTATCATTATTTCATAATAATTTTAAATAAAATAACCTTAAATCATGTTTATTTAATATTATTCACTGTTAAAATAAAAAAATAAAAAATATTAAAATATAAATAAATATGGATTCAATATTGAATCCATAAAAACCAGTTTTATATTAAAATCAAAAGTGTATCTTGTTAAATTAACATGCATTCATACTTAAGTATGTACATTTTTTATTTTCATTCTTAAAATATGTTATAAAAAGAGGACAATTCCCGTATTCTTTTAATTAAAATTAGTTACTTAAATAGTGCATCAAGTTTTCAAAGTACAGCGCACTCGGGAAAACGTCAACTAATTAAAACCGCGGGTGTTGACGTTTAACAAATTGTTGACGTTTACAAATGTAAAATTTTTAAATAAAAAACACATCGATAATGTGCTTTTAAAGGTTTTTATTGATTACAAACCAAAACCAAACATAAAAAAATTCAAAAAGGAAACAAAAAAGTCATTCAACCTGTCTAGAACCATAGAAGACAATTAGAACCAAAAGAATACATCTTAAATGAGATCATATTTTTAATTTTATATGCACACATATGAATTAAAAAAAAATCTTAACTTGCTAATGGTTGACTTTGTTACAACATATTGCTTCGCTAAAGCTACCGCACTTGTACCCTTTTCTAATAAGTCCACAATATTTGCCTTTTCTTGTAAATTAATCAATTTCGGCTGTTTTGAGCTCATTTTGTTAATGTGATACTTACGAGAACAAAAAAGCAACTGAACAAAAATAAAAAGACAATACATAAGTACATACAGTTGTAAGTTCTTTTCTACTCTACTTATAAGGGGAATCCCCAATTTCTGATATTATTTTATAAAATAAGTGTGTATGTGTACAAATGTGTGTATTTTAACTGCTGCTTAATTCAAAATTTTGTTTTATTCAGAGTTGACGTTTTAGAGCTTTGTGGTTGGGTTGACGTTTTAGAGTAGGCAATGTAAAAAATAAAGGGTTGACGTTTTGGGATGTTGACGTAAACGAGGGTTGACGTTTTCCCGAGTGCACTGTATATTGATGACGAAATCCATATCGGGCGATGCTGATGCTTCTGTTGACAAAGGAGAACTCAAAATAAGTGAAACATGTGTTACAGGGGTAAGTGTATTGAATTATTCTTAAATAAATGCATATGTTGTCTCTGAGGCTTCTTCACACTGTTATAACACACTCAAAGCAATTTGATTCTACATGAAATTAACGTTGTTTCAACTTGAAATAACTTTCATTCAACGTGATTCGGATTGTTATTTCAATATAAATTACATTTTGCTCTAACTTTACTGCAATGTTAAATTAACATGAATTATAGTTATTTTAAAAGAAAAAAAATGTTGTTCGCAGTTATTGTAAAACCAGGTTGAATTAACATGAAAAACGTATAAAGCAAAATCACCACCGAAAAATTTTAAATCAACCTTGTTTTCTACGTTTTTAACTTGATTTTTTTCTGTGTGTGGTAGAAGGTCGTTTTTATTTGTCTCAAAAAATCATATTTTTCTTCTGAAACATTGTGGTAAAAGTGTGTTCTTAATATTCTTAAAAATAAATTATTCCCAAGCTCTTTGGTTCCAGCTGTTTGGTCCCGGCGCTGCTCGGGATTTTTTAAATAAAAATAAAAAAATGAAATACTGCGCTATCTACCATCAAAAAAAATTTTTAAAGATCACGACAATAGCGCCACCTATTGGGAAAGTAGACCTTTCCAACGCATGTACTCGTTTGAAAATCGGTTGAGGGGTTCTCGAGTTAAAAAATCACGAACATAGGACAACTTATTTTTTAGATATATAGATTTTTAAAAATTGTTACTCGTAGGAAATGTTTCCGAGTTAAAAAACAATTAAAGGGTCTTTAAATCGTTCCGGTTTTTTTTTTATATGCAAGAAAAAAACTAAAACTAATTCGATTAATCGACACAAATTATTTGAATTATTCGTTAATCGAAAATAAGCAATTTCAAATTATTCGAACAGTTAATCGAGCAAAATTATTCGATTAATCGAACAATGGTTAATCGTTTGAATACCTTACTAACGACTGCTGGAAAAAATCAAATTCAAATTTTAACACGCTAAAATCTTTTAAATCGAACCAATATAAGAATCACAATAAAAATTTACAAAATGAAATAACAACCCGAAATTGTAAGAATTTCATTAAAAAAAAACTCTCCAAATAAAATTGTATTGATTTAAAAAATCCGCAAATTAAAAAAAAAAAACCCAAAATTCTATAAGAAAAAAATCTAAAATTTAATCAAAAAACAAAAAACTGATATATTCGCAAAAGGCAAAAGAAATATTAAAATAAAATTCCTAAATCAGAAGAAACACCAAATTGTTTAAAAAATCGCCAAAAATCTTTTAAGAAATAAAAAATATTTAAAACTGATCAAATCTCAAAAAGGCGGACCAAATATTGAAAAAATAATTTCAAAAATAAAAAGGAAACGGTTCGCAGTAAAATATTTAACTGAACAAATTGCAAAAATGCGGAAAAGAAATTGCCACAATTGTTAACATTGATTTAAAAAAGTGCCTTAAAATCAGAGCCAAAACTCAAAAAAGTTGATTTTAGTCAGTCCAACATTTAAATAAATCTTCTGATGATTTACCAAGGGCTTATAAATCAGTGCAAGTTAAACTCTACCTTTTGGTTAAACATGTGTTTGAACGAGCAAAACTATAAAACAGTTTTTGTGTATACAAATTGTATTTGTGAAAATTTTTGTTCATTTTTGAAAATTTGACTTAAGAATGAAATTCTCATGAAAGTGCTCTGTGAGAGACATGGCCAATTTGCATATAGTGCTTATAGATTGTAGTAGCTTTGTCCATAGTCTTCATTTTGTATTAGGTTTGATTCCCTAAGATGGAAGGATTTGGATACAGTGGCCATATCCCTCACGGAACACATTCATAAGAATTTCAGTCTGTCAAATTTTTTCAAAAATCAAAAATATCAATAAAAAAGACTAATAAAATATTAAATTAGGATTTAATATTAAAATGATGGATTTTTTCATAAGAACTTTAAAATTTCGTGTAAATAATCGTATTTTCTTTATTATATTTTTTTTATCGCATGCGATATTTTGAATTAAACTTTTCTAATTTATCTTCTTACACGTCATAATAGACATAAAAAATGGAGATAAAACCGCTAGACTAACAAAAAAAATAACTAAATTGCCATTATTAATTTACTATAGCGGCCAAATTCTCTATTAAACGCGCTGTCAAAATCAGATTTTCAAAAGCGATTATGCCGCGCTATTTAGAGAAGCTTAATAGAAATTGTATGGGCATGAGAATTTTTTACAGCTAGAAAACGCTTTCCGCTTTTGTTAAGTACGGCTATTAGTGTTAAAGCAGAACTGCCACGAGAACACATTTTCCATACAATTTGACATAAAAATTTGTCGTACAAAACCGCCGTGAAATAGAATATATTTAAAAACGGGGTTTCTTATTCTCTTATTCGCTTAACATTGCTACCATACCTTCATGAAATTTCAAAAAAAAAAAAAAGAAAGAAATGAGAGAGAATTCGAAGTTACTGCCGACGTTTAAATTATAGGCTTTGGGATTTTTGCCTGTAGTAGAATACTCAATTCTATTTGAACACTTTTTTTTATATCTTAGTTTTAAAGTTAATGTATTTTAATTTTAATAATATTTAAGTTGATGCGTTAATGCATCTGTCTGCAAAAAGTCTGAGTTTATTGATGAGACGGGAAGAGAATATGCTATTATTATCTCCTCTCTCACCAATAAACTCAGACTATCAGAAAGAAAACTTTTATAGTGTGAACCCAGACTTAAAAAAGTAGAACCTGCTTAGAGGTTTATTGACATATGATACAGCACACGCGTAGAATGCATATATGCATGAATAAGGATTACTTTCAACTTTTGCATGTGTCTTGAAAAAGACACAGAACGCGAGGTGTGGACCTCCAGCTTTAATTATTATTGAAAGTCTTTCAAAAGGGTTAATATGATTTTTTTTAAACATTATTTTTATATTTTTATTTTAGCAACTTAATGTTAAGAAAAAACAACTAAAAAAAACCATTAAAATCCTTAAAAAATCAGCATAATCCTCATACTACGACATATATTAAAAATCTGTTTGAAACACAATCACACTGAGCAAATATTTAAGACGAAAAAAGCTTGAACACTTAAAGTAAAACATAGTTTTACCTAAAAAATATGGCAACAAAATATAAATTATTGAACGCGATTTTCACTTAAAAACTAAGGTTTTCATTAATTTCTCAAATATTTCCTCAATATGCCCATAGCAGCTTTAGACACTATCAAGTATAAAAAGAATATAGTGAAAGTATTTGTGAGTGCGTATATTTTTATTAAATCCCAAAACAATTTATAACATTTCAAAACAATTTAAATATTTTGTTTCTATTTCCAGCAGCCATCCCCACGATAGATGAAGTACATCATGTTTAATTTCATTTTGTTTAATTTTTTTTATAACTAGAAATTGTTTTAAGCAAATAAGTAACTAGAAAACAAATTATCATCACACTTGATAAGAAAAATACAAATAAACACTCACAAATACATTCCCGCAATTTTGCACGGAGTGAGCAAAACAAAGGAATATTAGAAAAATGATAAAAGGGTAGAAAGTAAGTGGGTGGTACTGTTTCCCATCCCCAATAGTTAAACAGTTAAAATACATAATAACAAATAATGGATATAGCCCAGCGGTAAGAAGAATGAGAAAAGCCTAATAGAAGGCCTTATTTAATTATTTTATTATTAAGTATTTTAGTATTAATTTTTTAAACGGGTTGTCATTGGTACCAAGTCCTTCCACACTCCCATTTTTCTACAGGCATTCTTAAAGGCTTTCAGATGTGGGACTTTAAAAAGGGTATATGAAGAATGTCTTTTAGCGTTTTGTATTAAAATATAAAAAACGTCGTGTATGTCGATAGAATGTTCGTTTCATCAATAAACGTAAATAAACACCCGATTTTTTATCAGCTGATACGTAAAAACGATAAAAATAGATTAAAGGAAATAAGATCACGTTTTAAGTTTTAAATTCGCCAACCACGATAAGGGTGATTAATATTATCCACAACGCAACGTCACGTTTACGTTAGACTAAAGAGACCCAACAAAATATAAAAATTTAACAACTTTTTTCCCTTCTCAAAGAAGGGAGTAAGAAATGTTCCCAAAATAAAAAATGAAACGTTACAGCTTCGTTTCTCCCTTCTTCAAGAATTAAGTAGGGAATGTTTAATGAATTTTCAGAAGGTCTTTCTAAAAGAAATTTTAACCTTCTAGAAGGCGTATTTCTAAAGGCAAGTTACTGTAGGAAACGAATCTTTTAAAAAGGATTATGAAGGCCTTCAAAAACGCCTGTCACTTTCGGTCCTTACAATCACCCTTATTGTCTTTGGCGTTTTTGCGGCGTTAACTAGTCGTTTTTTTTGAAATGGTACCGTGATTGGCGAAAACCGACAATGAATACGACACTTTTCAAATCTATTACAAAAACGACGTTAAAACAGTACCGTGTTTGGCGTATTTGTCTGTCAAAAGTGTAACAAATTGTCGTTAAACATTTTGATCACGACGGTTTTTAAAATTATTTGAGAAATAATTTCAATGGAAGGAAATAAAATGTAAACATGCAAAAAATTTAATATTATTGAAATATAATTTTGTTTTTATGTGATTTTGTACTTAACTCCGGCGTATATTTTAGGATAAAGTACAAATGCCACAATTTGCGAAGTAAGTAGTAATAATAGAGCAAAAACCTTATTTGGCAAAGGCCTTCAAAAAAAGTTTAAGCAAAATAAATGTTAAAGAGGAGTGGAACACCGTTTCCGAAGATTAAAATTGCATTGGTCCCCCATCCCGTTCCGGAGAGGGTTAGATAAAGGTGTGGGCCGATTTTAAATTTAAATTGAAGAAAAAAACGCGCTCATAACTGAAAGCTATGCAACAGGTTGTGGGCCAATTAAACAAAATACTTTTTCAGATGTCGAAGAATCAGGAATTAATCTATAAGACATGCGTGCTGTTGCCGAACATAAAGATCCATTTGGAATTAAGAGAACGCAAAGGATTTCACCAGATCCCGAGCCAAATTTAGACATAATAACTGACATTACCGAAATTGAAAACCCGTGTACTTCACCTTCGACACCTCCACTTGAACTTGAAGAGTTAATATGAAGTAAAATTATTTTTTTTTTTTTTTTTTTTTTTTTTTTTTTTGTTTTAATTAATCTAATTATGTACATGTAAATACTAATTTTAGAACTACTTAAATGTTAATCTTAAATAAAAACGCAAAAATATCGTTTTAAAATTATAGTTTCAGCTCATAGTGAATAGAGATGAATAAAAACCTAAACTTAACATATTCACAAGTAAAATAATAAAAAATTTCACCAAAAATTTAAAAGTTTTCTATACGTATTATTTTTAATTTAAACACTTGTTTGACTGATCTTTGACAGGGTGTTTCAAAGTAATTAAATTAAGTGTATTGATTTTGCTCGTCGAAAATTTTAGACGGTAACATAAAATTGTAAATACGACTGCAACTACAAGAGCTGTCGTTTTTCTACTAGGCCAAACACAATAATACCCTTTGTACACTTGCATACATTTCGGAGGAACGCATGGAAAATGTTGAAAATGTGAAATACGCATTCACACTTGAAACATCTAACATCTACCATTAATAAAAAATGTCACCATTTCTGAAAAAAAAACTTTTATTTTTTTTAAATACTTTTTTTCTACGAAAGTGCCAACATTTTAAAAGATAACACCAAAATGTATTTCTCATTCATTTTGTTTAATAATTTTAGCAAAATTAAGCAAAATAAGGCTTGCAAAAAAGGAAAAACTTGAGAAATGGTAACGCTGCTTTTAAAGCAACTACCATTTTGTCAGTGATGCCACAATAATAATAGAATTTATTGCCACTTTTCTATTGATGACACTAAAAGAATCGAAAAATGTAAAAGGGAACAAAATGAGATGTTGAAAGATTTTGATTTTTAGCCCAATGTATTTCTTATGGGAAAATTCCAACATCTTCGCAAATTGATGTTAAATGTTAAATGTTGACAAGTGTGAAAAGGCTATAAGGGTGAATATTTACCGCTAAAATATTACAAAAACAGCAGCAACACTCACACACATCCATACACATTTCGCGCTGATTTACTTCAATAGTGACATAACTCAAAAAATGTTTTATTAATAAGATTTCTGTATGACGTGCTAAGTTCCCAATGTTTCATATCAAATGCTTTAACAAATTATTGTGGACTCTTGTACTTTTTGAACTTAAATAACTTTAACGCTTAGTTGCAAACATTTGTACTTTTGCAAAAATTTGTTTCTTCGTATATTTCCTTAAAATATGAATTCTTTGACAAAATTTTTTTTAGTGTCTACTATTGAAAAATATACTTCCATGAGCATGTTTACTTTTATCAATTTTAAAAACAAATAAGCACAAAAATAAAATAGTACTAAAATATGCAACTGTGTGTGTTTTTTTTTTTAAATATTTTTCAATATGTAACCAATTGGTTGTAAGCGGGTTAAGAAAACACAAAACTATAAAAACAATTTGCATTGTTGTTTCCTCAAGAAAATCAAACTAGAGCAGTTTGCCAGTTCATGTTTTTATGCCGTGCACTTGCAATTTATCATCAAAGTAATTTTTGGGAATACAACATTTTTAATTAATAAATTTTGACAGCTTATTCTTAATTTAAGGTGAAATAACAAACGACTACGCTGAATGCGGCCTTTAGACAGTTTTTTTAGAATTTCCTGTAGTAAGCCTACCTAGAATTATATTCTCCACTGTATCAGCATGTTTTTTATATCTTTGTTTCTATAAAACATTAAAACACATGCTGACAATTTTAATACAAATTCATGTATGTTTCTTCTTAAAAAAAACACAACAAAAGACGAAGACATGAAAAGAAACGAAACAATAACAAAGTTTTAGAAACAGTTTCGCCGCCTGCAACATGAATTGAGTTAAAAGCTACACAAGATATGTACATACAAAATTGTTAATGTATTTATATTGAAAAATTTTACAAAACTTTTAACATCTTAAATTAATAAAACATTACAGTTTTCCTATACAAAATAGAGCAAGAGAAAAACAATAGAAAACACAATAACATCCTTCGTTATTTAATTTATCCTTCAAAACTTTATTAAAGCCAACGTCATTTTACCACCACCACAACCACCGATTACTTTTATTTACAGCATAATTTAATTTAATTTAAATTAACGCCACTAGAAATAATACGAAATAGCAAAAGAGAAGAGGAAGATGAAGTAACAACGTTAATTTCAAATATTTTTTAAACTCATGTTGTAATAATGAAATACTCTTGCAACGGCCAACAACAACACGCCAACACCATTATCATCATCAATATTATAAATAAATTAATTTTTTGCTTCTCTCTGTTTAACGAAAATTACAAAAGAAAAATTAAAAAGAGAAAGAAAAACTTGCAAACTTTATTTTTCTGACTGCACAGAGTCAAGTCATCTTTGATGAAGGTCTGTAAGGAATATTTAAAACAACAACTGCAACTGCAGTAATAAGTAAACAAGTTGTAAATATACGGGACACTTGGGTGTTCGAAATCGCAAATGATTTGATAAATTATTTAAAAGGTTAAACAAAAGTTACAATGATGGCTATGCAGAACAATAGCAAACCAACGAACCAACCAACTATGGGGAAATGAGTGGAGAAAAACTTTGGCTAGAAATTAAAAACTTGTCTTTTTTCTCTTTGTTTTAATTTTTGTAGTAATGCAAACATTAATAAATGACTATTTTTTAAAATGTTTTTAAAAAGTTTTGGTGTTTAACAAAATCGCTAAGAATGAGCTCTCTAATTACCATCACTCGTCAGCAAGCCAAGCACCTGCACTAGATCTTTTAAAAGATCGGGGCCAAATTACGGCATTCGTTAACAATCGAAATTGCAATACAATTTAAATGGGAATTTCGATCGATATCAAATGTCGTGATTTGCCCCCTTCCCCCAATTCAACGACTTTAAAATCTCCACAATCGAGATTTAAGCCCCAGCTACTAAGAAGTTTAAAGAAAGGGCCTAATTAACAACTCCTCCAAAAACCTGTGGATAGGTTTCCCTGGTACTTAACCGGATTCTTAAGGGCGACAAGCTCTAAAACAAGAATGTACTAATTCTAGACGTATGTACACTAGCCCTAATGTGGATACCCAAACCATGATCATTTAAATGTTCTATCTTGCCCTCCCACGGGGGCTTAGGGATCATTTTAAGAATCATATTTAACATTTTGGTGTTGCTTCCTCCATGGCATATCAAGTGTACGCATACCTGGGATCCGACAAAGATCCAAAATGAAAGTGCTCTTAAAGTCTTCTTGATTTCTTTAGACCGAAGGCTCAGCAGTAGCCCCCGGTGAGTGCAAGGCACCGTTCTGACTGATGGTTGAGGCCCCCGTAAGTATGCTTATTGTAAGAAATTCTCCGTCTTTCGGAATGGTTGTCCTAGCAGAAGCTTTACGTTTCTGATGATTAGTACTTCAAATATGTTGAGCTTAGTACATTAAGGTAAGGGGTTAAAGGGAGATGCTTTTTTACGACGGGATTCCTTTAGGAAACACGTGGTTGCTGTGGTTTATACCCAAATCCGTGGGGTGGAAGACTTCCACATTTAAAGCTGATTTTTCGCTCTTGTGGCTCATTTGTGAGATAGTTTAAATGAGTATTTTCGTTTATATTGATGATATGATGAAGATTTATTAGTCTGCTAGTTGAAAGTTAGGTCGAGGGGCTGGTTGTAGACTAGTGAGGAGTCTGAAATTTAAACCAGATGAAAAGTTGTGTTTTCGAAGTGCGTTTGTGGTTGCTAGGTGTGTGTTGGTTTTTGCCTATTATCGTAAGATGGGCTTTCGAGGAGAAAATTCGGCCTATGGTGGTACTCCCTAGGTGCTAATGCTTTTCGACAGAGGCTGCTGGCTATTTCTAAGGCAGCATACTTTTTATCAGATTATACACTCAAATTGCTACCTGTGTGAGTGTTTGCAGAGCACGGACGGCGGTTGGTACTTTCAGGGAACATGTGGTGGCTGCGGTTTATAGCCATAAGCATGGCATGTTTTGTGATAAAGTCAAAATGAGTATTTTCGTTTGTATTAATGGTATAATGAAGATTTAGTAGTCTGTTAGTAGAGAGTTAGGCCAAGGGACTGGTTATAGACCAGTGAGGAGGCTGAAATTAACAGCAGATGAAAGCACAAGAAAAATTGTCCAAAGGTTTTCACTAATTAAAGCATTAATCAAAAATAAAATCAGTTTTAATTAAAATTTTCATCAAGTAAATTATATTGAGTAGGATAGTAATTGTCCAGACTTGAAATTTTTGTTGCAGCAATTCTTGAGTTTATTGGTGAAAGAGGTTAGAAGATTGGTTTCACGTACTCTGAAATTCTGTTTTGTTTTTTAATTCTCACACTTTTTAACTTGAAGTTGGCTGTAGGTGTATTTGTATTTATATGCAAAATAGAAAAACAAGATAAAAATTTCAGACTAGAATTTCATAATCTGGGCACTAACGCAATTTCAAAGCAGCATTTTGAAAAATTTAAACAACAAAAATTGCAAGTCTGGCCGATGACATAGAAGTTTTTAAGAAATGGTATGCTGTATTACTGTAACCTTTTTACGTGGTGTGTTATTGTTTTGAGGGTCAAAAGGGGCCAAAGCTGAAAGTGTTCTCTCTAACCCTACATATAATTTTGTACCAGTTTAGTAGAACACTTTTTTTATTTGAATGGAACTACTCCCAATAAAAAAATTTTTATTTGCTTTCAACAATAGTGAAGGGGGTATTATGCTTTTGTGCTGATGCGTGCAACACATAAAATTGTTGGTTCTAGACTCTTGATCCACCTTTTTAGACTAAGTGTCACTTTCTGAGTCGATCTAACGATGTCAATCCGTCCGGCTGGCTGTATATCTGCCCATTTAATCTTAATTGCAAAGTACGGGCGCAAGGTTTACCGAATGGACAGCCAACCAGCCGGAAGGCCATCGCTACTGCAAACCACGTGGTTTTGGGTCTAATATTTTTGGGTGTTACGAATATCACTATTGTGGTGTGTGTATAAAAACCTCGCATTTTCATACTAAATGCAAAAAAAGTCGATTTTAATGAATTTATAACTGGAGAAAATATTAAGAAAACATCTCTCGTCAAAAAGATTTAGAAAATATCTGTATCAGTTCAAAAAATTCACTGTGTGGCACTGCGTCCTACGTGCTTACAACGTACAACCCAATTGTGCTTCTAAAAAAAAGTATATACAAACATATCGATGCATTTTAATTATAAAAAATTATAAAAAAAAAGTTTCTCTTAAAATTTTTGTATGAAATTTTTTATTAATTTTTGCTTTTCGGAACATTTTATTTCCTGTTAACACAAATATGGAATATTTTGCTTTCAAAAGGATTTCTATTTAAAACGTTCTTTTCAATTACCTGCATGCAGTCTGCAGTCCACTAACCTCAAATTGGGTCAAATTATAAAAAAACATAGACCCTTTGACACCGAATGTTTGTGTGTAAGAGAGTATGTGTGTTTTTGAAAGTTCATTTTGTGTGAAAATGAATGTTAAAGACAACAATTGGGTTCATTTTTTTCTTTCTCATATTTAAAAAGAAGCATTTATATTTTTATAAAAAAAAATAAAAAAACACAATTTTTTAATGTAGTACATATTTTGGCGCCTTGCAACAACGCTAACAATAAAAACAAAACAACTAACAGCAATATAAAGATATATTTATATATTAATGAAATGACAGCAACAATAGGGATGTTATTTCAATAAATATTAAAAATAAAAAATAACACCAGCAACGTCCTGAATAAAAAAAAATAACACAAATATTTTATTTATATATTCGATGTAGTTTTTAAAGGATACACTTTTATAAATATAAAATTTTACAAATACATACAAAAATATGCAAACTCAATAAAAAAAATTTACACAAACACTGACACATTTAACAGATCAGAAAAACATTTGATTTATAAATATACCCTGCAGGAAACTTGGATTCAAGTGTCTGCCCGCCTTTAACAATTTTGTATACAAAACTTTGGCGGAACAGCTTAGTTTTGTTTTAAATCACATTTCGCCGAAAAAATCCGAGTTTTAGACTACGTTAAACTAAGTTTAAACTTGTTCAGCATCTCAAAACCCCAGCCTGAGTCTCCATTTTTTTTGATTATTAATGGTGACTCTTTAATGTCACTGTCAACAAGGCGCTTAACTGTTTTCTGCATTTGGGAAAAAAAGGAATTTGTTGACAGCTGCCAATGTTTGGATTTTATTTGATGATACAGGTATAATTTTAAGTTGTTTTAATTTATTTAATATTTTATATAAGCAAAATATATAAATAAATGACCGTATTTCGACTGAATTTATTGTCGTATCCACCTGTATTAGAAGTACGAAAATCTAGTAAAAAGTTTCAAAAAATGTAGACTACACTCACAATATTCCCTACGTTAAATTAACTGAAATTGTAACATAAAATAAATGAAAATTCAGTTAAAAACCGGTCTACTTGTTTTTCATTTATTTTTAACGAAAAGTTCATTTAATTTTTACTGTCAAAAATTCCACCCCATTTTCCGTAAAAACAAATGGATTTTCAGTTATTTTCTATTACAAATTAACTTTCAAAAAATTAAACTACATATTCCGTAAAAAACAAAGGAGTTTTCAGTTATTTTATTAAATTCAGTCATTTTCGTTTACTATACAAAAGATCCGAATTTCAAAAAAATATCAGACAGGCATCCCGCATCCAGCGGGAAAATGAGGAATTGATTACATAGATAATTAAAAAAATAATATATTATTTTTGAAAGAATAATAATGCGTTCATTGGAATCGAGAAGGTAATTTTATGAGACAAAATAATTATGAATCGATTACCATGTTTGCAGAACCTGGAATGAATTGTTTCCGTTCGTGAGTATTATTTGTGTTTTTCTATTACATACATGTTTTCTTAATAAAAATCCTTTTTTTTTTTTTTTGCAGGATACATTAAAATAATTTATAACAAAACTAGGACATGGTCTGTGTTTAGAATAATGAATTCTGGAATCAAATATTATACAAGATATGTATTACTTTCTCGATTCCTATTGTTTACATTTTCCCGCCGGGTTGTTTTTCTTATGAGAGAGAGAGAGAATATTATTTACTCACCTCGTTACACGCGTTTGTTTTACTCTTGTTGTACTGACCTCGTTTGTTTACAGAAGAACTCTCAATTATAAGACACCAGCAGCATGACCGATATGGTATCGCAATTATTTTACTTTAAAAATTTTATGTATTTAACTTAATTATTTTAACAAATAGAAAATGGAAATTTTGTGCACAAAACAAGCAAATCGTTTTTTATAGATAACTAAAAATTTATTTTTGGTAGTTGAATTACATATAACAACTGAATATTCCTTTGTTTTTACGGAATTTGCAGTTAAATTTTTGACAGTTAAAATTAAATGAACTTTTCGTTATTGTAAATTACATTTTCGTTTGAATTAACATAAAGAAGAATATATATTCGTAAATGTATCAAAACTGTGCATCACTGCTGCAATGATGCAAAATTTTGTTGCTGATGCGTGATCACCAGTTGCACTTGTGATGCTGATGCTTTTTTCTGCACAACAGCTGTGCAAAGTTTGAATTTTTGAACACATGCTAAATTTTAAAAGTTTAATGAGCGAACATAAAATTATAAAAAAATATGTTATCAACAATCGCGATGGCAAATTTTATTGAAAATATTTAACCAAAAATAATAGTTTTCTTATAAATTACAAGAAAAAGCATCAACAAAGAAAAATAAAATGATTTCTTTAAGGTTAAAAGTTATTGCATCAGAAAATTAACTGATGCAATAATTGCCAATATTTGCAGCAGAATTGCGTCATCACTGCATAAAAAAACTATTGACACATGAAAGTAATGCCAAGTTTCTTACGAGTGATGCATTAATGAACATTCAACTTTACTAATGCGCAACTGATGCGCAACAACTGCAATTACGAACGTACCCATAACTTCAACTGAAAATCCGTATTAATGTGCACTTTGTTTTTTGAATAAATGTCAGAATCAGTTAAAAATAAATTTGCTTGGAATTTTGAATGTTTATTTATTTAAAAATGACTGAACGAAATACTTCTTAAATAAACTACAGTTCGTTACTGTGATAATATTGTGAGTGTATATCTATTAAAATGCACTAGTAAATCTCTAGTCTCAATATGGTCCCACAAAAACTGCCTAGTCAAAAGTTCTCAGGTCAGTAGTGGATTTTCAATGACAAGCACATGATAAATGTCTATAGCAGAAATCATTCTCTGGTCTACATTTGGACAGTTGTACTGGCGGGAAAGGCTATAGGGAATCAGTACAGTAAGTTTCACTATTGACATTTCCTACAGGGTATAAACGGTAAAATATATTTTATGTATGTAGATGTATTTGTGTAAAAGCGGAAAACGAGTGCATTCATGTCAAAAGCATTTTACAAATTCATATATATGAGTGTATAATAAGTTTGTGTGCAAGTGTGTGTGAATATTTCCGAAAGAGAATGTGCATTTAAATAGTTTAACAAAAAGCATAAAATAGGATGTAAGAACTATTGTGTCTATTTGTGAAAAACCTGCATGTGTTTTCGATGCTTTAAATGAAATTTATAGTTATTTATAGGATAAGTTTAAATATGTACAAAAATATTTAAAATATGCATGCAAATATTAAAAAAAAAAAAATGAAAACATGCACAAAAATATGCACGCGAAAAACACAAACTAACTAACGAAAGGAGATAATTCCTAGTTTCTATTTTGAATTAGTTTTATTTAAACAATAAATTATTTTGAGAAAATCGACTTTAAAGTTATATTTAAATGCATTATATTTTTTTTTTTTTTTTATTGTAAAGGGTCCGCCAAATAACTTTTTTTTTGAAAATGCTATAAAAAAAAACTACTGAATATTTTCTCAAATTTCTTTTTTTATTTGAAAGCACAATCCTTCCGGTTAATAATGGAAAATAATTTCATTCAAATGACTGCCTCGGCTGGCCATGCAGTAGCCTACACGATCGGTCCAATTTTTAAGCACATTATCGGTTGTGTGCAGCTGTATTTCACCAATGGCTTCACGAATTTCGTCCTGTAAAGCGTCAATTGTCTCTGGCTTGTCAGCGTAACACTTATATTTGACGGCACCCCACAAATAATAGTCCAACGGTGTCAAATCCCAGCTCCGAGGTGGCCAAACGACATCAGCTCTGCGGCTGATAATGCGATCTTCAAAAACAGGGCGCAAAACATCGAGTGTAGCTTCGGCTGTGTGGCACGTAGCGCCGTCCTGTTGAAACCAAATGTTGCCAATATCCTCCTCTTCAATTTTTGTGAACAAAAATTCGTTCAACATGGCCCGATAACGATCGCCATTGACTGTAACGGCCACTCCTGGCTCATTTTCGAAGAAAAATTGCCCAATTATGGCTCTGGACCAAAATCCGCACCAAACAGTGAATCGTTTTGGGTGCATCGGCTTTTCAATGTATGCGTGCGGGTTTTCTGTGCCCCAAATGCGACAATTTTGCTTGTTTACATACCCGCCAAGATCAAAATGAGCTTCATCTGAAAAGATGATTTTTTTTGCATTCTGCATTCTGCAACATTACCATTATTTTCAAAGTAATGTCGCAAAATTTATTAGCGTTGTTCAAGCGTATACAAAACCATATTCTTTCAGCGGAAGGATATAACTAATTATTTGTCAAATTAGACATGAGCTAAGTGTTACCATTCACGAAATAAGCACTAGTTGAAAAAAAAAACGTTAGATGGCGGACCCGTTAGTTAATTTATTTTTATTATTGAATCTTTCTTATCGAAATTTACAATATGTATTCAAATCTTAATTCTACTTATTGTTTATTAAAGGCTAGTTTACGCGGTAATACAATGTATTACGACTTTGTAGAATCAAAATAATATGAAATAATCTCCGTGTTTAAAAGAGTATATGTGAGTATATTTAATTTTTTTCACGGATGGCTTAAGTTAAATCAAAAATAATGACAAAAAAGCAGATGGTTACAGTTTTACAATTTTTACAAAAACAACATGAACATTTCCTGAGTTGATTTTAGTTGTTTCTGTAATTGTATAAAAATGCTACCACCTTCAATATACTCTGTTAAAATACACCTCTGGTGTGATGAGAATACATAAGTTTCTAAAATGGTTTAGAAAAAAACCATTTACCGACCGCTTCACATAGGGGTTTTTTGCCAATCTAGCCGGACATTACTTTTTGTTTTAGCTTATATTGCTTCTTAAAAGTTATTGAGTGCCCCTAGATCGATGAAACTTGGCAGAAATATGTGATATTGTCATAGGCAGGTAAACCTAAAAAATAAATAAAATCGGACCAAGGAGGAAAATGTTCCCCCTAGAAGAACTAATCCAACCTCTGAAAAATGCAATTTTTTTTAAACTTTTCCCATACTTTTGTTTGGCAAATGCAACTTTTAACGTCGGCGAAAGTTAAAAAACCTAAAATAAGACCCATGAGATCGTAAAATTACACTTTTCGCCCCCGCCCCCTTTTGAGGGCGGTTACATAAAATAATATTTAAAAAAAATGTAAATATTAAAACAAATAGATTACTAACGCCTTAATACTATAAAAATTAAATTTTTGAACTTTAATGGGTAGGGGGAGATATCCCTCCAAACACCCCCCCCCCCCCCCGGAACGACCCTGTAAAATTTTTTTTTTTTTTGCTAATTTCCAAAACATATTAATTTTTAAGATTTTATGTGACTTTTATATATTTTATAGTATTTAATTTATCTGAAAATAATTAATATATTCGTAATAATAACTTATTTATAATAGTAACAGCAAATTTTATTTAAAATAATAACAACTAATTTATTTAAAATAACTTCTCTTTTGCACTAAGATGATGATGAGTGCCATGGTTCTTCTTCGTCTGCTTCTTCAAAATCCTCTTCTGAATCTGAATTCTCTTCAGAGCCAAGTACAGGTGGAAGCATAAAAGAAATTGCTTCTTTCGTAAAGGGTAGTGACTTTTTTTTTGGAGTTGGTCTTATACTAGTAATCAGTGGGTCAGAACTGAGCAAAAGTCTATTTATAACATCTTTGTTACACTGAACCCTCGAAAACTTTCTAGCAAAATTCTGCCTGTAAAGCCGAAAATGTTTATTTCGTGCCTCAGACGCTTCTTCTGATAATAGCCCGATAGGCAACAATGCCTCACTCATTACAGTTGCGCCATGTACTAAAATCTTGTGCATTGTAGGTGTCATAGGATGCCAGGGATATAGAGTAACGTAAAGTTTTTAATAAATTTAAATATTTTAAAAAAATATTTGAATTTCTTTAAGCATTGATTTACTACTGATATGTCACTATCTCCCTGACATTTTGAAATTTCGCACAATTTTCTAACTAAAAATTGTAATTTCTCTTCAACGAGTTTAGAACTACATTCTTGTATAATTTGGAATAACTCTAAATTCGTATACACTTTTTCCATTTTACTCTCGAAGCTTCAAAATGGTTCTGATAACAATTTTATGCAAAAACCACAATATATATTTAAAAAAACTAAGTACCTAGAGCCCAGATTTGATTTTTTATTATATATTATTTTTGTTGTTAATGATTTTAAAAGTTATGCAAAACAGGTACATTTATTTTGCTCTATTAAATAACGTCCTTTAGCGGCCGCACAGGTGGTTAAAACCCGTTACTTACTGTTTCGCACATCCCTTTTTTTACACAGGTAATATTAGGCTTAGATGTAATAATTTAAATAAAAACCATCTACGTACAACCAAAACATTTTATGACTGACGAAAGGGTTTCTATCATATGTACCTATGCAAGATGAGCAAAAACAGAAAAAAGGTGAAATTTTCAAAAAATCATAAAAAAAATGGCGCAACAACGCGCAACGTTTTTTTTTTGAATTTAAAAGTAGAGATTTCAAATTTTATCGTGATGTATAAAATTTTTAAGAACTCAGCGGAACTCACCTTCAAAAACCTTTTAAATTTTTTTTTTTTACAAAAAAGTGAACAAAAAAATCGTTTTTTTTAATTTCGTACTAATTTTTTTATCATAAAAAATTCAAATAAAATTTTTCTAAAAATTTTCATAATTAGCTGTTTATATAGTCTTTCACAGAAAAAAAAATTCAATGTAAAATCTTTATTCGTTTATCTACAAAAAAATATATTGTAAACCTCCCAAAACCGTAAAAAGTCAATGAACACGCATGCAATTTAATCAACTTTCCTGGTTTTAACAGTGTCCCAAAACCACAAATCTCAAGCAAAAGACTTGAAAATTCACTATACGATGCAGAACTTTGTTGTCTGTCGAGCTGCGTACTTAAATTTTTCCATTTCTTAAAAAAAATTTTTTGCTTAATGTCCGGCTAGATTGGCAAAAAACCCCTATGTGCGCTTGTCAGATTTTGTATTCGTATTCTCTCTTACTTATATTAAGTTTTGCTTTTACATGATATGATTTTTCTCATTAAACATCATGGCGTCATACAATATATTACCGTGTAAACTAGCCTTAAGTGTTACCAATGTAACCACTAACTGTGTATTCAAATTTTAAAAATGTCTTCTAGTTAGGCTCCAAGTATCGGTTCTTTTAAGCCTCTGGTGACCTTCGAACTGAAGCAGACCCCGAGCGAGGTAGTTAGGGTGGGCCATTAGTTTACCTATGTAGCTAATTGAATATTTTTTAATTTCCTTCTGGAAAGTGGGGACGTTGAGATCTCTGTGGATAATATCATTACGTATATACCATGGGGCACAGACAATTTGTCGTTATATTCTAGACTGTCTTCTTTGAAGCTTTTGGATGTTTGATGCGCATGCAGTACCACATAATTGGATGCAATAGGAGCCAATGTAGTTGAGAAGCATTAAGTTTCATAGCCGTTATTTTTGCTTCAATATGACGTGACCACGTCAATCGTGTATCTATATAAATTCCCAACCAAGTATTTTACAAATTTTCTACCGTAACCCTGACGTTATTTATTTTGACCGCTGGACACGTTTGTCTTCTGAGAGTATATGGAAAATACATGTTTTTTATCGTGAACGGAACAGAACGGAACCTTTTAACCTGATTCCGTGGTCATGCCTCACCATAAGATCATTAAAGTCTTGTTAAGTTTCTTCTGTCCTTTTAAAGTAAATCATTTTAGAAAAACTTAACCCGATGTAATTTTTTAAGTTCTTGTTAAAAGTTTAGATATAAAAAATGGATATTAAAGAAAAGGGCCGATCAAAAGAGTGGTCCAACCTTAATGCACGATGTTAATTGTGAGTCACACATTAACGTCAAGTTTTTTGCCAAACTTAATTTGACATTTCTTTGTTTCAGTGTTTGTCAAATTCAACCATAACGTTATATAACGTTCTGTTATTATCGCATAATGGTGAAGGGTATATAAGATTCGGCATAGCCGAATATATAACTCTTGTTTAATTTTATAACTGCAACAAATATTTACTCGAAAGCAATTATTTTGTGTAAAAAAAACGGCTACCAGCAGCCTGTGTAACATTTAAATTTATGAAAAATATTTTTAAAAAATTATTTCTCTAGGAAAAACTTAAGAAATAAGCGCAAAGCATATTTTTCATGCAAATAGCATAAAAAACTTTCCCTGGCTGCTTAGTATTATATTATCACATGCACATCCACACATGCAAACTGGGAAGAACAAAACTGTAATCAAATGCAATAAGAAAAATTTTTAAAATTTAGCAACACACATGTCAGCATTATTTTGTAAAAATATAATAAATTAACCAATAAATAAAAAAAAAATAATTGTAACAAATTGATTAGGGTTTCCATTCGGGAAAAAAAGTTCTATTCGGAAAAAATTTTCAGTATATTTTTGTGAAGTTTTGGACGGGAAATTTCTAGAACGTTTGTTTCCAAGGTTGTAGTGATACTAATTGCCAGCTAATTATCACAATATCAAAAGAAGATTTCTGTACTGTAGCAAAAAATAAAGCAGCTTGGCGTAATTATATAAGCTGAAATTCGTTTTTATTAGTCAAATTAGGATATTTTTAATATATTTATTTATTAAAAGCAACAAATACAATTACAAATTACATTCTAACTTATTTTTTTAAGCCAAAGTAACGTAAACCTCCAGCCCGATGTAGTGAAATAGACAAGAGTCTTTGGTGGGAATCGAAACGTAACACTCGCACTAACAACTAGCCTACCAGGGTACCCAAGCAAGGATTTAGTTTTCAACGACTTTTTAAATAGTACTTATTGTCCGATAGAGGCTTTATAAAATATTTAACATAATAAAACAAAAATTTTAAATCTTTGGATTCCAAAAAAATGCTGGAAGATATCAACTCGAGTGTTTCGTAGCAGCTTTATCACACTTCATTTTCTGAAATTGTTTATAATCCGAAAACAAGATTTTATTTTTCATATATTTATCGAATCTTCGCTTGATATTTGTGAATTAACTAAAACTGCGCACCAATTTTACACTTTTTCACCCATATCGTGGTTGGGGAATTTAAAGTACGCCTGCGACTGTTTGGTTATAGATTAAAGGAAATAAGCTTACGTTCTCCGCTGTTTCTTTTAAACAAGCAGGGCACCCTAACAATAAAGCTAATTTGAGTACGCTGAATTTATTTGTGCTATTCATTTCTCGTAATGGGTGATTTTTTAAGCATAGTTTTTTAAAAAATCCAATAAAACACTCAAATTTGCATCATATCGACCCCTAACCGCGAAAATAACGTAAGCGCCAAATTCAAATTTAACAGGAGAGAGCTTTTTTATTTAATATCATATAAATTTTGTATGAATATTGTCGCTTACAATAAAATTGTTCTTGATATAAAATCGTAACGGTAACTTATGTGACCATGACATTTTAGGAGATGATGCAAGTGTTGCCAATAAAGTTATTTATTACAAGAAACGAAAATTGAAAATCATGTCGCTACGTTATCTTCGCGGTTTGGGCTCGATATATTCAAAATTTTTATTGCATTCGATAAATTGGTCTTTGCCATTTACTTTTTTAAAAATAACTTCATGTAAATGTTGCCCGCGGCTCCGGTTCAAATGGTCCATTCGTAAGATCCAATTTTACATCACTTTTTCGAGCATTTCGGCCTGTATTCCATGAATAACACGTGTTATGTTATACTCTAAGGCTTCAATCGTGTTTGGCTTGTCCACATAGACCAACGACTTCACATAACCCCACAAGAAATAGTCAAGAGGCGTCAATTCACATGATCTTGGCGGCCAACTCACAGAGTCATTTCGAGAGATAAACTGCTCACCAAACTCATCCTTCAATATGTCCATTGTTTCACGAGCTGTGTGGCATGTGGCACCGTCTTGTTAAAGCCACATATCAACCAAGTTCAACTCAGCCAATTGTTGCAAAAAAAAGCCGCGTATCGATATCGTTCGCCTTGGGCGGTAACGTTTCTTCCACTATCGTCTTTGAAGAAAAATGGACCGATGATGCCACCAGACCATAAACCACACCAAACTGTCGTTTTTTGGGGATGCATTGGTAACTCTTGTACGGCATGTGGTTGTTCTTCCCCCCAGATGCGGCAGTTTTGCTTGTTTACGTATTCATTTAGCCAGAAATGAGCCTCATCGCTGAACACAATTTTTCGATGTAACAAACGATGGACATTTCTCCCAGAGCAGGAATTTTGATAATAAATTTCAACGATTTGCAGTCGTTGCTCGCTTGTGACTTTATCCATGATGAAATGTTAGAACATTCTGCACACTTTTCACTTTCACAGATGTAGTTTGGACACAATTACCAACCAGTGCTGCCAGACCGAAAAACTTAATTCATAAAAAATCACCCTATATTTGCGATTAAAAAGTCAATATAATGTATCATTAAACGATATATTGTATAATTTTAGTATCATTGTTTAATTTAAATCCATCCAATATTGTGAAATACAAATTTTCGTTATTTTTTCGCGTAAATTTTTTCCCCGATTTTTTTCATAGAACTTTTTTTCTTAACTCTATTTTGAATTCCCTGTTTTGGTGGCAAATTGCAACAAGCTGAGATCCCTACTGGTTTAGCAAATTGACTACTCTGAATTAAAAGTTAGCGCTCGCATTCGCGATTAAAAATTTAAAAAAAAGCTGTAACTTTTGTTTAATGCAAAATTTTTGTTCACAAATTTTCTGTTTTGTTTTGACTTTGCAAATAATTCAATATCAATAAAACAAATTTCGTAAAAACATTTTTTTCTATAAATGTTTTTTTTTATATATTCGATAAAGTTTTCAAAAATATTCAATGGAGTTAAGAAAAACATTTTTTTTTGAAGTTTTTGATTTTTAAATTAGGCTTAATTTCATCAAATTTAATATTCATTATTATTTAATTTTAAGTGAAGAAAGGAATTTACAACATAAAACTTAAATAAAATTAAAAATTAATAATCAATTACAGCAACTTTTAATCCTCCAATACTATTGGTTAAATATCGATTTTTGACCATAGACTGGCAAGCGCCGCAGTGGCGCAAATTTCAATCCCGTGTTCAGTCAAGAATGAAATTATAAAGAAAAAAAATTTTAATTCATTTCATGTTGTGAAATCCTTCCTTTACTAAAAATTAATTAGTGAAATTAAATTTGAAGTACTTACGCCTAATTTTAATATCTAAAATCCGTATTCCTAAAAACTTTTTCATGATTAATTAACCGTTTTTAAGCAAAAATTGCTTAAGTTGTATTCATAAATAAAAAAAAGTCTATTAAACCTTTAATAACCCATTCATAAAGTAAGTAAATTTATTGTTGGACCTTTCTTCAAACCAAAAATAAAATGACATTTTGATAAATGTTTGGATTTTATGATATTATTTTTGTGAAATATGTTTAAAAATAATAAAAAAAAAATTTTTTTATTCATTAATATGGACATGTTAAATGCATTTTACAAAATTATTTTATATTGGACAACCAATTAAAAGCAATATTGTTAATTATTTAAAAAATTTTTTTTGATTTAAATGATTATGTTCAGGGGCAAATGCAGATATTCTCTCTAATTATTTATTAAATTATTAAAATTCGTTGTTTTTATGTTTAAAACAACGAATTGTTGTTCAAAAATATTAAAAAAAAATAAAATGAACAAATCATAATAATAATGATGTTAATAAAACGTAAACAAACTTTTTATTCGAATACTTTCTTATCGTATATTTGAAAAGTTATATACACGTTCTTTAGATATGTAGGTATAAATAAATATTAATTGAGCCACGCCAACTTTTCATTTCGCCATGCCGAAGAATATAAAAAAACAAAAAATTTATAAATGTACCTAAACATCAACTTTGGCAAAAGAGGAAACGGGCTCTTTTGCCAAAGTTGATGTTTGAAATTCGTTTTATAATCTTAAAATAGTTTTTTAGAACATAAAAAAATTAAATAAAAAAAATTAAAACAAATTCTTTTTGGGATTCGAACTGGCAATATCATCAGTCTCAGATGAGAACCTAACAACTTGGCTACGAATTCTTTTACTGAAGAAGCGTTAAATTAAAATATATTGAGTCTATGAGTTTGTTTCTTTATTTGAGCGCCATATCATATACATGCATTAATGTGTAAGTGTATGCGTAAAATTAAACACATTACAAATTAAATCCACCACTTGTAGTGAAGGCAGTGTTGCCGTTAGGATACGAAAGATACATTTTTCGTATCTTTTGACTACTTCAAGTATCATGTTTAATCCTGACATTTTTCGTATCTTTTGAATCTGTACGCAAAATGTACAGAAACAAAACATTCGAGAACTTTGAGCCAACTGAAACTTATTCTGACTGATCTACGATGATCAGTCAGAATACTAATACAATAGCAGCCAAGGCGCATCGACTAGAATGTGAGGTCAACTCTACAACAACACTGCTTCTGTTCTCGGATTGTCAAAAATATTGCTAGTAAAAAAAGTTTAGTTTACATAAAAAACTAGTTTGCATACACACGTTGACAAGTCGACCACCGAAACAAAACACCATATGTTGACTTGACCCCAACTTCTAGTGAATTCGCCTTGATAGCAGCTCCACCTCAATCGATGATTACAAGTAGTGCGAAGTTGTTCTGAGGAAATATGAAAATCTTTTTTATTTTCAGGAAATTTATTTCAACTTTTCAATATAATCGCCTTAGTATAAACGCCTTAACTCGTATATTAATTTTTACAAAAATGAATTTGTTTTGATAACATCCAAAGATAATTAAATATATGTAATTAATTTTAAAGTTTGCTTACTGTATTTTTTAAAAATTACATATGTACCTAATTTTTATGACTTAAATAACTATAAAAATGAATTAATACGAAATCATTTTCTTTACAATATTAATTTAAATATGAAATAACAATGTTATGTTAATAAATGTTAAACGTTAAAAATGGATTTTCAAATTTTTTTCAAAACGTATATTTTTGGGAAAAAGTGTATCTTTTTGGAAACTAAAATGTATCTTTCTCGAAATTTCACTGGTAACACTGAGTGAAGGGTATAAAAAAAAACAAAAAAAAAAAAAATATATTACCAACACTGTATTACCATAGCCACTGTATGACCGTAGAAACCAAAATTGAATTGGTTTGTATGCTATGTTTATGTCGTTTTGGTAATACAGTGTTGGTATGGTAATGTCACGTCTAATTGGACCTTTAAAGGAAAGGCAGTCGTGGTTTTTTACTCATATCTCAGCCATTTGTGGACCGATCTTGCTGAATTTCAATAGCAAACAATTCCGGACCACATGTGACATAAATGTATAATAACCTGGCCACATCATGTATGGGGTCGTCGGAAAATCCATTTCAACGGAAAGACGGGCATCGTTAAATCCACTTCGCTCCTCATAAGGACCCAGAATATATATACTTTATAGGGTCTAACATCAATATTATAGAAATTACAAACAGAATGACAAACTTATATATACCCTATTTACCACCTGTGGTATATTTAAAAATAATTAAATATTTAAAAATAATTAAATATAGAATATCATGTGAACCGAATAGAAGTTTCATCCATCCAATAAAATGGCAACAAAAGGTAAAGAAAATTGCCATACTTAAACACAAAAGCAATACAAACAGTTAATAGTAAAAAAGCTGTAAATGTACGTTTATGAAGATAAAAAGCGTTTGATAGTTCGAAAATAAACAGTACATTATTTAGCGTTCGGCTCACATACCCAAGAACGATATTTATTTGTTTTAGTGATTGTGTAGACGAACACAATCCTTAATACCGTTCGTAACTATTTTCAAGAAAGAGCCGAACAT
Source organism: Pollenia griseotomentosa (assembly GCA_963931875.1). NCBI lineage: Eukaryota > Metazoa > Arthropoda > Insecta > Diptera > Polleniidae > Pollenia > Pollenia griseotomentosa. Next base: position 110,058,789 of record OZ007560.1, read on the forward strand.
TATATATTGTTCTGTTCTTTGTTAAAAAACAGACAAACATTATATTTTAATGTTCCATAATGTTTTTTTTTACATTGATAAAGAAGTGCACAAACAAAAGTTTTAGCACCGAACGCTTCACGAACAGCTTGTGTGTGTATTGTGTACATTTTTTTTGCTGGCATTTTGTATATGTATGTATTTTGTTTTGGTAAAAAAATGTTTGGTTATTTATTACCAGCCAAAAGGGCACTAAGCACACTAGAAACAAAAAAAATTAATGAGCTGAACCAAACACAATGAAGTTTGTGGTTTAAAAAAAAAACGAACGGAATTAAATGTTCTTATCTTTTTGTTGAGTTGAATAAGAACGGTATTATTTTTGTGTTCAAAAGATGACTAACAGGGAAACGTTATTTTTTTAATGATTTTTTAAACAAACACTTTTAGCGTTTGTGTTTTCCACAAATCTACCGAGCAGAACACTAAGTAGCGATATTTAGTGTTTATTTTCGTTATCACAATCTTTAAGCTTAGCTTTAATTTAAAACCAACAGTTCAATAATAAGAGCGCTAACTTTGAAAAACGGTAATCACCACTGAAATCAGCGTACTCTAATTAGTTTTAACAGTTTGGTAAACCTGCTTGTTAAAATTTGTAACTAGAACAGTGTTATTAATCAACTCTTAAAACCAATATTTAAACATTTAGTCCAGCAAGTGCCACACAACAATTTGAACATAATTTAACATATACTTGAGTGCCGCGGTAGGCAAGCTGGTAGTGAGCTAGTCTATAAGCGCCGGGGTTGCGGGTTCGATTCCCGCCAGAGACTCTAGTTTCGTTCCTGCAGACAAGCGTAGTGCTTCGCGGGATAAGCTTAGAGAATTAAAAAAAAAAAAGTTGATTGTCTATAACCATTTTCATGTAACGAGATCTGAAGTCTCCCTCGTTCGTAGACGTAGGTGTATGCGATCGTTGTGTTGCTTAGCCCAGATCATCAGGAAACATTCTCCCAAAAATTTTTAGAAAAGCCAAAGATATTAGTTAACAAAACTGCAGAGTGAATGAGAATTGCAAAAACTCAAAAAGTCTTATTTGCAACGATATCAAAGCTTAACCAAAATACCAACAATTAACAGTGTGTTTATCTTTTCTTACATTCCCCACACCCAGAGAAAAAACATGTTTAAATATGGTCACCTCCAACAAAACTATTTTTAAAAAAAATTTTAAACATATAATGCTTCATTTAACAATATTATTGTCACCGACAACCATATTATGGTTGAATTAGTCCTCCATCAAGAAGCCACAAACATATAATAGTTGCCTCTGAACTTGTTATGGTCAATTATAACTAAAACATGTTAAACCCTCCGATGAGTGACAGTTCTGAACTTCACGGCCGTGTGAAAAGGTCCCTACGGACCTTTTTTGTAAATCATGTTTTTTTCATATAAAATATTTTTTTTTGATTTTTTTTTTGTTTTTATTGTTTATAACTAAATTCTACATACAAAAATAATTTTTTCAATTTTTTTAAAGGTAAGGAAAGGCACAACATTCTAATTTTATACTACTAGCAACAAACCAGTTCTTAGAATTTTTTGTTCTAAGTATTTTGTTCTTAGTATTTTTTGTTCTTAGTATTTTTGTTCTTAGAATTTTTTCTTAGAATTTTTTGTTTTTATCATCATCCCTAATGTCTTTGAGTTTAGGTCTTTGTGTTCAGAACAAGTAAATTATGTGTTGAAACCAGGGCTGTGGAGTCGTTAAGAAAAAGTTATAACTCCGACTCCGACTCCTTTTGGTGAAATTTTTTAAGTACGACTCCGACTCCGACTCCAACTCCAACTCCGACTCCGACTCCTACTCTAACCTAGCATTATATAAAAGACTAGTTTTTATTTATCTTTAAACTCTTTTTTAATTTAGTACCTGTTAAATGGTTTAATATAGCAACAAAATGATTCTGTAAAAATTTCAAATCGATATTTTAATTCTAACGTGCCGCGCATTGAGCTTTAACCTACTAGTTACTAACATATGAGTAGGAAAGCTGCAAAATATTTTATTTGGATTTTGCAAAAAACATATAACGCCCGATTAAATAGACCAAATGAGTTGAACCTTTTTTCAATTCTAAAGTGTTATGACATTCTTGACTTATAACTCAACAGTTGAGAAATTTAAACCAACTGAAATATAGGAAAATAATGGATTTAATTTTGGAACGAATTTTGTTACGAACTTTCGAAAGAAACGAGTTTTGCTTCAATCCGTATGGGATCATTGAACTTTAGTATATTTTAAAGGTTATATTAATTTATTAAAATTATGCAAACAGTGCTAAAAAATGTAAAAATAGGGGGGAGATAAACTACACCAATTCACATCTTTTTCAAATAACGTTTTTTATACTCTTGGAATTTATAGATGTGTGAATTTCCATAAGTCATATCTAATGTAGCTTTCGAGATAGAAAAGTTGAAAACAACACCAAGTCCAATTGGCTTAGACGTTAAAGGCATCAAGTGTACTTAGTGTTGTTAACCACAATATAAATAGAGGCAAAGGACAGTCCTTTTTTGTAAATTGTGAAGTGAGGTCTTTTGTTTTTAATATACATACATAAATTCAGACACTGCCATTTTGGTCTTGTTTTATTTATTAAGTCAAATCATTCTCAGGATAATTTAATATAGTTTATTAAAACATGCAGATGTGCCTTCAGCTGTTAGTTCTACAATTTATATAACACATTTTGAAGAGAAACGTAACGTAAAAAAATGTTGTTAGCCTTCTATTATTTTTGGGAAATAGCACCCCTTTTGTTGTTGGACTTGGTGCTGTTTGTCTCAAGGCATGGAACAGTACCATAGTAGGTAACGAACCTTTTATGACGTAATTTTATAAGTATATCATCGACATAAAAAAAATATGTTAGGATCATATAAAATATTCGTACAAATGCACATTTTTATAACATAAACATCATTTGCGATTATCAACATGTTTGCGCGGTCTGCTGTAAAGTTTTCAAAATGTGGCTTGATGTAGTTTTATGTGAATTTTTAAACAACTAAATTTAAATCTTTTTCTTCAGTGTACTCGCCATTGCATTTTTCCGTTCCTAATTCAATATTATTATTGTCCAAGACCGAAATTTGAAATTGCAAGTCTTTATTATCTCTCCAATTTTCCCTAAAGTGAGCAGATAAAAGTATTCTCAAATCATTTTTCGGGTTAACCCCCACATTGATGGGAATTATATCTGGAACAATGTCATGTATTTTTCCGAGTATCTTTTCCTTTTATTCTATTATAATTAACCTTGAAGGTTGGAACTTCAAATGTAGTTCACTTAATGCTTTCACCACAGGAGCTACAGCTGATTTCAAGTCATATTCATGAACATGACTACAAAAATATTTGTTAATATACGATAAATAAAAAACAACATCTTTACAAATTTAATTTTTAAATTCCTTAATTCGGCTCTATTTCATTAACGATATCTTGGCGAAATTCAAATAGTGAACCCGCTGGTTTTTGTTACAGAAATTTGAGGTCACATTAAAACATAGAAAAGGACATGCTTCGATACAATCTATATAACTATTCTTATAAATTGTCAAAATAAGATGTTATCTAAATTTTTTAATTTTTGAAACTCAACTACTCATATGAAAAGTATACTGGTCCTTATTTTCTGACTTCACAATTTCAAAAAGCAGACCCTCTTATGGCTAATTCCACTAATTTATTAATATACTTATCAATTTATGTTTAAAATTTGTTTTCTTATGTCAAATAAAAATAAAATTATAAGAAAAATTATATTTAAATATGAATTGATATTTAAAAAGAATTGGAGAAATTGGTCATTAAAATTTTTTATATTGAAAAATATTAGAAAAATTGTAATGCAAAAAAGTCGGAGTCGGAGTCGCTAGTTTTTGTGGGTACTTCGACTCCGACTCCGACTCCGGTACAAAAACCTCAACTCCGACTCCTCAACTCCGACTCCGACTCCGACTCCACAGCCCTGGTTGAAACAATAAAAAAATTATAATGATGCCCAAAAACATTCATTTATTAGTGAAATTCAGTACAAGGTCCATACGGACCTATTCACACGTCCGCGTACTATTCTCACTAAAACCTCAATAACTCCTAAAGTAATAATCCGATCGGCTTGATTTTTCCAAAAGATGCGCAACAAAATACTCTTGGAATACAGGGGGGGTTGTAGTGGCCGAAGTAGGAGTAATTTCAGTTTGAAAAGGCAAAAAGGTCCCTAGTTTGAAGAGGCAAAAAGGTCACTCATCGGAGGGTTTTAACACTTATAATAGGCGACCATATTTATTTATTTATTTATTTATTTATTTCTTAAGTCTATGGAAAAATCCTTACAGACTATTACAAATTGAAAAATTTAGAAAATATAAAAATACAAGCTTTAGCAATTACATTTAATCAAACGATTAGTTTAACGAATTTAAATATGATATTATATCACTCTTTATGGTTTTAATGTTTTTGTTAAAGTCAATATATTTATATAACTTATTGAAATCATCACAGACTCTACGAAATGGATCAAACTGAGCAAAGTTTGTAGTATAATATTTAATACTCAGAATGCTATAATATCTTGATAGACGAACAGGTACGTTAAGTCTGATTTTTCCCAGAAGGTATTGAGAATTGACGCTTCCGTTTATTAGCTTAAGTAGAAAAAGAGCATTTAACATTTTCCGACGACTTCTTAAAGTTGGTAACCTAATAAGTGCCAGACGGTTAACATAGGATGGTAATCTATTGTGAGGGTCCCAACCCAATCCGCGAAGACAGAATAATAAGAACTGGATTTGAACTGACTCGAATTTGTTGGAGTGAACAGAGTACTGTGGATCCCATATCACCGATCCATATTCAAGAATCGGTCGAACCAAAGTAGTAAACAGTTGCTTGGTAACATAAGGATCTGAAAACTCTTTAGACCACCTTTTTATAAATCCAAGGACACCAGTAGCTTTGTTAGTAGTTAACGTGATGTGATTCTTGAAATCCAACTTTCTGTCAAAAAGTACTCCTAAATCATTGATGGAATCAACCAATTCAAGAAAAGAAGCATTCATAGTATATAGGCCATTATTTGGTGACGTTCTTGAGAATATCATATATTTACATTTTTTTACATTTAGTTCCATTAAGTTATCACTACACCAAGATGTCAAGTAATTAATATCATCTTGCAGAAGTTTTTGTTGATCAATGTTGTTGAATGTAATAAACATTTTAACATCGTCTGCATACATCAGTGTGTTGGAACTTTTCACAACAGAAGGAAGATCATTTATAAAAAGAGTAAATAAGAGCGGCCCAAGATGACTGCCCTGAGGCACTCCAGATAATACATCTATGTAATTAGAATACGTGTTGCGGAACTTTACACATTGCTTTCTATTCGTTAAATAAGACTCAATCCATTTCATTATCGAAGTGCTAAATCCTAATCGGTTAAGCTTATGAACAAGTAAGTTATGATTTACTTTGTCGAACGCTTTACTAAAATCAATGTAAATGACGTCGGTTTGTTTGCCAGCTATAAATCCTTCGGTAACTAAAGTTGTAAATTCTAGAAGATTTGTGATTGTTGATCGTGATTTAGAGAAACCATGTTGGAATGGAGATAAAACAGATAACGCCTGATGTGATAGTGTATCATATAAAATTTTTTCAAACAGTTTTGGTATAACTCTGAGTTTAGCAATTCCTCTGTAATTTGAGATATCAGCCTTTGATCCAGATTTAAATAGAGGTATAATAAACGATTCTTTCCAAATAGTTGGAAAATGTCCAAGTTTAAGTGATTTATTAAAAATGTAAGTTAATGGAGTACTTAATAAATGATGGTAATGCTTTAAAATACTACTAGGAACCAAATCAGGGCCTGGAACATACGACAATTTCATGTTTTTCATATATTTTGAGACAGTTAGAAGATCTATTACGGCTATATTAAAGTTATTGAATTCAGGGATGGAGTATGAATACTGATCATTCGAATTAAATGTAGATGATGAGTAAGTTGACGCAAAAAAATCAGCAAACAAATTACTTATTAAATTATCATCTGAAGATTCAATGTCACCAAACTTCATAATGGTAGGAAAATCAGCTGCTCGTCGTTTAGAGTTAACAAATTTATAAAATGATTTAGGGTCATTTTTTAAGTTATTTTTAACTTTATTTAAATAGGCATTATACGCTATTCGATTAGCGATACTGTATTCAGATCGTGCTAAGGAATATTTGGAATAATTTATTGTTGAACTGTTTATTTTAAAATTTTTATACAGTTTATTTTTTTTATTTTTAAGTCTTGTAAGATATTTTGTGTTCCAAGGCGGGCCATGATAACAAATTGGTTTTACCGAAGGCACTGAATACGAAAAACATTGATAAAGAAGTTGGTAAAATTTCATAACACAACGGTCCAAATCATCGCCAAAAATGTGTAATTCGTCTAACCAGTCAATCTGTGACAATTGAAAATGGAGTTTGCTGTGATCGGTTGATTTAAAACGAAACATTTTCTGTTGTTGAGTTTTTTTATTCTGTTGAATGGGAGATTGATAAAAAAAGTGTATCTCAACAGTTGGGTGATATTGATCCTCTGGATTAGAGATTGGTGTATGTCGCAAAATCGAAAAATCTGATGGTTCATTAACAAATATTAGATCTAACATTTTACCAAACGCATTAGAGATGGAGTTAATTTGAAAAAGACAGTGTTCAAGCAAGCAATTAATAAAATTCATTGAGACTTCCGAGGCCTGAGCTGGGATCAGGTAGTTTATGTCCGAACCAGTATTCCAGGAAATCTTTGGCAAATTAAAGTCTCCAAATATAACAACAAGATCTGTCGAATTAATTGTTTTTAAAAGTGTTTCAATAGCTTTTAAGTAATCTTCATACACAGTAAGAGATGAGTTAGGAGGAATGTATAAGCACACAATATATAAAGATTGCTTATGTATTTTTACATAAACACATACAAGTTCTATGTGTAAAAATTCCTGGAGAATAATTTCCTCAGATGAGAATTCGTTTGTAATGGCAATTAACACACCCCCTCCAGACTTTTTTGTGTTGCTATTGTATTGCACACACCTTTCTCTATCTTTTCTAAAAATCTGATATTTAGAACAAAAAATTTCTGAGTTATTGATTTTATTGCTAAGCCAGGTTTCAGTAAATACTATTATATGATGATTTAAGCCAAAGCTGTTGCAATATATTGAAGATAATTTCGAGTTTATGCCTCTGACATTTTGATATACAATCGATATTAGTTTTTTGAATTTACACCAGCTATATTAGGCAGGCGAGCATTATTTTCTTCATTATAAATAAATTCACGGATTAATGCATTTTTAGGCCAAAATTCAGGATTAACAATTTGCTGGAAAAGATTTTCAGGAACTATTATTTTGAATGACGCCCTGTTTTTCGAATTTATTTTGAAAACACGAATTTCATCCTGACAACAATTGTTAATTTTCGAAAGTATATAAAATTTCATTTCCTCAGCTTTTGTATCCAATGCAAAACGGGTGGCGAATATAGTCTTTTTAGGCGTTATTGTTCGTAATTCTCTTTGCTGACTTATAGTAGAGATATTTTGATGATTCATAATAGTAGAATTCGACAATGATGTAGATGGAACTGAAGACGTTAAAATATTATGATGATTTATAATAGAAGAAGTTGAAGTTGAAGGAGGTGGAACTGGAGACGAGGCATCGAAATTAATTAAGCGGCCAGAGTTTGCTGGATCAGTTAGAGTATTTAGCAAATTTGATTTTTCAGTCATTAAATTATTAGATTGTGTAGAGAGTAAAACTGGATCATTAATGGGGACATTTATTAAAGTTTTAGGAATAGAAAGAACTGTGTCAAAACTTGAAGATTGTGTAGTACCATCAATTATAACACCATTTTCGTTAGAACTCGGGATTTTCTTATTAGAATTAGTTGCCAATGCAACGGATGAAGAATTGTCTTTAGTATTTTCCTTATCCAAAAACCTTGGGCTTTTACGGCGAGTTGGAGATGGCGACTGAAAGCCGTCTAAGGATTTAAAATCATCAAACAGTTTACCATATGCGTTAATTTGCTCAGTTAAATGATTTAGGTTGTTCTGAATTTGTGAAAAATTATTTTTTGTGCTTTGAAAAAATCTATAAAATTCAGCACTAAATTTTTGACAGGCATTACAACGCCAATGCAGATTTCTATTTTTTGCAATTGCCTCACCAACAAGACCGGAGAGACCACAACATTTAAAATGGCATAACCCATGACACAACCAACAGATAACCATTCTATCATCATATCCATCTAAGTTGCATCCTTTTTTTATGCATGCCATTATTGAATTGGTAGAATAATCAGTTTATTTAAAATTGTATTTATGTATAATATAAGAGGGACTGCTGTTTTATTGTTATATTGTTTGTTTTGTTTGTTATTGATTTGTTTCTGTTGTTGCAAAATAAGAATATTTTTTAAACGGTTGTTGTTTTTTTTTTTAGTTTTTATTTTTGGTTTAGGTTTTGTTATGAATTTAGTAAAAGGTAAATTGAAAGATTCACTATTGTTTTTTTTTTTTTTTTTTTTTATTATACGACAGAGAAAGCACCGGTTTGTTTTGTTTAATTATTACTAATCTGTTTTTGTTTGTAATGTTTATTATTGTTCTGTTACTGTTGTTATTAATTTAAAACGTTTGTTGTTATTGTTTTTTTTTTTATTTTTTTCTCTTTATGTTGTGTGATCATCGAACACAATTTAAAAATTGAGTAAGAGTTTTATATACAGATATTTAAATTGTTTAAAAATTGAAATACTGTTTTTACAATGAAACTAATTGAAAATTCACTATTATTTTAAGATTTATTGATAATTAAATAATATTCTATTAGCAACAGATTTCCAATAATATATTTGTTTTTGAAGATTTGAATTGTTTAGCCGGAGCACATTAAAAAGCACGTCTTAACACAGAGAGAGAATGTGTTTTATTATTATTTAACTATGTTTTTTATCTGCGTGCACTACAATTGGTTGGAATTCTCCCAACATTAATTGTAGTTGTAAGTGGGTTAAGCACGAAAATCGAAATCTTCAGCCCAATAATGAATAAAAATTTCCTTTCCCATTTTTACAATTGAATTAACATAGGAAAAATGGGAGCATGGAGAAATCTCCCGGGGAATTTTAATTCATAATTGGTTATTGATAAAAATTTTGTATTCCCAAAAATTACTTTAATAACAAATGTTTTATAATATAGACGAGGACTAATCGATGTAAGTTTCAGCAGTTTCAACTTTATCTGAGTCAATTTTGCCTCTATGTGGGGATTACAAGTCGATCAAGAATACTGACGATCAAGAATACTGAGATACAAATTGGTTTTTGATTTAAATTTAGGGGCAAGCTTCCTGTCTAAAAGTTAAAGTTACTTGAATACACATTTGTTCATAAACTTTAATCCTCCACTTATTCAGCCATACTTCCAATTGTTCAACGACCTTTTTGAATAGAACCACGCCAGATTTGTTCCATGAAATTTTGCTTTATCCCATACAGTTTGAAGGAGAAGAATAAATATGTTGTCATTATTAACGTAGAAAGTGTTACATACATATTTGGTAGCAGCTTTTCTGAAAATAAAATTTTGCTTAACTATACATATGAAAAGTGTTCCCTTCTAGTCAATAATTTACTGCACTGAAGAACTTTTAATTGTTTGTTTTTTTAAGCTTTTAGTTTTAACTTTAAGTCCATATAATATGTGTAATTAAATTTTTAATCTGTTTGGCAATAAGTTTAGGATGTTAATGTTCAAATGAGTTAAGTGCAATCAACATGTTAACAAATTTTACTATAATTTACAATAATACTATAATAAAAACCTTGAGGAATGCTAAAAGGGTTTATTTTAAAACCGAGCAAAAACTTTCTATACGCGGAAATCATATTAAAAATATTCGGCACAATTTAATGAATTGTTATTGTTTTAGTTTTTGATGTTTATTTTATGGATGATAGAAGTTCGCTGAATTTGTTAAAAAATAGTTTTTTTTATTAAAAAAATGTGGTCTATTGCGATAGAGTGAACTGGTGTGGTCGGTTGCCACTAATTTTAATTAAATATGGGAAGGTTAAAATTCATAATCTTAAGCTATTGTGAGACTGTTGGACTGATTTCATATTTTTTTTTATTTTTTTTTTTTTTTTTTGTGAAAACTCAATTTACTCCTTCTAGCCTTTTTACACTGATCAACATGAATTGCCATCTTTCCATAAAAAATACATAGGGTTTAAAACCAACATCTTTAAAAGATGTTTCTACCTCATTTTATACCATTATACATCTTTCGATTATTTTAGTGTCATCACTAGAAAAGTGGCAATAAGTTCTATTATTATTGTGGCATCACTGACAAAAACAAATTGGTTTTGAAAGCAGCGTTGCCATTTGTCAAGTTTTCTCTTTTATTGCACTGTTCTTTTTTTTTGTTATTTTTTTTTTATATTTTTTAACAAATTAAAATTAAAATTCAAATACGTTTTTGAGTTTTTTTTTAAAATTTTGGGCCTTTTGTAAAAAAAACATTTTTTATTTAAAATTTGTTTTTTTTCAAAAATGGTGACGTTTTTGTTTGATGGTAGATGTTAGATGTGAGCAATGTACGGGAGTGTTTCACATTTTCTACATCTTTGATGGTAGATGTTAATCAGTGTAAAAAGCTTTTTAGGCTGTATTTCCACGACAGCTTACCTAAGGCCGATGCTGCTCAGTGAGGTTGATCAAATGGTCCTCAAGTTTATAAGACGATCGATCCTCGACAATAATTTTTCTTTGACAATTTCTAATAAGCAAACAAACAGTTCAACCGATTTTTATGAAATTTTGTATGTCTTTTTGGAAATTATGAGAATAGGTCGAAAAGTATATTTCATACCGCTAGGATGTCTCTATTTGGAAAATTGTTTTCCACTTTTTTGGCATATCGGCGATGGAAAATGAGTTGTCTATGAAAATACTGGAAGCATAAATTTGCGCTCTCATCGAGCGCATATTTTCTGATGTAAGACACAATACAAAAATAAAGCGTGGCTGCAAAAAGAGCCATTTAAAAAAAAACAGTCGATATCAGGCAACTTCGTAGCATACAAATCGATCGGTACAATTTGTGATCCCAAAGAAGCTATAACTTATTCTAACAGAGTTTTTGAACTTACTGCATTTGCTAGGCATGTCACCACATCTTCCACAACTGGTAGGTGGATCTCCGGTTGTTTTACTTTGGAATTCGAATCCACCACAGCTGTGCAATGGAACGCTACTGGTAATTTAAAAAGTTTCAAAAATATTCAATGGAAAAAATTTATTTTCCACGTCTAAAAACTCATCCTTTATTTTTAAAATAAACAAAAGTGCTCCAGTTTTCTGCATTAAATTTAAAATGTTTTTACTATTTATTTAATAAATTATATGGTTGATTATATTTTTTAATGCTCTTTAACAAAAAACATTTGTTGAAGAAACAAAAGTAATAAAAAATATTTAATCTAAAAAAATATTTAACATTAAGCTTAATTTAGTAGTAGCATTTTTTGTTTGAACAACAAAACTAATATTGTGTTTTGAAGTCTTTTTCCCCACTACACAACATTGCACGTTGGAACACAATTGTTTGAAAGTAACTGTGTGGGGAGCACAAAAAATAAATGGCAACGTATGGTAGATTAATTTATTAGGGTGTTTTAGGTTTAAATAATTCCCTAGTTAATATTGCTCTAACAGTGGCATCCTTCCCATAGAAAAAGCAAACTTTTGTATAGGAAATGTTGACTTCATAGAGGCGACTGTTTAAAGAAAATGTTGCCCTAATAGAAGCAACCTATAAGAAACTTTTCTATACCCTAATAGAAGCAACCTATAAGTAACTTTTCTATACAAAATATTGCAGTATTTAAGGCAACTTTTTGTAGAAAACGTTGCACTAATAGAGTCAACTATTGAATTAAAATGTTTATCTAAAAGAGGAAGGTTTAAAAAAACGTACCCTTATAGAGCCAATTAAAAAAAAAATTGTTGCCCTGAAAGAGGCACCTTTCACATAGAAAAAGTTGACCTAATAAAGCAAAATTTTGTATAGAAAATGTGGATTTAATGGAGGCGACTTATGGAAAATGTTGCCCTAAACGGGGCAACTTTTCTATATAAAATATTTCCCTAAAAAGTACCTTTAATATAAAAAATATTGCAGTACTAAAGACAACTTTTTTTGAAAACGTTGCCTCAAAAGAGGTTCATTTGAAAAAAAAGTTCCCTAATAGAGTACATTTTACTAGAAATAGAGGCACCTTCTTTATAAAAAAATGTTACCCTAATATTGGTAACTTTTCGATATAAAATGTTACTGAAATAAAGACAACTTTTTGTAGAAAAAGTTGCTCTAATAAACACAACTTTTTTGAAATTGTTTGTAGTAGGTGTTTCCCTGATAGTGGCAACTTTTCTTTTCAAAATATTCCTGTAATTGAAGCAACTGTTTGTAGAAAATATTGTCCTAATGTAGGCAATTTATATATAGAAAGTCTTCTAATACTTAGCGGAAAATGTTGCCCTTATAGAGGCAACTTCTTTTTATAAAATGTTACCCGAAAAAGTTTAAATGTTACCTGAAAACTTCTCTATACTGTATGTTGATTAAAAAAATTTATTTTTTTATAGAAAATTGTATGATAATATATTTAACTTTCCTATATAAAATATTACCTTAATTAAGCAACTTTTCTTTGCAACATTTTGCTCTTATAAAATTTTTTTTCTTTTAAAAATGTTGACATAAAAGGGAACTACAATATGTTACCCTAATAGAAGAAACTTCTCTTTATTCTATCTGAGCTTAAAAGAGACATTTTTTGTAGAAGATGTTTCTCTGATTGTGGCAACTTAAAAAAATCCTGTTTAAAAACAGCTTTTTGTAGAAAATGTTTACCAATATAGCCAACTTTCGTATAGAAAAGTTAGATCTAATTTGCTAATAAAATGTTGCCCTAACAGAAGCAACTTCTTTTTATAAATTGTTACCCTTAAAAATTAAATGTTACCTGTAAACATTGCTATACTGTATGTTGCTTAAAAAAATGTATTTCTTATAACCTTAAGCCTAGTACTCTGTTCCAATTTGTGAAAAATGTTAAGCAACATTGATTATTCCACACGAAAATTTTGGCATTTATCAATGTTACCAATCTTGCGAGTTTGTACAATTTGACGTTTTTATTCCTTCAAAGTATGCTACATTGTTTCGTGTATGTAAACAAACGCCACATGTATTTTACTAAAATTATTTTTTTTTAATAAAAAATTTAATAAAAAAAAGTAAATATGGATAAAAAACTGTTACCGATTGTGTTATTTTAATTTTTTATTTCTTTTTTAATATTAAGTTCATATTTTTTGCTTTTGCTTAAAATTCCACGTGAAATAAAGGCAGCGTACATTATTTCGCAGTTGTAAAAAAAAGTTGCCAGAAACATTTCGGAACTTTTTCACAAAATAAACAGAGTACAACTCCATCAACATTATTTCGTAAATATTCCGCACAAGTTTTTTTCATATGCATTTTGACAGCATTTCACGTGAAATGTTGAACAGAGTACCAGGCTTTAAAGCCTAGTACTTTGTTCGAATTTGCGAAAAATGTTAAGTAACATAGATTATTTCACACGAAAATTTTTTAATGTATCAATATCATCTATCTTGCGGTTTTTCAAAACTTAACGTTTTTATTAGTTAAAGTAAACAACATTATTTTGCGAAAGTAAACAAATACCATAGTTGGGGGTAGTGCACTCAATATTGATTTAAATCAACTTTGCACTCTTACAAAATAAAACTGCAAAAAAGTTAGTTTTTACTATTTTTTACCAGCTTTAGTGATTATTGGTATTTTTTACTAGCACTTAAATAATAAAGTGGTACATATTGCAAATTTTTTCACTATCACTAACTCAATTCTAATATGTAGTGCAAAATTTGAACTTGCAAGCAAAATGCTGTACAAAAACACAATACCACTAAAATTAAAAAAAAATTTAATTTTGAATGTGCTTTTTGTGGTTTTTGATTTTTCCGATGATATGCATATGCAAAGGAAATTAAACTAAATGAAATTCTGTCAAAAGTGGAATAATTATTGACTTCAATCATTAAAAACACAAGTTTTGTATTTTAAAATTTTGTGCAAAGTTTTTAGTTGTAGTCAAATGAGTGAAGAAAAAAAATGGCAATAATCTGATGATTGCTTTTAAATCAAACTTTTTTTAGCGCAAAATTTTTAAACATTACTATCACTCATGTTTAGTGAGATTGCTAATTTTCCGTTCATCACTCAACATCAACAAAACGATTGCAATCATTTTGAACTATCACTAAGTATGAGTTGAAACTTCAAAATTAGTGCACTTCCCCCATATATGACAAAAAGCATGTGTTTTTATAATTGTCATTAAAAAAAGTAAAACAATATTATTTTTATAATTTCCTAAATTAAAAAACAAAAATATTTAAATTTATTATTAATCTTAGCACTTTTCTACGTTTTTCTTTTTGAAACGCTTTTTATAAACTCCACTCCACTTCACAAATACAAAATAAAAAATTACAAAAAATTATTAGCTGTTGCTTAAAATTCCGTGCGAAATAGTATGAGTTGCACTTGTTTCGCACGGAAAATAAAAATGTTGCTACAAACATTTCGCATGTTTTTCGTTCTATAAATCCAGTACAACTCTATCAACATTTTTTTCGTTTGTATTTCACAGATTTTTTTTTTATATTGAGTTTGAAAACATTTCGCACGAAATACTGAACAGAGTACCAGGCTTAATAGAAGAAACTTTTCTTAGCAAAATTTTGCTTTAATGAAGATAACTTTTCTTTTGAAAATGTTGCCCTCAAAGAGACAACTTCTCTTTGTAAATTGTAACTTTAATAGAAGGCAATTACAAAATGTTGCCCTAACTTTTTGATATTGAAAATTATATTGAAGAATGATTATGAAAATGTTGCACTAATAAATTCAACATTTCTATTAAAAAATAGGCAAATGTTGCCTATTTTAAGGCAAAGTTTTTTTTAGAAAATATTGCCTACTTAGACGCAAATAGACCTCGTCTAGCAAGGTGGTTATGCCAGACTCTGCTAGACGGGTAGCTACTAGTGAGCAAAAACTCGTCACGACTAAGCCTTCAGGCGGTCGCTTGGTATAGGGTTCTTCGAAACCAGGTACCTCTAAGGCTTCCCAGGTCCGGACGGGAGAAAAACCTGCCAAAACCCCTTCCTCGGGTGCTGGCTTGACGGTACAGACTCAGTCTGCCAGAAATCCAGTTTCCCATGTGCCGAAACCTGTGCAAAGAGAGCACACGAAGAAAGATTCGATGTCCTCTGATGCACCTCCCTCAGCCTCTACAGCACTTATAAAAAAACCCCAAAGACACATAAATACATCCAAACGGGCCTTCACAACCAGGAGCTCCGCCTACAAAATCATTAGCCGACTTGGTGAAAAACCGGTTGGTGAGCTCACTGAGCAGGAAAAACCCTCTCTCCTGTGGGCAAAAACCCATATTGAGGGTTTAAAACGTGGATCTCCCTCTGCAGAGGAAGGTAATCCTGAACGGAAGCCAACTGGAAGCTGGTTGTCGTCGCACTTAGTAGGGCGTTCCTGAATGTCTTAAGGGGTAACCCTGGACCACCACCACAATGTGAAGATGCCGGCTGGTATCAGGGTCACATTAAACTGATAGCGTGTGCAGATGAGCGTTCAGCGCTGCTGTACAAGGATGCCGTGGAGTCCCTGGGGGAAGTTTGGCAGGGCGCTAAGATTGAGGCAATACCTCTGGCCGATGTACCGCAAAGGCCCAGATCTATTGCCAAGATCCCTGCTGAGCCATCCGACCCCAAGGAGATCCTGGAAATTATACAGATCAGTAACCCCCAGCTACCCACACAGGACTGGAAAGTAGTGAGGGTTTCTGAATCTGTTGAAGAGTCCAGGAAGGCCACTGTTATAATAAACAGTGACTCTCTGCCGTCACTTCGGAAGACACAGGGGAAGATATTCTATGGATTTGGAACTATCTTCCTCCGAGTCTACAAAGGTGATGACAAAGGGAAGCCTCTAGCTCCGGTGACTACCACCTCAACAACAGCATCCACGGAGCATATGGAAGACGATTCCGCTACGTCATCGGCCAATGAAGACACTCAATCGGTCAGTGGACTTGTGGGTGACTTCTTTGGCAAGATGGAAGTGGCGGACGATGATGACATCCTTCTGGAATCGGACGACGACCCAGAGGCTGCCAACGTCACAGTCGTACATAGCGATGAACTATGATGAAGGTTACACAAATCAACCTTCATCACTCTAAAGCGGCGTCAACTGCCCTTCTCCTCCGTTTGGCTTCAGACACGGAGGAGCGTATATGTATCCAAGAACCATTTTGTATAGAGACAGGGTTTGCGGACTCAGTTTAGACGGCTATAGTACTCTGTACGCAGCCGATCAAGGTAAGACCAGGGCTTGTGTTATGGTCAAAAACATCCTTAAAGCTTTCATTCTTTCTGATTTTAGCGATAAGAACACCTGCACTGTCGCAGTAGAATGCAAAACCAGAACAGTTTGGTTTATGAGCTGCTACATGGCACATGACCAGGGTGCTAATCCTCCAAACTCCACCACCAGGAAGGCGATGTCGTATGCTAACTGCACATCATACCGTCTGGGGAAGCTCGGATGTCAATCCTCGAGGTGAGTCGCTTTTGGACTTCATAGTGGACAACGAACTAACAGTAGTTAATAGGGGTAGTGAGCCCACCTTTATTGTGACTAACAGAAGGGAGGTTCTTGATAGTACGCTTATTAGTAATAAGTTCTCGGATATGATCAGCGATTGGAACGTGTCAAAGGACTGTTCTTTCTCTGATCACATATATATTGATTTCAAATTTAATTTTGAATGTGCTTTTTGTGGTTTTTGATTTTTCCGATGATATGCATATGCAAAGGAAATTAAACTAAATGAAATTCTGTCAAAAGTGGAATAATTATTGACTTCAATCATTAAAAACACAAGTTTTGTATTTTAAAATTTTGTGCAAAGTTTTTAGTTGTAGTCAAATGAGTGAAGAAAAAAAATGGCAATAATCTGATGATTGCTTTTAAATCAAACTTTTTTTAGCGCAAAATTTTTAAACATTACTATCACTCATGTTTAGTGAGATTGCTAATTTTCCGTTCATCACTCAACATCAACAAAACGATTGCAATCATTTTGAACTATCACTAAGTATGAGTTGAAACTTCAAAATTAGTGCACTTCCCCCATATATGACAAAAAGCATGTGTTTTTATAATTGTCATTAAAAAAAGTAAAACAATATTATTTTTATAATTTCCTAAATTAAAAAACAAAAATATTTAAATTTATTATTAATCTTAGCACTTTTCTACGTTTTTCTTTTTGAAACGCTTTTTATAAACTCCACTCCACTTCACAAATACAAAATAAAAAATTACAAAAAATTATTAGCTGTTGCTTAAAATTCCGTGCGAAATAGTATGAGTTGCACTTGTTTCGCACGGAAAATAAAAATGTTGCTACAAACATTTCGCATGTTTTTCGTTCTATAAATCCAGTACAACTCTATCAACATTTTTTTCGTTTGTATTTCACAGATTTTTTTTTTATATTGAGTTTGAAAACATTTCGCACGAAATACTGAACAGAGTACCAGGCTTAATAGAAGAAACTTTTCTTAGCAAAATTTTGCTTTAATGAAGATAACTTTTCTTTTGAAAATGTTGCCCTCAAAGAGACAACTTCTCTTTGTAAATTGTAACTTTAATAGAAGGCAATTACAAAATGTTGCCCTAACTTTTTGATATTGAAAATTATATTGAAGAATGATTATGAAAATGTTGCACTAATAAATTCAACATTTCTATTAAAAAATAGGCAAATGTTGCCTATTTTAAGGCAAAGTTTTTTTTAGAAAATATTGCCTACTTAGACGCAAATAGACCTCGTCTAGCAAGGTGGTTATGCCAGACTCTGCTAGACGGGTAGCTACTAGTGAGAAAAACTCGTCACGACTAAGCCTTCAGGCGGTCGCTTGGTATAGGGTTCTTCGAAACCAGGTACCTCTAAGGCTTCCCAGGTCCGGACGGGAGAAAAACCTGCCAAAACCCCTTCCTCGGGTGCTGGCTTGACGGTACAGACTCAGTCTGCCAGAAATCCAGTTTCCCATGTGCCGAAACCTGTGCAAAGAGAGCACACGAAGAAAGATTCGATGTCCTCTGATGCACCTCCCTCAGCCTCTACGGCACTTATAAAAAAACCCCAAAGACACATAAATACATCCAAACGGGCCTTCACAACCAGGAGCTCCGCCTACAAAATCATTAGCCGACTTGGTGAAAAACCGGTTGGTGAGCTCACTGAGCAGGAAAAACCCTCTCTCCAGTGGGCAAAAACCCATATTGAGGGTTTAAAACGTGGATCTCCCTCTGCAGAGGAAGGTAATCCTGAACGGAAGCCAACTGGAAGCTGGTTGTCGTCGCACTTAGTAGGGCGTTCCTGAATGTCTTAAGGGGTAACCCTGGACCACCACCACAATGTGAAGATGCCGGCTGGTATCAGGGTCACATTAAACTGATAGCGTGTGCAGATGAGCGTTCAGCGCTGCTGTACAAGGATGCCGTGGAGTCCCTGGGGGAAGTTTGGCAGGGCGCTAAGATTGAGGCAATACCTCTGGCCGATGTACCGCAAAGGCCCAGATCTATTGCCAAGATCCCTGCTGAGCCATCCGACCCCAAGGAGATCCTGGAAATTATACAGATCAGTAACCCCCAGCTACCCACACAGGACTGGAAAGTAGTGAGGGTTTCTGAATCTGTTGAAGAGTCCAGGAAGGCCACTGTTATAATAAACAGTGACTCTCTGCCGTCACTTCGGAAGACACAGGGGAAGATATTCTATGGATTTGGAACTATCTTCCTTCGAGTCTACAAAGGTGATGACAAAGGGAAGCCTCTAGCTCCGGTGACTACCACCTCAACAACAGCATCCACGGAGCATATGGAAGACGATTCCGCTACGTCATCGGCCAATGAAGACACTCAATCGGTCAGTGGACTTGTGGGTGACTTCTTTGGCAAGATGGAAGTGGCGGACGATGATGACATCCTTCTGGAATCGGACGACGACCCAGAGGCTGCCAACGTCACAGTCGTACATAGCGATGAACTATGATGAAGGTTACACAAATCAACCTTCATCACTCTAAAGCGGCGTCAACTGCCCTTCTCCTCCGTTTGGCTTCAGACACGGAGGAGCGTATATGTATCCAAGAACCATTTTGTATAGAGACAGGGTTTGCGGACTCAGTTTAGACGGCTATAGTACTCTGTACGCAGCCGATCAAGGTAAGACCAGGGCTTGTGTTATGGTCAAAAACATCCTTAAAGCTTTCATTCTTTCTGATTTTAGCGATAAGAACACCTGCACTGTCGCAGTAGAATGCAAAACCAGAACAGTTTGGTTTATGAGCTGCTACATGGCACATGACCAGGGTGCTAATCCTCCAAACTCCACCACCAGGAAGGCGATGTCGTATGCTAACTGCACATCATACCGTCTGGGGAAGCTCGGATGTCAATCCTCGAGGTGAGTCGCTTTTGGACTTCATAGTGGACAACGAACTAACAGTAGTTAATAGGGGTAGTGAGCCCACCTTTATTGTGACTAACAGAAGGGAGGTTCTTGATAGTACGCTTATTAGTAATAAGTTCTCGGATATGATCAGCGATTGGAACGTGTCAAAGGACTGTTCTTTCTCTGATCACATATATATTGATTTCAAATTTTCCTTTAGAGTTGATTCAACTAAACCCTACACGAATAGAAGAAGGACCAATTGGTCTATCTATGCGAGTGTACTCGGAGACAAGCTGCCTATGTGCCCGGTTCTCATAGACAGTGTGTCCATGCTCGACTCCGCAGTGGAGTCATTGACTGGTGTCTTAATTGAGGCAACAAACTAATCCTGTAAAAGAATCGATAGGAAGTGCAAAGCTAAGCCCTTATGGTGGAATGCGGAGATTGCTGAAAAACTCAAAGAAAGCAGGAAACTCTTTAATCAGGCAAAACGTAATGGTGTTAGGAACAATTACAAGTCCTCAGTAAATGGATTCAAAAATCTTATCAGGAAGGCCAAGCGACAGTCATGGAGGAAATTCTGCAGCGACGTGGAAAACTCCTCGGAGACAAGTCGGCTACGTAAGATTTTATT
This sequence comes from Pollenia griseotomentosa, assembly GCA_963931875.1. Taxonomy (NCBI): domain Eukaryota; kingdom Metazoa; phylum Arthropoda; class Insecta; order Diptera; family Polleniidae; genus Pollenia; species Pollenia griseotomentosa. Next base: position 110,079,227 of record OZ007560.1, read on the forward strand.
CTCTAAACCAGCTATTCCATCGTGTATACGGAAGATGGACGGATCCTTGACCACAAACAGTCGGGACACCCTTGAGGTCCTGATGAAAACACACTTCCCAGGTTGCACTGATGATGTGCCTAGGGAGGTAACATTTAGTGGCACTCGGGATATCTCCAATATTCCGATAACTCGCCATCGTGTGGAATGGGCGGCCAAAAGCTTCCATCCCTTTAAATCTCCAGGCCCGGATGGTATTATCCCAGCGGACCTACAAAAGAACCTGGGAATATTGATGTCATGGCTCTTGGCAATATTTAGAGCCTGCCTGAGTCTCTCACATGTCCCATCAACTTGGACAACATATAAAATCGTCTTCATCCGCAAGAGTGGGAAGACATCTCACACTATGGCTAAAGACTTTAGACCAATTAGTCTATCCTCTTTTCTACAGAAAACACTGGAGAGGATTTTGGATATTCATATTAGATCATCGTTAGGACACAATTCCTTGTCACTGGCTCAGCACGCCTACACGAAGGGAAGGTCCACGGAAACTGCGCTCCACTCATTGGTGGGGCACATAGAGAGATCCCTGCACTACAAGGAATTTGCTTTAGTTGCATTCCTGGATATTGAGGGCGCTTTCAACAACGTTAGACCCGAATCGGTTATTAACGCAATGAGACATTTGGAAATCGACCCGGCGATCATTCAATTTGTCAGCAGTATCCTGCACTTCAGGCTTATCGAATCCAACTTGGGCGCCTCGAAAAACTCCAAGGTTGCGACTAGGGGCACCCCGCAAGGTGGTGTACTCTCACCATTACTTTGGAATCTGAATATGAATACCCTACTCAGGGCCATGGAAAGGACGTGCTGCAGAACGGTTGCATATGCGGATGACGTTGCAGTTGTGGCTCTCGGTAAAGATCCAAGACTATTGTCTGAACTAATGGAGTCCGCATTGGACGTCCTAACGAAATGGTGCCAGGGATGTGGACTGGATGTAAATCCTGCCAAAACGGAACTGGTACTTTTCACAAGGAGACACAAAATTCCCGAATTTGATACCCCGAGGATAAAGGGGGTCTCGCTGGAACTGTCTGACAGTGCCATGTATCTTGGGCCAATATTGGACAGCAAACTGAGCTGGAGGATGAACACCATTTCCAGGACTAATAAGGCGGCAACTGCATTATATTGATGAAAAGGGGCCATTGGCCTAAATTGGGGAATTAACCCGAGGAATGTATACTGGCTATACGAATGTCATTAAACCCATTCTATTCTACGGGGCGGCTGTTTGGTGGCCGGCGCTCAGGGTGAAGGGTCATCAAACTAGGTTTCAACGTACAATGAGAATGGTGGCGATAGCGGTAACAGGTGCCATTAGAACAACCCCCTCTAAGGCACTGTTTAAGATTTTAAACTGGTTACCACCAGACATTTTGGCGAAAAGGCTAGCTGCGAACGCGGCGGTAAGACTAAGGGCCACCGGAGCATGGAGGGATTACAATTTTGGACATGCTAATATTCTGAATGAAATTAATTGGCACATGGATGTTGATTATGTCACACCCGAGCCAATCTTTGATCCTGGCTTCACGGTAAGCATTTTGGATAACGTGGTCGACTATGATGACCTACAAATTCCCGCGAATGCGATTCAAATTTTTACGTACGGGTCTAAAACACTGTATGATGTCGGTTCTGGAATATACTCCGAGCAGCTAAACTGGAGCATTCCTATAAGGCTGCCGGACCACTGCAGTGTCATCCAGGCCGAGATAATGGCCATTCACACAGCCGCAAGGCGCATCCGGTACGGTGAAATATCTGGAGGGGATATTCACATTATTACCGATAGCAAGGCGGCCATAACATCCCTGGAGAATGTGTTCATCACATCGAGAATTGTCCGAGAATTCCGGATGTCTCTGGAGGAGATAGCGAGACATTCAATGGTCACCTTTAATTGGGTCCCCGGACACAGGGACATACTGGGGAACTGCTTGGCGGATTCGTTGGCGTATGCAGGCACCACCTTGATAGCACCACCTTATAGCGCACAAGTTTCATATTATCGCCAGTCAGAGGTGGCACGATGAAACTACCTGTGGGGAAACCAGGAAAATCTGGCCCATTTTAGATGAGAAAAGGACACGGCGGGCATTACAGCTGTCCAGACATCATCTTAGAAACCTGATTGCGGTTATAACTGGCCCATTGGGAGGCACGCCCAGAGGCTGGGGCTTTCTTACAATGACTTATGTAGAAGTTGCGGCGTGGAGAAGGAGTCAACGGAACATCTTCTCTGAAGTTGCCCGGCATTCGGAGATCTAAGACTCGAAATGTTTGATCGAAGAGACCTTGGGGACAAAACTTGTCTCTCTGATGTTGATGTAAACAGGATCCACTCCTTTACTGAATCGACCGGATGGCTGCGTGGTAATACTAGCAGCCAGATAACTTAGGACCCATGGGAGACGGTGTGACATGGTAACACAACGGGAACTAATTAATGGACCCACGTGAGCTGTGCTTGATCACGGCTGCCAATGGAACCTAGACGCAAACATTTCTTAAAAATGTTCTCCTGTTTAGAGCCAAAAAAAAATAATGCCAGTTTTTTCTTACCACATATGGCTTGTTAAAAGGCAACACCCTAATTATAGAGAAAAATACTATAAATTTATATTCGTTTAACAAAAGGATCACATAAAATAGCAGTTAAATAGTTTAAAAAAAAAACTCAAACATTATTACCAATCTCTCGGCATTTTGAATATGAATATGTCAATAGACCTCCCCACCCCATAAATCCCTCAAGACACATGTTACTTAGAATGCACAGATATACACGGATGTAACTATATATTTATCTGTGTGTGTGTAACGATGTACATACTAAGAATAAATATTGTTCCAAAAAAATAAAAAAAAAACAGAATGCAATCAATAATGAATGTGAATGTCAATAAATGGATGCATGAATGAATGCATGAATGATAGAAAGGATACGTATGCTCTTAACAGTATCATTTCAATTCGTGTATGTGTGCATTTTTCTTTGTCTTTGTCAAATTGTGTAATTTTAGTTATTTTAGTTTTTCTGTTTGTATTTTGTGTCATGTTCTCTCAAAGTATACGTGTGTATGTACTCGTGCTTTGTTTTGTATGTGTGTTTGCATGTAAATTTAAACACACTTCAAGTCAAAATTCCCAGTACAATATTAGTATGCTGTCGCAGCAAATGTCATGCAAACAACTGCGGGGCATTAACAAACAGCAACAACACTAACAACATTAAGAGAAGAAGAAATGAAAAGAATTTCATTCAAACACGAAAACACACGTGCATACAAACAAACATTGAATATAATATTGGCATTAAAAATTATCAAGATGAAAAATCTGAAAAAGCATAGAAGAATATTGTTTTTTCATCTTTCTGTTCTTTACTAAATACATTTTTCTGTTTAATAACAAAGATTTTTTTCTAATACCATTTTTTGTAATTTTTTGTTAAGAAAATACATGTATAAACTTGATTAGTTTGTTCTTAAGGATATTTTACAGAGCAAAACATATTGCAAATTTTTAGGGCATATTCATTGTTCGAAGAAAATTTCATGGTTGGATAAATGTCAATGGGAATATTTGTATAAAATGATGCAATTCATATCCTTGTTAAATGAGCATAATAAATGACTCAAATACAAAGCACTACGATGTGTCCTTTGAGCAAAATTTTTAACACGAAAGAATGAATTAAAATTTATATAAATTTAAAAGGCAGTTAAATAGATTAGGAAAAAGGCCAAAAGTTGTCGCCAAGAAAGAAACTTTTTCAGAAAACATATTGCACTAAGGAGAGCAAAATTTTTACTGAAAATTAGTTTTAAAGGACTTTTTTTAATAATTTTTTTTTCGAATGGAGTTGTGTTTTCTGCAAAAAATTCGACTTGTTATGGACATTATTTTCTGGAAATAAGTTGCCTAAAACAAAATATTTAATTTTCTATCTGTCTTGTCTTAACCGTGAACACATAAACAAAAACACAAAACCAGGGTACCCGTGTACCCCATTATAATTTTTTAATAATTTTTAACTTCACAACAAAGACTTTAATTTAGAAAGTTTAGAACAATTAACTAAATAAAATTAATACAAACACAAATCTACACCACAGTATATAAAAACAATTTTTGCTAGTGTCTCCGATTTGGGACCCTAGGCAATCATGAACATGCCTTGACAAAATTATGTTATAAGGCAGCGTTGCCAATTTAGCCATTTAGTGGCTAGATTTAGCCATTTTTCACCCTGTTTAGCCATTAAAAATGAGTTTAGCCATTAAAAAATGAGTTTAGCCATTTTTTTAGCCATTTTTCAAATTGTTTAGCCATAAAATTTTATTTGTCGTTTTTCTTTTAAAGAATAATTTTTATTTTATTATAAAAATTTATAAAAGTAAAATAAACATTTTTAACAAAACGCCTTTAATTTAAATCACAACTTTTACAAATGATGAATATCGCTATAAACTATGATGATGAAACATCTTTCAAAATAAAGGAACAGTATTCCATTATTAAATTTATAAATGGATCAACACAAATAACGCTGTTTTTTTCTGGTTGCAAGTATTTCAATAAAGAGATGCAGGCGGCAACAAAAATTTTTTAGAAATTTTAGAATTGACTAAAAAGTTGCTGAAGACAGGGTATTTAGCCAAGCAAACATCGTTAAAAGTAATTAAGGAAATAGGTTACATTAAGCCAGCGTTAATTAGATTTTTTAATTAGATAAATATTTTTACCGTAACAATAAAATGTTTTTACCAACACCACAATAGTGGAGAGGGTACTATGCGTTTGTGGTGATGTTTGTAACACCTTAAAATATTGATACTTAGCCAACCTTTCCGTATACCGATTAACTCAGAATCACTTTCTGAGTCGAATTAACGATGTTTGTCCGGCTGGCTGTCCATGTACTCCTTGTGAGCAAAGTACAGGTCGCAAATTTGCAGATAATTTAATAAAATTTGGTACATAGGTTTTAATATGGTGAAGGGTATCATCCAGTCGGGGTTGACCGCTATACTTTTTTACTTGTTTATTGTAGATCTGGACTCAAAAGGTTGGGTTACTGTTGTCGGATTATGATTTTCCTTCAAGTTATTTAAAACTAATAGAATTAATTTTTTAAATATCTTTTAAATTATAATTAGTATTGTGGTTATTTTGTTGAACTATTTATGGTTTTTAATCCAAATTTTTAATAATTTTAATTAGGCTCAAGTTCATTAAATTTAATTTTCATTAAATTATTTTTATGAAGAAAGGAATTTTACAACATGAAAATCAATTAAAATTGTTATTGATAATCCTTCATTATTGACCGTGGCCGGGGCTCGAACCCAGGCCGGCAGGTTACCATGACATGTTTCGATCGCAACCACTCGATCTCCTCAGATGGATTTGCCGTCTTACACTCGCAGCCATCGACGACTGCTGACGTCAATAGTCAAACATCAATCCTTAAACCAAATTGTATTTTAACCTTTGGTAGATCGAAGTTTGCTTTTTTTTTTTGAATGATTATCCATTTTAATTGATTTTACATGTTCTTCTGTTTTTTTTTGGTTTTTCGTAAAAAAAAAAAAAACAAAATCTTTTAAATTATTAATTTACGTTTATTCTTTTTTAAGAAATTGATTGTAACTTACAATTTCATCGTAAACAACCATAAATGAATTATTTCTGTTTTGTTATTGAATTTTAATGTGTTTTTATTTAAAAAAGCTTTAGCCATTTTTTAGCCCTTTTTTAGCTATTTTTTTCCGTAAATTTAGCCATTTTTGTTCACCAAGTTTTGGCAACACTGTTATAAGGTTAAGATCCATGTTAAAGTTCTTTTTAGATTTCTTCTATCCATCTATATGGCACTTAAGGATGGGCGTTTATGAGGGACCTTTGGTTAATTTTGAACCTACCATAATTAAATTATATAAGTTTGAACTAAATTGAATCTATATACCAACCTTATAAGATGGTTTATGGTCACGAAGGCCCTATTCCAGCAAGAAGCTTGTATTGGGCCTATGTGAAATTAGGGACCAATTTTCAATAGGCTTGCACCTTGTACCAATTAGAACAAAATATACTATGTACAAAATTTCATAAAATTATCTCCAAAATTGCGACCTGTACTTCGCGCACAAGGTGTACGTGGAGAGCCAGCCGGACGGACATCGTTATTTCGACTCAGAATAGGATTCTAAATGGGATTCGGTATGCTTAAAGGTGGGTCTATGACCAATGTTACAAACATCAGCACAAATGCATAATACCCTTTCTACAAGGGTACCCTGTTTATGTGTTTGCGTAGGTATCATCTTTAAAAGCTTATAGCCATTAAACAACTATCCCGAACTTCATAAATAGGCAATAAAACGACACAATAAGATTTGAATTTTCTAGATCTAAAGTTTCAATGTTCTATTTGCATTAACTGTGCAGTTACAAACGTTTAAAGTCGGTAGTGCCCACACGGTACTCTGTTATGAATTCTAGGGTTAATTGCCTGTTTTCATTTTCTAAAAACAGGCAGTATATAGAGGTTTATATTCTCTATACAAAAGTTGTCTTGAACAGAACAACATTATATACAGAAAAGTTTCGTTAAAGAGTAAAACATTTTGTACAGAAAAGTTTTCTTTGCTATAAAAAAATTATATCTATGATAACGTGATTCTCTGTTGTCTATTTAAGAGCAAGATTTTCTATAGAAAAGTTTCCTAATGCAAGCTAGTTTCTTTAAAAAATCTGAGTCTATGAGAGCAAATTTTATTGAAAATGAGAACAAGATTTTCTTTTAAAAAAGTTCTTTGGGAGAAAAGATTCTATAGAAAAAAATTTACACTATGAGAGCAATATTTTTTGCAGAAAATTTGGCTCTACGAGAGAAATAGTTACCAAAAAAAATTTACCTTTATTAGAGCAAAGAGTTTCTTTAAAGAAAATGCCTGTTTTGAAGCAAGAAGCAACAGATTCTTTATAAAAAAAAATTGCATCTAAAAGAGCATAATTTTTTAGAAAAAATGTTGCATCTATGAGAACTGAATTTGGATAAAAAAGATTTTATATAAAAGAAAAAGGTTCTCTATAGAAAAATTACCTCTATAAAAGCAAAATTTGCTCTAAAAAAGTTGCCTCTGTAAGAGCTGAATTTTTTATAGAGAAATTGTTAATTTTTATAAACAAGTTTTCCAGACAAAAGATGCCACTTTGAGTGCAAGAATTTCTATAGAAAATTTAAGCTCTGAGAGCACAAAAGAGAGATGGTCTCTAAAATGTTATCGCTATTGAAATCTCAATTAAGATACAATTGTTTGCCTCATTTAAAACTCAAATCCTATTTTAAACATTTTTATCCAAGTTTCCAGCTAATTTTATTGTTTTCCATTCATTTCCTTTACTACACACAGAGTCAAAGTTTTAAGTATATATTTGCAGTGCAAATACGTTGCAAAGAATTTTTCTTAGAAAACAGTTCTTTTGTAAATTAATAACAAATAACAAAAAAAGGACGAAAAGTTTAATTTAATTTCATTATTGTTAATGTTGCTTCTCGCAAGTTTTTTTCCATTATTGCATTTTTCCTTTCTTTTGTTAAAACTTTTAAGTTTTACAATTTCTCTTTTTTTAAGCATTTTGCAATGGCGGTGGCATTAAATTGGCCTGCTGATGGCCACGATTAAACGAGCACGATTACAAGTAAAAGCTTCTGCAGCAGCAGCAGCAGCACCATCAACAATAACAGTATTCTTTCTGAGAAAAGCAACTGTGCATTTCTAATACAAGTTCTTGTAGCATTTTGTTGCAAGCAGAACAAGAAAACCATGTGTAAAGAGGTTGATTGGTTTGCTGGGTATCAAACATTAGACTAGATTTGTTTTGTAACTTTTTTTCTTTAGTACTTACTTTGTAAATGGAATTGTTGTAACTGTTGTTGTTGTTGATGTTTGTGTTGTTCCTGTTGTAATTGTAGTTGATGTCCTTGTTGCACATAAGCCATGTTTTTCTTGTAAATTCTTGAAAAAAAAATTAAGAATTTGCACTGTGTTTTGTAATTTTACATTTTATTCGTTAGGGGGAAGTTAAGAAGAAGAAGAAATATGAAATGTTGTTTCCTCTCTCGCTCTCTTTTGCTTTTCAGTTAGTGTACACCAACCATTCATGCTTCTGTGTAAAGCAAATTTGCTTCCTTAAATTTACTCGTTTTAGTTTGTGCCACAAATTTTAAAACATACTTTGTTATTTTTGTTTTTTTTTCCTTCTATTTTCTTTTCTTGGGAATTTCAAATTGGCTGTTTATCATTCGTGTAACTGAGCTTTTGTTGGAAATGCTGCAAAAAACAAGAATAAATAGTATATTTTATTAAATTTAATTGTTGTCAGGGAAATGAAGCAAGAAAAGATTTTTTATTTTGGTTTGTAGTAAAAAATAAATTCCCTCTTTTGCTTTTCGCAAAAAATAAAATGAAATTATTGGTGGCAATGTTAGGCACATAATCTTTCAGAAAAAGAAGAGATTAAGAGATACGTAAACAAAAACTTAACCGATTATACTGGATTTAAATCCCAAACTAAAAAGAATTGGACACCGATCTTGTTTTTTTCTCTTGAGTCTTTCAAAAGTGGGAGTGTGAAAGACGGGCAGAAGGACAAAGCTAAATCGAATTCGAATTACCGAAGGACCCATAATAAATCCTTATGGGCTCTTAGATAAAGATTAAATAAATGTTACATGTAATGACAAACTTAGTATACCCTCATTCACAACTAAAGGGTGGTTAAATTTTAAGGGCCGATGCTGATTTTAACAAAACACAAATTTTTTAGGAAATTATTGTCATTTCTTTTTATTATGATAATATTGGTGTTGTTCAATTATGTATGGAACAAAATATCGGGGCAATTGGTCGCCGCGACGTCGGCGGCACACCTCCGATGGTCCAAATTTTCGATGGGGCTGAGGCATAATTGAGGTTCTATGCCGTTAATGTGCCGAATTATCTCATCCTTTAGCTTTTGAATTGTTGCTGGCTTATCGACGTACACCTTTTCTTTCAAATAACCCCAAAGAAAGAAGTCCAACAAATCACATGATCTTGGTGGCCAATTGACATCGCCACCACGTGAGATAACACGGCCATTGAATTTGTTGCGCAAAAGAGCCATTGTTTCGTTAGCTGTGTGGCATGTGGCGTCGTCCTGTTGAAACCACATATCGTCCACATCCATATCTTCCAATTCGGGCCATAAAAAGTTCGTTATCATCTCACGAACACCATTCACAGTTACTGCCTGACCGGCCTCATTTTGGAAAAAATACGGCACGATGATGCCGCCAGCCCATAAACCGCACCAAATAGTCACTCTTTGTGGGTGCATTGTTTTTTCGACAATCACTCTTGGATGATCATTCGCCCAAATGCAGCAAGTCTACTTATTGACGAATCCACTGAGGTGAAAATGTGCGTCATCACTGAAGATGATTTTCTTCGAAAATTGATCATCCACTGTTGCCATTTCTTGCCACCATTCTGACCATTGACGACGTTTGGAATGGTCAAGAGGCTTTAGTTCTTGAGTCAATTGCACCTTGTAAACGTGTAAATGTTAAGTCTTTATGCATAATGTTCTTCAACGACGAGCGTGAGAGCAACTGTTGGGCATGACGACGAGTTGAGGTGGACGGCTCTTCAGCTACACTATCGCGAACAGCAGCAATATTTTCTGCAGTACGAGCAATCACTGGTATTTTCACATCTCCTACAGACCCGGTTTGCTCAAATTTTTGCACGATTTTTCCGATTGTACGCACATTTGGACGATTAAATTGACCGAAAAAATGACGAAGTGCATGATATGCATTTTGATTTGAACGCCCATTTTCATAATAAGCCAGAACAACTTTAACGCGTTGCTCGATTGTGTATCTTTCCATGGTTCAAATTTGAGTCAGTCTGAAATTGAGAAATGTCAAACAAAATGCAGAAACAAACTTGACGTTTAGGTGTGGTTCACATTCAACATCATTAACCATCACATTAACCACCCTTTAGTTGTGGTGCACTGCATACAAAAAAGAATTTTCTGGAAAATGACAAACATTTCTATAAAAAACATTTTACTCAGAGAGTTACATTTTCTATAGAAAAAATTTGGCTCTAGTAGGGCAAAATTTTCTAAAGAAAAATTTTGTTATATTGGTCTTCAGAAAAGTTGCCTCTATTAAGAAAACATTTTAACAGAAGAGTTACCTGTACTACGAAAACTGGGCAACATTTTTCATAGAGATTGTGCCTCTTATACTACAACATTTTCTATGTAAAGCCATTATTAAAACCAGAACATTTTTATAAAAAAGTTGCCATTATAAAGGCCACATTTAATAAAGAAAAGTTGTCTCTTACAGAAGTTTGTCTTCAATAGGCGAACATTTTGTACAGAAAAATTTTCAAACGTTCATACATATAGTTTCCTTTATTAGGAACCAATTTTCAATAGGAAACTGAGCAGCATTTTCCACAGAATCGGGCAACATTTTATATAGAATATAAAATATTAAATATAGAAAACGTGTCTCGCAACATTAGAGTAACATTTTTTTAAATAGCTTATATTAGGAAAACATTTCAACCATACAAATATGGTGGTTAAATAAAATTCTTAAATTTGGCCCCTGCTGCGCGTAGGATGCCCACCATGGGTCAAATGTATGACCAGCGCCACTTTATTTTCCATCTCAATCATTTATTTCTAACATACCTACCCGCTATCTCAATTCCTTAAGGGGGTTCCCATACAAAATGTTCAATGCAGACTAGAAATATATTGAAGAAAAAGTCCCATAAATGCCAAGGAGTAGCCCCTAGTGGGATTAAATGTATGACTGACCTCAATTAGTTTTTTGTCCTTAACATTTTCTCGAGACATACTTGCCCCTTATCACCACTTCTGAGGGGGGCTCCCATACAAATATTGCGTTTTATGAAATTCTTAAATTAATTAAAATTTTTCGACTTTTGTGAATAAAATCAAAAGTGGGTAACAGATTTTAATCATGTATGGTTTATTTTGGCGCCCTAAGTTCAAATTGAACGTTTTATCTAACTTTTTTTTACTATTGTAATCAAAAATTTTATAAATAAAGGAATGGAAAAAAAAAAAAAAAATGGTTTATTTTGTATGCAATTTCGTTTTTTATACGTCTGGAAGACTAGCTGCCTTTTCCAATTTGTTATCAATTTTTAAAAAACAAAAATTTCGAAATTTTGATAAAAAACTATTTTTTTCCAAAAAAAAAAAAAAAAAAAATATGTTTCTAAAACGACTGCGCATATTAGAAAAAAGATTTACCTGTCTTAAAGGAAATTTTATTGCAAAATTTTTAGTTTTTTCAATAAGCTAAAGCGTTTTTGAGTTACGAGAACATATGTTGTGCAACCTCCTCCATTTTCGAAATAACGGTATATCTCGAAAACCAGAGCTAACCTAAAAAAACGGTTAGCACCACTGGCCAACCTCTGGTCCAAATGTTATTTTCGATTCAAGTTCATGAATGTATAATTTAGTTTTGTATGTTTAATCAGGAAGTACCAGTTTAAAACCAAAAAGTGCCAAAAAGTTCCCTCTTAGATATAGTTTCTCAATCACTCTGGATTCTGCATGATGCATTTTATGTTTATAGGTTCAGTATTAATAAATTCAGAACTGCGCATGTTTATTTTTATCTTTCTATACCAAATATTATCGAAAATTTAAAAAGTACCAGTTGAAGAACAAAAAAGTACCAACAGTTTTCATCTTTTAGGTTCTCATTTACTCAGGACCCAGCATAAATTTATGTTTTTAAGTTCAATATTATAGAAAATTCTAAAACTACCACATACAGTACCACAGAAGTAAAAGAAAGAGATTTTATTTCCCGTAATTCCCTTTTTTGATAATCTTTTCTCCCCTTTAAAACATGAAAAATTTAAATTTTGTTGTGGGAGAGAAATATAACTAAATACATTTTATCTTTGTTTGTATAATATTTTGTAAAAAACAAAAATACCAAAAATAGGTAAAATTTTCCCCTTAAACATTCGAATTTCGAAAAAGTACCAAATTTATACGCATGTTTTTTTAGATATGTTACGAATTTGGTAAAATCTTTTTTTCTACGTTTATTGGTTTAAAAGATAAATGTGGTGACAAAGAATTTCCAAAGTACAAGTTATACACGTTTACTCCCCAAAAGCACCAAATTTGAAAAAAGTACCAGACGCTTGTCCGCTTATTTTTCTAAAGAACAACGATAAGTATTAAATTTTCTTGTATCTCCTTTAGTTTTGCCGATATGAGGTTATCACATTTACCTGTTTTACCATTTTTACCCCATCAGATCTTAATAAAAGATATATTGTGCACTTCTGTAAGTAAATAACTCTCAAATGGTGTATTTTTGGTTCAAATCGGTTGACAAACAGAGGAGGGAAGTGTTCTTAACGCTTTTGTTTAAATTTTGTACAAGCATTAAACAAATACTTAAATAAAAACTAATGAAAAAGTCAATTTTTCTCTATTTTTAAATTCCCTTAATTTATATTTATTTTTCAAATCAACCAAAGTTTTTTTTTGTTCTTTTTTTTTGTTTGAGGCAACATTATCAGGATTATAGAAATCACTCTATTACACTTCAAATTGGTAACATTAATTTTCCCCCGTCTCAAAAAAAAAAACCGAAAATGGACATCTATTAGCGTTTTATTTCTCTTCGCAAATGGCTTTTTTTTCTTGGCTGCAGTATGGAAAACTCACTTTAAGAAAAAGAAAATTAATGATAATAAATTCAGTTTTATTTCACAACTGTTTTCATAAAGGAAGAACATTTTTGCTTTTCATTTTTGGTCAATTAACTGTTTTTATTTCCACTATCCTTTTTGGTTTCCTACATTACGAGTGTTTTATGTTGTTTTTTTTTTTTTTTTTTTTTTTTTGGTTTCATTTTTTGCCAATTTTGAAATCATCAATTCACGGAAGATTCCATTTTGTTCATTACACTTCGTAAAGAAAATAAAATAACAATAAAATTTAAATTTAAGTTGCATGTTTAAAATATAATATGAAATAAAAAAAAAAAGAAATTACTTGTTATATTAAAATTAAAACGATGTTTTAAGAAACGAAAAATTTAACGCCTATTTTACAAAAAAAAAAAAAAAACTGGAAATAGAAACATGTCATTGCATGTTTGAACTCAGTAGGCGTTTTGGTGACATGGATTTAATTTTCTTTTTAAGAAAATAAGAAAAAAAAAAGAATATAGAAAAACTAAAAAGAAAAAACCATAAAAGAAAATAAACAAAAACAAATGCTAACCTTAAAACCACAAAGGCTAATTTGAGCTTAAAAGTATCTTTTTAGAATCCAGAAAAAAAAATTTGGGTGAAAAAATCATTAAATTGTTGATAAGTTTTGGATTTACATAGTAGTAATTAATTTCTATTTAATTCAGAAACAATAGCAATAACAAAAAAAAAAAAAAAATAATATTGTACACCAAGTTAAAAACATACAATACATACAGTAGCCCGCAAAACTAAGAACACACCAACAGCTATTTAAAATTTTCAACTATTTTTCTAAGTTTAGGCAAAAACATTAGCACAAAACCCACATTCATTTTAAACGCGCCTTTGGATAGAAATCAGTTACAAGTGCCACAAAAATATCCGTTTAACTATAAAAATATCAAAATATTTGCTAAAATTTTACCCGACACTGTGCGATGGTGTCTAAAGAATCAAGTAGTTGTCTGAAACTATCAATAGTAGGCGATAGTTTTTTAAAAACCATTGATAACTAACGATAGTTTTCGAGAGTTTTTAAAACACAATCAGGGGTGTTCTAGAAATCGAAAACGCAAAACGCAAGAATTTGGAAGTAGTTTTTAATACACTTTTAATTTAATTTGTATAATTTTTGTTATAAAATTTTTATTAATTGAGCAATATTTGCATTATATCTGGGATGAAGTTCTCTTATTACAAAAATCTTATTTAAAAACGACGTTTAACATTTTAGCGTTTTGCGTTTTCGATTTCCAGAACACCCCTGAATATTTCCTGCAAAATCCAAAACATTTATAACGAAATCAGTATGAAACTTTAAACAAATAAAACTTTATATCTTAGAATACGAAGAGCCCCAAGTAAATAATCAGTTAACTAAGTCTACTTTTTAAAATTGTGTTTCTTTAAGTGGTTGTCATTTTTAGTCATCGTCCAGACTGCTGTTGTAAAATTCTGCTTTGAAATTGCATTAATGTCCAGATTATAAAATTCTAGTTTAAAATAAAATTCTTTGTATTTTAATCTTCTCTTTTCTCTTCTCCTTTTAACGCTTTTCATATAAATACAAATACACCTACAGCCAACTTTAAGTTGAAAATTACAAAACAAAACAGAATACATGAAACTTAGTAGTACCTCTTACCATTCTTGTCGCCTCTCTCGCCATAAAACTCAAGAATTGATGCGGAAAATATAGACTGATTTTTAACCATCACACTAAGGGTTAAATGACTGGTTTTTGAGGCAAAAATTCAATTTTTAAAGTGAACTATTTCAAAAAAGTGATAACGGCATTTTGTACTTAACATTTTGAAATAACCAAAAATAAAAAATTAGAAGCGGTTGGCAACTCATGGCTTTAAACCAAGCTGTCAAAGTTGTAGTTTTTTTGTTTGTTTTGTTCTCTGATATTCAGCTTCATAGTGTCTTACATTTAAACAATTGTTAACCAAAATATTATAACATTACACAATTTTTCTAACATGGAAAATATTAATTCAGGTACGTAAAAATTATATTATTAATAAAATTCATAAAAATGTTGTTGTAGTAAATAATTTGTTGTGATAAAGCGTGTCGTCTTTTCTGTGTAGTTTTGGTTTTCGACCATGTGATTCTTGAAGTAGTACTTTGTTTATTTGGACGTATTGGTTAAACAATATATATGTGGAGAAAGGTAATTATGTGTACTTTCATGTGTTTGTAGAACCAACTGCAGCCAACTGCTCTAAACTATTTATATTCGCCTTTTTAGATTGCGTAAAAATAAAAAACACAGATATATTTAAATTTTGGTTGGAAAATAATCGAAATGCTAAAGCTGTAGTTAACTGGATTTTTATGAAATTTAACAGAAGTGTGGATGACGAATGTATGGCAACAATTAAAAAGAAAATTAACAATTTTTGTGCAAATGCTAATCAAAAGTGGAACAAGAACAAGAGATGTGCAAAGAAATTTGAAAAAAAAGAAAGTTTATGGTTATCGAATATGACTGAATTTAAAATATCTGAAAGTGATGTCGCAAACAAAAGAGGTCGTCCTCATGTTGAATATAGCGAGGGAAGTGCGCGGCAAAAACGAAAACTTGCTTCCAAAATATCGTCCATACAAGGACACGATACCAAACTATTGGTTCATGCTGCTTCAATATCAGCTCATGCATCAAAAGAAAATGATTTAAATTTTGTTTTAAAGGAAGCAACTTCATCTCCATCTAGGGCTACTAAAATGAGAAAAGTTTTAACCTCCAGTGACAAAAAACCATTACCACTCTCCCCTGATGAAGCATTACTATTTTTAATAGAAAATAATTTAACAAAGAAACAGTACATTAACATTAGAGAAATGAGCAAGTCAAGAAACTGTGATATTTATCCACATTACCAAAAAATCCAAGAGTCCAAACTTCAATGCCGACCTGAAGGACTATCGGTAACGGAATCATCAGCACAAGTTCCTTTGCAGAGCTTGGTTAACCACACAGCAACAAGAATTTTATCCTACCAAGAAGAAGTTTTGATGCAAATTGCTGAGCTGAATGAAGTCACATTAGTTTTAAGTTATGGTTTCGACGGTTCCACAGGGCAAAGTTCATTTAAACAAATATTTAGTAACAAAGCCCCAGAAAGCTTAGATAACTCGCTATTTGTTACATCAATTATACCACTAAAAGTTATCACGCCGCATTATGTAACCGTTTGGATAAATCCGACACCTCAATCTGTTCGTTTTTGCCGACCACTTAAAATTGAATTTATAAAGGAAACCAAGGAGCATATTTTAAAAGAAAAAAACAATCTGGATGTGCAAATAAAAAATCTTAAGCCTTTAGAATATTTTTTGGTAAATGGTAGAAAGATATCAGTAAAGTATGAACTAATTATGACTTTAATTGATGGGAAAGTCTTGAACGTGCTTACCGAAACAAATTCTTCTCAGTCTTGTCCAATATGTGGTGGAAGTCCGAAGCAGTTTTTATCAATAAATGATTTAAGCTCATTGGTGTTCCAGCCAAAGCCAAATACATTAAAGTATGGCATAAGCCCATTACACGCCTGGATTCGATGCTTAGAATTTGTCCTGAATCTTGCATATAGACTTAGTATTAAAAAATGGCAAATTCGAAGTGCAGAGGACAAAGTACTAATGCAACAGAGGAAAAGTGAAATTCAACAACAATTCTGGGAGAAAATGGGTCTTTATGTCCATAAGCCAAAAAGTAATGGAAGTGGCTCAACAAACGATGGCAACACGGCGCGAAGAGCTTTTTCAAATCCGGAATTGTTTGCGTCAATAACAAACGTTAACATCGAGTTTTTAAAAAACTTAAGAATCATACTAATTGCAATTTCTTGTAATTTTGAGTTAAGTGTCGAAAACTTTAAAAGTTTTTGTTATGCAACTGCCGAACTATATTTCCAAAATTACGAGTGGTACCCAATGTCAGCAACCTTGCATAAAATTTTAGCACATTCTTCACAAATTATACAAGCCTCAATCGTGCCTCTTGGATGCGCTGGAGAAAATGCTTCTGAGGCAAGAAACAAATTTTATAAAAAGGATCGCACTGAGCATGCACGAAAGGACTCCAGAGAACACAATATGTCTGATGTTTTTAACAGAGCCATGGATTCTTCTGACCCATTCTTATCCAGTATTTGTCTAAAGGCCCGTCATTTAGCAAAGAAAAAATTAAAGCTTCCTAGAGAAGTTATTTCTCTTTTAAAGATTCCTGATATTCCTGAGTATCAATTTCCTACTACGTCAAGTGCTATCGTAAATGAAGATTTTTATGATTTCGAAGAGGATGCAGTGGTTCCACCTAATTTTAATATAGAGCTAGAAGTTGATGAAACGCTTGACAATTACGATGTAAGAGTTTATTATAAAATACTTACTTTTACACAATTTAATGCTCTCTTTTCAGTGGGATTAAATCTTGATGGCATTATCGGCACAAATAAATTTGTAAGCTGAGCTTAAGACTAGCAAAAGAAGGCTTAGTAAATTTTATGATTGAATGTTATTTACTGAATTGACTTTATTTTTATTAATTTGAATAGTAAATAAATGCTTTTTCTAACCGAATGGTGTTTTTATCCAAAGGACGTTTTTTATTATTAACCCACTGCTAAGCTTACTTTTTCTGTCACTGAAAGTTGATGTGGCAGTGGGTTAATTAACTAAGTTTTTTTACTTAAATATTGGTAAGCAACATAAAGATTTTATGAAATTATTTTTATTTCCGGTGACCTTAAACATGGAAAACAATATAACTACTGAAAGTGGGCGTGGTTAGGGCGGATTGACTATCAATTTTAATCGAAGACTAAGGTATCCATCATAGACATCTGTACAAAATTTTAAAGGTCTAGCAGTTTCCTGTGATTTATTGCCTTAAAAACCGGTCATTTAACCCATAGTGCATCAGTACAAAAATAAAAAAAAACAAGTAAAGGCCCAGTTAGTCTTTAATTTTTATTCTGTTACGAATCAACTGATTTGTTTTTGTTATTAAAAAACCTCAACTGAGTTGAGTTGTAAACCGTAATAGGGGCCTAAAGCTTTGATAATGTCACAAGTAAAACTAGTGTTTATAATTCTTATTCGCTGAACAGTTTTATTTGTAAAATATCTTTAGTTTTTATAAAACCTCGAGCTTGACTAATTTTTATTTTAAAGATTTTGTTGTTCGTGCTTAATTCCCAATTTTTATTCTTGATAAAAACACTGAAATTTATTGTTGATGGGATAAGCTATTACAATGCGCATTTCACTGGTTGCTTAGGCCAGATCGTCAGGAAACGTCATCCATAAAGATTTTAGAAAAACTAAAGATATTTAACCAAATAAAACTGTTTAGCGTATAAGAATCATGAGCAACAGTTCTACTTGTAACAATATCAAAGTTTAAACAAAAACATCAACCGTAAACAGTGAGTTTATCTCTTCTTACATTCCCCACTACAATTGATTGGAATTCTTCCAACATTAATTGTAGTTGTAAGGGCCATTATTACAACCTAATGATAAAGTTGCTGATAGTTAACGTGAACAATAGCTATCTTGAACGATAAAGTGACCAATAAGTTTTTTCTATTATTACAACTGTCCGATAAAATAAAAAATGTAATTTATATACTGTGGCACCATTGCAGTATATACCGACTACTTTTGGTTGTTTAAAATACTTAGTGGCAACGACTTAGTTTTGTTTTATTTATTAATTAAAAACAAAAGTAAATTTTTGTGCTTTATTTCTGGTTTTAATGGTAAATTGTTTTGTTTTTTGTGTTAAATTGTGTTTTTTGCAAAAGTTGAGTAATTTAAGACTATCATTGAAGTTACCATATATTCAGCAGAAAATGTGGCATCCTCAAGTTCTTAAAGTTTACTTGTAAAGTTACCGTGAGGACAAACCTGATGTTAGCTTATCAGTCACTTTTTAGGTTAATGTTAACTTGTAATAACCAAAAACTATTTATCTGTCAGATAGCATCCTAAAAATAACTATTTGTAAGTTGTAATAATGGCCCTAAGTAGGTTAAGAAAAAACAAAATGCAAAAAACAACTTGCAAAAGCATGCTGCCAGTTAAGTTTTTTAGGCCGTGCACTTGCCAGTTTATTATTATTTATTTAAATTTCGAAAGGTCGAATAAGAACAACTTTGATCTTTGGATGAAGTTTCCTGACGATCTGGCCTAAGCAACCAGTGAAACGCGATAAGAATAGCTTATCCCACAGAAAAAATTATTATGATTGATATACTTACCCGTATTACACTCTACAGAATGATAAAACACCAACATCATGCCCGATATGGTTTTTACTTTAGAAATCTTATGTACATATTTACACAAATATATAAACTAAATGAGAAGCAAGAGTTCAAATTTACTTTTTAACCCTTCGTGGTACACATGAGTCTGGCCGGACCTTTTTCAATGTGTATAGAAAATCAAAACAAGCGTAAGCCGGAGGGTTAAGCACAACGAAAAGTTTAATCTTTTGTAACTTGATTTAAGAATTTCATACTTATTTCAGGAAATTCCGGGATTGATTTTCGAAAGTAATCCCATTTAGGATTATTTTGAATACGTTTTAGTGTTATTCGTAATTGAATTTTTGAGTACGAGTCGTACTTTAAGTAATCATAAAAAACTTGATTTATCCCGAGAGTTTTTCTTTCTGTGCATCAACAATAGATTTCAGTTTATCAAAAGTATGAATTGGGAATTTAGCACATTTAAACGAAACTTTGTTAATGAATTTTTGACCCCAAGAAAAACGTTGAGAATCGGTGCATTCTGTCGGGAATTTATGCTAGTTTTTGTAACAAAAATATCATATTTTTTTGAAGGTTTTTCCCCATTTGGGTTCATTACTATTTTCCTACTAACCCTATTGTGCTGGATTTGAATCCCAAACTGCTTAGGAGAACTAGGAAGAGGTTGACAGGAATTGTTTTCTTTTATTTTGAGTCGTTCGAAAGTGAGCGGGATTTCAACAGACGACTAGAATTACTCAAGGCCCCAGAATATATGCTATAATCTATGGGGTCTTAGATGAATATTTAACAAGTTTTACACGGAATGACAAACTTGTTATACCTTCATTCACCACTAGTTGTGGTGGAGGGTACAAAAAGCACCTCAGATTTTACCTTCTGACGTAAATTATTACATACCACTATTTTAAAATTGTTTCTTTTTTATATCTTGAGCATATCAAATTTCTTTACAGTGTTGAAAATGTTTATTTTTCCCAAAAAAAAAAAAAAAAAAAAAAAAATCTTGGTTATAATTTCTGTTAAAAAATACCTAACACTCTTTGCCTTAACGCCAGTAATTTTTCCGTTAACACTTCTCTTTTACACTCAAACTTATGGTTAGTTTCCTGCAAAATAAAAAAATACTTTATAAAATTCTTAATGCTACTGGTAAAACCATCAAAATGTGGTCTCTGATTTTCCATTTATTTTACAGTTTTTTTTCTCATCCATGTTAATTGTAAAAAACATCTTAAATAAAATATAAAATGATAATCAAGCAATTATAATAAAGGAATGCACAAAAAAAAGCATTGCTGTTGGTGTAAGTTGAGGTGCAAAGGTGTTTGTGGGTGTGAGTGTGTCTGTAAGAGTATTTAAAGTAGGTTTTAATTTCGAGTGATTCTTGAGAAAAATTAAAACGAGACGACAATTGCTGCTTATTACGTCATTACGAAAATAATTAATAAAAGTAACAACAAAAATTTAAACAACAAAACCATTATAAATAAGCAACAAACAACATTTCAGTAACATAAAAACGACTATTCTGAAGAGAAAACTAATTTTAAAGAATAAGTGTCAGTAGGATACAACAACTAAGATTATTTAACTTGTGTGTGTGAAATACATTTAGTAACATAATTATCCTTTTTATTGTTGTGTTGTGTTGTGTTGTGTTGGCTGGCTAAATTCCTTAATTCTGATAAAAAAACAAAATGTGGGGCATTCTTTGTGAAAAGACAACCAAAAAAAAAATACTTTGCCAAAATTCCTTTATATTTGAAATAACTACTGCTCTAATAGATACGAATGTGTGTGCAAAATATGTTTTTGTATGTCGTTTATTTGTCGAGTTATGGGTTTTACTGTTTTAAAAAAAAAAAATTTTAACAAAACAAAACAAAACAATTCCGATACCTGATTCTTATAGGAAATCGTTTGATCTTTTCAAAAAAAGAAATTTAAAAAAATTTTCGTCTGCAAAATTGGAAATTACCAATTAAAATTTAGGATTTTCTAACTTCGGCTCATTTGTTTTACCAAAATAAGCTTCGAATTTGTGTCATCTTTATGCTGTGAAAATTTGAGAATGAGAACTCTATAAGTTTTAGCGTTGTGCAAATTTCTTTACACGCGTAACGCTATTCAAAACCGAAATTGATAATTTTGAACTACAATTTTTCTAACTCAGACGCGACTTCAGATGATAAATATTTCACAGCTGGCAGCCTTGCCAGACCTGTGGGTTTGAGACCCCTAAATGGATAACCTTGTACCTAAAAATATTGAATTAAGCCATTATATGAACACTCTGGTAACTCTTTAAGGCACAACAAAAAACTAGACTAGAGGAAAAGAAAACATTGTGTAGCACACATTAAGGTTGTGGCCGATAAATGCATAAAACCGTAAATAAAACAGTAAAATTAATGAAAACGAGAACATGAATACCGTTTTTTTTTTTTTTGCTACGAAATTGCGGTAAATTTTGTTTTTGTTATTTAAGTAATTTTCTTCGTTTACATTTTTAACATTTTAAGGGATGCTGACAATTAAATTTAAGGGAATTAACATTTTATCCAGTAAGAGAAAAAGCTCTTTTTGGCACTCTAAGCAACAAAGATACAAAAAGATTTTTATAGTTGTTAAACTGTCAGATTTTCATTTTAAGTTTGACATAATTTTGACATTTTCCTTGTTGACATTATTGTAAAAAGATTCCAATATGTTTCGTATTTTTGAGCTCCTTAAGCTTTTTCTGTTTATTTTACAAAAAAAAAAAAAAAATGTAGCGCTTGCGCTGTACTGGTTCATCCTTAGCACATTTTCCTTGTTTTCAGTTCATTTTCTTTTTTTCTTTTCATTTTGATTCTCTAGAAATGTTGGAAAATGTATAAGAAAATGGCAATAAACACATGTGTTTATTCACCCAAAAACAATGTCAATGGAACTTAAAAGCATTAATAAGCCCTTAAGTAATACTTTACTACCAACGCCATTATCATCTTCAACGTCATTATAAAGATTTTGTATCTGTGTATGTGTTTACAGCCAAAATCTGCTCTGCTAGTTCTTACTCTACAATTTTTTTTATTTTCTTCTTTTGTTCAAGATTCCTTCTGTTGTAGCTGGTGTTTTTGTAGTATTTTTATAGGATTAAATAAATTGCTTATGCCTGCTTGTCTTGTTCCACCAGCTCTCGTTCCTCACTTGCGAACACTCATACATTTTCATTTCATTCACAGTATTTGGTATGCCAGATGGCGTATGAGTTATTTTTTTTTTTTTGTTTGATAATAAATACGCGTCTTTTTGTTTGGGTGAGTGTGTTGTTTAAGTTCGTTGTTTGATTGTTTTGTGTTCAGTCAGTCACTTTTACAGATTTAAATGGTTTTGATAAATATGTTTGTGTAGTTTAACCATTTTTTTTTTACAAAAATTGTTGGGAAAAATATGATTTCGTATATGAGCATTTCCACGGGTATGCCAACCACGACTCAAAATATAAAACCCTTAAAATTTTCTTAAAATATGGTACAAGGCAGATGTACTAAACGTTATTACAGTTTTTAAAGAGCAAAACACAAAATTATAATCTGACTATTTCTTTGATTCGTTTTAAAAACTTGCAATCAACTATTTACACTTCTCTAGCGATTAAATTCAGATATTGGTCACATTGCAATTATACTTTAAAGTTTATGTTACAACAATGAGATGAACAAGATCCACGAGGAAAGAACAAATGTATAGATCGATTAGCACTATATGTTTGGTTTTTGTTGGATGCGATTATAATGTCATGTTCGTGGTGCATTTCATTTGTCTACGTCATTTGTATTTGACCAGTCAGTCGCAAGTATTTCAAAATAAGAGTTCAAAGCAAGATATTGGTCTAAAGCAAATATTGGTCGTACATTTTTTTTAAATTGGTATTATAAAACTTTTATAAGCTTTTAAAGGTTGTCCCCTGCGATATTGTACTACATATGCAACTCAATGTATCATCTTATTATGTTGGTATTTAGATTTACTCAGGTCCTTATGTTATTGCTATCTTAATCATCTTACCAAATTAATTTAGAAACGGTCTATATTTGAATATATGACAAACAAATTGGCGACACTAACTTTAATGATATCTACTATGTTATGATCAAATATTGTGCTGGTAGGTAAAAAATTAATCATAGGTCCCATATAAACCGTTTAAAATATCACTTAAAAGGCAAACCAATCTCATATAAATATGTAGATGAAGATACATATCTTAATGATAATATTGAATCTTAGCCTCATAACATAATTTTGTTCTGGCTAGTCCATGACTGTCCATGGGTCAGTGTTGCCAATTTAGCCATTTAGTGGCTAGCTTTAGCCATTTTTCACCTTGTTTAGCCATTAAAAAATGAATTTATCCATTAGCCATTTTTCAACTTGTTTAGCCATAAAATTTTTTCTGCCGCTATAAAGGATGACGATGACACATTATTCAAAATAAAGGAACAGTATGCCAATATTAAATTTATAAAATAAATAAACACAGAATTTACTATAAAGTTGCTCTCACTTTCATGGTAAAATGCATCGTTTAAAGTAATTTGAGAAATAGATTACATTTAGCAGCCGTTAAATCGATTTTACGATTAGGAAAATATTTTTACCATAACAATAAAATATTTATACCCACAAAAAACTGCCGAAAAAAAAACGAAAATTTGTGTATAACACTTCGCTTTTTGAGTTGGTTTGACAGCGACTGTTCACGTTCAATGAAACAGAACTAAAAACAACAGTTTTTTTTTTTGGCCAATGACAAATGAAGAATTGGAAGAACTTCTACTTTTTCTACTTTGACTGCAGTTTTTTAAACGCGGCCATAACCACAATAGTTGAGAGGGTAACATGCATTTGTGCTGATGTTTGTAATACCTTAAAATAAAGGATACCGATCGACTCAGAATCACTTTCTGAGTCCAATTAACGATGTCCGTCCGGCTAGCTGGCTGTCCATGTAAACCTTGTGCGCAAAGTGCAGACCGCAATTTTGGAGATAATTTGATAAAATTTCTAATGTGGTGCAAAGTATCATATAGTCGAGTTTGATCGAGTATACTTTTTTATTTGTTTTTTATTGTAGATTTCAACTCAAAAGGTTTGATTAATATTGTCATGATTATGATTTATTTTCAAAATATTTGAAACTAACAGGCACGAGTGTTTCCTATGAGATGATCAATAATGGTATTGAATTTATTGATTTTTAAATGTAAAAAATTGATCTCAACTTACAATTTTATTGTAAAAAATATTTAATGAATTATTTCTGTTGTGTTATTGAATTTTAATGTGTTTTTACTAAAAAAAAATTTTGCAATTTTTTAGCCATTTTTTCCCGTAAATTTAGCCATTTTTGGTCACCAAGTTTCGGCAACACTGCCATGGGTCCCACATAGGGTACGCTCTCTAAAATTTATTTTTAAATTCTGTGGGTATTATATTATCTAGCTCGAACGAGTATACTTTCTCACTTGTCTGTTTAAAGTTTTTTTTACGTATACTTGCAAAACATATATTTTATTTCTTATTAATGCTTAACGATACGGTACGGATTGTAAAAAAACAAAATATTTAGTTTAGTGTAAGAAATTAAAAAAAAAACACCTCCCACAATCGGAGATATTGGCATATGTATTTTAACATTCACCTCAAAATCACTTCCGTTTTATATCACCTACGATATGCATCTGTTTTGCGCGAAATTCTAGACATCAAGATTCCGAAAGTAATTTTTTTTTTTTTTAAATTTAGATCCCGCTAAATGAAACATAATGATAAAATTATTTTCGAATACCTACTTTTTTGCAAAATCCTCACCTCTCTGAAGGCGTACAATTGTTACGTACGATGGCATGGAAATGCCCATATGTAGTTGTATGTTTGTAAGTTTGATAGTGCGTAAGACCTTCAGGAAGAACAATAACAAATTTACTTCATAACAAGCTTTAAATAGCCATCATTATTAACAATTTATCAACTGAGAAATGTCAGAGATGTAACAAGCAAATCACGATAAAGGGCAGTAAGGAAAAGGAAGTATTTTTTTATTCAAATATTTTCGATACACTTTCATAAGTTCAGACTTTAGCTATTAATAAATTTTTAATAGATAATCAAAATACGTATCAAATTTTTACAGAAAACTATTAATATATGAAAATTCTTTTAAGAAAATTAAAGATGTCGCAAAAAAGCTTAAAGAAAATTAAAAAATTCGATACATTTTTATTAAAAGTAAATGGTTTTTTTTTAAAGAAACAAAAAATATAATTAAATTTCTATAAAACCCTAAAACATCTAAATATATTTAATGAAAGCTTTAACTAAAAATGTGTCACAAACATCATAAAAATCGATAAAATATTTTAAGTGTGGTGCAACCATAATGCATAATGTAAATTGGGAGTCACACCTTAACGTCAAGTTTTTTGCCAAACTTAATTTGACATTTCTTTGTTTCAGTGTTTGACAATTTTTAACATGGAGAGGTACACAATTGAGCTTGGTTGGTTGAACAGACAGAAGTGAATGGTGTCTTTAAAAAGAAAATCATTTTCAGCGACGAAGTACAATTTCACCTCAATGGATTCGTTAACAATCAAAATCCACGAGTGATTGTTGAAAAGCCGATGCATCCACAAATAGTCACTGTTTGTTTCGGCTTATGGGGTAGCGGCGTCATCTTCTTCGAAAATGATATCGGCCAAGCAGTTACCATGAATGGTGTGCGCTATCGCGAAATCACTTCTTGTGACCAGAAATTGAGAACATCGACCTGAACGATATGTGGTTCCAACAGGATAGTGCCACTTGCCACACAGCCAACGAAACAATGGCTCTTTTGCGCGTCGTGGTGATGTTGATTGACCGCCACGATCATGTGATTTGACACCGTTGGACTTCTTTCTTTGGGGATATTTAAAAGAAAAAGTGTACGTCAATAAACCAAGAACAGTTTAATACAATGGCCCATTGCATAGAGGTATGCAACCGAAGCCGTGGCGAGCATTTGGCCGATATTTTGTTACACACATAATTGTCTGTTATGTAAACACCCATATCATATGTACTTAAGTAATATTATTAAAGAGTAATGTTAATGTTAATATTTAAAGTACATACTGAGAATAACAGTTGTACAAATTATATTTACGTATGTACGTGCATACATACTTATATACGCTAAACTTGTTCAGCAATACTTTTTATTAATGTATAACTGTATTAACATTTTTAAATATTTTACTACCTACTACTTAATTTATAAATCTGTTTAAGAAATAATAATCATTCAATAAAGAACTTGTGCAGAATACACAACATTGTCATATATCCTTCTATAATAATAAGAAATATAGGGATAATTCTCTGAAAACTTTTTGTTTTATTTACAATTAACATCGTGCGTTTTGGTTGGACCACCCAATTTATAAATTTTTTTAAAAAAAATATATTTTCGATAAATTTCTTAAAGAAAATAGATGATATTAATAAATATGTTATGGAAATTTCATGCTACAAACAAATTTTCTACTACATAAAATTTTAACAAAAAAGACTGTTGTCGGTAAATTCATGTTATCGCTAAATTTTATATTTAAAAATAATGCTATCGATAAATTTGCTATAGAAAATTTATTTCATATAAAAATTAATTTTATTGGAATTGTGCACAGAAAATTCATGTTACCGATATATTTTTTAAAACAAATTTAAGTAATAAATAAATTTGTTTCTAAAGAAAATTCATATTATCGATAAATTTTCAAAGAAAATTCATATTATCGATAAATTTTCTATAGAAAACTTAAAATATCTATAAATTTTTTAAAGAAAATTCATGGCATCGTTACATTTTCAATAGAAAATTCATGTTATCGATAAATTTTCTATAGAAAACTCATGTTATCGATAAATTTACAACAGATAATTCATTTTATGCATAAAGTTTCTATATAAATGTTATGTTATCGTAAATTTTCTAAAAAAAATTCATTTTATCGATAAATATTCTATAGAAAATAAATTTTTTCCAAAAATGTTCTACTAAAATTCCATATTACTGATAAATTATTTAAAGGAAATTCATGTTATCGATAAATTTTCTATAGGAAATTTAAGTTATCGATAAATTTTCTATAAAAAAAATCATGTTATCATTAAAGTTTCTGTAGAAAATTCATGTTATCTATTAATTTTCAAAAAAATGTATGTTACCGATAAATTTTCCATAGTAAATTTATTTTATCGTTAATTTTTTATAATTGATGATATCATTAATTTTCCATCGAAAATTTATGTTATCGATTAATTTTCTATAAATTTTCTATCGGAAGTTGATGTTGTCAGTAAACTTTAAATTGGAAACTTATGTTATCAATATTTTTTAAAAAATTCTTCTTATCTATAATTTTCTCAAGCAACTTGAGTTATCGAAAAGTTTTTCATAAGTAAATCTTATTATTGATAAATTTTCTTTAGAAAACTAGAAAACGTTCCAACTATTATTATTGTTTATTTTATTTTCCAATTAGAGTTGTGCTTCAGTGGCTGCGCTTATGGTTTGTTTTCACATCTCTGACACTTAGTCATAATAATAGCATTTTTCGCTGTAATTCTGTTGTGCAATTCGTGTGTGTTCGTTAATCTGCCGTTATTATTCTATAAACTTAAAACTCCTACATATTTTTCATGATTTTTTTGTTTGTTTGTTGGAATATTTGTTTGCATTGAATAATGGTTGTTTATACATAGTCCATGTCTGTCATATTGGCATGTTTTTTTTTATTCATTTCAACGATTAAGAGTTATCGACATAAGTTTTCAATTGCTTTTTAACGATATTTACCAATTCCATACATACAAAATTGTATATAAATGTTAAAAGTTCATGTATGTATGTGTGTGTGTGTGTGTGTGTTTGTAAAACTTCTGTTATCATTTATTGCATACTTAAATGGTTGTCTCTCCTTTAAGTATGTGAATGTTTTTTGATATGCATGTTTGTGTAAAGAAGGTGGTAAAGTTTGTATCGATGTTGATGATAATGATGGCGTTATTGATGTTGGCTTTACAAATTTTATTATTCATATCATGTATTTTTGTGTTTTATTAGATTTTACTTTTTTCTGTTTCATTTGTTTGTTGGTATTGCCAGCGATATTTTCTCTGGTTGGCTTAAAATATTTTCATAACATTTTGTGGAAATTATGAACTAGATATTTGTTATGGCAAAGGGAAATCAAATGGATTTTATTATGGCAATCGATTAAAGAGGTTCAATGAGATTTAAACTATAATAATATGTAAACAAGTTGGAACGAATCAGTTTATGAATAAATGAATTTGATTTACATATGAACATTCAAATAGAACGACATGTGTATTGTATAAGCAAAACTTAATTCCCCTTATTTATTGAAAAATATTTCAGATTTATAAAAAGTTTATCAAACAAATTTTTACAGAAAATTCGATAAATAAACCTAAAATTTTTTTATGAATAACTACCTAAATAAGGTTAAGCAATTTTTAAACATGAAAATTTTATTGTCAATACCTTTTCAATAAAACAAATCGACCTAGCGATCTGTTTAATTTGATTTTGCAGCCGGGTGGTGTTGAATTCGCGTTCTAAAAGTTTGTTTCGTATAAACTGTATAAAAACGAGATGGGTTTAGAACCAATAAAAATAATACGAAATCTAGACGAGATAATACTTGAGTGGAACAATTTGACTTAATTCTTGCTTTAAAAGCTAAAGCGTTTTGAAATAAAGTGAAATTTTGCCTTGTAAAATCCACAAGAAACGTTGCTGCTATTATGAATTCTGATTAATGTTGCAATAAATATATAGTTTACTTAAAGTATTTAGAAACACATGTCAATGACGTAATGACGGTTTTTGCTTCCAGAAATCTTAAATAGTTTTTGCTTAAAAACATGAAAACTAAACTTTATAAAATCTTTTTTGCTGAGGGGAAATTGAACAAAGAATTTATATTAATAACAAAAATATTATATTTTTTTTAAATCTAAGATTCCAAGAATCATATACTTATGTACATATATATTTTTTTATCCTTTTGAAGTTATGGAAATCGATGGTAACAACCACATTGTAGGTTGAGTAGTTCATAATATTTGTGAACATACGGAATTATAAGTATTGTAGAAACATTGCATTTTTTTTAATGTTAAAGGAAACCACATAGTATATGCACATATATACAGCAGCACTTAACAAAAACCAATAACCCACTAAACAAAATTGGCCTAAAAACTCTTTTACAAAAATGTAAGCGAACAGAACAACATTTCATAATACATATTTTTTGAAACGTTACTAAAAATTGCACAAATTTACTAAAAACAATCTATTTGTAACATGAAATTTATCAATAACAAAATTTTGTCAAAAAAAAATTATTGCATAAAATTTATTTTCAGAAGGCTTATCGACAACATAAATTGTTCATAGGAAATTCGTTGACTATATAAATTTTCTATATAAAATTTATCGATAACACGAATTTATTGTTAAAAGTAATTTTCTATATAATATTTATCGATAACATGATTTTTCTTAAGAGAACTTATCACCAACATAATTTTTTTCTATGTAACATTTTTTGATATCAATTTTCTATAAAAGATTTATAGAGAATTAATTTGAAATTTTGATATTTAGTTAGGCTTGAGTTCATCAAATATAATTTTCATCAAATTATTTTTACTGAAGGAAGGAATTTTACAACATGAAATTAATTAAAATTTATTGATAATTTTTCTTCTTGGCTGAGCTGAGGCTCGAACTCGGTTTGAATTTAAGTTTCGACAATAACCACATTCTTTTCATCAGAATTCTTTGCGTTCTGCCCTTTATCGAGAACATTAATTTCTTATTGATAACTTATCGATGACATACATTTTCCATAAAATATTTCTTGAAAACATAAATTGTCTATAGAAAATTTATCGATAGCATAAATTTTTTTAAGGAAATTTCTTAATAACATTTATTTTCTTAAGGAGCTTTCTCGATTACATACATTTTCTATAGAAAATGTTTTGAAAAAATAAATTTTTTATAGAAAATTTCTCGGTAATGTAATTTTCTACAAAACATTTCTGGATAACATAAATTTTCTATACAAAAACATAAATTTTCTGTAAAAAATTTCTCGATAGCAAAATTTTTAATGGTAGAAAATTTTTTGACAACATAAATTATCTAACACGAATTTATTGATCTATTTTCAATATAATATTTATCGATAACATAAATTTTCTTAAAAAAAACTTATTGATAACATAATTTTTCTATATAAAATTTTTTTATATAAATTTTCTATAAAAAATAAATCGATAACATACATTTCTAAAAAAAATTATCGATAACATAAATTTTCTATAAAATATTTTTCGAAAGCATAAATTTTCTATAGAATATTTCTTGACAAGAAAAATTTTCTATAGAGAATTTCGCGATAAAATAAATTTTCTGTAGAAAATTTCTTGATAACAAAATTTTCTTTAGGAAATTTCTCTGTAATATACATTTTCTTTAGAAAATTATTGTCAATAGAAGATTTATCGATTACTTTAATTTTCTATAAAAAAAATGTTTATTTAACTTTAATTTTCTATAAAAATATTGGCTTTAAATTTCTGAAAAGTTTTGTGTTTATTTAGTTGCGGCGACGAGGAGGGATAGGAGTGAACGGAACATCTTCTCTGTCACTGCCCAGCATTGGAAGACCTAAGACTCAAACCATTTGGTCAAAGAATCCTCAGAGACAAAACCTGTCTCTCTGACATTGATTTGAACAGTATCCATTCCTTCATTGAATAAACCGGATCGCTGGGTGAGAATGTCAACAGCTAGGTAACGTAGGAACATTGGGAGACGGTGTAACATGGTAGCAAAACGCAAACTAATTACTCGACCCACGTGAGATGTGCTTAATTGCGGCTGCCAGTGGAACCTTAGTTATCCTTCTTGCTTATTTGTAGTTTTTTTTTTAACAATGTTTTGATTACTTGTGTTAGCTTAAAAAAAAAATAGTTGATGATTTTGTTTGCTGGGTTATCTTATAAATTATTTGGTCCATTCTTACTTTTCGAGTAAGTTTATGTTGTCTATTTGGTAAATTCTTTTATTTTTTTTCTTTGTCAACAGCATTTAGCAGCATTTTAGATATTTTTTTCTTTTACTTTAGTTTCCTTTTTGTATGTGACAACTATAAAAAAAAAAAAAAACAAATAACGACAACAGCAAAGAAAGACAAAAAAAACTTAGGTATTCCACTTTAAAAACCTTAAAAAAAAAACCAGCAGCAAACCATCAACGACAACAATACTAAATAAAACAGTAGCAGCAACAACAACGAAGACAACAATGCTAAAAATGACATGATATTAAGTAAGAAACAGAAACAATAAAAAAACAACCCTAAAGAAGTTTTTGCAACAACTATTTAGTTTTACTCACTGCTGTGTGCTGATATTAACGGAAACTAAAGAGGTTGGGCAACAAAAGCAATGTTCACACAGTGGGACAGCATTTAAACAACAACAACATGTAGCAGCAAGTATGCAAATAAATGTCCTCCTTAGAGCAGTGACAACCAGTGTTACCATTAGGATACGAAAGATACATTTTTCGTATCTTTTGATGACTTCAGGTACCATGTGTAATCCTTACATTTTTCGTATCTTTTAAATCGTTACGCAAAATGTACAGAAATAAAATATTAGAGAATTATTAGCCAAATAAAACTTATTAAGACTTACCGACTCAATGCTAATACAATAGCAGCCTAATGAATGGTGAAAGAAAACATTAAGGATCTAGTAGTGCGAAGTTGTTCTGAAGAACTTTTTTATTTTTAGGAACTTTATATGAACTTTTTGATATAATCGCCTTAGTATAAACGCCTTTACTCGTTTATTAATTTTTACAAAAATTAATTTGTTTTGATAACATCCAAACATTATATTAATTTTGAAGTTCGCTTACTGTATTTTTAAAAATTACATACCTACACTACGTACAACGAGCTGCTAACTAGAATGCCGATTAAGCTTAGCAGCTTGTTGGCACAGAGTTAATTCATAATGAACTTTT
The DNA here is from genome assembly GCA_963931875.1 of Pollenia griseotomentosa. NCBI lineage: Eukaryota > Metazoa > Arthropoda > Insecta > Diptera > Polleniidae > Pollenia > Pollenia griseotomentosa. The sequence goes on from OZ007560.1 coordinate 110,111,590, forward strand.
CTCCATCTGCCAACTTTTAATAAATCAACTCTAAATTTTTATGATGCCACATTGTATTACTCAAAAATGCAACACGTTTTGCATTTATCATTATCATATGTCACATATAAAGATTTTAAAAAGTTTAAAAAATAAAAATAAATTAAAGTAAAAGACAGTAAATTAAAAAAAAAAAAACATTTAATTAAAAAAACCAACAAAACTGTTTAACATTAAACGGCAAACGCTTGGCAGCTTGTAACAAGATTTTAGCAAATCGTTAGACAGAGTTTGGTTAGTGTATTATGAATAAACTTTTTGTCTAACTTCATGCCAAATTTTCATTATGAATACGGCTGCTAATATATATGACTTAAATGAATATAAAAATGCATTTATATGATATTTTCTTTACAATATTCATTAAATATGAAATAAAAATGTTATGTTAATAAATGTTAAACGTTAAAAATGGATTTTTAATTTTTTTTTCAAAATGTATCTTTTTGGGAAAAAGTGTATCTTTTTGGTAACCAAAATTTATCTTTTTCGAAATTTCACTGGCAACACTGGTGGCAACAACTACAAATAACAAAAAAAAAGTGAACACATATTTTCTAATTTTTTTTAATTCCTCAGCCAAAAAAACTGCCACATTTTTCTGAAATTCAGTGCTAAGTCAAGGTGCACGAAAGATGCAGGCCAAAGTGACTAATAAGAAAAATTTTTGATAACATGCCATCGCCCGTCCACATATATGTACAAACATTTGTATGTGTTGGATGTTAGAAGTAACTAAATCTGTTTTTGAAGGTCCACAACTCGTGCTGCTCAAAAATTTGGAAAAAAATTTGTAAAATACGAGTACGGTCGTTAGGGATGCCAATCGGGACCGAAAAGTGCGTAGGTATATTAAAAAGTGTTTAATTTAATTATGTGAAATTTTAAGTTTCTTGTAAAGAAATGTGTAGCTTATTATGTATTTACTTTTAAGAAAATTTTAGCAGACGTTATTCAGATCTTCGTTTTACTGATGTTTGACCCAGCACAAATATTAAAAAAAGTCCCAAAAATTGCATAATTTTCGGGATTTCCCGTTTTACATCCCTAACAAATATGTTTCAATTTCACTGCACGCGTGTAGTTTTGAATTTGGTTGTTATTTTGTGAATATTTACAACACTTTAAGTGAAAATATTTGTTGCAACCCATTAAACTTTAAGAGTCATTCATTCATACTTACTTTTTTCCGTTATTATGTTAGTTTTTCCCACTGACCTTCTTTCATAATGGAAATCCTTTTTTTGATATTGCGTCTCGCACTTTTTGTGTTTTCAAATAAACTATAAAAATAGTTTTTTCTTATTATATTCTGCTGTTTTAGTTGCTGCCGCTGATATTTGCAGTTCAAACTGCTGTATCGGCAATTTTTGTCGTTTTATTCAAGTGCCACTTTAGTTATTGTTGGGCATTTTCGGTTTGACTTATTATTTGTTATCACTCAATTCAATTTTTTTTTTTTTTGAAGAAACGTCCACTCTGCTTTAACAAAAGCTCGACCAAGTAATACTCGCCATGTTTGATGCTTGACATATTATTGCTAAAATGCAGGTCATGTGATAAATAACTTTTATGGAGTGAGAGTTTGCGTGTATTACTTCTGTCATGACAGTACTTGGAGTTAAGAGTAAACGCTATGTTAGAACCGAGTACATATTGCGAAAAGTTGTCAAAAAGATTGCTCATATCCACTGTTCTTAATTTCCGGCATTCTTTTATCAGTTCTACATTCGAGTGTAGGTCAAGCATTGAGAATGTGATAAAGAAACATATCAGCTTGGTTAAGGTAGTTTACACGGTAATACATTGTATTACGACAAGATTTAGGTATAATGAGAAAAATCATATCATGTAAAAGCAAAATGTATTGAGTAAGAGAGAATAAGAATACAAAATCTGACAAGCGGTCGGTTAATGTTTTTTTTTTTTCTATACCATTTTAGAAACTTATGTATTCTCATCACACCAGAGGTGTATTTTAACAGAGTATATTGAAGGTGGTAGCATTTTTATACAATTATAAAAACAATCTTGCATTTATGCCGTCAAATTCTAAAAACATTGTCTTTCACAACGACTGATCAGATAAGATTCCACTAATAAACTCTTCGACCGATGATTTTCAAGAGTGGATCCTATTTGGGATCTATGAGATTAAGATTTATATAGAAATTATGAGTGCCGAATTTTATCTAGACGCCAGCATTTTATGAAAATAATTCCTTGCAAAAGGCTTTTTCTTATGAAAAAACTTATGCACGAAATTTCTTCAAGATTTACATCAGCAGAATAGAGACATTTTTACAATTTTGAGAAGGTTAAAGTTTTACCTGTTTTACCTGCATTGCTATCCTGTCTTCAGAATCATTTTCAAATTGTAGTAAGAACTCATGTCTCTTGTACAGCCCAATAAATTCACCTAACAACAGCGCACAAACTCGAAACACTTGAAAAAAACTCGTTACAGCTGTAGTTTTTTTTTTTTTTTTTTTTGCTGCTGGCGTTTATTTTATTTTTTTTTTTCTTACTCAGCTTTACTCTGCACTTGTAGGTAACCTCTTAAGTGGGTCCTTGTTGTGAATGTTAACAAAATATTAAAGATGTGAGAGTAAAATAAACATGAACAATGATTGTTTTTTCAGAAAATACTACAAGAGCAACAACAAAAACAAACAAAGAACAACGGCAAAACTGCTTTTTATATTTAGAAACATTTAATGTTGCGTGTAAAGCATTTTATTGCAGTTTTATTTACAGAAACTTCTACTTGAATTTTTTTTCGATTCGTTTTTTAATAATCATTCAAATATAGTTTTGCATGAGTTCGTGTTTGTGATTATTTGTTTGCTGTTGCTCTATTTTATTGTTATTGTTGCATAAAGAAAAAATTAAACAGTTTGAAATAACACAAAATAAAGATACAACCGCCGACATTGCTTTTTTGTTGCTGTTGTTGTTAAATAAATAAATAAGTGCAACAGTTTTTAATCACTCAGCCACCCGCCGGTTAGTGATTTTTTGTGTTAAAAGGACTTTAAGTGAGTGGAAAAGTGGAACGATCTGAACATTGCCATCTTAAATTTGCACGGTTTTTTTAAGTTTAAATAAAAGTATATTGAATGAGATTTAAATATTTATATACAATATTTTAAAAACCCTACACCATCACAGCTGGGGAGGGTATTATGCGTTAGTGCTGATGTTTGTTATCCTCTACCCACATTTTAGTATGAAAAAAGTTGTTATTATTGATGTTCATTTATTTAATAAAATTATTAATTAAATCAAGCAAATAATAAGTTTGCTCAATTCCAAACCCCAAGGCCAGGGCATTAGCAGATACAGTACACCGTTTCCTTCTCATCATCATGGCAACTTTTGCTGAGTCATTATAACATAGGCCCATCCTCAACGCATGGTTACCTATCAACCAGTGACACGTATTGATTGATATAACCATTAAAATCTGGTTCCTACCAAACTCAAATAGCACGCGGGTTTTTTCGCGTCATAGAGTCTTGGCCATCGAGCAAGTTTTCTAAGGGTGCGTACAGAGTGGCCGCTTGTTGCCGAGCCGAGCCGACTGACGCTTATTGCGAGAAAATGGTACTATACAAATTAGTACAAATAAGAGCGAACAGGTCATAGTGGAAGCCGAGTTGGTTAGAGCGCAAAGCTGATTGAATGCGAGAAAACAGTTCCAAAGCGTAATTCAGCGCCGAAAACATTGTTTATGTTATGTTGTTATGATTTCAACTGGTTTGGATAACATTTAAAAAAATAAAAAAATTTAAGAAAAAGTAAATAAAACATGCAATCAAAAAATTAAAAAAATAATAAAAATTAAACCAAAGAATAAAAATTCAAATAAATAATAAAAATTAAATAAAATTATAACAATTACATATAAAAAAATTAAAACAAACCCAAATGCATACAAACATACATAAAACACAAATCATAGATAAAATACCAGCGCTGATTCTCGCATCCACTGTGTATACTCCAACTTGTTTCCCGCATGAACAAGTTCTCGCAATAAGCGTCAGTCGGCTCGACGACAAGCGGCCACTCTGTATGACTCACGTTTGATGAGCGTTCTACAGCGACCCATCGAAATGCCAATAAGGCCGTTGACGAATATGTCGCTAGAGACAGCCTTGTTTGGCCTGGACGTCTGCAGCTTGGTTTCCCAGGCACCCTATGCGCCGTGGTACCCACACCAGAGTTTTCTTTAATGTTTCGCAATCTCATGCGGGACATCCGGCAATCCAGTTTGGTGTCGTGAAGACAACAGCCAGACCTTGCTGCCATTACGGCTCAGCCATTTCGCCGCCCGCTTTATGCCTCATATTTCCTCCTGCAAGACACTGCTGTCAACCGGCAGCCTAAAAGGGACCATTATGTCCAATTTTTCTATGAAGAAAGCTCCAACTCCCTTACCGCCCCTTTTAGAAACATCGGTGTAGATCCCTAGGGTCGGTTCTAGAGATCATGTATCATTGAACATTCAATAACCATTGCCATGATAGGCCATGAATAAAGCACCGAAAAAGGAATCCAGAGTGCAATAATCCAGCACCACTAGGTCACCCGATGTGAGCAGTGTAATCCTGGCATAACCATAGCTCCGCGTAGTTTGAAGGTACAATGCACCCAGCCTGACCGCGGAGCACAGAGCCATGAGGTCAACTGGCAACCAGTTCAACATAGTAAACCGCAGTTATAGACCAAAGTTATTTTGTTGTCATCTCCGCAACCACCCTATAGACTTTCTCAAGCAGTATCGTCCCCTAACCATGGCAGGCCACCACACCATAGAGAAGAATCGGTTTTACCACAGCATCGATGATCCATTCAACTTCACTTGAGCCTAAGCCTCAGTTCCTGCCCACAGGTCTCATACAGGTAGATATGGGCATTATGGGCTCTATTAACCCTCAAACGAGCGTTAAGTTCCCAAGATAGTTTACTATCAAGAATCACGCCCAGGTATTTGGCACTGTTAGAGATTATTAACTTTGCATCGTTTAACTTTAGAAGCCTTTCTGGTAAAGAGTAGCAATTCCATATTGTAAGTCTGTATTGTTTATGTGTAACATTATTGTACTTATTTTATTGTTTTATAATTTTTAAATAGACAATCCCTTGAAAAAGTCGACAAACAATCGACGAAACGTCGGGAACAAAATACATATTGTAATTAAAAATTTAATTTTATTTACCTTGAAGAAATTTAGGCTCTATTAGCTTGACAAAAAAAAAACATTCATAGTAGCAATTTAGTTTTCAGTGGATTGCCGCCAAGTTCACAGGAGACACTCTAGCAATACATATTCCTTGCATTTGAACACAATGTGTCCAGGTGGTTACCTAAGACAGCGACCGCCACGTTATCTGCATACGGAACGGCTTTGATCCCTTATCTGGTAAACCGACTTAAGAAAGTGTTTATTAGGGTATTCATTTAATCGGGCTTTTGCTTTAATCGGTTAATCGCTCGGTTAATTAACCGAGGTTTTGGTTTAATCGGTTAATTTCGTTTTTGATCGGTTAACCGATTAATAAAGTCTTTTCTATAAATAAGGTAATTTCAATAATTAAAAATGCATAAATTATTTATTATTTGGAGTTTATTATTAAAAAAGAAACAAGAATGACAATTCTTCATCTAAAACGAGCAAACAAAAAAAAAAAAAATAATTCATATATGTATATGTGATATGCATTTTAAAATTAATACATAGTCAGAAGTGTTCTGGAAATCGAAAACGCAAGAACTTTTTAAACGTTGTTTTTTAATAATATTTCTGTAGTAAAAGAATTTTATTCACAAATATACAAATATTTCAATATTTTATAACAAAAATTATAAAAATTAGATTAAAAGTGTATTAGAAACAACTTTCAAATTCTTGCGTTTTCGATTTCCAGAACAATCTTGCATATGTATTTATTTAAAAATAGACTGCGGATCTTTTTATTAGTTATTTCAATAGTTTAAGGAGATCTGGTAAAATAATTTTTTGGAAAACAATTTTGGTTAAGGATTAAAGCTATAATTTTCTTTATTTTTTTCACTTATCAGAATCAGCCCATAATACAGAATATCTAATTTCTCAATCCTTTTCCTGGATTTCTCTAAACATATAAAATCTTCCATTATGCCATTAGAGTCCTGATTAAATTTTTAAAAATTTTTAACACTTCTAATTATTTCGGTTAATTCTGTTTAAAGAGTGTTTATGTTACTATCGAGAGTTTATTCTGTTTTTGTACTGTATTTTAAGAATGTATTGCTAGAAGGAAATACATATATTGTATAAAAAATATTTTCTTAACATGTATATGAGACGAAGCAATTAATTAAAACACAAAAAAATTGTTATAATATTACAAAAAATTAAAAATTATGTAACATCGGTTAATCGGTTAATCGACTGAAATTAACCGGTTTAATCGTTAATCGAAAATAGACAATTTTAAATTAACCGATCAGTTAATCGGGTAGTAATTAATCGGTTAACCGAATGAATACCCTAGTGTTTATATACAAATACCTGCCGAAGTTCTTAAACTAATAGATGGAAATAACATCCAACTATTATTGAGATTGTTGAACCAAACCTATGAGACAGGACAGTATCCTCAAGACGGGCTTAAATCGACGTTTATTACAATCAATATCCAAGAAAAATAATGGGAGGACATGCGGTGATTACAGACAAATAAGTTTAATAAGCCATGCTTTGAAAATATTTTTAAAAATTATACATAGACGAATATACCTAATATGTGAGGCATATGTGGGGGAGGCACAATATGGATTCAAAGAAGGCATGGGTGCTCGAGAGGCACTACTAAGTGTGCAAGTATTAATCCAAAAAATCTTGAGAGGCTCAAAAAGATGTATATCTCTGCTTCGTTGACTACGAGAAAGCATTTGATACGGCTAAACATGACAAATTGATGAACATTTTAATCTCTATTGGACTGGAAGAAAACATTCAAGTTGATGGTGAGCTGACTGACAATGTTCCAATTTCAAAGGGAGTAAGACAAGGGTGTATACTAACACCTCTTTTATTTAATTTAAACTCGCAGAAAATATTTCGAAAAAAAAAATATTGCTACTTTACAATAATTGTATGATCGCTAATATCCGAAAAAGGATTGGCAATTAAAGAAGAAGATCGTCAAGTTCCATAGCAGAGGGGACATAACGCTGCCTTGGGGTGTCGCCTATGCACCAATCTTCTTACATTGGTAGCGCTCATTGTAGAATTAATGATCCTATTACCATGTTGATTCCCAATAAAATCACAAATGACATCATCAACATCCAACTTCCTTATAGATTCTACGATGGAATCAAATCTGCTATTATTATATGCCCCCTCAATATTGGAAAGGCTATTCCAGAAATTCAGGGGATTTCTCAACTTAACCAGCTAGTGAATGAAGAGCCGTCTCCACAGACCTACCCTTGGTGTAGGTAAAGGTGAAGAGTTGATTTCTAGGAATAGGCATCCTCAGATGAATATCGATGACCCTCTGAAGGATCTGAAAAAGAAAGAACAACAGGCTTATTGGCCTATAGTCCTTTGGTTAAGAGTGTGATGTTTTCCCTTCCTTTGGGATGAAAACCACCGTGCACGTAGCCCAACGACTAGAAACGTACGAATATCGAATACATCCCATGTGAATAGCGGTCAGACACGGAATTAGTAGGTCTGCATTCTTATGAACGTCGACCGGAATTATACCGTCCAGACCAGGTGTTTTAAAAAAGTTAAAACTCCTTATCGTCCGATTGAGCCTGTCATAGCCCAGAGAAATATTCTGACAAGCAATTGATCCCCAAGATGATGGAAGAGAGTAACCAGGAAAGTGTGTGTCAATTAACACTTCCAGTGACTCTTGACTATTTGTAGTCTATAGAAAATTTATAGAATTTTGAAACTTTGCAAAGAAACATTATTAAATATCGATTGCGATTGCTTAAATAACGGATTTCAAGAATGTTCTCTAGGAAAATTGCCCAATATCGAGAATGTCCTAAAGAAAATTTCTAGATTTCTAGAACACTCTATAGAAAACTTATTTATTTCAAAAATTTTCAATAGAAAATATATCGATTTCTAAAATTTTATATAGTAAATTCTTCGATTTCTAGAATTTTCTTTAAAAAAATACGTATTTCAGAAATTATTTTTGCATCAGTTTTACTTTACGCTTATCATTTTCATTAAATGTCTACTCAGTATTGATTTTATTATCTTTTTGTATCTATTTCTTTTTTTAAGATCGTGAATACTTATCTAAATATTTGCGCATTTAACACTGCTGAACAAGTCGCTTTTACAATTATTTACAATTGTTGTTGACCATAAAATAAAAAAAAGAAAATTTTAAAATTTACAAAAGAAAAAACTTATTAGTTTTTTGTTGACAAAACAACTTTAGAATAGCGAAATCTTATTTATTGCAGAGACTCAACAATCTGAATGCTGGCAACCAATTTGAGCTTTGGCTGACACACAGACCTTCATTCTTTTTTTCGTTCTTTGGTAATATACTCGCTCTACTTAGAACTTGTTTTGGTGTCATTGTTGGTTATACCCCTTTTTAAATTTTGAATGCATTTCTTTTTTTATTTGGCGAATGTTATAGAATTATAATTTTTCTTTTTAAATGAAAAGTAAAAAACAATACAAGAAAAACGGAAAACTATTATTCTTTAGATGGTCCTTGGGTAAAAAAAAAGTATGAAAGAATGTGTTAGTTTATTGTTGATTAAAAAAGGAAAACAAAATTAAAGTAGGGCAGGTAAAAAAATAAGTTTTGTGCAAAAATTATCATTTTCTTTAGTAAAAATTATGCCAACATTTGTAAAATCAGAAATGATATAATTTTTCTACAAAAACAACCAATTTTTATGTCACGCTTTGCATTCGACACTTCTGCTGGACAGAAAAACATTTTCTTTGCTTTTTAACAATTAAATACATTATTCAAATTGCATCAGTTATTGTTTTATTGAACAAAAACAAAAAATAAATATTAAGTTCAATTAACCTTTTAATTGTTTTGAAAATAATATGTAATTAAAATAGTAATTAAATAAATCAAAATGGTAATTGATATTTTCGTTTTAAATTAAATAATTTTAACTTGTAAAACTTGGTATTATTCATTTGTATTAATAAACTCGTAAAAATATACGATCTAAGGTTTTAAACTTTGAGTTATCTTATGTCCTTATTTAGATCAAAGAATTTGCAGATAAAGCTTCTAACTAAAAAAGGTATAATAAAAACGGTAATAATTTAAAATTTTAATACTCATACATGTGTATAAGTATATTTAAGACAAATTTCTGGAGTAAAAGTGCATAATTCATTTCTGTTTTAGAAAAGTGTTTTTAGAAGGATCTGTAGAATATTCAAAATCAAAAAATAGTGTTGTTTCAAGCCAATTAAAATTTTACCAATTAAATCAAGGTTATAAAAATGTGTTTTTTTATGATCCTTTATAAAAACTGATTTTGTTAATTAGTTTTATATTCATATCAGCGATGGAAAATTGAAAAATTTAGATGGTACTGACCGCAATAAATTATCGTTACATTGTGTTTGGACACTTATTGCGGTGCGATTTTTCATACGATTTTGAAGTAAAAAACCGCAGTGCGGAACGGCATAAAATTAAAATCTATTTTATTTTCATTGCGGACTTTCTTTCTCTCTCAATAAGGCGAATTTAATTCGCCTTGTCTCTTAATTTTTGATACTAGTTCTCTTTCTGCTGTTGCCATAGTTTTTGAATAATTGGCTATGTTCACAACATTATTGAAAACAAACAACATGATAAAAATGTATGCACAAATAAATTAATAAAAATTTAAACAAAAAATGACAACTATTTTCGTCGCCGTCTTCCGTTGTATTATGTGTATTTTTCTCTCCCGCAACGAGAAATCGCACCGCACCGCAAACATTGTGTTTAGACTCTAATGGAAGATTTTATTTACGCATATTTTGTGCATCTACGTCACATCAGCGTATAATTACAGCTAAAATATAGAAATACAAGCAAATAAACATGTGTATAATATGCTTAAGTGACGTCATATTAAACAGTTGAATTTTTTAAACATGTGCAATGCGTAATCTTGTTTTTATCATTCTTGAATCTGTGTTATGGGATGCTTCCGATTTCTCCAACATCTTCGATAATTGAAAGAATTTTTTCCGAGTCAAGTTTTATCAAAACTAAAGAAAGGTTAGGTTAAGAAGGGTTATGCGCCCCAAGGGCACACCTCCACTCGGAGACCAATATGGTCCATTGTGAATCCCTTCAAAAAAAAAAAAAAAGAAAAGACAGTAAAGAAAAAAGTATGAGATGGCTAGAATCAAGAAAGTTTGAAGATTTCGCGTAGAACTATTGCCCTCTCTACAGTCCCCTCAACAGAAAGAACCGCACTATTTCGCTGACAAACCCCAGTAGATCAGCCGGACTACATCCAGCGATGCACCCCAGTTCGTCTTGAAACCTATCTCCTAGCCACTTCTGCCTGAGACCCTGCATCCTGGGACAATGGCACAGTACATGCTCGATCGTCACCAGCTCCTCTGAATCATCGCACAATCTGCAGAAGTCAGGTATGGCATTGTCCCATCTACCCGGAAAAGCCCTGACAGGACAATGACCCGTCAAGAACCCCATAAGAGTTCCAAGACTACCCCTATCCAATCCCAGTAGAACCCTGGTTGCCCCCCGTCCAATCTTGGCCATAGTGCCCTGGACACCCTGCAATCCGTTATGTCCCCCCAGGATCGTTTTACGTCATCACGGAATTTCTTCCGTATCACCCCATAGTAGTAACATAGGGGGGGCTTAACCCCCCTGTCCCTTACCGCTAAGTCCAGATTCGAACCCCCTCTCGCGAGTTGGTCAGCCACCTCATTCCCATCAACCATGCAGTGTCCAGGTACCCAACACAGCCTTACATTGAATGCCTCGATGAGTCCACCAAGAGCATTCCTACACCGAGCGACCAGGCACGATCACACCGTGTAATTTGACAATGCCCTAAGCGCCGCCTGACTATCGACGTAGATTGTCACCACAGATCAACCCACAATGTGTTCCAGTATCACCTCCGTCGCCCTCCATCGGGGAGTTTGAATGACCTTTCCACCTCGGTGTCCGCGATATATACACCGGCACCAGTGCCGGTTCCTATCTTGGATCCATCCGTAAATACTGCCCACCCCTCAAACAGTCCATTGGATCCACACTAAATTTCCCTATCCGGGAACTCCACTAAAGAAAAGAATCGCTTAAATCCTAATCATTTAAACCAAATTATTTTTCCAAAAAATTATTTTATGAGATCTTAAACTATTGAAATAATTAATAAAAAAATCTCACAGTTTATTTTTTAATAAATACATAAAAATATTATGTATAAATTATGAAATATGTTTTTCATATTTATGAATTACTTTTTTGTTTGCTCGTTTTAGTTCAAGAATTGTTTTGTTCGTTATGTTATTGTTTTTTTTTTTTTTACTAATATACTCCAATAACAAATAACTTTTGCATTTTTATTAATTGAAATTACGTAATTTATAACAAAACTTTATTAATCGGTTAACCGATCAATAACAAAGTTAACCGATTAGTAACCGATTAAACCAAAACCTCTGTTAATTAATCGAGCGATTAACCGATTAAAGCAAAAGCCCTATTAAATGAATACCCTACTTTTTATGCATCTTCTGATCAATTAGTTGTTCTTAAATGTGTGGAAATTGATTGTAGACGTGCTAATCATTTTATATATATAATATGTTTTTTATTCGACCTTTATTATTTTAATATATAAATTAAATACTCGAGCTTAAGGTCTTATTTTTTTATATAAAAAACCTTTTTTTATATATTTATTTAAACCAATATTTCGGCACTTCTTTTAGTGCCTTCTTCAGGGTTTTTTCTTTTTTTTTTTAACAAAATTAACAATTTTTTAAACAAATTTAGTATTATTTTTAGTTTAGACAAGTAAGAAAAAATGTTAAATTTAAAATTCAGACTGTAATGGTTCAAACAGAATTGAGTCTTCAACTTCAGGCAATAATACGAAAGCCCAAAATTAAAACGTCGACATTAATTTCAAATTTTCTTATTTTAATTTTTTATTTTCTTTTGTTTTTCGCTTTCTGTTTACAAAATATATGAAATTCAATGAAAAACGTTCTCAAAATAAAATAAATTTTATTTTACGACGGCTTTATATGACAAATTTGTATACCAAATTATGTGAAAAATGTGGTCTCGTCGCAATTCAGTTTTACTTATTTCCATAGGCTTACCCAGTTGGCCATGTCTTTAAGAAAACGTCGACGACGCGTACAAGACCCATAGTAAATCCTGACGACATGTTGCCGACAGCCCATGCAAATCCTCGACGACTTTTTCGAACAAAGGGCACTTAAGTCGTACACGACCATGTGAGCGACATTATCATGCACATTGTCGTTAATGATCATATGGGTAACAATGTGGTCAGAGTTGTCATTGGCGACTATATAAGCGACTATATAAACGACATATATATAGGCGATACTTAAGATTTGCCGATATATCCAGGAAAACGGGAAGGGGATTTAGATACTAAAAGGTCAAATAGGCCTCCATACGACTGCAATATATTTTTGGCGGAAGCTCTCAGGACTTTAAGGCAGCAGAATTGGGTCTGGCTGGGGCTCGACGTTCACTATATATGTGGACAGCTCTTAGGGCCTTGAGGGGCTCCAAACTAATTTTCTATATAAATTTTATTTATTAATCTTTAATTATTTATAGAAGTTTTTAAAATTTTAACGGATCTTTACATTATTTTAATAAAAACCTAACGGCTACTTGAAATTTATTGGCTACTTTAATTTTTATTTTACTTTAACAAAATTTACCTGCTACTTAAATTTTCAATAAAAAGTTAACCAGCTACTCAATTTTCTCTAGAAATTTTATAGAAAATTTGGTGGCATGTCATAACGTCCAGAGTCATAGTGTGCATGGACACTATGACACTCCATAAAGTGTCACAGTGTCCACGGACTTTATTACACTTATAAAAGTGTCATAATGTCCATCAGAGCAGTGTCATAATGTCCGCAACTTAACTTATAACCAAAAATATTAAAATGTGTAAAATTTATTTTAAAATACCGTTAAAATTTCAAGTGATTATCAAAACTTAAGGAAAAAAATTATTATTTATTGATAGAAATTTTTTACGATTCGAAGCTTTGGCTTTTTATACAGACTATGAAGCAACTTTAAGGCAGGATTAGAAAATGTGTTTCCTAATGCGTCATTGAAAGGTTGCTGAGACGCAGAAGTCAAAAGCTTAGCAGGTTTGGAAATTTAATAAAAAGAAATTAAGACTGTGGTAATTGGTACCGAAAAATCCTAAGTCTGCCATTGGTTGGCTTCGCTAACTAAAGCTTCGCTGCACAGCCGCCCTTCAATTGGACGCAAGGATTTTCTCCTCTATGGTTTAACAAAACCCGGCTTCGCTAACTAAAGCCTCTCTGCGTAGTTGGCCTTCGTTCGGAAACAAGGCAGATTTTAGAAGCTTTACTAAGCGAAACCGGCACTTGTTATACCATAAAGGAGAAAATCCTTGCGACCGACCGAAGGCCGTCTGTGCAGCGACGCCGGTATTTTTTATACCATAGAGGAGAAAATCCTTGCGCCCAAAAGTGTTTTCGTTATATATTTAATATATACAACCAGAGAAAAAGCAGCAAAACCATTTTTAAAAAATTGTAACCATATTATGTTTAATTAAACCAAATCATTGTCACCGACAACCATATTATGGTTAAATTAGTTTCTTTAAAAATAGTTTTGTTGGTTGTGACCATAATAAAATATGTTTTTCTCTGCGTGTAATTTTGTATTTAATGCCCGCGGACATTATGACACTTTTAAAAGTATCATAGTGTCCATGGACACTGAGACACTAGGACACTGGACGTTATGACATGCCACCAAAAATTTTCAGCTTTCTATGAAAAAATTTTTACTCGGCTACTTCTTTAATTTTCGATAAAAACAAAATTCAAATTAAATCAGACGAGTGTTCGCCTAATGGTCAAAATTCGACCATCAATTTTAAGGTTCATATGAAGATACTACATCTAAGTATATATTAATTTACATGTTTTGAGCATTCATTTTTCCCATCATAGTGGATCGATTTGGCAAGGGACCAATCTCTGGTTCATATTCTATCTTCTACTATAAAAAATATCAGAAAATATCAATTGAAAAACAAAAAAGTATCATAAAATCACCTTTGTAAATTGTATTTCACTCAGGACATTGCATTTTATTTTTTTTTTCTATGTCTAATATTAACGAAAATTAATAAAAAAAAAACCAGATGTTGAACGAAAAAGTACCAAAAAGCTCCCCTTACATGTTCTTGTTCATTTTTCATCTTATAGGTTTTAATTCACTCACCTATAATATTATGTTTCTAAGTTAAATAAATCACCACATGTAGCACGGAAAAGTAAAATAAAGAAATTTAATTTCCCGAAAACCGGTTTCTTAAAAATGTCGTATAATCGAGCACCCTTTTTTTATTATTAGATAATTGAAAAAAACAAATTTTGTATTTTGTACACATGTGTTAGTAGCTAATTTGAACGCTTATTACTCCGAAAATATTGAACAGATTTTAATAAAATATATATTGTGCACTTCTGTAAGTAAATATCTTTCAAATGGTGTATATTTTGTTCAAATCGGTTGACATACAGAGGAGGAAAGTGTTCTTAACTGGTTTGCCTTAGCCGATTTATATATAGATACTGGAATTGTATAGAGAAAACTTGACTTTTTTTTAAATACTATCGTCTACTTGAACTCTCTATAAAAAATTAAAAGCTACTTAAATTTTCACTAGAAATTCAATTGTTTTTTAAATTTGTCATTGAACATTTATCGGATACCTGGGCCCAAATCGTCGCACACGTGATCGAATGAACTTTCGTATCGAATAAAACTTCGTGACGTATCAAAAACGGAATTGCGGCATTCGAAAGCTTTCGTATCGAAATTTGTTTAAAAAATGTAATAGATTTCTATGCTTGTATACTAATGGCATAAGGCATTGCACTTTTCGTCGCATATAAATCAACAATGTTGATAGTGCCCTATAAAATAGGTGACTTCGGTTTATTTATGTGGCTTTTTTATAACGGCGACGCTTGCCAAAAAGAGCAACAAATTGCAAAAATTCGGAAAACTTTTTACAAATTCAGAAAATTTGCAAAAATAGCGAAAATTCGCGAAAGCTTTTAACATATTAACATATTAAATTGATTAAAAGTCCATAAAATTACAAGGAATGGCAAAAATTCGATTAAAAATTTTAAATTAGCGGAAATTTGCAAACAGCGGCATGAAAGCAAAGTCTAGTATTTATTAAAAATTGTTAAAGCTGTACAGAATTTTCTGATTAGAAAAAATCGCTTTTATATATGACTATAATTTGCGAAAAATTGCAAAACTGAAAGTTATTATTTTATTTCTTATTGCAGAAAAAAGTTTAATACTTACAATTTTAGCTATTTGTTAAAGAAATCTAATATTTATTCCCAAAAAGTGTGTCAATTGTTTGTAAAAAAACAATTAAATGTTTTTACGAAAGCTCTTAACCTATCGAATGATATTTCGAGTAAAGTCATTCGATCGACTACTCGTTATCGAATGACATAATCTCAAAAAGTAAAATTTCGATCAAAGTCACTCGATCACGACTGCGACGATTTGGGCCCTGTACTTCTAACGGAAATTCTTACGGCTACTTTAATCTTTTATAGAAATGCTCTCGGCTACCTTAACTTTGCAAAGCATCACTTAAAACCAATGCATTGACAAATCATCACAAATAAAAACGATGCATAAATTTCGCAACCGTTGTGCAGTGTATACGGTTACCGTGCAATAATGAACTCAAGGCAATGTTCAGAGAAAAGTTATAGAGTTTATGAAGCCATTCCTTTTAGAAATGCATTGCAACACTGCGTTTATGAAATCAGCCCAGACCTTTAGGTATTTCATTTTAAGATTTATTTGTAAACTGTGTTAGTGCAGATACTCTTCGACCGCGTTAAAGGTTTTCCGCTTTTTTTTATGTGTAAAGACTACTTTGGATAGAATTTTTTCATATTTAATTATTTTTTTTTTATCAACTAATTAAAACATTTTTTCTTTTTTAACATTTTAAATGTCATCCCGGTTAAGTTAAAAAAATGATTTCTTAATATTTTATATAATTTTAATAATAGAAAAACTTTCTAACAACTTTTATAATTTTCTTCTAATAAACACTGTCGGTACGTTTAAAACTAAAACAGTTTGTTTCCAACTACTTTGCATTTTAAGTTTTAATTGAACAATTTTCATAAAATTTATATAACAAATCAAAAATTTTATGAAGAGAGAAAATGATGTTGACAAAGTTTTTTTTCTTTCTGCTCCAGTCAGCTTGAAACCCAGTGACAACAATGAAACATTTTAGAATATTTCAAGAAATTTTTTACATGAATTTTTTGCACGAAAACTGATGATGATGATGACTTGGAAAAAAAGTATAATTGCTTCTTGTTGAAAAAAAATATGACGATTGATGTTTTGCATGAATTGCTTTTTTTAATGTTTTCATTTTTGTTGGTAAAATAAAACAATTAACGAAAGGCATTTTTGAGGTTATGGCATACATAAGAGTTTAATTATATTTGAAATAAAGTTATGGCGAAGAGAAAAAAATGTTGGGGGTTTTTAGTGGGTGCTACTGTTTAAATCAGCGTTTAAAAAGCTGCAGTTGAGATAGTAAAAGTCATAAGAATGTGCTGTAACTTCGACATCTTCATTTGTCATTGTACAAAAATAAACCGTTGACTTTACTTCTGATCCATTAAATGAAAACAGTCGCAGTGAAGGCAAAAGCAAAAAACAAAAAGTTGATCGCAACAACGAACATCGGCAGTCGACATGCTCGGAAGTGTTTGGTTTGACCGACTTAAACTTTTAATAAATCCCGACGAAGTTAACGAAGATGGGATGTTGTGTTTTTGTTTTTTTTTTCTTTTTTTTTTATTTTGCTTGAAAACATATTACTAGTAAAGCTGAATCCAAATTACCTCGATGCTGCTATAGAAAATATGCCACTTTTCCAAGAAGAAAATGAACAATATTAGTATTTTTTATTTTATTACCAAAACATGTTTTCATTATATTTTTTAATCTTTACAACAGTCTTTACTTATAATATCATTTTAAAGTCCAGAATTGTGATTTAATTTTTAAAAAAATTTTTTTTTTATTTTAAATACCTACCACATGCGTTCATAAATATACATATGTAAGTATGTTTTTATATGTATGAATGTATTTATTTTAATGCTTAACAATCTTTTTAATTTTTTTAAAATTAAATAAAACTTTCAATTACATTATCGTTTTCATACATAAGTATGTTTGTTATTTATTTGGTTTTTTAGGTTTGTATTTTAAAAGTTCTCTGAATTTTAATAATGTCTATCTAATTTCACTAACAAAAGAATTTTTGGTATGTACAAAAATAGCAGTAAAACAAAATACATACTTATACATACAAACATACATAAATCAAACAACCGTTTTTTTTTTTCTTCCAACAAGTGATTACAGACATAATAGAAAAACGCACTTCGAACTGCAAAATAAAAAAAAACAAAAAAAAACAAAAACACAACATCCCATCTTCGTTAACTTCGGGATTTATTAAAAGTTTAAGTCGGTCAAACCAAACACTTCCGAGCATGTCGACTGCCGATGTTCGTTGTTGCGATCAACTTTTTGTTTTTTGCTTTTGCCTTCACTGCGACTGTTTTCATTTAATGAATCAGAAGTAAAGTCAACGGTTTATTTTTGTCCAATGAAAAATCAGAAAGTGGAAGAAAAAGCAATTTTTTGATTTTGACTGCAGCTTTTTAAACCCTGGTTTAAATGAGTTGTATTTTATTTATGTCATTTAGAAATGTGTAGACAAGATTTAACCTTAATAAGATTTGTAAATGGAAAGAATCAAATCTCTTTAGGAGTCCATTAAATTGGTAAAAATCCAAATCTTCTTAAAATAATGCTACAATGTCTTCTAAGCCATTGGGCTAAATAAAACGAGGACAACGAGCCCGGGAGTGTATTATCTTAAAGGTCGTATATATCTATCAACCAAATTTGCCAACCAAGGCATAATGTTGGACAATAAGAAGGATTCTCCTCTAAGGTCGATATATTTAAATATGAAATGGTCATAGATTTCACCACAATACCAACTGCTTGAAAACCGTACTGAGGTTTGAATGAGACCTTATATAAAATACTAGAAGTACCCGATCCGCATTTCTAAAAAAAGGGCAACAAGAGATCAAGTTCTTACACCCAAACCACAATAGTGGAGAGGGTATAATGCGTTTGTGCTGATAAGTGTAACACATACTACCGACTTAGTCGATCTAACGATGTCCGTCTGGCTGGTTGTCTTTCCACCTAACCTTGAGCGCAAAGTTAAGGTCGTAATTTCAGAGAAAATTTGGTTATGCGTTGAGAATCGGTCCATAATTTAACATGGCCTCCATACAAACTTTTTTATCAATACATACTGCAAAAATCATCATGGCAGAAAATTCAAACAAATTTTTAATCAAATATGCGATTTTAGTATTCAAATATGAAACTTATTTTTTTCTGTGATCTTTTTTTAAAAAGCCTCCACAGGTATATTATTTTTTTTTTTTTTTTGGTCTCCTCTACCAGAATCCGTTGTTAGAAGCCCGTTTTATACTTCGGCATTTATAATCCCGTAATTTTAATATGTTTTGGATTTTTATTTAAATTAGCACAAAATTATAGGCATTTAGTTTATAAAAATATAAACGGAAGTTAAAAATTTATTTATAATGTAATAGATTAGTTTTTGAATTGGAAAACCCCTTTTTTTGTATTTAATTGAAATCTGTTTTTTGATTTTTTGTTATATATTTAATTTGTTAAAAATTGTTATTTTTGTTTAAAATTCAAGAAAAACCCTGAAGAAGGCACACAACGGAGTGCCGAAATATTGGTTTAATAAATTTATTATATAAAAAAAAGACCTCAAGCTTAATTAAATAATAATAATATAAACAACGATATTATAAAAAAGTAAAAAAGCTCAAAAGCACTATTTCGAAAGAAAATTTATATGAGAAATGGGTACAATTGTATACCGAATTTTAAAAATTTTGTAATAGAACTACAAAAAAATAACTTGATTTCAAATTGTTTAAATTATAAAAATTTTAAATACAAAAACATCATATGCGAAACTGAAAATATCTTTGAGTGAATTGATATTTTAAAAGTTATACAGAAGAACACGGATATAACATGAGCCGGTAAAAACAAACTTGATGGTAGCTACCACTCTCTTTAAAACTTTTATCAAAAACGAAAACGTGCAATAGATATATCTAAATGGGGAAAGTGTTCCACTTTGCATTAATAAATCTCGAAATGGGTTATAAATAATATAAATTTTTTTACAGTAATTAACCCTCTATAACTCAACATCTTAAAATTAAAAATTTTCAATTAATTCACATTGAGGTTAACATTAAAAAAATGCGTATTTTTTAATATATAAAAATTTTTTTTTAAAAGGAGTAATTTCATAAAAACGGATTATTGCATACAGGCAACAACGAGCAACAAGGGAAAGCAAAAGTAAAAAGTTATGAAAAAGCTTGACGTACAAATTTAAAGCATTTCATATTTATGTTAATTAGATCAGATAAAACGAGTGAAAACTTTTGAAATAGTTTTTTGTCTGCGATGCATATCTCACACAGTATGAGTAAATTTTACATATTTTGGATAGTTGCGTCAAAATCTTTTTCGCTCATTGAGGCCACTGATCGACTTGATTCTGGCGGACTACTTGTGAAGGCAAGCGTTGCAGTGGTTCTCTATTCGTTTTTGCTTGGATTTAACCTTATAAAAGTCGGCGTGTAACGTTGGGTTTAGCTCTCATCCAACATAGAGATTCGCTAACTTCTAGGCGAAAGTTTCTCGATAACATAATGGACCTTGATTTCTTTGCATTCGCTCTTATATACTAAAAGTTAGACATCGTTACGTCTAAATAGTGATTCTCAACCAAAAAATATAAAATAGTACTATAATAACTTTGCTGGAGGCTGTAAAAAATAGATTCCCTTTTCGCTCAATGTAGCTCACAAAACACAAACACTAAATTTCGTGTTTTATGCAAATAAGTCAAAAATATTAAAAGTACTAGAGTAATGACTCATATCTGTACAATAACCTTACAGATTCTCACAAAAAAAAAGAAGCCGCGATTGTAAAAATATTTTTCATTAATTCTTTATTATAACACATTTTCACTTTTTAAAATTTTTAAAATTATAATGGGATCGCAATACATTTTTATAACAATAAGAAACAACCAGCTTATGCTTTTTAGCACTTAAGGTAAAGAACAGAGTGTATACTACAGGTTAAATTACTTGATAGGTCACAATCGCCTCTCTATCGTAAATAATAAGTGGAATTTTTGTTCCCATGAAATTTTCATTTCCCTCGAAGGAAAAAAGCAATCGTAAATCTCATGTGAAAAATTTTTCAGCTATCAGTTTCATTGAATGTAAAAAAGAAGAAAGATTAAAAAAAGTAAAAATCAATGAAATTTTTGGTCAAAATATACACGTATATATTTTAAAGAAAAGTTAAATAATAAAGCAAAATATTTAGTATTGGAGGGATAGTTTGATTACAACGTTAGTTTTTTGTTTTTTTTTTAAATTTTATGTACATAGTAAAATATTTTCTAAAATTCTGCCACCACGTCTTTCGAAAGCTTCACAAATCCGCATGCAATCGACTTGTTGTTTTGCATTTTGGTAATCAATATATCGGTTTGTGCCTTATTAACGGATCTAGCCCTTAGTATTCGATTTATAGGAGGAACTACATACTTACATACATGTTCTGTTCCCCAGCAAAAATAAAGTGAAAAAATCTAAGGGAAACATGACTATTGACGTTAGCAGTCGTCGATGGCTGCGAGTGTAAGACGGCAAATCCATCTAGAGAGATCGAGTGGTTGCGATCGAAACATGTCATGGTAACCTGCCGGCCGCGATTCGCGCCCCGGCCACGGTCAAGAATTGAAAGATTATCAATAACAATTTTAATTAATTTTCATGTTGTAAAATTCCTTTCTTCATAAAAATAATTTAATGAAAATTAAATTTAATGAACTTAAGCCTAATTAAAAATATTTAAAAATTGGGAATAAAAATTACCAATAAATTTTAATATATTTCATGTTGTAAAATTTGTTCCTTCATTTAAATAATTTAATGAAAATTAAATTTGATGAACTTGAGCCTGATTTAAAATAACATTAAATTTGGATTAAAAACCATAAACAGTTCTATTAACCACAAAGAACCTAATTTGCACGTTTGGGAACATGCTTTTAAAAATTATTTGGGAATATAAAAACATGCCCCGATTATTACTGATCTATCACCCCTATCGTGAGTAACAAGTGGAATTTTTGTTCCCATGAAATTTTCATTCCCCTCGAAGGGTAAAAAGCAATCGTGAATCTCATGTGAAAAATTTTTCAGCTATCAGTTCCAGTGAATGTAAAAAAGAAGAAAGATTAAAAAAATTTTAAATCAATGACATTTTTGTTCAAAATATACACGTATATATTTTAAAGAAAAGTTAAATAATAAAGCAAAATATTTAGTAGTTTGATAGTTTGATTACAACGTTAGTTTATTGCAATTTTTAAATTTTTTGTACATAGTAAAATATTTTCCAAAATTCTGCCACCACGTCTTTCGAAAGCTTCACAAGTCCGCAGGCAATCGACTTGTTGTTTTGCATTTTGTTAACCAATATATCGATTTGTGCCTTATTAACGGATCTAGCCCTTAATATTCGATTTATAAGAGGAAGTACTTACATACATGTTCTGTTCCCTAGCAAAAATAAAGTGAACAAATCTAAGGGAAATGTGAACAAATTACGAGGGAAAAATTTTTTTACGATAAGTGGAATTATTTCCCGTGAACATTTTTTCACGTTATTATTCTCATTTGAACTATCTTCTTTTCATAGGAGTTTTTCATGATCGCAAATATGTGAAAAGGGGAATAATTACGAGGGAAAAACTTTTCAAGATAAGGGGTGAATAACTATTAATAGGGAAATTACTGAGAGATGACCAGTGTGTTGCCTGTAGTATACTATATGTTACAGAGGGTTAAATTTGATTGTTTCCCTGTGAAAATATGACAAAACAAAATCTTTTCAAGATGGGTGGAAATATCTCTATGCTTTTACATTGCGTAGCTTATTTTGTTGATTTTTTAAACTTCGTTATCAGTGTGACCATTTTGGCATTTTTGTGGCCGAATTTAGCATTAAACATTTTTTATATAGCTGCATGTAGCATTTTTATAACATATTTGTAGGTTTTTTTTTTAATTTGTTTAAAATATTTGGAGGGACTGTTTTATGGATTAAACTTATTTATTTTTTTTATCAATTATTATAAACTAGCTGACCCGCAAACGTTGTTTTGCCTAGAAAAGTATTGTTTTTGTGTATATTTAAAATACAGATACAGAATCAGGTGCTTACAAAATGTCAAGCCGTGTTTTACCTAAGTAGGGGAACTCCTGTGTAGTACTGGCGAAGTATTGAGTAGTGGGTATTGAGTATCGAGTATTGACCCTTTTTTGTCGGTACTCAATAGTGAAAAGTAGTTACTCAATACTTTCAGGGTTGCATTTTTAGGAAGTCGATTGATGATGTTATAGCATAAATAATACATAACTTGCTTGGGACGTTAAATTCAAAATTTTTTTTTAAATAAAATTTTTTTAATGTTAAATTTTCGCATTTAATAAATTAAGTTTAAATGGAAACGATTAAAGTTAAATTTTTTAAATTTTTAACGGAAAAAACAACTTTTTATTAAAAAAAAGCCAGTTTTAAAAACCCGTTAAAACTATTGAGTAGTATTGAGTACCCAAATGAAAAGTATTGAGTAGTATCGAGTATTGAAAAGTAGTAGAATTTGCCAGCACTACTTCTGTGACATCACTCCACACAAAATGTATGAGAAAATGAATTTTCTTTATAATTTCTTTTTTCTGGAAAATTTTAGAAATTTTTTTGCTATTCCTCTAATGTGGCCAAGGACTATTCCGAATTGGTACGAATCATCGAAATCGGTTCAGGCGTTCTTGAGTTAAGCTGTGCTAAAGATCATAGCATGATAAAATGCACAGTTTATGATTTTACTCATTTCGAGTCATTTTCAGTGGCGCCACCTGTCTGAAATTAGTCATATCAACTTATAAGCCTTCGCCGGCTCATGCTCAACAACTTTGCTAAAGATCATAGCATCGTCAAATGCAGAGTTTACGATTTAATTCATACTGAGTAATTTTCAATGGCGCCACCTATTTTAGATTTTAAATATTAAGGTCGAACAAAATACATATTATATACATTTAAAAGTTGAGTTAAATGAGTCACAAATTTTTGTCTACAATGAAAATATTTCAAAGCACACTGTGCACTAAAATGTTTTTTGGTTCTTTATGAAACGCAAGTTTAGGGAACTACGCCGTATTTATAACAAACTGAAGTCGTCTCGATCCATTAGAATTCGATATAACCTTGTTTTACTGTTTGTATATTAGTGAAACTTTTAAACTTAAAAAAATTGTAGAAACGAGTCTACGAGAACGTAAGCTACAGCAATTTAAAATACAGTGGGCCAATAACAAAATGTTTTTATTTCATAGACATTTAAATTTAGGCCATATTAAAAATCTTTCGCAAAAGAAACTTTAAACATTCCAATCGTTACCTAATCATTATTCTTAAAGCTTTCAAGTGCTTGCCTTACAAGACCAAAATACAAAAAAAAAAAAAATTTGAATCTTCTATTACCGACTTGGCTTAAGGAAAATCGCATGATTTCTTATTTTATTTCCTGGCATACGAAAAAAAATATATACTGCTTTTTAACAAAAACTCATTCTATTTTTTTGTGATTTTCCACGAACAGGCTTATTACAATTATATCTATTTTCTTTTTAGTTTTTTTTTATTTCAAAATTCCTTTAATTTTGTTGATGTTTGTAAGAAGGCTTTTGAGCACATGCAAACACTTACACACACACACAATTTCATACTTACAATTTGATTTCCTTTTTAGAGCCCCATTATGGAAACCAAAATGCGCTATAAATCCTTTTTGCATACAGTTTCTTTTATAATTTTTTGTCATCCTCATTTTTGGCTCTTAAGCTTGTTGTCATGGCGTGCGTGTGTGAGTGAAAGAGATAGTTTTTAAAAAATTGTTTAAGCAAGTACAATTGTATGTATGTATAAGTTTGTGAATAAGCATTATGGCTGTTAGGTTTTTGTGGCGTTTGAAAAATGTGGTTGCTGCTGTAGTTGTTTGTTTATGTTGCCTTAGGAAATTTTAAATTTTAATCACGATAATGTGCGGTAGATAATACAACAATGAAACTATAGTTTACAAAAACACATAAAAAATTTTTGATTATAAGTATTTAGACTCAGATTTTTCTTTTTTTACCAACTAACTTGGCTTTCACACTTCAACGATACAAACCTTCAGCAGCTTTACCAGCCATAATTCTTCATTTTTTTAATTTTTAAAAAAACACACATCGTGACACACCAATTTGTTTATATGTGTTTGGGGTGAAATTAGGTAAAATAAAACCGGTTTTGATAATTTTGTTTCCTAGAATAAAATGGGGGAGTATGTTGAAACGTTGTCCCTGAATTTGTGAATTACAAATAATAAAATATAACAAAAAAAATTATTTAAAACGGATACGATGTGTTTTGATTTAAAACAACATAGAAATAGTAAAAAAATCAAGTAAAATTTCTTTGTGCCAAATATTATTTAGATATATTCATCTATATGAGATTCGTTTGCCTTTAAGTGATTTTAAGAAGGGGGTTTATATGGGACATTAAGGAAGCATAATATTTTCTTATGATAAAGTAGCTATCGTAAAAGTTATGACCGCCAATTTTTATGTGAAAACCAACATGGTTAAGGATGGCATTAAAATCTTTTTTCGGGAGTAGTTCTTGCATCGATTCCAATAAAATTTGGTATTAGACTTTAATAAAAACAATTTGGATCAAATTTAAACCAAATTACAACACAATAAGATGATTAATGGGCATTAAAATTATATTCCGGAAAGAAGCTTTCATGTATTTTGTGCACAAAGTTTACGTGGAGAGCCAGCCTGCCAACCGAACGGAGGGACATCGTAAGATCAATTCAAAAAGTAATTTTAAGTGAAATGGTAGACTAAAAGTTAAATTAACAAACAAACGTAAAAATGTGTCGTTTTTTGATTTTGTAGAACTGAGGCCACTATATTTACATTCTGTCGTTTACCTAAACGTTTATAAAACGAAAACGCAATAAGGAAAAAGAAAAGGAGAATGACAGATAAAACTACGCAGTTGAGATCCTTACTACAACAACAATCTTTTGAGTGAGTTTCGTTAACATTCGTGTTGTGTATGTAAAAATGACTAAAAGTGCTCGGCCCCTGGGGGAATAGCGTGATATAAAAACACCAAACATAAAAAAATCATTAAATGAATTTAAAAAAAAATCAACTCATTCAAGTCACTGTGTGCTTACACATAGAAGCATAATTGTCTGCGCGCTCTACGAATTTACATGTGTTTAAAACGTACTGTACAACACTTGTTTTTTCAAACGCAAAGCAGCGAATTAACTAAAAAAAAATTCAAATGACTTGTAAGAGGTCTTTTTGCAGGGCTTACATTGATTTTGAATTTTGAAATTTCTACCTGATTTATCATAATCAGCCTTATTCCGGTTGTCGTTGTCGTAATCGATCAAGTTTTTTTGTAAGAGATTAATTCAATTCATATTTTATTGATAAATGTAACATGGTAAATACACAATAATTTTAATATTACATATATGTAAGTTAAGAAGAGTTAAGTCTATTTTGTATGACTTTTCGACTTAATTATGTTGAATCTGTACAATGTGATACATTTCTTAAAAATTAATTTAAAAAGTTAAGGAAAAATTTTACAAAAACCTTAGAGAAATATAAAAAAAAAAAAGTTTTATTAAGAGATTAAAGTAACACAAAACCAGTGTTCTTTAATCTCTTACAAAAACGACTTGATCGATTACGACAACGACAACTGGAATAAGGCTGAATATTTTAGTGAGTGATGAAAAGGGTTTCTATTCGGAAAAATTAATTGCGGGAAAAATTATTTTTTAAATTCCCGAAAATTTTTATATGGCAAATTTCGGAAATTTTCTTCCACTTTAATTTCAAGATTTATTATGTTGTCATTAAATGACACCATCTTCCATTGTGGAAGAAAAGAAAATTTTTCGACCACCATAAATTATAAGACATCTTACTGCAATTTGGGGAGCTAAGGATAAAGAAAGAAAAACTTATCTTTTTCGGAAAATCTAAATCCATCTTACGACGACAACAACAACGGCTTTTTAAGAGCTGGCAACACCGAAATTAAACAATAAATATCTTGAGATTTTCAGCACAATTTTATAGGTAATGTAGTTGCCGTGACGTCATTTGAAAACATGCGCAGAAGATTTAATGTTTGTTTTCGGGATGGCATAATCTCTATTCCTATCAGTCTAAAAAAAGTTCCCGAAATCAACCATAAAATGGTCAAAATTAACCATAATTTGTTTAAAATTTGGTCAATATTAACCATAATTATTTCTGCAGAAAAAAATATGGAAGGAGGTAACCATATTCTAAGAGCAATATACTAGGATTGGATTTAAATAATGCTTATGCTAATAGATAACTAGATTTTATTCAAATATGACCATAATATGGTTAAAATCAATCATAATTTGGTATAAATAAGCCAAAATCTAGAAAGGGTGATATCTTAGGGCACCGGACTTGGTCTAAGAATTCACAGACTGACATTACATCATGCTTTTGGCGAAAAGTGTGCTCCTTTTACAATGGAGTCACCTCCAAGACTTTAATTGATTTCTTACAGTCAAACCAACAGTTAACAAGCGAATCAACCAACTATTTTCTAGTAAAACAGAAACGAATTATAAACAAATAGCAAATATTCATATAGGTTTCTCTATAACATCTCTGTTTAGAAAAAACAATAAAAAAAACTATCCTTTCCAACACATAAAAAACAAAAACAAAGAAAAATTCAAGAAACAAATTTAAATGGAAACAGGAAAAATAAGGATAACATGTGCTTTTTACTGAAAACAAGAGACCAGCAGGATGAATGATTTTAAAATAGAAAATAAGTTCTCTCTTCTAACTGAAATATAAGAAAAAGCACAAATCGAAAGAGAAAGAATATGAGAAGAATATTAAAAATATTCGTAAAGAGAGAAAACTTAAAAGAGAACTGAAAACAAATGTAAACACAACAACAAAAACAAAGTAATAAACAGGATAACCAACAAAAACAACTACGAATAGGATGTGAGAGAGGAGTTATTTTGCTCTAGCAAGCAAACAAAAAAAGTCACGAATTTTACGTAATGATAATATTTTTAAAGAGAGTGTTAAAGATAATAATATAAGGCTTAAATTGCTATTATTATTGCTTTTGTTGTTGTTCTTGAGTTGATAATATACCCAATGAGAGCAATAAATGTTAAACAACTAAAAGCTGTGAAGACGACAGAGCAGCCGCTGCTGAGTTGGCGACTCAAAAATGCTGCCGATGCTGATTCCTTTCTGGAATAGAGCCAAACATCGAAAAGAGAAATACAAAAACAATAAACAAACAAAAAAATTTATGTTTTGTTTGTATAGTGTTGATTTTTTTTTTTCTTTCAATTTTTTTTTTAATATCCGTTTTAGCTGTTCTGCTTTTTTAGAAACACGAAAAAAATAGACTTACAAAAGCTTTAAGATGAAAATCGACCATTATCTTTCCGTTTCGTTTTTGCTATTTTTTTTTACAATTTTCTAAACAGCTGAATTTATTTAAGTTTTTATGGACGAACCAAAAAAAGTGTGAAGAATAAAAAAATGTGTATTAAAAGGCGTTTGATATATATAAGGTCCTTTTTGAAATCACAAATAAATACACACAACACAAAATAGGATAAAAGTAATAAAACACCAAAACACAAATTTTTACGAAATAACAACAACAACACAATAAATGAAAATCGTGTTTTAAAAAACAGAAATAGAATAAAACAACACACGCCCTTTTGGTTTAAGTTTTTTTTTTTTTTTTTTAATAAAATTGTGATTTTTTAAAATTTATTTTCAATTAAAAGAAGAAGATTTAAATTATTATTGACGAAGAATTAAGAAGGAAAGTCAAAAACTATAAAACAATTTTCTTTTAAACCAATTTCTGACTTGAAGTAAAAACTTGTAAAATATTAAGCCCCTAAACACCAATTCGGATTTTCTGCAGCAAGAAAAAAAGTATTAACTTAACATTTTCAGCTTGGTCAATTACAATAAAATAAAATTGAGAACTTTTTAAACACAAAAAGCTTTAATTCCTCTTGAATAATATTTTGAATTAAAAAATATACATATGGGCATTTCTTTCTAAAGGTACACCGTGACCGAAATTTAAAAGTTATTAAAAGCATATTCTTTTATGATTTTGTTATAGAGAAATATTAAGATTTTACTAATTTTATAATTTGCCCATAAATTCGTTCACTAAGACGAACAATTAGACTGCAAATTTGTGCAAACTAAGTTCTTGTTTGTGAGAATGTTTTATTGTGTTTTCTTTAATGTTATCTTCCTTAACCTTTAACTGTGGAGGTGGTGGTAAATTGTACCCCCTCTTTATATTTTTCTAACATACTCTCTTCCGTTGCGCTCAATCAATTTAATTCTCTTAGTGTCTTCTTCCACTTGTGTTTTGGCTGAGCTCGACTTAAGCTGAAGGTCCACACCATGCGTTCATGCGTAGATGCGTATGATACTTTTTGTGCATTTTATGCGCTTCTAAATTCAAGTTACATGCAATGCGTTTTATGCGACAAATTGTTTTTTTTTATTAGCTGTTGAGAGAATATTTTTATTAAATAAAAACAATTTTGGCAATGTGCTATTGATATTTTAATAGGATTTATTTAAAAGGATTCAAAGAGGAGTAAGCTTTTATTATACAAAAATTCGTAATTTTTGACGGTATCAATAACTTTCTAGTTCATGGTCTTTGTTAAAAAAAAATAATAAACACAACAAAGATGACACTTAGAACATAAAGGTAATCGATAACTTGAATGGCAAATTTTTTTCGTTGTAAAATTGTGCTAAAAATGAATTTTAATGTATTTTACTCTTTAAAGTTTATGTAATCTTTAGTAAGAAAGCTTTTTCTTTTATTAAAAACCTTTTTTAATGCAAAAAATAGTAAAAAGTAATCAATCACACAAACATATTTATCGATAACATTGAAAATAAAATATGATTTGTCATCCATGGCCAGCAATAACAGCTGACTTTTTTTCGCCACAAATGCGACGGATACAAAAGTAGAAAGTAAACCTACTTTGATGCGTTGATAAGTCTATGCATTTTGGTGTGTAACTTGTCACATACCATTACGCTGATTCTACTTTTTTGCCAGATGAATAAAAAGGACAGACGCATAAACGCATGGTGTGGATCTTCAGCTTTAACACGAACGGAGCTACGCACATGCTGGTGTAAAAATTACCACTCGTCATCATTTACATAATTTTTTCTTTGAAAATATTTTACCATCACGTCAGCGTTAGCTTAAGTTTTTAGTAGAAAAAATTTACCCCACATCAAAAAGAACGTAATATTTTCATGGAATTATTTTTACCACTCGTCCGTTTTCTTCTTCTTTTTGACAGATGACGGGTATTATTAACCATTTTATTTGTATCAAATTTGGACAATTTTACACTTATCATTATTAAGATAAACAGACTATTATTTTGTACCATGCCCACTTATATAATCCCGCCCACTTTGTGACTGATGTTGCATATTTGTTCCCAAACTTAAGATCTTACCGCTTGGGCAATTTTATAACTTTCTCTTACCGTTCTTTAGATATAAACTAATGTGCTTTATGCCACTCCCAATTTTTAGTCATTTTTTTCGTAAATTTAGCCATTTTTAGTCACCAAATTTTGGCAACAATATGTTAATTCCTAACATAAAATCACTTTTTTTCTATAGGAATGTTGACAAATTTAATTTTCGATTTATTTGTTATAATAACACAAGGGAACAAATTTAAACTTTTTTGTGCGATCTAGAATTTGATTGCAAATATTTACTAATTTGAGGTCGCTGATTTCAAATCTAATCTCCATTTTTATTTTATTTCTATCAGCTCTTCTTTTCGAGATATACCGTTATGTCCAAAATTAAGGCACTTTTACTACAAATATTGGAATAAATTGAAAACGTTGCACAGTATTATCTTTAAGCCATATTTACATTGTTTTTAAATTTGCCTTGTAGTTTCAGAGATATCGTTGAATTTTTAAAAACAAAAAGGAAAATTTTGAAAAAGAAAAAAAATTTTTTTTGTTCTTTAAAAATTCATAAAAAATTGGTCTAAAACATTTAGCTCAATATAATTTTGAATGAAAAGAGGCTTAAATTATTGTAATCGGTCTACAACTTTTGATTTTATGCACAATTTACTGAGAAAACTGAATATCGATTTCCATACAAAAATAACATTTTAAATATGTGTGTGTCATGAACGTTGTTTCTTTTTGTATAGAAATCAATATGGGCATTTCTCCAGAATGGTCTACCAGGATGAAAAAATTAAATGTTGATAATCTAAATACATTTTTATGTACTTGTTTTACATGCAAAAAATATGTTATGTGTACACTCTTTCTTCATTATCTCTCCATTACAATCAATTGCAAATTGAGTATTAAGTTGCTTGTTAAGCAAATTTGAAGATATTTATGGGAATCTACATGGTGATAATAATAAAAAAACATATATGTAAAAAGTGTCACGTGCGTAATGTCACGTGCGTAATTTACAATTTATTTTTTTCTTCGCCAACCCATGCATAGTTGCTTTTGAACAAAACATGATTATAAAGGACCATTACTAACCTTTATAAAAGCATTTTTTCCGAAATAAAAACCTCCTACAATTCACTTACTTTCGCACTTTTTCTTACGGTCCTAAAAGGCACTTCTATTTTTGTCACGTGAGTAAGTCAACTTTGATTGCATGGCATTTGGGTACCCAGTGCTCAATTTACCATTATATATACTTTTTAGAAAGAACTCATCACAAACAATGTAACGATTCTAGAATTCATTCTAAAATTCCAATCCACTTCTATTTTTTTAATATTCAAACTCAATAAAACGCGTACAAATGTCGCGTGCATAACCAGAGAAACACCCATATTCAGTTTTCTCAGTAAATTGTGAATAAAATCAAAAGTTGTGCCCCGATTACAATGAATTTAACCTCATTTTATTCAAAATTAGACCAAAACTGCGATTTTAATCGCAATTTTATTTTTTATGAATTTTTAAAGAACAAAAATTTGTTGTTCCCTTTTGTTCTTCCAAAATTCGACCATATCTCTAAAACTACAGGGAAAACAATGTAAGCACGGCTTAAAGATAATACTGTTACCGAGTTTCGGATTTTTTTGTTAACTGAATATGGTCCAAGTTTTCAAGTTATTCCAATATATGTAGTGAAAGTGCCTTAATTTTGGACATAACTGTACATTAGGGTTGCCGTTATTTTTTTTATTTTGATTTCTTATATTCTCCCCCCCTAAATCGGTTCAGTTTTATGTAAAAAAAAAATACAAAAAAATTTCGTAGCGATAAGTTGTGTTTTAGGGGGGGCGTCCGTCCCTCAAAGTTTGCCATCAAGCCATTTATTCAAATGTAATTTGTTTGCGTATGACTATTTTCTAAAAACAACATTTTACAAGAATATGATATATGGCAATATTTTAGCTCTTCTAGTCAACAACATAAGCCTCTAAGAAAGTTTTTTGCTAAAATCAATATTTTAGAAAATAATTAAGAAAATAAAAACAAAATACCAAACATTTTATATACGTTTTATATATATAAAAGGTGGATTTAATGTCAAGTGACCCAATTTTGAAATAGATGTCTTTCGATTTAAATGAAATTTACACCAATTTTAGTACTGTTAGATAGTAGCTTAGACACAAATTTTCAACAAGATCGGTCAAAAAGTTTCTGAGTTAGAGGGGGTCAAAGTTTGACATTTTGGCCATACAGGTGTTATTTCTCATCCATGTAACTTATTACCTATTGGTGTAAGCAAAATTTGTCCCAAGTAGCTTAGATAGCTTTTTGATCAACCTTTTTAAAAAAATTGTTTTTGTTTTTTTAAAAAATTTTTTAAATTTTTTTTTTTAAAATTTAACACTTGGCTAAAAAAAATAAAAAAAAAGTTTTAAATTTAAAAAAAAATATTAAAAAATTTTTAAAAAAAAAACAAAAAAATATTTTTAAAAAAGATTGATTGAATAGCTATCTAAGCTACTTTGGACAAATTTTGCTAACACCAATAGGTAATAAATTACATGGATGAGAAAGAACACATGTATGGCAAACTTTGACCCCCTCTACCTCTGAAACATTTTAACCGATCTTGTTGAAAATTTGTGTGTAAACTACTATCTAATAGGACCTTGGTGTAAATTTCATCCAAATCGGAAGACATCGATTTCAAAATTGTGTCACTTGACATTAAATCGCCTTTTTATATATATATAACATATATAAAATGTTTGGTATTTTGTTGTTATTTTCTTAATTATTTTCTAAGATATTAGTCTTAGCAAAAAACTTTCTGGGAGGCTTATGTTGTTGACTAGAAGAGCTAAAATATTGCCATATATCATATTCTTGTAAAATGTTGTTTTTAGAAGATAGTCATACGCAAACAAATTACATTTGAATAAATGGCTTGATGGCAAACTTTGAGGGGCGGACGCCCTCCCTAAAACACAACTTATCGCTACGAAATTTTTTTGTAATTTTTTTTACATAAAACTGAACCGATTTGGAGGGGGAGAGTAAAAGAAATCAAAAAAAAAAGTTCTCCATACAACTAACGGCCACGCTACTGTACATACATACAATTTTTCAAAAACCATTAATTTTATTATTAAAAGACTAATAAAATATCAAATAAGTTTATAATATTAAAAAAAAAAGATAAAAATGTTTGATATTTTAAAATTTAGTGTAAATAATCATGTTTTCTTTATAATATTATCGCATGCGATATTTTTTAATATATTTCTTATCGCATGCGATAGTTTTTAGAAATGAATTTAAGTTTTCATCCCACACGTAAAAAGTTGACTTACGCACTTTTTGCTTATGACCAATGATTTAATACGTATAAGAAGATTCAATAAATAAAAATTAAAAAAACAAGTAATAATCGGCTATGCCGAATCTTACATACCCTTCACCATGGTGCGATAGTAACAGAAAGTTATAAAAATACCGATCTTAAGCTATTAATAAATAAACTTTGTGCCACGCCTACTTGTTCAGTCCCGCCCACATTTTGTCGGATGTTGTGTATTGATAACCAAGATGATTGTACCTAATTTGGAAACTTTGGCTTTTGCCGTTCTCCAGACATACATAAACATAAAGTAATAAAACAGCAACAAGGGATTTTGAGAAAAAATTAGAGGCAGTTGTGGTTTTTTGCTATCTCAGCCACTTGTGGACCGGTTAGGCTAAATTTCAATAGAAAACAATTTCGGACTATATATGACATAAGTATATATCTATAGTTCTTCGGAAAACCCATTTCAACAGACAGTCGGACATCGTTAAATCAACTTATCTACAATTGTCCATCTATTGTGAGGTGTATAAAAAGTATTTATTGTTTAATTTGTAAACAAAAAAAAATAAAACTTACCTTTATTATCAATAATTTTTGTCAAATTGTTGTTTTAGTTGCTTGATCTATCAAATTAATATTTTTGTTGTCGCTTTCGCTACTTAATTCTGTCTTGTTTTAGTTGTTGAGGAGAGAAGAAAATTGAACACTTTTTACTTCAGCTATTTTTCAATAATTTTTATACAATGAATTTTCTTATTTTAAATTATAAATTTTCACTTTTATGTTTAAAAAATTTGATTTATTATTAATTTAATTTAAACTTTTTTTATGGATTTAATTAAATTTGTAATTTATTAAAACTATTCATAAAAAATTGCAATATTTTTTTTATTTAAATTATTTTTTTGTTATTTTTACTTATTTAATTAAAAGAACACAACATACACTTGCCACTTTTTAACAAAGTTTTTTTTTCTAATTTTTTGCTAATTTAAAATTTATTTTAAAGTTAATTCCGTTTCCGTTAAAACGTTTTTTGTTTGTTTTATTAAAAAAATTTCTAGCAATTATAAAAAACACTGAAAAGAAAACAAAAGGGATTATTGTATTTAGTTATTGAATTTATATTTATCTTGTTTATTTTTTTTTATAAAAATTATATCATGTTTACACTTCGCTTGTAAAAATTCAACTAAGTTGAAGTTTTTTCGAAATTATTTTACTACTTATTTACAAAAAAAAATTGAATAAATAAAACAATTATGTATTTAAATAAAGTCAAATTGATTTGAATAAAATGTCTTTATTGTATATTAGCGAGTGAGTGAGTGAGCGTTAGTGTAAGTATGACGACATAACAAACATCTTAGCACCAACAGAGAAATTACAAAGATCCATTTAATCTACAGCACACCAACCAGCACTTTGTGTTATTTTCAATTTTGTTATAGAAAAGTAGCAGTACTAGTAAGTTAATCACACAACCACACACATTTACGAGTAAATATACCTGATTGAAATTGGTTGCTATGAAGAGGTAGTACTACGAATTACTTAAAAAAAATTCTCTCAATTTAAAAAAGGGTTTAAAAAAAGTTAGTAAGAATGCTTTATTCGGCCGAATTTGTTAAGCCTAGAGTACACGGAATGTGAAAAGCAACATACTCATGTGGTTCTGACGTAAAAAACAACATCTTAGTCAATAGCAAAATTATAAGGAGCAGATGTCACAGAAATGTATAACAACCAAGTCCCCATTATATATGGGGTCTTCGGTAAACCCATTTCAACATACAGACGGACGGATAAATCAACTTCGATTTTCATAAGGAACCAGAATATACATATATATTTACATACTTTAGAAGGGGTAAGATCAATATTGTTAAAATTACAAACGGAATGAAAAACTATTTTAAAACCATATTTAATTGTGGTGCAAGGTATAAAAAAAGGACTTTTTTATAATAAACCTTGTTTTACTAAACATAACATTTTAAAGCAAAGGTACTGTTTAGTACAAAAATCAAATTTTAACAACGAAAGGAACTTCTCTTGTTACAGAAAAATCATATTTATACCCACACCACATAGTGGGGTATTATGCGTTTGTGTTTGTAACACCTTAAACTATTGGTCCTAGAGCCACTTTTAGTACACCGATCTACTCAGAATTACAGCACAAGAGCCATTGTCTTCAGAGAAAATATCTAAATATATACCATTATCATTCTACAAGACGGCTCTGGTGTACAAGAAGCCTAAAACAACCCGTTTTGGCCGTTATTTAAGCTATTTTCTATGCCTTCATATCGAATTATACAGATTTATTCTTAAAGCATTAATTTCCATTAAATTTCCTATGATGTTTTATGTCAAAACAATCTAAACGATATGGATTCCCAAAGTATAGCACCCCTGACATTTTATTTCAATCAGACTAATGGCCATTTTCTCATTAGGCGATTATCTTTTTTCCCAACGAAAAACTGCACATTAAAGAAATTTGGTTTTCTCAATGTCTCATTTGCTTCTATTTTGTCTCAATGCTAACCGGCACTCATCTGCCAATTATTTATTTGACGTACAGTTAAATTCAATCAGCTGACTTCTAACTTTTACATGTATTTTGAGTGGTGTTGCCAACTCAAACCAATGTTTTTTGTCGGTATATTGAGAAACCCAAAATCGTTAACGGACAGTTTATCGGTATAATAAATTTATGTTGACATTAAGTAACAGACAGTTTGTAGATACATTGAGAAAATGGCCATAACTGTTTACAAAATCCAAAATTATTTCCATTTTTCCAAAATATTTCTCACGCTCAAAGTGCTTTATAAGGGTATAGGCCTCGTTCCTCAATACTCTTACTTTTAGTATAAATATATATTCTTACGTAACGTTGCGTTGCGGATTTGTTTTACGCTGAGATATTGCATACTTCACCTGAAGTCATAACACTCACAATATTATTACAGTAACGGACTTTAGTTTATTTAAGAAGTATTCTGCTCAGTCATTTTTAAATAAATAAACATTTAAAATTCCAAGCAAATTTATTTTTAATTGATCCTAATTTAAAACAACGAAAAGTTCATATAATTTTTTCTATCAAAAAATTAACTACATATTCCGTAAAAAACAAAGGAACATTCAGTTATTTAATATAAATTAAATTCAACTCCATGTTCCGTAAAAACAAAATGAATTTTCAGTTATTTTATATAAATTAACTATCAAAAAATTAACGGCAAATTCCGTAAAAACAAAGGAATATTCAGTTATTTTATGTAATTTAACTACCAAAAATAAATTTTAAGTTAAGCCTAGTACTCTGTTCAAATTTGTGAAAAATGCTGAGCAACATTGATTATTTCGCACGAAAATTTTGACATGTATCAATGTTACCTATCTTGCGAGTTTGTACATTTTGACGTTTTTATTCTTGCAAGGTATGCGACATTGTTTTGCGTATGTAAACAAACCCCACATGTATTTTACTAAAAATTATTTTTTTTAATTAAAACTTTAATGAAATAGAAAGTTAATAGGGACAAACAACTGTAACCGGTTGTGTTGTCTTAATTTTTTATTTCTTGTTCAAAAATCAGTTCATACTTTTATGCTTTTGCTTAAAATTCCACGTTAAATAAGTGCAGCTTACATTATTTCACAGTTGTAGAAAATGTTGCCAGAAACATTTCGGAACTTTTTCACAAAATGAACAGAGTACAACTTTATCAACATTTTTCCATAGATATTCCGCACAAGTTTTTTTTATATGAGTTTGGCAGCATCACACGTGAAATGTTGAAAATAGTACCAGGCTTTATCTATAAAAAACGATTTGCTTGTTTTGTGTAACTTATTCCCATGTTCTATTTGTTAAAATTATTTAGTTAAATACTCAAATTTTTTAAGTAAAATAATTGCGAAACCATACCGGTCATGCTGCTAGTGTCTTATAATTGAGAGTTCTTCTTTAAACATCGGGGTCAATAAAACAAAAGTAAAACAAACATCTGTAACGGGGTAAGTAAATAATAATAGTCTATCTCTTTTTCTCTCATTAGAAAAACAAGCGCACAGGTGTCTGTCGGGTATTTTTTAAAAATTCGGCACTTTTGTAGAGTAAACGTAAATTACTGAATTAAATAAAATAACTGAATATTCCTTTGTTTTTTTACGGAATATGTAGTTAATTTGTTGATAGTTAATTTATATAAAATAACTGAAAATTCATTTTGTTTTTACGGAACATGGAGTTGAATTTTTAACAGTAAAATTAAATGAACTTTTCGTTAAAAATAAATAAAAAATAAGTATACCGGTTTTTAACTGGATTTTCATTTATTTTTATTACAATTTCAGTTAATTTAACGTACAGAATATTGTGAGTGTAGGATAACTCCAAGGAACTTTATATTTTCTTTTCTTATTTTTTCCGCTTTTACTTAATAATTGAGTATTGTTTGGGGAAAAAAAATTTTCGCAGATGCTTCATCATATTTAATTCAAGTTTTTTCTTAATTTTTCTCAACTTTATTTCGCAAAATATTAGCGAATACGAATGTCTTGAAATAGGAAAATTCTCGGCGATAAGAATATTCGTAACATCACTAATATATAGTACAAAGGTATGTGTACAAAAAAAAATAAATTAAACTTTTATAGTATTTAAAAATCTACTAAACTGACCTCGTTATAATAAAGTAAACATTTTTAAGTAATGCCACCACTAGAAGATCTCAACCACAGCCACATACACGCACCTAATAAAGAAAAACAGAACGAATGACTGATTGAAATTGTGGTTGTTGAATTTAAGTCAATAACTTTTTGTCCCAAACAGACAAACTAAATGTCGTAAACATAAAAATGTCGGTTTGTTTGTTTTCATTTTTCTCATTTTTATTGTTCGTTTAAATCAGTACACAAAAGCTACGTCGTTTTATATCATGTCACACTCAGCTTGTGTCGCATTCCACTTGTGATTTTCAACAGATTTAAAATCATGCAAATCATGAAGCAAACGTAGATTCATGTAAAAAATACTTCTAAAGGCTAGATTACACTATCTCACAAGTCTTACGTATTCCATAATACTTTGTGAGATAGAAATCTAATGAGTTTTGTTGCGACTGTCAAAAAATCTAATTTAACAAGACAGTTTGTGTTCACACCATCACACAAAGTATAAACACTATCACATGATCCAATAAAAAGTATTATTGTTTAGAAATTTTTCAAAAAACGATGAAGTCGTAGTGGATGTCAAACTTTTTTCATAATACTTGTCATTTTCGTGACACATTGCATTCACACTATCACACTTTGTCATATTACTTGAGTTTTTGACATGTATTAATACAAAGTATAATAGTGTAATCTAGCCTTAACGAACATTTGTAACAAAATATAAAAAAGAAAAGTGAAGAAGCATTCTCCAAAATTTCAGTTAAATTCCGTTTTTCGGAAGTAAAAGAAAAGACTTATTATAGGAATTAATTTAATTTGGGGGTTAATTTTCAACATTAAATACTCCTTAAGAAATATCTGAGCGAAATTTTGTCCTTCTAGTTCATATCGAGCCCTAACCGCGTAAATAACGTGAGCGACATGATTTTCAATTTTCGTTTTTTTTTAATAAATGACTTTATTGGCAACACTTGCATCATCTCCTAAAATGTCATGGTCACATAAGGTACCGTTACGATTTTATAGCAAGAACAATTTTATTGTAAGCGACAAATTACATACAAAATTAATATGAAATAAAATTAAAAAGCTCTCTCCTGTAAAATTTGATTTTTGCGCTTACGTTATTTTCTCGGTTAGGGGTCGATATGATATGGGCGATATTGTGCCAAAACCATTATTTATGAACCGATTTGTATCATTTAAGGCAAAGTGAAAAAATATAGTTCGTGGATTATAAGACTTAAAAAAGTAAGGGTTAAAATTTGGGATTTATGACTAAAAATTAAAGGCAGTTTGCTCACAGCTCAGTCGTTTCTGGCTGACTTTCAATAGCATCCAATTCCGGACTATGTGTGATATAAACATAAAACAATCTAGTCCCTGAAAAACCATTTCAACATACGCACAGACAAACAAACTGACGGCCCAGCAGGCGGACTTCGTTTAATCAACTCCTCTCTTGTAGGAATTCAGCCGAAATGACAAACTTCACCTGTGGTAAGGATCTTTGTTTAAAATAGGAAACTTAAACCTTGTATTGCACACTGAAGGTAAAAGGTTTATAAGTTTGTCATTTCCTTTGTAATTACTACTATATTGCTCATATATTGGTCTTAGACCCTTTAGGTATAAGGACCCTTTATTAGAAGCAAAGTAGATTAAGCGATGTCTGTTTGACCGTCAGTCCGTGTCGCCATTGATTTTCCGAAGATCCAAGATATGGTGTTGCACAACTGGCTGAGACTTGTACCCATAAGTAAAGGGTATATCGTCGGTCTCATGTAGAAAGACCCTAACTCGATCTTTTTCGAAATTGAGTTTTTTAGTGATTTCAATACATTTTCCACAAATACACCTCGACACAAGAATTTAATGCAATAGCATCAAAAATATTAGTTTTACAAGCAATTGACGAAGCCATTTTACATTATGATACATACAGTTTCTATTATGTTTTTGCTTTCTCCTGTAAAGTTGCAATTATGTAAGTTAGGGCCTTTCTACTTGAGACCAACAATATAAGAATCAGCATAGCCGAATATAGCACTCTTGTTGGATGAAGGACAACGGATAAAATCTCATATCTTTCGATGCTAAATATGATTTAAAGGCTAGGTTATGTCCCTTGGACAACCATCTCAACCAATTCGTATTCCTAATGAAAAGAAAAAGCAACCTTAATTTAATCCTAAATAGATCATCCCAACAGGTGTCTCTCCCTAATGTACTAAATTTCAGGACATTGATATAGAAAATTAAGCACAGTTTCCTATTGCTCCTGAACATAACAATTTCTGCAGTTGTATTTGAATTCCACACCCATTCAATTTGCATGTTTCCCTATCGGCCAGTACCAAGTTATACATAAGATTATATTATATATACGATCACTGTCATAATTAAGGTTCACTTATTTCAGTATAATCAACACCACAAGTCATTTGTTAAAATTCCTTTTATTGCTGTTAAAGGAACTAAATCAGCATTGAGACTCTGAGAATAAAGCAAAGATAATAAAGCAAACTAATCGTCATAAAGTTACGGAGTAAGATCAAGAGCTCTGCTACAAATAGTAAAGAAAAGTTGTCACTTTTATGGTGGCTCTGAAGGCTCTCTTTACGACAGAACGGAAGCCTAAACGCTTTCACACACAGGTTACAATTTAAGTACGTGATTGCCCGGCCAATGCCGTTACCCGTTGCTTACGATCTGACTAGCCTGTCGGCAAAGCAGTTTCTATTAAATATCAAAATCGTACGGGGACATCCGCGAGCAGGTAACGAGAAAAATCACCATCTAACGAATCATTTGTAAGATCTTCCTCTTCTCGATTTAAATCGAAACAGCAGCCCACCACGAAATCCTCGAAAACGCCTTAGTAATTTTTTCCAAATATTTTATTCCAAACAAAACTCTGTTTAAAAGCGATATTTAGGAGATTTGCCAAATTAAAGCACGAGACAAGCCTGAAGTAAAGGTTTCGCCTTTATACATCGATAGAGCAATGCAGGGAGGAAGATGCTACCTAAAACTGGGATCACACGATTATTAATACGACACAATTTTGATTGTGCTTAATTTACGCACAATAATAAAATTGCACCACTCAAATATTCTGAAATCACACGATTGCCCTGTTTTTTACAAATTTAATTGCCACTAAATGGTACAAAGCAAAATTGATACAATAATTGCCGAAGCACAGTCTCACGATTGTTCGTACTTGTGCCAACTGCTAAAACAGCTGTTGTCGTAGATTTTTTATTTGTTTGGAAGTTCTAGTTGGTTTGTTCATTAAAAAAAGAAAATTTTATCATATGTATACTTAAACAAATTTTTGTTGAAAAGTTTTGTTTGAAATTTTTTAAGAAAAATATATGAAATTCTAAAAAAACTAAAGATTGCCGCACCAGGGTTGCATTTTATTGGTAAAAAAAGCACAATATTGTCCTCGATTGGTACATGAGCCATTTCATTGTGCAGTCACACGATTGGGTTATTAAAAAGTTTGAAAATTGGTGCATTGAGGCAATCGTGTGATCCCAGCTTAAGACGTCAGCGCACAACCCCCGTGTGTCAGAAAAAATAAACAATGCATAGTATTACTTTGGGCTATCCGGCTCTAAAGAAACGCCGAAAAAAAATTTAAATCAAAGTTTTTTTCTTCCTTTGAAAGATGTCGCTGTTCTGAATGGCTACCGGAGCGGATAGTTTAACAAGGCGGAAGTGTTAAAGAGAAACTTGTTTCAGAAACTATCACAAGCAGTGCTCGAAAATAAAAAGAACATTGTTTAGCGTTCGGCTCACACACCCAGGAACGATATATACTTTATTAGTGTTTGTGTAGACGAACATAACCATTAATACCGTTCGTAACTATTTTCAAGAAGAGCCAAACTTGATATAGTGTTGTGTTTTTCGTTAAAAAACAGAACAATTGTAGTGATACTGTAGAAAAACATTATATTTTAATGTTCTAAAATGTTTATTTTTTACATTGCTAAAGAAATGAACAAACAAAAAGTTTAAGCAACCACCGCTGCACGAACAGCTTGTGTGTGTATTGTGTAAATGTTTTGTTTGTATAAAACTATTTTGCTGGCTTTTTTTTCGTATGTGTATTTTGTCTTTGTAAAAAATGTTTGGTTTTTTATTACCAGCCAAAAGGGCGCTAAGCACAATAGAAACGAACGAAAGTTTGTGGTTTCAAAATATAACCGAACGGAATTCAATGTTCTTATCTTTTTGTTGAGTTGGGTAAGAACGGTTTTTTTTGTGTTCGATAGATGACTACACAAACACTATTAGCGTTTGTGTTTTCCACAAATCTACCGAACCGAACACTAAGGAGCGATATCTATTTATTTTCGAACACTAATCACAAGTATGTAAGTAAGTTTGCTTGCTATTCAATGTGTAAGCTCTATAATATTGATGCAGGATCCTATTAAGTATATACTATGTATATATATTCTGGGTTCTTATGAGTAGCTAACCTGATTTAATGATGTCCGTCTGTCCGTGTATCCGTTAACATGGGTTTTCCGAAGGCCCCAAATGACCCAATAACATACAAATAATTCCTTTTATTCCCAAAATAATAGTTTAGCAAAGTAGCGTCATACCATATAAGTTAAGAGGAGCAAATTTGGTTGAAATATTTTTTTATATGTAAGAGGTATACGTTTGGTGGATCGAAATTTTCTTTTTTGAATGATTATCCATTTTAATTGATTTTACATGTTTTTCCTGATTTAAAATAACATTAAATTTGGATTAAAAACCATAAACAGTTCTATTAACCACAAAGAACCTAATTTGCACGTTTGGGAACATGCTTTTAAAAATTATTTGGGAATATAAAAACATGCCCCGATTATTACTGATCTATCACCCCTATCGTGAATAACAAGTGGAATTTTTGTTCCCATGAAATTTTCATTCCCCTCGAAGGGTAAAAAGCAATCGTGAATCTCATGTGAAAAATTTTTCAGCCATCAGTTCCAGTGAATGTAAAAAAGAAGAAAGATTAAAAAAATTAAAAATCAATGACATTTTTGTTCAAAATATACACGTATATATTTTAAAGAAAAGTTAAATAATAAAGCAAAATATTTAGTATTGCAGGGATAGTTTGATTACAACGTTAGTTTTTTGCAATTTTTACATTTTATGTACATAATAAAATATTTTCCAAAATTCTGCCAGCACGTCTTTCGAAAGCTTCACAAATCCGCAGGCAATCGACTTGTTGTTTTGCATTTTGTTAACCAATATATCGATTTGTGCCTTATTAACGGATCTAGCCCTTAATATTCGATTTATAAGAGGAAGTACTTACATTCATGTTCTGTTCCCTAGTAAAAATAAAGTGAA
This sequence comes from Pollenia griseotomentosa, assembly GCA_963931875.1. NCBI lineage: Eukaryota > Metazoa > Arthropoda > Insecta > Diptera > Polleniidae > Pollenia > Pollenia griseotomentosa. The sequence goes on from OZ007560.1 coordinate 110,155,317, forward strand.
AACATCTAAGGGAAATGTGAACAAATTACGAGGGAAAAATCTTTTCGCGATAAGGGGAATTATTTCCCGTAAAAATTTTTTCACGTTATTATTCCCATTTGAATTACCTTTTTTACATGGAAGTTTTTCATGATCGCAAATATGTGAAAAGGGGAATAATTACGAGGGAAAAATTATTCACGATAGGGGTGTATATTTAAACAAAATGTAATTCTTAATTTTTTTTAATAAAAATTTTTGTAAAAAAGAATACACCTTTATTAAACTTAATTTAAACTCTTTAATTTTTGAAAGACAACATTCTTTTAACAGTCTGAGATTTAAAAAATCTCATTTATAAAAAAAAAACATTCAGAGAACTCGACACCCACTAAATTCCGTAAATTTGCAACAATAACGAAAATAATCAACGTCATCGTCATTTTTATCAAATTCATTTTAATCTCTGTTGGTTTTCTTTCTTTCAAATAAAGTTGCTAGTATAAAGTTTAGTTTAAATTCAGATAAAAAAAAAATTATCTAGTATAACAGAAAATTATTATTTTATTTATTTAACAATTTCTTAGGTTTTTTTGTTTTTCTCCACTTGCTTTTGTGTTCGTTACTTGTGTGTATTTAATTCAATTGAATAAATTCGCTTAAATAAACAAATTGTCATCAAATTGTTCAAACACTTGATTTCATTTATTTTATTATAAAACAAAAATAAGAAGAACAAATCATAACGAAAAAAATTATGTCGCAGTTAACTGGGTTTATATGTATTTTGATTTAGTTTTATATAAAAAAAAATAAATATGTAGAAGTGGAAATTTTTTTATTGTTAAAGATCTGCTTGAATTTTGTTGAATTACGTATCGTTTGTCTTCTTGATTAGGAAAATATGTGTGTCTCTTTTTGGCATGTTAAACAAATTTGTTTTCTGGAGCTTATTTAACAAAACATTTTAAAAATTCCAGAATTGTTTTTTTTCATTATTTTTTATTGAATCTTCATATATTTAATATGAACTAACAATAATTAATCAAATCTTAGCCTAATACTTTATTTCATGTCCTGCCAGTGCCAGACGGGTTCTGTTCACTTATATAGGTGTTTATCGCTCATCTAATTGGATAAGTGCTGCAGTGTCTCTTCTTCTTAAGCAAGAGTGGCCGCTATCATTTAAAATATTTCGAGGAAGTGGGTTCGGATGCAATTCGAGCCTTTTTAAGTATTTTACTGCATATTTCGTTATCATAGTTTTAAATAATGGAACATTGAGATCCTTGTGAATATTCGAGTTTTTAACATACCAAGGGGCAGCTGTGATTATTTGAAGTAGTTTATTTTGGCGCCTTTGAATTTGTTCGATATTAGAGGCCGAGGCAATGCCCCATAACTGAATACCATAGCACCAGATAGGCTTTAAGATGGAGTTCATGGTAGAAGTTTGCAGTCGAGACTAAGGACAGAGTTTCTTCCAATAAGCCAATGAATTTGAATGGCTTTTAGTTTCATTTGAATTAATTTTGCCTCTATATGGCTTTTCCACGTTTAACGGCGATCTAAATGTATACCGAGATATTTAACATGCGAATTTTGAGGTATTATTTGATTATTGATTTTAATAGGGGGGCATGATTCCCGACGCATTTTTGTTCATTGAACTTTATCCTCCATTGTTTTAACCAAATTTCTAGTTGAAATATACGTTCCTGTAAGTAACGTGTTGCTTCATGACGGTTTTTGTGCACGCTTAGAAAGGCTGTGTCATCGGCAAATGTTGAAGTTTGTGTGTAATTGTTTGTTGGCATGTCCAAAGTATAAATTAAGTATAATAGAGGGCCCAGAATGCTGCCTTGTGGGACTCCAGCGCCAATTGGCTGAAATGAACTTAAGAAGTTTCCTTCTTTAATAATAAATTGACGACCTACTAAGTAGCATTCTAATAGCTTGAGTGGGTTTGCTGGTAAATTTTGATTCAATTTATGTAATAAGCCCTCATGCCAGCCTTTATAAAAAGCTTGAGAAACATCAATGAAGAGAGCGGAACAATATTTTCTTTCTTCAAAGGCTTTTCTGATTGTGTTTACTATGCGATGGGTTTGTTCAATTGTGCTGTGTTCTCTTCTAAAGCCGAATTGGTGGTTAGGAATACATCTGTTTTCATTTAGAATTGGGGTTAATATATCAAACAGCTTTGATAAATTTGAAAGTAAGCTTATAGGCCTATATGACTCAACTTTTGTGTGATCCTTTCCTGGTTTAGGTATCATGATGACTAAGGAAACCTTCCACTTTTGAGGATAGTATTGAAGGCGTAAAATTGCATTAAAAAGTAAAAGAATAATTCTCCTTGCTATGCTGGGTAGCTCCAAAAACATTTTGTTGCTGATCTTATCAAAACCAGGAGCCTTCTTCTCTTATTTTAAATCTTAGGGGAACAGCTGCTCTAGCAGCAACAGGTAGTAACTCGACCGCAATATCGTGCGATATGTTTGGGGTAAATACGTTTTTTAAATGATTAACAAACAGATTTCCTTTTTCAACATCATTTCTTGCCCAACTTCCATTCAAGTTTCTTAATGGTGGATTAGAGACAACTGGCCTTTTGGATTTCTAGCTGCACGCCATAATGAGTAGTCTGATTGTGGAGTTGCATCAAGTTCCTTAAGATATTTTTCCAGAGAAGCCGTTTTCTTCTGAGTCTGCAGTAACTTTCTCAGCCTTTTTGTACAGTCTTTTAGTAATTTCTTAAGTTGAGGAGATCTGTGCAATTGCCGCTCTCTACGAGCTCTCCTTTTGTCAGACAAGAGACGCTCGACATCTGTGGAAAATATTTTAATATTTTTTGTTTTTTTTTTTTGGGGGCAATACTGGAATGTTGAACAGCTAGTTTCAGAAAACTGTAAAAATTGACAATAGAGCGATCTATATACTCCGGTGTGCTAAGCGGAATATTTTCTGTGCAATGGGTACTGAGATATTTTTTATATTTTAACCAATTTGTTTGTGTAGCTGACGTCGCTATGTAACCAGAGGGAGATTCAATTCTATTGGTGTTTGTTATAGTAACAATTGTCGGTGTGTGATCAGAGGATAATTCTAAGGAAGCTTCAACGTAAATCGTTTCTGTGGGGATGTTTTTAACCACGCCAAAAACGATAACATCTGGAATTTTTTGCGGATCAGCAGGCCAATATGTTGGTTGGCCGCTCGCGACAACATTTAATTTCCAGAATTAACAAAATATTATTTACTAAAATCGCAACTAGAAAATTTCAATTTCCCCGGATTCGGAAATTTATCGCATTAAAGGAAAATAAAAAAAATTAATTTATAAACTGCTAAATTGGCAATATACACTAACCACTTACTACAATTTTCTTACATAATGTCATATCGCGATATCGCTCCAAAGATGTCAAGGTAAGAGCGAAGCTATAAGCACGTTTATGCCCCAAAACAGCCCAGGAAAAACTTTTTGACTTTTAGTAATAGGTGGTAGTTATTTCATACGATACCTGGTAAGTAGTTGTCATTACAGTTTTTGCTTTTGCCTGGACCAGGCTTGCCAGTTTAGCACTCTAAGTGCTAGATTTAGCACATTTTTTTCTGATTTAGCACTAAGAATTTCAAAAAAAGTGCTAAGTGCTAGTTTAGCACATTTTTGTAATTATTAAGCATTTTTAGTACTTTTTTTAGGTTCCTAAAACTACTTAAAAACTCACATAATCAATCCAAGTATCAATTCTTTAAGAAAAATTCAAATATATACACATGCTACCTTTTTGCAACCTTGGCGCATACTGGTTTTTGCATCTTTGTAGTGTACAAACAAGAAACAAATACAGTTACTTTTATTTTTATAAACAAATCAAGTAAAATTGTTTATTGGGCTTAATAAAAAGTAACATCAAGGCGAATTTAGTAGAAGGACAACAACACTGCTTCTGTGGTCGAATTGTCAAAAATTTTGCTTGTAAAAAATCAACCAATTGTAGTCGGGCCTGCAAGAAAAGATAAACTCACTGTTTATTGTTGTTGTTTTTATTTAAGATTTGATATTGTTTGTTACAAGAAAAACTGGGGCTTTTAATTCTTATTCGCTTAACAGTTTTATTTGTATATCTTTAGTTTTTTGGATCTTTGGATGAAGTTTCCTGACGATCTGGCCTTAGCAACCAGTAAAATGAGCATAGGAATAGCTCTTCCCATCAACAATAAATTTAAGTTTATCAATAGTATGAAATGGGAATTTAGCACATTAAAATGAAACCTTGTTAAAAAGGTTTGTTTGCATAAAAAAACTAGTTCGTATATAAAACCACCATACCCACCACCCCACCTTCTAATCAATTCGCCTTGAGTAAACTGAGACCTAGAATGAAAACAGAACTGTGATGTTAAGTTATAGGCATAAGAGAAGGTTCAAAATTAGACAACGTTTGTTGCCACATATTGGATGATATTGTAAAAAAATCGGTTAATCTGACAAGGACCAAAATGAGTTGGTATATGAGAAAGATGAAAATGACATGATTAAATTTTGTTTTAATAACATTAAAATCGTTTTTAAATTAAATAAAATGAATATTTAAAAAAATTTTACATGTAAAATTCTTATTATATTTATAAAAATCAATGTTAAAAAACTAGCACTTTTGTTTTTAACTGTAGAACAATTTAGCACTTCTTTTTTGTCGATTTAGCACTTTTAATTTGAATTCTTCTGGCATGCCTGGCCTGGACTACGACTGTTTTCATTTAATGAATCAGAAGTCAAAGCAACGGTTTATATCAAAAAGTGGAAGAAAAAGCAATTTTTTATTTCGATTGTAGTTTTTTAAACCCTGGTTAATACATCTAATAAGTAGTTATTTAGTACGTTACCAGTAAGTATATATGTATTCAGCACTGAAAACAACACAACCAATAAGTAGTTATTGAGCTGATTATTAGTAAGCAAATATTCAGTAGTGAAAATAATAGAAGTAATAAGTAGTTGCTAAATTCATTACTAGTAAGTACTTTTTGGAATTGTCAGCATAGTGAGAGGCTTTTTGTTATCTGTACGACGTAATTTGACTAGCCTTTTCCTGACTTAGGAATCATAACAATTGTAGAAGTGTTTCAAGAAAATGGGAAGTAGCCAACTCGTAATATCGAATTTATGATGAGCAACAAGATTCTTGAAGCATAGGTAAGTTTCTTATCATTGAGCCTGCAATGCGACCAGGTCAGGGAGATTTTCTCATGTTGACATTTTCTATCGCTGATTTTACTTGAGTTAATTGAAATTTTATTAGATCGTTTACTGCTGCGATCGTAAAAACCAGGGCACCGCGTTTTCTCTTTTCTTTGTTATACTCTTTTATTACATATGTGTGCATACACATTGAAATGAATTTAACAACATTAACAACAACATATGCAAAATGATACGACGCATACAATCGCAAAATGTAATAGTATGGGTTGCCGATCGTAGGTTTACATTATCAGGAAGAATTGGACGGCAGGAAGAGGTATGAACATCATGTGGCGTAAAAACTGTCTCAAGTGGCTGTCAAAGGCGTTTATATTTTCATTTGTGTTTTGGCCCAGGTGCGGTTTTCCAGTCTTAGTGGAGATTCGTGGGTTATAGGGCATTGCATATATCTTACAGCCTTCCATAGGCTGTAATTAGAGTATTATGTGGCGTCTAGGCTGTTTAGATAGCCTTCTATTGCAGAGTCCAAATGCGGTTCAATTACGCAAAAGATACACGAGCTTTACGAAGCCTATTTTCGACATCTACCTATATGTCACCATCTAATGCTAGTATACTGGCTAGATATCCGAATTTCTCTGTGTTTTTGTTGTGGTTCACTCTCATGACTTTGGTTTTTGTAATATTTACTCGGAGGTCCACCTTTCTTGCTGCATTTGGGATAAGCGTTATTATTATAATAGATTGTTTTTCTTTTTTTTTTCTTTTTTATAATAGATTGTTTCCTAATCATTAGTTAAACCCAAGTTAGTATATTTTTTCAGGATCTATATAAAGCTGGGATGCACGCTTTATAATTTACAAAAAAATCACTTTAGTTTAAACATAAGAGTACTATTGCTATTAGTACGTATATTCTTCATTTACGTTGTTATTTAGAAACTTAGAAACTTATAATTAACAAGTGCTCATGAGGGATCTCCGCCTTTTTTGACAAAAAATGCACCCATGGCAACCGTAAAATATTAGCGACTTCTCACGTTTGTATACCCCTCAACACAGTTAGATTATTCGGGTTGCAATTTCTTCTTTATTAATCTTAAAGCCTAAAAACTAGATATATTGTGGATCATTATGAGTAGCGGAGTTTATTTAATGATGTATTTCTGTCTGTCCATGTGTATGTTGAAATGGGGTTTCCGAAGACCACAGATATGATGAGGACTAGATTATTATACATATATAATATTTATAGCCCGAAATAGTTTGCTATTGAAATTCAATGAGACTGGTTTATAAATGGCTGAGATTGCCTCTAATATTAACCCATTGAGTGGTACCAATAAACCTTCACTTTTTAAAGACTTCTTTTGGAATTTGTTTAAATTATTTTCAAAAGAAAACAACGAAATTGTGAGTTAACCGAGCGAGGTTTTAGAAATTTACGGCGTTACGTTCTACGTTATTAAGACGTACGATCCAATTGTGTTCTAAGCATTAGTTATCTTTCTTGTTTTGAAAAAATCCCTATAATTTTCTACATTCGTGCAAAATTTCTTTTAATATATAAAACCCTTATACAAAAATTACTTTTTTTATAAGGAGACCAATTAACAAGTTGTTGTAAAAACCACTTACAAAAGTTCAAAAAAAGAAAAGAAGTAACATTTTAAAACAAAAAAAAAAAAATTTTGTATTAGACCTTAAGTAATGATCCCTGTGAGGAAACAAAAACAAAACAAGACAATGAAGAAAAAAATAGGAACAAAAACAAAATTTTAAAAATAAATTCAAATATAGAGAAAATGTCCTTCAGTTTATTAACTGAAACTAAACGAAGCGTAACGTTGAGCAAAAATTTAAAATTAACCATTGAAGACAAACGGACAGAAACAAGCAACACAAGAACAACACAAAAATAGAACTACCAAACTTTGATAACCAAAAGCTGTAAAAACTTTAACAATAGAATTTTGCAGTCACTACACAGTGACTGTCCTTAAAAGTAAAACAAGAATAGAGAGACGAAAAAGAGCAAAAAAAAATCTACACAAAACTTGTAACATCTAAAAAAAGGATTTGAAATTTAGATTTAATATTCAATAAAAAAACATACAACAAAAAATACGTAAGTGCAGTGAAACGGTTAAGAAATAATTATAAGGTAATAAATTAAAAAAAAATTTATAAAATGGCCAAAATATATCCAGAATCACACAAAGCAAAATGACACTTTTTTAACACCCAATTTAAAGCCCATTCTTATTTCAATTATCCTTTTGACTTCCCTCCGTATTGTTAAACTAATAGGTAGTTATCTCTATTATAATACATATTATGAAAGAAGCAGATCAATTTTCTAAATTAGAGGAAATCTTGAAATTTCCCGAAAAACCGGTATTCCAAAACAATTGAAAATACCGGAAAATTACTGGTCGGTAATCCCAAAAATACACTAAACTTTCATTGTAACTTTTTTCGGCACCATTAAATTTGTTTATGCTGTTTTGTTTTGTGCATTTGAGTGCTAAAGGAAAAAGGACACTTATGCAAGATATAAAAAATGTTAAGAAATCTAGTAAAAATGCCTTATTAAAATTTTAATTTACATAAAGTTATTGGGTTTCAAGGGGATCTTCCGCCAACTGATCTTTCCACCGGACTTTTGGTCTTCCTCTGCTGCTTAAACCTTCACTAGGCTCGTATTCAAATGACCTTTTAGCTGAAGCGTCTCCGTTTATTCTCACAACATGACCTAGTCAACGTAATCGCCGCAGTTTAATACGCTTAACCACGTCGGTGTCGGCATATAGCTCGTACAGCTCTTGGTTCATTGACTATCTCAAAATTGTGGTTTTCAACTTCCACTCTTGGTCAGACTCAGCTGGAAGTCTTGGTGGTAGATACCATCAACTTGGTTTTATCTCCGTTTACTGCCAGACCCACTTAAGCAGATACTTTTCGACTTTCTCAAAGGTTGCAGTTACTGCTCGCAATGTTCGACCTATGATAAAAAGGTCACACGAGAGACTGGCGCCTTGTCTAAAAACTCGTTTGGTACTGAATGGCTCACAGAGGTTCTTTCCTATTTTAACTGAGGATCTCGTATCAGTTAAGGTCATCCTGCAAATACGTATTAGCTTTGCAGGGATACCAAACTTAGCCATGGCTTGAAACACCTTTAAACGTATGGGGCTGTCGAAAGAGGCCTTTTGGTCGACAAATAGATGGTAGGTGTCGATCTGTTTTTCTTGGGTATTTACCAGGGTTTGGAGTAGTGTGAATATCTGGCCTAAGGTGGACTTGCCAGGCCTAAGGCCGCATTGATATGGCCCAATTATCGCACCGACTTTAGTTTTTAATCTCTCACACACTACGCTCGAAAGTATTTTGTATGCGACGGGAAGAAGACTTATTCCTCTGTAATTGGCAAATTTTTTGTGCACGGGACATAATATACTGAGGCTCCAATCATCGGGTATGCGTTCTTCTAGACAGATTTTGCAAACAAGCTGATGCATGCGCCTTATGAGTATGTCACCGCCGGTCTTAAATAGTTCAGCTAGTAATCCATCGGCTCCTACTGCCTTATTATTCTTCAGCCTTGATACTGCTATTTTTAATAATTCTGGCTAGGCGGTATACACTCAATACCATCGTCTAAGATTGGTTCTTCGTGCCTGTACCAAAGCCCTCTGTCTGGTGCTTTACACTTTGGTAAAATTTTCGTACTTCATTCTGATACTCTTACACTCGCGCCTTTCCAGCTTTCGAATATACGCTTTTCGTCTCTCCTTTTCTCCCGGTTCCTCTCATTTGCTTGTCGCGCTGCTACTGACTGCAGAGTTGCTCTGTATGCCACATTCTTTGCACTAGTAGCATTACCAAACTCTTCGTCATGCCATGGGTTTCTAGGGGAAGGTTTCGCTAATTTTCGCTTTTGACAAAAATTAGGGTCAAAACAGAACACCAATTTTGATAAAACAATTTTGTCCTTTGCAGGTGTAGTTAAACGCTATGTCCGTCTATGGTGATTTGGAGAAACTGTATAAATAAATAACAGCAAGATGTGGCTTCAACAATATGACAGCTAAAAGCAAGGGCTTAATGGGAGATTCGTTAACAGGTCAATATTTTATTAAACATCTTTGAGATCATCCTTTACGCGATTAAATTATAAACCGCATCACCACATGGTCCCTAAATATATCTTACTAATACTTATTCGGGACTATTGCACACTTGGCTTTGGTCAGCAGTGATCTATTAATACTTAATCTTAGGCAAACATGAGGTATAGGAGTACCTACACCCACGAGCTGCACCACTAAGTGAAAGTTAATTATCAAAACACCTACCTAAAGAAACAGAAGGCCATGACGTTTTGAAGCTGTCGTTTATTTTGGTAGACTCGTTAGGTCTTCGATGGTTATAGTGCAACGTTTGGTGGCCAAGTTCAAAATGAACAATATCACAAGATTGCCAAATCGATTAAAGTTATTATCAAATGTTGGTAAAAGTATGTGGATGAACCTGAAGCATAATCGTCAACATTAAGCACTACATACCAATAATAACAAATAGAATTGATACTGGAGAATATGTAGTTCTTCTCAACGGACAATCTTTTTTGACAGTTTAATACGATTCAGCGTTAGAGGTTTTTAAACCACTTTAGTAATTCCAAAAGGCTATGTTCTTAAAGTGATGACATCGTCCATCAAAATTTGGAGACTCAGGTGTAATGTAATTAACGTCCGGTAGGCAATTTATCTTGTGCAGGATTTTTACATGTCCGATGTTACTGTAGTGGCTTTAGTTATAACCTTATGCTTGGGATTTTAAATAGTTTCATTTGAGAAATATTTGTTACCCACTGTAAATTTATGTGGTAAGTTAAAAATTAAAAAAAAAACCTAACTAAAACGACATGTGAAAAAACATGCATCAACACAAAGTGTATTAACAAGATACAAGAGAAGGAATATCGCTTCGCATATTCACATTTTATTATATATTTTTTCAGCTCTGATTTCAGTTGTTGTTTCTTTATGCTACGAGAAAATTTCATGAAAAAAGATACAATTTGATTAAATATTTCAGAATTATCAATTTACAAACAAAATTCAAAAAAAGTTTTTTTTCCAAGACGCTTACCATCTTAAATACACATATTAAAATGGGGAAATTACGTAAGAGTATATTAAACACAGGAAATTACTATTTCCACAAACCAATAATATATGTTAAAATACTCTTCTACTTATACAGACATAACAATAAAAGTTGAATTAAATGCTCAAGTGTTGGTAGATGTGCAATAGTGGAAGGATTTATGAAAGATTTGAAATGGTCAATGTTTCAAAAAAATAAAAAAAAACTTTAAGAAGTTGCATTTTAATATTTTGCTAATACCAGATTTTAATTAAGAGATTTAAAAGAACTAATCCCTGAAATCTAAAACATTTTTTAAGCGTTTTGATTTTTAATAAAAAAAAAAAAAAAATAAGAAAACAGAAAAACTTCTATACATATGTACTTCTGCTACAGAAATATTGATGGCATTGATCCGGGCGAAAACGAATGGCGATGCGTGCCATAAGCCGACCACAATCATCGACTTATTGAAATGAAAATGTGCCGATTAGCTGTCTTCAAGAAATTCAAATCTCAATTGGCCTCAAAGATTGTGTGATTTGAAACCTCCCGATTCCTTCATTTGGGGCTACATGAAGTCATAAAGACTACATAAGTAACAATCGAAGCCTTAGAGGACAACACTGTTCCTGCTATTCGATTTGAAATTGTAACAGAATAATTTTCTTGCTATATTTAACCATATTTTATATCATTTTTTAATTGGTCATTGTTTTATCAAATTTGCAATACTTGGCCATCCTCGTCTTCATTTCATAAATCACAGTCTATGATACTGTCGCTTTCAGTATATTTCGTAAGTTTTAAGGCATAACTTTATTTCGCAGTTAAGCCTGGTACTCTGTTCAACGTTTCACGTGAAATGCTGTCAAAATGCATATGAAAAAAACTTGTGCGGAATATCTACGAAATAATGTTGATGGAGTTGTACTCTGTTTATTTTGTGAAAAAGTTCCGAAATGTTTCTGGCAACATTTTTTTTTACAACTGCGAAATAATGTAAGCTGCCTTTATTTCACGTGGAATTTTAAGCAAAAGCAAAAAATATGAACTTAATATTAAAAAAGAAATAAAAAATTAAAATAACACAATCGGTAACAGTTTTTTATCCATATTTACTTTTTTTTATTAAATTTTTTATTAAAAAAAAATAATTTTAGTAAAATCCATGTGGCGTTTGTTTACATACACGAAACAATGTAGCATACTTTGAAGGAATAAAAACGTCAAATTGTACAAACTCGCAAGATTGGTAACATTGATAAATGCCAAAATTTTAGTGTGGAATAATCAATGTTGCTCAACATTTTTCACAAATTTGAACAGAGCCTAGTAGGCTTTAGAAAAAAAAACAATTAACTTGTTTGAAACTATATTAAATATAAATTAAATGTCTTTAACGACATTTAAATAAATTTATTTTTTCGTGTTAATCAATATTTTAATAGCAAAACTAGAAAGTTAAATAAATGGATTGTTATCAATCGTACTTTCAATGTTTTTTCCATTCGAACATTTTAAAATTTTTAGGACCGATTTCACAATTCTATATTGCCAGAAAAAAGAAAGACATAATCGTACCGAACTAAAATTAAAAACGGGCTTAAAGAGCTTAATAGAAATAACAAAAAGGGCTAAATGAACGCGGTTCTTTAGTTTAGGGTCTAAAAAAATTTCGCGTTTCAGGTACATAAAAAATTGGTACATCTAGCCCGAATGGGGCTAAGCTAGCATCACTGGTATGTCAAAATAAAAAAAATACAGAAAGTTAGACTTTATGATTTGTTTTGACAGATTTTTTTTTAATAATTAATGCATATTTTAATAATTGTTAAAGCCCATTAAGGGTATTCACGTCATTTTTTTTTACCCTTGCAATTGTGCAAAATAGCAGAGTTGCACCTTTTTGACGTGAGCAACCCATTTCGTTAGCACCTTCAATTGTCAGATTTTCCGAAACAATTTTTTGAACAACGCACTTTCTATTTGACACTATCCCAAGACGAATGCACATGCGATTATTTTAAAAAGTTAATTATAAATTTGAACCGTAAAAAATACACAAAATTAATAATTGTATTAATTTACAATTCGAATTTTTAACTTATCTACCTCAAAATTTTTTTTAAACACTACAATTTATATATATTATTTTTTATTTCAAAGAAAAAAATGTAGAGTTGATTTTATGAGTACTTTTTAAAGATTTTTTTCAATTTGGCAATGCCATAAAAAGTTGCAAAATATTTATGCTTTTACTCTGATAATCTTGCACTTACTTAGACCCTGACAATTTTGCATCGTTTTTGCGAAATAATTGTCTATGTGGTTGTTGTTATGTTGTTGCACTTTTGCTCTTTCGCAAGAGTGCAACTTTGGACGTGAATGGACGGAGGAATGTCAAATTTGTGTCTAAACTACTATCCAATAGGACTAACCTTGGTGCAAATTTCATCCAAATCGAAAGACATCGATTAAAAAATTGGGTCACTTGACATGAAATCCCCCATATGCATTTGCGGAGGGGGTTTACATGGAACGTATGGCTAATTTTGAACCTACCATCACAAATGCCGTTATATAGTAGCAATTATTAAAATTATCGTCGTCAATAGCAACAATTATAAGAATGGCATTGACACATATTTTCAGGAGTGGTATTTGAATGGAAGCTTTAGTCAAATATACAGGCCTGTCACAGAAATCACTTCCGATTTAGATCGGCTAGACCGATTCCAATTAAACATGGTAAGATAATTTTGGTTGCAATAAAATATTTTTGGGCAGAATTTATATGTTGGTATTTCTATTACGGAAAGAAGTTTGTATGGGGGCTATTTATTATATTTTTATATGGGCATTTCCTGGGGTCACGAACGTACGTTCGTACGCTTTTGATGTACAAATAATATAGAAAACAAAACTTTTCCTAGCTTTTGAATTTCATCGAGTTTAAGTTTTCATAATTATAGTTATTAAAATGTGGTCACGAACGTACGCAAAATAGAAGTCAACTTTGGCTGACAACAGTTAAATGTAAAAATCTGCGTAATGGAACGGAATATTCAAAAGTTTTTAATTTATATTAAAAGTGTATTAATGTAGGTCTCCATGCAGTATTTACCAAAAAAAATATCTCTTTTGGTTTTTGTTTAATTGGCTTAAGTACCGGTCGCGAACGTACGGGTCGCGAACGTACGATTTTTCCATATGTTTTTTTATTATTATCACCATGCAGTTTCCCATTAATGTCTTCAAATTTCCCTAACAAACAACTAAATACTCAATTTACAATTGATTGTAATGAAAAGATTATGAAGAAAGAGTGTAAACATAACATATTTTTGCATGTAAAATAAGCATATAAAAATGTGTTTAGAAGTAGAAAATATAAAATTTTCCAGTTTCCAGTGCAATTTCCTGAAGTAAAACAGCTGAGACATGCTATGCAACCATTCTTTTATAACAACATAGACTTTTTTATAATAATAAACAATAAAAGACTATGATTATCAACATTTTATTTTTTCATCCTGGTAGACCATTCTGGGGAAATGCCCATATATGTATATTATTGACCGACTTTTACCATATTCAATAGGTTTTGTACTTATGAAAATTAAAATATACGTACCAAAGTTAATGAAATTATTTCAAAACTTTTGGTTTATATGTAATTATGTCAAGACAAGCAGCCTGACGGACGGCCAGACATTAGTTAATCGATTTAAATGTTACACTATCAGCTCAAACGACTAATTCTCCCTCCACCTATGGTGTTTCACAGTATAAAATTAACTGTTTATTTAGTGGCTTTTAGGTGACGATATGAAGATTAAATAAAACAAGTTTTTGAAACAAATGATTCGATTTAATGATATATATCTTAATGTTAATCATGTTCATGTAAGCCTTACGATGTTGTTTTTACCCGAAGGTAAAGTTTATTTTAATCAGTGCCTCCTGTATATGATTTCTCATAGTTCTGACAAGAAGGCCCCCTCTTAAAAGAGTATTTTTTTATATATTGTTATTCATCGTAACTAAAAAATAACCCTTTAATATTATTTTTCAAAATTATGTTTCGATATGACCATAAAAAAGAAATTCCGAAAAACTTTGAACGTGATTGATTTTTATATAATTTTTTTTTTTAATTTGGCAATACAACAAAAGTAACACAAGAATATTTGAAAATATTTAGTAAGCTTTTTTCAATATTTCTTTAGAAAGTGGCAACGCTTCTATAAACACCACACAAAAATTTTCATTTACGTGTAAAATAGCGATTAATTTGATTCAAATCTGTAGGTTTAATTATTTATGTTTTAATTTACTATTTTGCAGTTCTAATACTGATTTTTGGCTATTAACAATAAATGGGTGCTTTTAAACTTCGTTTCCTTAGTCCTTTTTTACATCCGAAAGCCAAACCGTTATTTTAATGTGGCTGCCAAAGTTGTTACTGAATGAGTCTGAGAGTGTGTAAATGATTGGCCACTTATATGGAGTAGAGAAATGCTGCTGCAGAGTTTGCTACAGCGCTAACAGAACAAACTACTGCCGATGATGATGCTGATACAGATTTCAATTCTTAAACAGGCTGACTGAATTTTTTTTTTTTTTTGTGAGAGTTTGTAATAGTGTGTTGGTGTATTTGTTTTTATCTTTGTTGCTTTTTGGTATTTTCGCAAATTGGGAGCGGCACCCAATTCGGTAGTAAATGAAAAAGAAGAAGAGGAAGCACCAGCAAATAACACACATACACATGGACAGGAAAGTATAAATGAAAAAAATTTTTCATTTTTTTCTTTTTGTTTTTATAGAGATTTTTTAATTCTGATTACATTTTCATTTCAATAATACAAATTTTTTTTATTTTGAAATTTATTAACAAGCTTTTTAATTTTTATAAGATTATGTGGCTTTTCTTTTATAAATTTTTTCACAAATCCAAGAGGGGTTGAGGTTTTAAGTTGACAAATAAAACACACAGGCACAAACATACAAGGGCTTGTTTAATATCTGCTGCTTTTGATTTAGATTTCATTACATTCACACAAACACACACAATGTAAAGAAAAAAAAAGGAAACTTTCAAACACTTGCACACAAACACACACTCGGTAATACATGGGTTTTCTTTTAGTTTGAAAGGTGACGGAGAGGAGTTTTTTTTTTCTTTCTTATTTGATACTAGAATATTACAGCGTTTAACGGGGCGTTGGTGGTTGATGGATGCTAATTTTTTCTCGTTTTTCTTATTTTTATAAACTTTTAAGAAAATCTTTTCCAATGCAATTTTTATAATTTTATTTATTTTCTTTTTTATGTACAGCTATTTAAATTTGTGGTCCTATCTATTTTCCTTTTTGCAATAAAAAGGAATTAATAATAAAAATTTACATATTGAAAAAAGGAAACACTTTTTGTTTAATAAAATATTTTTCACTGCTTTCACACATTTTCTTCATTTTGTAATGAAATTTAAAAAAAACACACACACACACAATTATTACACCCAAAAATTTGTTAAGAAAATTCAGTTTCTATGATTTTTGATATACAACCTTATCTGACGCTCACGAGTTTCAAACTAAATCATATGGAAGCTGCAGCAAACTGTAATAGTACTGTCAAATGGACCAAGGACTTTGTGTGGTAAAAGCAGACAAAGCTTTTTTTCAATTGTTTGTTTTTCTTGCAAATCCATTAAGAGAGAATTTAAGAGAAATTTTTCTTTAATAACAATAAAAGAAATTAGTTAAATTTTATATAAAATTGAAGAAATACCTACTTATAATAAAATTAATTAAACAAAGATGTTTAAAAATATTTTATTTTTTCAACTTGATTATTTACTAATTGATTTTTGGTCGAATCTTTTGATATCTATTTCTCTAAGGCGGCTTTAATACATAATCGACTTTTTTGGAAAAAATTAAAACTTTCAGAAAATTTATTTATAAATTAGAAATAAAAATTTCCCGAAAAGGTTTGTTTTGAATTATAATTATAAAAAAAAGATAGTAAGTTTATTATGTTTATTCTATTTTTTAAATTTTAATTTCTGAATTGAAAAAAAATGTTTTTTATTTTAAATAAAAAAATAAAAAAAAACGGTATTTTTTTAATACAAAAATTCTACATCACCACGTTGTGGAACTTTTTTCGATGAAAATTTAAAAAAGTTATACATATGTACCTATATAATAGTGCTTTGTAGAAACTATTCCACTAAATATTCGGTCGTACATCAAGTGAAACTACACCACACCTATTGGTGTTGGGTGTTGATTAAAATAACTACCTATGTACTTAAATTTTATTGTTTTCACTTTGGTGTTTGTCCATGATGGATGATTGTGTGGTGAGAATCGGAATGTTGAATTACTGCGACAAGCCGAATAAAAAAAAAACCAGCAACTCATATTCTAAAACTATAAGCCTAATTAAAGTATGTTAGCTATTTTATGATAAGATTTCTGTCAATTTTAAAAATGTGTTGTGTTTAAAATGTAATGCCATGTTTCCACGACGATTTGAATCACCTGCTTCGCTCTCTGAATCATGTTAATGAATCATGGTGTTTACACGACGTATCTACTTGCTTCGAATTGACAGTTGCCTTTAATAAGCGAATCAGTGTTGTTAACTTTGCATTTTCAAAACGCACCAAAATTGAGAAAAAAAACGCAGCAAGTTTAGAATTTCTTTTTTATTCATTTTGTGTAAAACTTTTATTAAAATTGATTACAAAGTATGTATACTTCTGTTGTTTTAGTTAGAGTTGTAATGGTTGTAGCGACGAGTTTACCTTGTTGAATTCGACTCGGTATTCATATGTACTAGATACATATTTTTTAATTACATTAAATATATACAAATACCAAAAACTTTATAAAAAAATTAAACAAATTTCTACATAAATACAAACCCCCATATTCACAAAAAATATTTTGGGCTTATGACAGGTTTATTAAACAAATTTTCATAGAAAATTCGTTTTATAAACCTTTTATTAATCAAAAATATTTTTTATGAATATGGGGGATAGTATTTATGTTTGCATTCATTTGAACGAGATGATACATTTTTGTAAATTTATTTAATAAATTCTGCGTAAAACATTTTAAAAAGAGATCAAAAATTTATTATAATAAATCCAAATTAATAAAGTTAATATTTTCATCATTATTGTTATCGCAGACATAATTTAAAAAAGCACCAAAAATGGTGCGAAACGCACCGAGTTGACAACTCTGAAACAATCGATTTTTACAGCTAGTTCAGATAAACTTGCGATAAAAATTGGAGAAGAGAGTAATTTTTCGTGCTTCGCAAGTAGATTCAATATGAATCTACTTGCTTCGCTCTCAAAATTTTGTATGGCGAAGCAGTTGCTTTGTTCATGATTGGCATGCGAAGCATGAATAGAGAGCGAATCACGTACCGTGGAAACATGGCATAAGTCATCTAAAAACAGGCAGTTATTATTTGACTTTTATATATAATGCAGACTTATCTCAACATCTGGCAGCATCATATTTTTTTATTTTTAACGAGCAGGCAGCGTTGCCAAATGTGCAGATTAATCTGTTTTTGCAGTTATTTGAAGAATTCCAAAACAATCCTGTAGATTTTTGCTTCAAAAAACAGTTTTTTTTTTTTAAATCACGGCAGTTTTTCAGTTTAATTCGAATCATACAAAGAAGTATTTAATTACAATATGATTAACAAACATTTCCTCTAATGCAACCACGTCATAACTTATACTCACTTTAAAAAGCTGCATATGTAGCAACCTTAGGACAACAATATATATGTAGTATACATATTACATGTAGTTAAGGTGCAAATAGAACCTTGTTTTCCTAAGGTCGCGATGTACTAAAGCAACAAAATATATGACCTTTTATGCATACAAATTTCATTATGCCAATTTTCATATTAAAATCGTTTTAAAACAGTGCCGTGTAAACACACATATATACTTTAATAGTTGCATTTGGGGAAAACAGCTTTGACGCCTTTTGGACAGTCAGGCTAGGCTGACTTCCAAAACGTACTAATTCAAAGTTCGTACACAATTTTACTACTGTATTTTAACCCTGTACATGTACAAAGTACCGAAACAATGCAACTATGTGTTTTGTTTATTAAAACGTTTTGAAATGTAAGCGATACAATGCATAATACTTTTAAAATAAATCTGTATTGCTTGCAAATAAAATGTTAACGGCCAATTTCACGAAGTTCGGTTATAATTAACTATCAGTTATAGCTGTCAAAACATATTGGTAACCGGAACTTTAATTGAAAGTTAGTTTTAACTGAACTTGGTGAAAATGGCCGTAAATGTCACAAAGCATCAACTTTAAAACCGATGCTCTGATTGCTTTTTTGATGCGTTACTAATACTTAGCAGTGACGTTTTGGAAGCGTTTGCATTGTATATGAAACATTATACTTTGTTCTAATACAAGCAATTGACGTTTTAGAAGTCAGCCTCAAAGTTAAGTTTGACAAGGTATGTTGAAGTCTCTTTTAAACTTTCTTTCGTGTTTAGATACACAAAATGTAATTTGACAAACTTTGGTTTTCTTTTGTTTAAACCATCTTAATTTTTTGACATTTTATATTGGGGGATTTACAAGGTAGTCATAAAGTTGTAAAGTCATATCGTAGTGCCGGAGTTATGTCGTATGTATATCACAAAAAAAAAAAAAAAAAAAAAAAAAAAAATGGGATAAGACCGTTTCATGTAGTGAAATGAACAGGTCTATCGATCTGCGCAAACCTCATGTCTCTTTCTCTTAAGCGGCTCATACACTTGCAATAACATTGTTCAATTTTACGTATTGTACAATTATATCGTAATTGTAATTAATCAGGGCGGTCCAACCATAATGCACGGTGTTCATTGTAATCAAAACAGAAAGTTTTCAGAGAATTATCTTAATATTTTTTATTATTATAGAAGGATCTATGACAATTTTGTGTGAGACAAAATATCGACCAATTGCTCGCTACGATTTCGGTGGCATACCTCTATTCGATGGTTCATATTTTAAATGACTCTGAGACACAATTGAGGTTCAAAGTCGTTAATGTGCCAAATCATGTAATCCTTTAGCTCTTGAATTTTTTTGGCATATTGACGGACACTTTTTATTTTAAATACCCAAAGAAAGAAGGCCAGCGGTGTCGTATCACATAATCATGACGGCCAACTAACATGACCATTGAATTTCTCGCGCAAAAGAGCCATTGTTTCGTTGGCTGTGTGACACATTCTGTTGGAACTACTTATGGTCCAGGTCCATATCCTCAATTTCTGGCAATAAGAAGTCCGTTATTAGCTCGCCATAGCGAACACAATTCACGGTAACAGCTTGGACGACCTCATTTTCGAAGAAGCACAAAACTTACATGCACAGGCGTTTTCACATTCTCCTGATTGTTGACACAAAAATCACGAAGTGCACGAAATGTATTTTTGATTAGAACGTCCATTTTCGTAAAAGGCTTCAACAATTTTAACGCGCTGCTCAATTCTGTACCTCTCCATGCTTGCATTTGTCAAACACTGAAACAAAGAAATATCAAATAAAGTTGGACAAAAATTTGACGTTAATGTATGACTCACAATTAACATCGTGCATTATGGTTAGACCACCCTTTAGTAAAAATAAACCAAAAAAGTTTTCATACATAGGAAAATTCGATAATAATATATAAAAAATATAACTATACGTAAATATCGAGCCCTTGCCGCTTAAGCGACATAATTTTCAATTTTCATTTTTTTTTTAATAAATGGACAAAAATTTGACGTTAATGTATGGCTCACAATTAACATCGTGCGTTATGGTTAGACCACCCTTTAGTAATAATAAACCAAAAAAGTTTTCATGCATAGGAAAATTCGATAATATATAGAAACTATAACTATAACTAAAAAAGCTTAAGCGACATCATTTTCAATTTTCATTTTTTTTAATAATTGACTTTACTGGCAACACTTGCATCATCTCCTAAAATATAATGGTCACATAACGTACCGTTACGATTTTATAGCAAAAACAATTTTATCTCAAGCGACAACTTTCATACAAAATGTTTATGAAATAAAATAAAAAAAACCTTCTCCTGTAAAATTTTGTTTTTGTCGCTTAAGCTTTTTTTTTCATTTCAAAATTATTATAATTAAAATTTTAATATTGGTGAAACACATGAATGCAGTCTTTTAATACCTTATTTTGTTTGATGTATATCGCACAAACTAAAAAATATTTTGCAAAAAGCGGCGTATACGACAAAATTGAAAAAAAATTTCGGACGTGACAATGACTATAACTTAAAAATTGTTTTCCATTATTTTGGATATTTTTACATAAATCGATAAAAAAAAACTTCAAACACAATTTCTGACAAAAATATTGGACGACTTTTTCACGTACATTTTTGTGTATGAAATTACGAACCTTTATGCTATGTTCACATTTGTCTTCTTAAACGCGTTTAAGCAGTTCGAACGTGATTAAGTTCTAATCACTTCAAAATCGAGATTACCCATACATGGAAGTGATTTGTTAATCACTTCAAATTGACATGTTTACAACTTAACCACTTCATAAATCACATAGAACATACCTCAAATGTAGCATCGCCAACATGATCGTGTACAACCGGCCACGATTTCTGCTTAATGTTTTTATTTTTTCCTTAAACAGTTCATAAATTTTCACAATTTAAAATGATTAAAATAATCTTCTGATAACTTTATAAAAGTGTTTTTATCCATTTTTAATACTTTAAAGAAATATAAATTTGTTTGTTGTGTTTTTTTTTTCTTAATCGTTAAAGTTTTTGAATTTTTTGAAAAGGCGTTTGGTATAAGTCAAAAAAAATATACTGAATGTACTTCTGAGTTAAAAAATAATTTCAGGTGTCTTCAGTAGAATCGTATGGCGATTCTTTTCTTAGAATTTATTAACCCTCTAAATCTCATTTTAAGGGGAATATTTTCTGCATCAAATTTCACTAGAGGGTTCTAAGACCAAATGTTCGGGTGATGTATTTAAAACGGATTTTCGAAATTTCGGGCATTATAATTTTTGAATTTCTTAAAAAGGCGTTTGGTACAATGCAAAAAAATATACTAAATGTACTTCTGAGCTAAAAGACTATTTCAGACGTCTCCAGTAGAATTGTATGGCGATTATTTTCTTATAATTTTGATTTCTTCTGTACAGTTATGACGAAACACAGCATTTTTTTTTTATCTTGTTTCAAATACAACATTATATTTTTTAAGCAATTGTAAAATATTATTTATGACATTATGACGATACGACTTGACAGCACACCTTGTGAATCACCCAATTTTATAATACCACAGGCTAGGCTGTTCACAACATTACTATTTACCCTAAAATAGTACTTAAGTACTAAGCACTTTAGAACACTTTGTGAATTGCATAACTATAATAGAACAATTGTTTTTTTTTTTTTTTGCTTCAGTAAAAATGAATAAAAAATACACAAATATTTTTAAACATTTTTTTTTTAATTTTTTTAAAAAGTAGTTTTTTCCATCAACTAATTTTTTTTGCAAAAAAAAAATTCGCAAGACTGCAAGCAGGGTTTCTAGATGTGGCGATATCTCGCTTAATGTAAAGATTTTTAAATCTGTTTGGAAATCTTGGGTGTTGGCGATATTTGGCAGTTTTCTTAACCCTGCATCCACACGTTCAATAAAGCACTTTTATAGCAATCGCTCTTTCAACCATCTGGCAACTTCAACCAAATGATATTATCAAGTTTGTTTTGCTTTATTCATTCATTCTTTTTGGAAAAAAGTATAATAGAATAAATAAAAATAAGCAAAACAAAACAGCTACACCGAAGTCGCGATTCGCGATGTTAATGGGCAAATCGAACCGACGCAAATCAAATATTTTTTCTGAATAAATATATTAGGTCGATATAAGTATCAAAAGTTTTTTAACGTAGAATAAAGCGCCTAATCTTGCACAATGGAAAGTCTGATATGAAATCTAAGGGAGGATTTACACGATGTTTTTCCAGACATGTCTGTTTTATACATTCTCTTTTAAACATGCTACCAAAAACCTTTTGTCTTTTCACGACGTCTTCTTAAAACAGTCTGTTTTCATGTCTAAAGCTTCGTCCAGACGGTGGTCAGATCTTACAATGTTGTCATTTTTCTGACAATGGTGCTATTGTCAGATGCATTAATTTTACACATCTGCAAAATGAAAATGAGCTTACAATTTTAATGACAACATTGTAAGGTCTGACCACCGTCTGTACGAAGCTTAATAGTCTAATATACATATATCTATGTACATACAAATTAAAAACTAGAAAATTGATGTTAACAAACATGAAAACTTGTTTCGTGTCTGTTTGGCAACCCCTCTGTCTTCTCTAACCCGATCTCCTATAAACAAAACAGACGTGTTTGTTAGACATGTCTGAAAAGACATCGTGTAAACTTGGCCTTATTGTATGTAACGACGCAAATCGGATCTAAAATAAACTAATTTTTAAAAAGCGACGCAAACTGATATGGCGCAAGACAGGGCTCTAGTGTAATTTTTATTTTGTTCAGCGTAAAAAAATTTGACAGCAGTCGAAAAATTAAATTCAAGGTAGCTGTGTGTGGCGATTGTTTTTTGTTGACATTTTGCAAGCAGCTCTGAATATTCTGCTTTCGAATTTTGCTAAATGCATTGATTTGCGTTGTATTGTTGTTATTTTGTTTTAAAAACAAATTCTATAGTGGCAGTGAATTACAAACGCACACAATTAAGAATTTTACATAACTTTTTTCTGTGAAAAAAATTACAATTTAACAGGTAAATTATAAAATATGTTCAAACTAGGGGAATTTATTAATTTTGTAATGAACGTGTAAAGTTTTGCTTGGAAATAAGTATGCACATAGTTACTGCTTGCCAAGAGGTCAATTAATCATTGGCAGTTGGTAACAAAAAGAGATACTTAAGTAGGTATACAAAATTGCTAGCAAATAAATTAATAATAGAAAACGTGTTGCTTTTTTAAGCGCTTTTTATTAAATAAATTAATTATAATCATTCATTAATTTTTTTTTAATGAATGTATGTATTTCTTTTTAGTTTGTAAACTAGTTTCAAAATGTCGCAAAAACGTGCTGCCGGTTTGGTTGGAAGGTTTTTTGATAATCTTAAAAGCAAAGAATTTCGTGAATATTTAATGAGGTTTGTTGTAATTTGTTCAAAGCTTTCTTTTTTTAAATTAAAATTTATTTTTCTTTATTCAGCACACATTTCTGGGGTCCAGTGGCCAATTGGGGTATTCCTATTGCTGCTTTAGCTGATATTAGAAAAGATCCTAAAATTATTTCGGGCCGCATGACTCTTGGTAAGATTTATTGCAGTCTCTCGAAAACTATTTTAAATTCAAAACTAAATATTATCTTCAGTTATAATTTTTATTTGCCTTTTTTTAATATTTGCCAAGCAATTAAAATTGCAAAGAATTTTTAACGTTTTCAATATTTGTATACAAGTCGACTGTTTGGGAATTTGTAGATCTTTAAATAGGTTTTTCATTTTTTCGACATTACCGACCATGGAGAAACTATAATATTTGCTGAGTTTTAAAACATCATACAATATACTTTGCAGTCAAGGTCAAAAAGTTTAACGATGCACATTTTGCTTTTTGTGCACCTACGGATAACCTTTATGGTGCACTTTGAGACAGATAACATTGTAAAATTCTAAACAGTTGCATTGTAGAATGCATTTAAAAAAGTAATTAATTTTGCAACTGATGCTTCTAAAATTGTATTTATATCATAATTTTTTAGTTCATAGTCGAGTAAAGTCATAATGCTAGTTCTAGTAATTGTGTACCTACATTGTATAAAAATAGAAAGATTCATATAGAATCGAATAAATTATGAACCGGTTAAAATATAATATAAAATAAGTATTAACCGATCAATAACAAAATATTAAAGTGAATCGTTTTCGTAAAAGCCAAATAAAATATGGATTTAAGAAATTTTTATAAAATGTAAACCGATACAACATATTCTTAAAATTAAATTAAATGTAAACGATTAATAAAGAACCTGATTCAAAGTACAGCGATTAAAAATCGTTGTATATGGTTCTATAGAATGCTATGAAATGTGAACTGGATCAAGTAGAAACTAGTTCAGGTACACTAACCATTTGGTATGAAATCGTAAAATATTTTTATCGATCCATATAAAATCAAATCTGAAACGAATTACACATGTGACATATCCCTGCAACAATATTAGTATTTTATTTTGGTGTCCCTTTAAAACTCGGTACACGTTCAGACGTTCAATTTTTGTTGCAAACTACGAGTCATATTTTCCCCAATCTTCTGTTTTATGAAATATTCACATGCCCGTTCTATAAATCGAAATGAAGTGGATTTCAATCGCACAAATTTTGAAAACGATCCTGTAAAGAAAGTTCTTGAAAATATTCCTTTTTATATACTTCATACTTTGAGTACTTATTATATTTATAAGAACCACTGTTGAAAACCGGATTAATAACAGCAATTTTGTAAATAATTGAGATCAAAATCTTGTTCGATTTCAATTCCAATTTATTTAGATTTTTAGAACATGCAAGATAGTCTAAGACAGTTTTATGTATGTGCATTATTAACCAGAACGTACAAAAAAATTTTGAAAAGATTTTTTATGGCTTATTAACAAACAACAAAAATCTCATATTAGTTGTAAAATAAGCACTGGCAGTCTTATATTCTCATCTATTTCACTATTATCTAAAATGTTTATTTTAATTAGTTTAGTTATTTAGCGATAATGAAAAATAAATAGAAAGCAAATATATTCTAACAAATTTTTATATTAGGACCATAAATTGTTATTGTGATTTAAGTGCACTAGAAAAAAGTTATTGCACGATTATGATAAGTTGTTAGACAAAAAGATAAACTTTTGTGTTTGAATACCCACTAGAATATTATAATTAACTAGAGTAACCCTGCCCGCGTTGCTGGACAATACAATAACATACGTTTACGTCTTTGTATTAAAAATTAAATTTTCTAGACAAAATGTAATTCTCATAAGGAAAAAAATACATTTTATATAGGGAAAACACGCCATCATAAAAGTCCGCGCGTATAACGCATATTCGTAGAAATTTTTCCATGTTTTTTTTTATAAACCATTAGTGAAAGTAGGCCTTTCCAACACATGAACTCGTTTGAAAATCGGTTGAGTGGTTCTCGAGTTTTAAAATGACGAACATAGGACAACTTATTTATATATATATATATATAAGTAGAGGTTTATTAAAAAGGTTGGATTTGACAAATCGACTATAGGAATAAATGCTCAGTTTGGTTGATGAAATGTGAAATGGAGTTTCAATAGAGAGAATAATCAAATTAACTGGTTAAAGAAGTGTGTCCCGAAATTAGAGTTTTGTCGATAGAAGTTAACACGAGATCGCAAGAGATCATGGGATTGTCAGCTCAGTCGTTGTCCTATTTGTTTGTTAACTACTTAAAAAACTGTGTCTTTTATTCCACCTTGGCACTACAAAAAAGTCTCCCAAAACTAAAATTTGTATTTGTAAACATAAAAAGTCTATAAGATTACTTAAATTTTTTATTTTAATTTCAAAACGTTTAAAATCCTACTAATATTATACACTGCCTTTACACATGAAAGTTCTTTCATGAAATTTCTGTATACGTATTATAAATAAAAATTCCAATGAAACAGATGACTTTCTTGAAAATTTCTTGTTCGATTACACAGGAAAGTGAAAGTTCATTTGAAAAATGTCGTCAAAGGGCAAACTTCTAACAAAAATGTCTCTTCTTCTTCTTTAATTATTTTGCTTTTTTGAAGATTCAGAGTTGCCAAGACAATTACTCACGCCGAACATCAGGCATTCGTTCAAATTAATATTTTTTTTAAATTATTTTCATGATATTTATACATTTCAGTTAGAATGATTGTGTTCTTAATGCTATTTAGTTGAAAATATATATTAGATTCTTTATATATTCGCGTAAAACAAGTTGCTTTTGTAACTGCTAATTCACACAATCCTGAAATTTCAAATGAAAAGTTTTACATTGGCAACACTGCTTAGTTTATTGTCATTTGCTTTCATGAAATGTTCAAAAAATCGCTTTCTTGAAATTTTCATTGAAAGCTAGCTGAAAGTTGGTTTGAAAGTAAAAAAAATGTAAATGTGTTAGTGAAAAAGTGTGAGTGTATTGCGACTTTCATGAAATTACTTTCACGTGTAAATGCTAGGATACGTAAATGTGAAAGTTTGCATGTTTAATTGTTTGTGAGGAAAAAATTGGTACTTTTAAAGAGTTTAAAAACGGGATAGAATTGGTACTTTTTCTCTTTTCGTTAAATTTGATACATACAGATATAGCATAAATTAACAGGTAGGTAGGTAGGTAGAAAGGCCGGTGTGAAGTCTCCTTCACACCTTCACCCAGAGACCAATATGGTCCATTGTGATGCCTTATTCAGAGATAGCCCTAGGGAGATAGAAAGTTAGTGAAATAAACAGAGAAAGCATAAGAAGCATAAATTAACACAAGGTGTACTTGCTGGGGGGCTGAGGAAAAGCTGGTACTGTTTTACCTTTGGTTCTTTTTCTCATTTCGAAAAATTTGGTATAGAGATAGCATACGGCCTAGATTAAAATATAGGGTAATTTTTATGATGTAAAAGCGAAGAAATTAGTACTTTTGGTCCTTTTTATATTTTTGATAAATTTGGTATAGAGATTGCATATGGTCCAGTGGCCGAAATATATGTACA
Source organism: Pollenia griseotomentosa (assembly GCA_963931875.1). Classification (NCBI taxonomy): domain Eukaryota; kingdom Metazoa; phylum Arthropoda; class Insecta; order Diptera; family Polleniidae; genus Pollenia; species Pollenia griseotomentosa. The sequence continues at coordinate 110,182,556 of OZ007560.1, forward strand.
TTTTTAGACCCACCTTGCTATTCATATCGACAGTTGAATGTTGGTTTCTCAGGGGTATCGAGTGCTCAAAACTTAAATGTGTGTGTTAGTGAAAAATAATAGTTGCAATAATTTTGTTTATTGAAATAATTTTACATAAAATAAGTATAGATGTAAAAAATTACATTAAATTCCTGTATAATTGTTATATCGTCAGCTCAGAGTTGGTTTGGCGCATATCATGGTAATTTAACCATTCGTTTCTTTAAATCTTGCTCTAATTTTCACGCGAACGATGTCACGGGTAAAAGCTAGCTTTTAATTAATCTCGAAAATTATTATCACCAGGGAAACCATAAATATGCAATTGTATGTTTTTCCTTGTTCGTCCAATGAAGGCAGAAACAATTTATTTATCCGTTTCAGAGCTTTTTATTAATTTTGGCATCGATTTGTTAGTGCATATTTTTGCAGCATTTGTTAAGTTTATATCGCATATTTTGCCTTTTTAAGGCATATTTTTATGCATGTTAAATATTTTCAGAAGCCTACAAGAGCTTTTGCAGCAAATAAAAATTTTATTTTTTCGAAATTCTGGTTAACTTGGTGCTTCAATTTCGCAATCTACATTTAATTTTTACTCTTAAATTGTAACACAAAGCACGTTGTCATAAAATATAAATGTTATGCGATGTGTATTATACATAGAAATCTTGACCAATCTTTTAGAATACCGATCTTGTCAGAATCACTTTTTAAAGTGTTCTAATTATGAACATCCTTCCATATGGCTGGTTGTCGGTCTATGTTTACCTTGTGCGAAAAGTACAAGTTGCAATCATGTACATAATTTGATCAAACTTGGTAAATACATTTTAATTGATTAAAAGACGAAATCTTTGTAAATGGTGAGAATCGGTCTATAATTTCACATATTCCGCATAAAAACTTCTTTTCAAATTAGACTCTTTGTGTACGTAAATCATCTAATTATATTGGTATTTAAATTAAATTTGTCCCAAAAATATTTTGCTGCAAATTAAATTCTTTTCAAATCGGCTTACATTTGCCCAAAGTTCCCATCTTAAATAGCTTTAACTTCCTTTTAACTGTGTACATTAATAAACAATGTAGCGACTATCCCTAAAATCCATTTAAGACAAAAAATGTCATATGGATGTTAATATCTACATAATATTCGGCACAAATAACTCTTATATGAATTTTAACCTCTTAACATTACTTTGTTTTTGTGAGCCGATGACTTCCCATCGTATCCAATTAAGATAAAATCATGAAAATCAGTCTGTAAATACTATAGTGTTTGGGCTTTACCGATTGTAATTTTAGGGTTGTTTTTATTAAATAGAACTGTTATTAAATTGTTGGATATTTTGTTTTCAAATTAGCAACTTTTAAATTTTTTGGGGCATATTTTTAACAATTTTCAGGACATATTTTCAGGTTTTTACTGCATATTTAATGCGCATAAAACACGTTTTTAAGAGCATATTTCTGGTTTCCCTGATTATCACTTTTAAAAACCTTTTTATTATCTTGCTTTTTTCATTGAGAAACCACAAAATTTATATTAACAGTTGGTTTATCTTTAACAATTTTTTAAAATTGTTTGCAATCTAAAGTAGACAAAAGATAAGGACAACCTAAATCTCTGCTAAAAATCTAAACATTCTGCAAACGATTTTTCTTTTCTAGAACGAGTTAAAACTTTGTAGTGTTAAGGCAATGGCCTTCTTACTATCAATTTCACATATAGCAATTAAAAACTTATAATTAACCTTATCGTGGTTGGCAAATTTAAAATACGCCTGCGACTGTTTGGTAATAGTTTAAAGAGAACGTGATCTTATTTCCTTTAATCTATTACCAAACAGTCGCAGGCGTATTTTACATTCGTCAACCACGATAACGCTAAATGTTAAATACAATTTAAATAAATAAACTACTTTTTCTTTCAGCTCTCACCCTCTACTCTTTTTGTTTTATGCGTTTTGCCTGGAAGGTACAACCCAGAAATATGTTATTATTTGCCTGCCATTTAACCAACTCAGCAACACAATCCGTACAGGGAGTTCGTTTTATAAATTACAACTATTTATCCGCGGATAAGGATAAAAAGTAAACTGCCTTAATTTAAAAAAAGACAAAATTAAAAGCCCTTTATTAAACAACAAACTAATCATAGCAAAAAAGAAAACAGAAACACAAATAAATGTTTAAAAAATAAATCATCAACCTAGTTTAACTAGAAAATTTAGAAAAAATTGCAAATCTCCTATTTTAAATGCACGATTTATAGTTTTAATGTTGTTCGTTTTTGGTATATTTTTTAACTCAAATAAGAACACACCTGTAAATATTTACAAAATAATACAAAAGGAAAACACATATGTACAATGTAAATTAATAAAGTTAAATATACTATTAAATAAATCTTAGTTGCAAACATTAATTGGCATAAATTGAGTTTAAAAAATGTTATGAACACGCAATTGTATGGAAAATTTTATTTGTTTTTCAAATTTCCTATTGTTGAATGTTACGGGACAAAAAAATTAAAATTTGATTAACTTTCAAGTTTTTTTTAAAAACAAACAAAAAAAAAACCAATGAAACTAGTCTAACTGGTGCAACTTTTAGTTAAAGTTTTATTTTATTATAAAAAAAAAAAATAATTGTACAATACAAAAAATATGTACACCAGTACAATTTATGTGCCATTTAAGCTAATAAATTATAATAAAAAATGTTTAGAAATTATAAAAATTAACAAGTTGTTTTAATTAAATTTAAATAATAACACAACAATTAAAATATTGTAATATAAAAAATATATTAACTTCAATTTTTGATTAGATGCAAAGACCGAAAAAACAATTATTTTTTAAGTCTTCAAGATTTAATTTCATTTAAAGAAACACTTTTAAGGAAAAGACATAAATCGAAAAACCAACAGAACGTTAATGATATTTTAAAGCGAATCAGCAAAGTTATAAAAATTTCTACAAAAAAGTGTAGAGATGATTATTACACTGGAAATTTATTAAAGGCAGGTAATGATCCTAAGAAATCGTGGAAATTTATAAATAGTACTCTTGGTCGAAAAAAAAGTAACGTCATTAACCTTAAGGATTCTCAAGGGCAACCAATAATATGTGACCAAGATAAAGTGAATTGCCTTAATAATTATTTTATTACGAGTGTGGAAAATCTTAAAAGGGAAATTGAAATTTATCCTGGTGATGGATTCAATTCTTTACGGACTCTTTCACAGTCACCTCATCGTTTTACACTTTGTAACGTTAATGATAATGATATGTATGAAATAATCCAAAATTTGAAAGATAATAAAAGTCCAGGCTTTGATGGTATTTCGCCTAAATTTGTAAAAGAATGTAGAGATATTATAATCCCGATATTAAAAGATATTTTTAATAAAATCGTTAACAATTCAGTGTACCCTGACGTCTTAAAAGTGCACAAAATAGTTCCAATTCCGAAAGAGGTTAATGCAACAAATATAGACCTATTGCTGTTCTTTCTACAATTGATAAAATTTTTGAGAAGATTCTTTATGATAAACTTCTATTTTATATGGAGGAAAATACTTTTTTATACAATTATCAATTTGGATTTCGAAGGGGTTGTAGTACTGAAGATCCTGTGTTGAATGTAGTGCAGTTCATTTGTAGTGGGCTTGATGGAGGTTCTAGTAGAGTTGCTGGAATATTTTTTGATTTTACTTAAGCTTTTGATTTAATAGATCATGAAATAATGTTACAGAAATTAATGAAATATGGTGTTCAGGGACGAGAACTTTTATTGTTTAAAAATTATTTCGTTAATAGAAAACAATATGTTAATATAAACAACATGGACAGTTTTCTAGGTTCTATCGATTATGGTGTACCGCAGGGTAGTGGATTGGGCCCTCTTTTGTTTTCTTTATATTTAAATGATTTAAATTTAGATGGGCAGCTTTTTATGTTTGCAGACGATGTGTGCTTGTTTTACCCCTTCAAGTACGATTTATCACTTAAAACAAGAATTAAAAGAGATGCTGCTTTGATATTTGAATTTGCGCGATTAAATCGATTAGTTCTTAACCATGATAAAAACCAAATCAATACGATTTAGACCACATGCTTTAAGCATAAATAATGATTTCAACGTGTTTATTAATGGAAAAGCTGTTTATGAAACCCATTCCGTTAAGTATTTGGGAATCACATTGCAAAGTAACTTGTCATGGGATTTACATATAACCGATTTGAAAAGGAAAATAGCTCCAGCAATTGGAATTTTTTATAAATTAAAAAATAAACTGGATGTTAAATCAAAGATGAGGATATTTCAATCTTTGATTCAATCGCATTTGAATTACTTAGCAATTATATATGCTTACAATAAAAATAACATTTCACTGAAATCGCTTCAATGCATGCAAAACAAAGCATTAAAAATTATTTGCAAACTACCAATACTGTATTCAACAGTCACATTGTATAAAGATATAAGCAAAACAATTTTACCAATTTATGGATTGCATGAGTATTAGGTGTTAATGTTTGTTTTTAAATGCATTAACCATATTGGTCACCAAAGCATAACATTTTCTCAACAGCAATTTAGTTTTAACACACGAAACAGAACAAATTTAAGAATTCCGCGATGTAGACAAGAAACTACCAAGCAACGCATTGATTACGTGGGTGCTGTAAAATTCAATAATTTACATGCAGATTTGAAATCAATTAATCGAATTTCACTATTTAAATCGTCTTTTAAACAACACTTATTTAACAACTTTGAAACGCTTTTGTAATTTTTTTATTTTTTTGTAAAACAGTTTTTATACTTATTTTTTTGTAATTTAATAATCTTAACATTAAGTTAAATCTTTTATTTGTACTTTTGACAATGAATTAATTTGCCAACTTGCCTCGGCGCTGAGGCCGAAATTGAAATGTATTTAAAATATTTTGTAGAAATAAAATTTGTTCTGTAGAAAAGTTTTTTCTATAGAAAACAAACAAAAAAAAAAAAAAAAAAGTGTAAAGAAAAAAATCTAACTAAAAGAGAAGTGTTATTTATACGTGCATTAGGAATACACCATAATAATCCTTGTTACACCTAATGCATACAATTTTTTTTTGAGTTTTATTAAAAAACTCTTAACCAATTATTTTCTGTGTTTTTCGCTAGTAAGAACGTTGGCCGTACATTTTAAAAAACATGCTCTATTTACCCACAATTCCGCCGTAAACGTATTTTATTTTCTTTTGAAATTAATGTTAAAAAATCCAAATTTATTAAAATTTTTGTTTATTTTTTCCTACTTTTATTTTTTTTTTCAAATATTCAATTTGAAAACAAAAAAATAACTTCATTTTATATTTTTAATTTTTCTTTTTCTGTGACACACGGTCGTAACCGGTGTATGAAATAGAATTAGATCGAAGTACGACGTAGATACGCTTTTGCGTTTCCGCCAGCTATTGTATGCCATTGTAGTGAATATTATACCATTTTAGAATAAGTACAAGGTATAGTCATTAGAAATTTTGTTCTCAATTTTAAAACCCATATAACGTCAAACAAAAGAAAAAAGGGAAAAAATTAAAACAAGCGTCAAAAATTTAATAATTAATCTGACATTACATGGGTGAATTATAACAACTCTCCCTAATGAACCCACCTGGTACTGATTCTACCATGTATTATACGTTTTAATTTGACAACGTATCTAGGTTATACGCTACTACGTTGCAATTGTGTTCCTACGGTTATTTATTCCTTAGAATACAAAAGTTATAATTTTTTTGTTTTAATTTTTGTTTGACCCGGGATGGTTACTGTTCGTCGAATGGACGAAGCTCATTAAGTTTTATCATATAACTTTTTTATGTGTATTCAAATTACATTCTTTTTTTTAACATCGTTAGTTGATGACGAAAGCTTTAAAAAAATAATTGATTTGAAAACACAAAAAAGTGCTAAAATTCGTATCAAATTTTAAGATAGATTTTAAGAAGAATTTTTATTTTTTTGTTTTATTTTAGTTCATTTTTTAATAAGATGCTTAATTAAAAAAGATTTTGTTGATTTTTACTTTCAAAATCGATCCGCAAGAATTTTTTTTTAAATAGTTCGTCGAATCAACGAAGGGTGCCCTTAATGTACCAAAATGAAGAGTAACCTTTCATTTGCTTTTTATGATGTAATGAAGTACATTATATGTAGGTGGTTAATGGGCTTATTTGGTTCCTTTGTAAATAAAAAAAAACATTTACTGCCTGGCCCACAATGTCGACAAGAAATAAATTGGTGTTCTCAAATCCGCATGTTTTTGTGTATTCGAAGTTTTTGTTCGAAAAAACTTTGGTTGAACTAAATATCGCTAATTTGCTAACCGCAGCATGATAGCAAAGGCTAATCTATTAAAAATCGTGAAAGCTGTACAGAACATTGGCTAAAATTCGCGAAAAATTGCAAACTTTTAAACAAAACCCTTAAATTTATTTGAAATCGCTAAATGGGTTAAAAAACAAAATGTCGGAAAACAACAAAAATAAATTTGCAAAAATAGCGAAAATTTTTAATATTTCAAACAAGCTATAAAATTGATTAAAAGTCCCTAAAACTCTAAGGAACGACAAAAATTCGCTAACAGCGGCATAATAGAAAAGTCTACTATGTATTTATTATAAATCGTTTAAGCTGTAAAGAATCAGAAAATTTACAAGAACAAATCGCTTTTATCGCAAACATGGCTAAAATTCGCGAAAAATTGCAACATTTTAAACAAACCCAAAAACTTGCTAAATCGATAAAAAAAAAACAAAACAAATTGTCGGAGAACAACATAAAAAGCGTTAAACAATGAGCTATAGTAACCAGCGTTGCCACGACCAAAAAAAATTTGTAACCAAAATGTTAAAATAAAGTAACCAAAAGCGAAAAAAGTAACCAAAATTATTTTGAATTAAACACGGAAAGAATAATTTACTAAATCACCAGAAAATATGGCTTGAACCAAAAAAATTTTGAACCATTCTCTTCCAAGCCAAACATTTTTTATCGTAAACATATGTATGGCTTGGTTTAAGAAAGAGGTTATGATTCAAAGCGAACTTAAATTTACTTAAATACAGCTAAAAAAAAAATTAATTTTAATTCTATAGTTACTTAAATCAAGTTTTCGTTGCTTATGGCCAATTTTACCAATTCTTTTTATATACCAATTCATATTAAAATATACTTTTCATATAATCTTATTTTTTTATTTGACATGAAAAACGAATTTTAATTATAAATTGATATACATATAAATAAATTGGTAAATTAGGCCATGAATATTTTACAAAATACAAGAAAAAGCCTAAATTTTTTACATTAAAACGTGAAGCATATAAAAATAAGAAACTTTTTATTGGTATAATAAAAATAAAAATTAATTGAATTTAACCAAGCTTACTTGAGCTTTTTCTGAAAAATTAAAAGAAATCCCTAGCACTTATTTCTTGTTGCAAGAAATTCGATTCTATTTAAAAATCAAGAAAACCAGACTAATACTAAGTAAATGCAGCTTGATTTCAGAAATATCATTCTTATTTTTATTAAAAACTAGCTACTTTTGTATTTTTTGTTTTAAGAAATTTTTGATCATATACCCATATCGTGAATTTTTTGATCATATGAAAATGTTTCTTTATTTAAAAAAATTTTATTAAATGCGAATAAAATAAGTTAGAATCATGAAATTATGTTCGGATTTTGAATTATCTTGTTTTAAGAAACGAAATTGATTTCTTTGGGAAATAAACTTCTTTCGTGAAAGTCCTATTTTATTCGCACTTCAGTTTAAAAATATTTCTACAGAAGAAATTGTGTTTGTTTGTATCTTGTAGGCTAATAAACCGCTGGATCGATTTCTTAAAAGTTTTGTCAGTATATTACGATGGTCTGGAAATAACAATAGGCTATTCAAAATTTACACTTATTTTCGTAAAGTAAAACTTTTTAAGTCTCGCTGCGGTTATGGTATCAAAGTGCAAAATTGAGCTTAATTATGCGGTAGATGCTTTTTGCCCGGTGGAAATATAATCATATTACACGGGATGGGATCGGAAGAACCTTTGACCTTATCGTTTATCTAGAAAAGTATTTCAGTTAGAACTATAAACCATTAAGAGTAGCAGATAATGGCCATATACACCTCAAAGTATATACCTTATATGGTTAAGTTGATAGTCTGTTGAAGCTTAAGCTTCAAAAAAATAAATTTTAAGTAGATGAAAAAAAAATATGTATAAATAAAGGGTCAAAAAAGCGGAGCCGGTAGTTCTTGTTCCAAAACAAAAAAACTGGTTATTTTTGTGTTGATAAAAAGTAACCCAAATGGAAAAAAAGTACACAAGTACACATTGGAAAAAAAGTAACCAATTTTAGTTAAAAGTAACCAAAACGGCAACGCTGATAGTAACATCAAAATCAATGAAATAGTCGATTTTAAATTTTGGCTTAGGCATTTTTGCGTTTTAGGTAACGATATATTTTTGATTTAATTAGATAAAGAACATTCAAAACTAAAAACAACATTTTTTTTGTTAAAAATGTTATTACATATTAATATAAAAGTCTATTCGTTTTACCTTCACCAACCCCTTACTACTCTAATTCTGGGACCGTAACAGTTATTCCTTTTTTCATAAAAGTCAGATGAAAACAGTTAATTTTTGATTTTTATTTTTTCGAGCAAAAATAACAGTTATTTTTTGATTTTTATTTTTTCGAGCAAAAATAACAATTTTTTTTTGATTTTTATTTTTTCGAGCAAAAATAACAGTTATTTTTTGATTTTTAGTTTTTTGAACAAAAATAACAGTTAATTTTTGATTTTTATTTTTTCGAGCAAAAATAAAACTTATTCTTTAAAGAAATGGACGTGTAATAATAATTTAGTTGACTTTAAATATTTATTTTAATGTGCATAAGAACTCCCAATGATGATTACACATTAAAATAAACATTTAAAGTCAACTAAATTATTATTACACGCACATTTCTTTAAAGAATAACTTTTATTTTTGCTTAAAAAAATGAAAATCAACGTTTCCACGTTTACTTCTATATGGGTAATTCCAAAGTGTTGAACGTGACAGTCGTACGCATCAAAAATGCAACAACATTTTAAACAACAAATATTTTTACGTTCTTTTAACCCTTAAATTATAGCACTAAGGAAGCACTATTATCTATGCTAAAGTTTATGGGGGGCGCGATTCTAGGTCAAAGATAATGGCAAAAGAAGTAGCGGTTCGAACGTGAAAAAATAGAAGTAGTTTTTGTGGCCATGTATAAAAAGTTGTAATTCAGCGAAACCTGGCACAATTTTTTAGTCAAACTACTTTCAGAATTTTACATAGCAATGTAACATTAAAATGTCTTTGGTTTGGTTCCAAAATCGTCTGTACTATTTTTTGTTTAAGCCAAAATCTGGTTCGATACGTGACAATTCGAACGTGAAATTTTTTCCACAATAATTTAACTGAGTAATGATTAATACAAAATAAAAATTTACCGTTAATTCGAATAACATATTTCTCTTCGAACTCTTCCTTAGATTACAGACCATGAAAGAAATTTTTTTTGGAATAATTTTCATCAAATATCACCTCTTTTAAGGAAGATAATATTAAAGAAAATATACAATAAAACATACTCACAAATAAGAAATTACGTTTGCACAACTTTGCAGTCTGATTGTTTATCTAAGTGAACAAATTTATGGGTAAAATTATAAAATTAGTAAAATCTAAATATTTCTTCATAACAATTTCGTAAAATAATCAGATTTTAATAACTTTTAAATTTTCGGTCACGGTGGACCATTTGGCGGAAATGCCCATATGCTTTTTTTGTTTTAAAATTCGAATATAACTGTTATTTTCGGTCCCTGCTCTAATTGAAAACAAATAAAAATATGTATGTGGATGTGAAATGCAGAACCCCAAAAATGCTGAAGTAATCTACTTTCGAGTGGATTCGGATTCTAGAACACACCCGAATATTCGGCAACAAGGCATAGTAGCTATTATAAAAGTTATCGTTGCCAAATTTTATATCGATACCAACATTTATACAGTAATTTTTCTCAGAATTGGTTTGGCGCATATGCCAAAAAGTCGGAGTGGAGAAAAACGAACAAAACTTCAAAAATTTTGAAACAGTTGATATGCAGCAAAATGAATGCTTTATACATATCTCAGAAACCACAAAAAATTTCGCGAAACAGATTTTGGATTCAAAACTCAATTTTTTTAAAAATGGTCGGTAGGTGAAAACAATTCTGTGCTGATGATATGTCGCAATAAGATATTTTTTGGCCAAATTTAGTATTGAGAGTAGTCACGAAAGAAATTTGTATGGGGGTCATTTGAAATTAGGAACCGATATGCACCTTTTTCGTTTGTATGGAAAAGAATACGTATGTACCAAATTTCATCAAAGTAACTTCAAAACTGTGACATGTACTTTGGGCACAAAGTTATATAGGCAGACAACCTGCCAGCCTGCTGGAGAGACTGACATCGTTTTATCGACTCGGAAAGTAATTCGGGATCGATCGGTGTGCTAAAAGGTAGGTCTACGACCAATATTTTTATGTGTTACACACTAATGTGGAGTAATTTCATTTAAATGACAAGTGTTTTTCATAAAAAACATAAATATTTGTCTCTAACATAATGCCCTAATTTATGGCTACCTTCTTTTTAATACGTTTGCTATTGAATGGTATTTAAAAATCGGTGATAACAAAAAAAATACTTTGATAATATACTTGCATGTGCCCGTGCAGAAAACTGAATTGGCAAATTGGTTTTTTTTTGTTGTTTTCTTACGAAGACAATAGAATGAAACAATTTGTTTTTTAATTTTGTTTTTTCTTTTTACCCACTTACAACTACAATTCGAGTCGGAAAGAACCCAACCAATTGTAGGGGGATGTAAGAAAAGATAAACTCACTGTTTATTGTTGGTGTTTTGTTTAAGCTTTGATATTGTTACAAGTAAGACTTTGAGTGTTTAAAATTCTTATTCGTAAATTATATTTTTAGCTTTTCTAAAATCTTAGGAAAAGGTTTCCTGATGAGCTGGCCTAAGCAACCAGTGAAATGCGCATAGAAGCTAGCTTTCCCTTAACAATAAATTTCAGTGTTTTTATCATATATGAAAAATTGTGAATTTAGCACGTCATACAGAAATCGAAAAAATTTTACCTTTGGCCAATGAAAATAATTTCTGAGCCACTGTGCACAATTCACATAGACAAAGTTTGTCTGACAAACAGCCAGCCGGACGGACGGACATCGTTAAATCAACTCAGTAGGTGATTCTGAGTCGATCAGTATACTCAAAGGTGAATCTAGGACCAATATTTTTTAGTGTTAAGCTATGGTCACACTTGTCAAATATTTGACGGAAAAAACGGGACCAGCAAGCAAACTAAATAATTATTTTCTTTAATTGCAATATTTATATTGATTATAATACCATATCTTACAAAAAACTGTTTTTTGCTGTGTCTAGTAGTATAATTAGTTTATTTTATGAAATTTAGACCATGTTACATCGCACTCACTATCAACAAAAATAGTGGTTACGCTTATTTGGTCAAATATTTAATAAGTGTGACCGTTGCTTTACACACATCAGCTCAAACGCAGAGTGGTATGGGTAAAAAATCGGAGTCATTCAAGGTCAATATTAAGTGGTGCATAAAGTACCTAAGTATACCTACTGTCTTGTGCAAAAAATAGTCACATTAGTTAACTTAGTGCATCGGCTTAATGAATTGGTTAACTAATGTGAACGTTAACTTTTTTTTATTTTTCGCATACGCAAAACCCCCCGGAGAAGGATAAACACGCAAAATTTTTAAGTTTTAGACGCACGGACAAACAAACACCTCCGGGTTATTTTTAACTACCTCAGGATATAACAAAAGGAAGGTGCTTTCTTAAGGTGTACAAACCTAGGTATAAATACTCTAGGGAAATGAAAAGGACGCAGATGAATCTTTTGAACTAGCTTTGTCCCTGGAACAAAAACTAGTCTATTAGGGTAGACTATGATGGTTTTATGAACAGCTGGCGAGGAAATTTAACACAAACAAAATAGCTGTTACATATTGTTGTAGAGTTGCGAATAATGTGGATTTTTTAACAAATATAAGTTACCTTTATAAATTTATATCAAATAAAAAATAACTCACCCAAAACAATTGAAAACGGAGCACTTTTCACTGCTTTTTAACGCTGAACCAATTGAACTAGAGTTGTATCGTCCATGAATGAACTTGTTCCAATTAAAGCGAATTTAATAAATTGAATTCGCCTTGGTTTAATTAAACTATTTAGTCTAGTGATGCCAGATAAATTTGGCATCTTTTCAGTTTTAAAAATGTCTTCAAAAATAGGGGCTAAATTTAAATTTAGTTTAAAACAAATTTTGTTTGATATTTATCAAAAAACAATCACATTAAAACATATTTTGAACAGCAATCCTAAATAGAACTTGTTGGTTTTGATCATATAAGACAAATATGCATACACAGTTTAAAGTGCAATCGGTAATTAAATGAAAGATTACACAACAAACACGAGGTCAAACCTTTGATATGAAATTACTTTATCATTTAAAGCACCAAATACATTGATCAAAATACTCATCAAGCATTGTGGTAGTATATTGTGTGACACCGACAACGCTTGATGAAAAATCAAAAAATTTAGATATGACGGCGAATATTGCGTCCAGCACACGTACCACTGATGGGATTTGTGGTACAATTGTACCAAATACAATCGAAACCTAATTGGTACACTGGTACAATTCATCTTTTTTTGGTACAATTAAAACAATACCCACGTAGTTTTATAATTTCTTTTAGGTGGATTAACTCACTTTTCTTTTCAATAATAAAATTTGTATTAACATACCTCCAGCCCTCACCAGAACTACCAAAAATTGCATTACTGTTAATTTGCGCTTTTGATGTGATACTAACATACTTTTTTTTTTTTTTTTTTTTTTTTTGTGCTGATGGGTGAATACTAAAAAATATTGGTTCTAGACCCACCTTTAAGTATACCGATCGACTCAATATCACTGTTTGGGTCGATTTAACGATGTCCCTCAGTCTGGCTGCATGAAGCCTATTTAAAATGGTGAGAATCGGTTCGTTATTTCACATAGCCGCCATACAAACTACTTTCAGGAATAGTGTTTGTGACTATAAACTCTATTATTATATTGGTATTTAGATGTCATTTGGGCAAAATTTGTTTTATTGCAATCTTAATCATCTTAGAAAATTTTATTGAAATCGGTCCATATTTGACGATACTACTTTTAGAAAGCTTTCAATGCAGTAACGTCATTATTAATGTTGGCATAAACATAAAAATTGGCTACAAAAACTTTTAAGATAGCTACTTTGTCATAAAAAAAGTTGTGCTGGTAGGTCCAATATTAACCATAGGTCCCATATAAGCGCCCTTCCTAAAATACGTAAGGGCAAACAAATCTCATATAGAATCACATGAATCTTAAACCCCTAACATAATTTTGTTCTGGCTGGTCCATGATTGCCCATGGGTCCGAAATAGAGTCTTTAAATACTGTGCTGTGGGTTCTTAAATGGTCGGGCTTGACCGATTATAGTTTTGTAACTGGTTTTGTTTTTAATTTTATTGAATAAAGAGCGTTACTTAAATGAATAACTTTGTATGCTTTTTTATTTTACAGCGATGTTTTGGTACAATTTATATCAATTTGGTACAATTTTGACATTGAGACGGTACAATTTAAGAATTGTCAGATCCCAACAGTGACACGTACACGTTGGATTCGCCGGCTGGACAAGCATTTGACAATTGTATTTGGCCCTTAACATCAAACACAACTCTCAAACCTTTTTCAATTGTTTGATTTTAACATTTGAATTCAAATTAATAATAATTTGAATATAAGCATTTGATATACAATGTTTTTTCAGTTTGATATGCAATTGTTATCAACTGTTATTCTCAAATTAAAAATAAATTTTCAAATTAAAATTAAATTCTGTACAATTTATTACTGGATTACATGATTCATTAAAACTACAAATAGCTTAAATGATTTTTTTTTTGTATTCTAAGAAAATCGATTAACATCTTGTGATTTTATTTTTTTATTTTATATAATGGAATGTTCATAAGCTTATCTAACATGGCTTCCAATCTGGCAAATACTACCTTAACATCATTATTATTTACATCGCCTCTAGCACAACAAAGTTATGCAAATAAATCTAAAAATTGCAACATGGAACGCCAATGGTGCCTCCAATCATATAAAGAAAATTGAAGCCTTTCTCAAAGTCAACTTAATTGACATATTATTAATTTCAGAAACTCATTTTACCACAAAAACTTACTTTAGAATTAAAAATTTTGATTTAATAGAAGCTAATCATCCAGATGACAGGGCTCATGGTGGCTCTGCTATCCTGATAAGATCATCTCTATAATACAAAGTTTTGGATCCAGTGATAACTAACTCTCTACAAGGAAGTGGAATACTAATCAATTGCAACAACTCTGATTTAAGAGTATTTTCATTATATTTTCCACCTAGACATAGCGTAACACATCAGGAATATGATAACTTTTTTAGGAAACTTGGTGCTAGATTTATAGTTGGTGGAGATTTTAATGCGAAACATCCTTGGCGGGGGTCTAGAACTATTAATCCAAAAGGAAGGGAACTTTACAAATGTTTAACTATAAACAAATATAAAACAATCAGGTATGTGATGAAAAACGATCGTTTTCAAAATGATCGTTTTTAGCAGGTGTGATAAATTTCGACCGAGTTTTAAATCCATTTCTGAAGTAGTCTTAATTTTTTGTTCAAAATACAGTTCAATTAACATATATAATAAATAATTTAAAAGGATATATACAAGAAAACAGAGGAAATTTATTGGAAATCAAATTTTAAAGATACTGAAAACGACATTATCGTTTTCAAATCGTATTTTTTTCAAAATCGTTTTCCATCACGTACCTGAATATCTACTGGTAGTCCAACTTACTGGCCTAGCGATAGTAGTAAAATCCCGGATTTTCTCGACTTTTTTGTTTATTCTGGAGTTTCAACACATCTACTAGATATTAAAGATAATTATGACCTTAATTCAGATCACTCACCAATCATTTTAAACTATAACACCTGTTTTCAATATAAATGCATAGACCAAAAAATTATCTCACGTAAAACAGACATTGCGTCTTTTCAGTATTGGCTAGAAAGAAATTTAAATCTCAATACCCAAATTGAAAACCATTATGATATAGACTCAGCGGTCGAGCATAGTGCAAAGCTATGGAAGACGGTCATTTTACCAGCAGAAATAAGACAAATGATTTTGCATAAACGAAGATTAAGAAGAATATGGCAAACAACAAGGAGCCCACTTGACAAAGCTAATTTAAATCGCGCCTCTAATTTGTTGAAAGGCATTTGTTTGAATTAAAAAATTATGAAACTGCATAACTGCATAATAAAGAATAAATTATTCAAGAGATAATTCACACAGCTTGTGGAAAGCCACAAAATACTTAAAAAGACCAATTAAAAAAAATGTACCAGTTAAAAAAGAGGATGGCACTTGGTGCAGAACGAATAAAAACAAGGCGGAATTATTTTCTAAACATTTAGAAGAAACTTTCAAACCATTTTCAGCTACAAATTCTCCTGATGAAAACGATTTAATAGAGTTCCTTTATTCTCCATGCCAAATGGAGTTTCCAATTAACCATGTTCCTTTGGAGAAGTCAAAAATGAAATACTCAAATTAAACAATACTAAATCACCTGAATACGATAAAATAGATGCCACTGTTGTGAAAAACTTACCAAACAAAGCCTTATTATATTTGACACTTATATACAATGCAATACTAAAACTACGGTCAGACTTATCAAATATTTGACGAAAAAACGGGACCAACAACCAAACTAAAAAATCATTTCGCTTAATATAAATATTTATTTTGATTAAAATACCACATCTTACAGAAAACTGTTTTTTTTTTGCTATGTCTAGTAATAATTAGTTTATTTTGTAATATTAAGACCATTTTAAATCTCACTAACTATTAACAAAAGTAGGGGTTACGTTTATTTGATCAAATATTTAATAAGTGTGACCGTAGCTTAAGACTTTCTCATTATACTACTCAATGGAAGTGTGCAGTAATTACAATGATTCCGAAACCAAATAAGCCCGAGCACTCAATATCTTCGTACAGACCAATAAGCCTACTACCTTTGTTTTCTAAAATATTTGAGAGGATAGTTTCAAATCGTTTAACGCCCTTGTTGCATAAAAGAATATAATACCGGAGTATCAATTTGGATTCCGCCATAAACATGGTACTCTAGAGCAATGCCATCGTATAATTCAAATAGTTACAGACGCCTTTGAAAAGAAATTATACTGCTCAGCTGTATTTCTCGACGTCAAACAAGCTTTTGATTGGGTCTGGCATCAAGGCTTATTATTTAAACTTAAAACTCTTTTACCAACTCCAATGTATTTGTTGCTAAAATCTTATTTGGAAGAGAGATCGTTTTATGTACGAGTGAGTGATGCAAGCTCTGAAATACGCTATATTTACTCTGGTGTACCACAGGGTAGCGTATTAGGTCCAACGTTGTATACTTTATATACATCCGACATGCCAACTTATGAAAACACAACAATTGCAACATATGCTGATGACACTGCCATAATAGCGTTCGATAAATCACCAATTACAGCTTCATCATATGTGCAAACTGAGCTCAATTTATTACAAGACTGGCTTACGAAGTGGAAAATCACAATTAATACTAGTAAATAGACTCATGTGTCATTCACCCTTAGAAAAAATGATTGCCCGTCGGTCTGTCTTAATAGTACCCAAATCTAAGTGTGTCAAATATTTAGGTATGCATCTTGACAAAAGACTTACCTGGAGGAACCATATTAAAGCTAAAAGAACGCATCTGAACATTATAACCAAGAAAATGTATTGGCTTTTGGGACCTAAGTCAGCACTAGGGCTTGCATTACCGATTAACCGATTAACCGGTTAATCGGTAAATTGCTAAAAAATTCATTACCGAAAAACCGGTAAATTCATTATTTTTTACCGGTTTTTTCGGTAAAAATTTAAACTTTATATTTTACATACATACTATTTTATAAGTAAATATGTAGTTGAATTTAATATTTAAAATATATAATTATACTATAATAAAGAAATTCAACTTTATTTACAAAGTAGTATGTACGGAACAAAACGAAAAATATTGTAAAATATAAAAAATTTCTTTCTCTTACTCGCACCTACGTAAGAATTAAGCAAATTTTGGTTTCTTGTTGTGTGTTGTGTACAGGGTTTAAAAGCACCCATCAGCTGGATGCTTTTTATTTTTGCTTTTGCCACTGTAATTGAAATTTTTAATTTTTTATCTAATAGCCAATGTTTTGTTTTTCGTTTGTGCAAAAAAGCAAATGCCCTATTTTGTATATTTTTATTTTTTGACAATTGCCAAAATCACCTAAAGCTAAAGGATTAGCGAATATTATTAAAAAGGAAATGGAATTTTTCCAAGAACAGAACATCCGATGTTAATATTTAGAGAAAGCTTTAAAATGTTGTTGACTGTTCGACCGACAAGTGTCGAATCGGAGCGCGCGTTTTCAGCAGCCGGTCTGATCTGCACCAAGTTGAGGTCGAGCTTAAATGATAACACGTTAGACACAATTTGTTTTTTAAGGCAGCATTTTAATTAAAAACAAGAGTTGAAATAAAGTTTTAATTCTTTTGCCAATTTACGTTTATAACTTTTTTATATATTATAATGTTATGAATTAATAAAATAAAAGAATAATTTAATCGAATAAATGAATGAATTTTATAAAACAAAATTTTATAAGTAATTAGTTTGAATAAAATATCAACTAACTAAAATACTCTCAAAAATACCGGTAAATTCCCGGTTTACCGGGGTTTTCCACATAAATTACCGAATTACCGGTAATTGAAAAAGTCGGTAAATTTGCAAGCCCTAGTCAGCACTGAATCTTAACAACAAAATTTTAATATACAAGCTAGAATAAAACCAATATAGACATATGTTATACAGTTGTGGGAAATGACAAGTAACTCAAACATCGAAATACTACAACGATATCAGTCGAAAACCTTGAGACTTTTGGTTATTGCTCCGTGGTTTGTTACCAACAAACGAATACATGAAGATTTACAAATACCATACATCAGTGATGAAATAAAAACATTAAGCACCCGTTACCTTTTGAGACTAAGTAATCACTCCAATACTTTAGCCATATCCTTACTAGATGAGTCAGAAGAGGTAAAGCGACATACTTGATCTGCCTTTTAGAAAATAAAACCAAAACTGCATTAAATGTAGATATGTTAGTACATATTGTATGTATATAACAGTATGTAAGTATCTTGCATACAGCCTTTAGCTGTAAAGCTATTATAGCTCAATAGCACATGTTAAGATTTTTTGTTATGTTTGAAATTTTTGTTAAACCATTTACTTAATATTGTACAAATAGATTGTAAATAAAATTATCTATATAAAAAAAAAATATAATGGAATGTAGTTATCTGTTGTATGTAAAAAAGTATTGAGTTGTTTGGTTGAAGAACCCTTTGGGACAAAACTTGTCTCTTTAACATTAACAGCCCAATTATGAATACAAATTCCCCGGGAGTATTCTCCCTTCTCCCAAAAACTCCCGGGGAATTTCTATTCATAATTGGGCTATAAATTGAATAGGATCCATTCCTTCATTGAATCAATTGGCTGACAGCCACGTAACATAGGACCCTTAAGAGACAGTGAAACATGGTCAAACAACGCCAATCAAGATATCGTTAAAAATTCTGTAGAAAGTTTGAAACATGTTTTAAGTTTTGATACCGATATACATAACAAATGTTTTAAATTTTTAAAGAATTAATTCGTGTATATGTACTTACCAGGTCTTTCAAAGTCTATTTTCTTAAATAAAACATTACAAAAATTTTCATCATATAAAAACTTTTTTATTTTTTTTTTATAATAATTCTTCAAAGACTTTTAACAATAAAAAAATGTAGGGGCTTTTTTGTTTTTCATGTTGTTGTTTTTTTTTTGCAATTATTATATAAAAATGTGTGTGTATGAGAGTGTGTTCGAATTTCAAAATAAAATACAAATTTTTTAAATTTTCTACTTTTTCTTTTGCATAATTGTTTAATTCATTTAAGA
Source organism: Pollenia griseotomentosa (assembly GCA_963931875.1). Taxonomy (NCBI): domain Eukaryota; kingdom Metazoa; phylum Arthropoda; class Insecta; order Diptera; family Polleniidae; genus Pollenia; species Pollenia griseotomentosa. Next base: position 110,201,947 of record OZ007560.1, read on the forward strand.
TGCTGTTGTTGTTGATATTGATGTTTTATTAGTAGTTGTTGCTGATTGATTGGTGTTGTTGTTGTTGTTGTTGTAAAATTTGATGTTTGTTGTTGTAGTATTTAAAAGATTTTTAGGCGACGTTACTTTAAAGCGGTTTCATTTCATTCATTTATTATCGGTTCGTAACACATTTCTTTCTTTCAATTGTTATCAGATTTTTTTTGTTCTTTTTATACTATTGCAAAAGTTTAAAAACATATTTTAATTAAAAAAAAAAAAAAAATGTTGATAATATTTAAGTAAAACGATTGAATAATAATTGTTTGATTATTAATAATAAAATACAAAAAAATTTTAAAGTTATAAAAATATCTGTCAAAAAATTCAATTAATAAAAAAATTGAACGTGTATAATTTTATTTTTTTTTTTTTTTCAAAATGTTTTGTAGAAAAAAAAACAATTATAAAAAACAAAAAAAAAAAAAAAATAATAATAAAAAAAAACATTTAAGTTAATAAAAATTATGTATATATATAAAAAAATAATAATAAAAACGAACTATTTTATTTGTTAAATGTTAAAGGAGCTGTTTTTGTTTTTAAAATTTAAACAAATTACGATGTAAAATTTTTTTATATTTTTATTAGGAAAGTTTAGAAAAGAAACTAAGGAATTTTGGAATTTGTTACAAAGGTAAAATCAAAGAAATAATGTTGAAAAAGGCTTTAGTTTTTTAAACTACCCGATAAAAAAACTCACTTTTATTAGAATATTTTGATAAAATTTTAAAATAGTTTTTGAGATAAATTTTCCAGAAACTAAGTTTTAAGAAAAATAAAACAAAAATAACACCAAAAATACGTTAGTCTGAATATAAGAAAGTAGAAAGTAAGTATTTTGGGCTTTTTTATAAAAATTTATTGAGAAGTAAAAATTTGGAGAGTACAAAGGCCGTGGGATCGTAAAGGTGGTCCCAAGATGGACAAGCTGCAGGCCACCGGACGGGTCACTGGTTGCGGAAAGTGAACGACCATTAGATATAAAGGATAGCTGCGAATAAGTGCCTTGGCATGAATATATAAGCAATCCCGGACAGCCAGCAGGTGCGAGCAGTGTTTGCGTTATTGACGATGTGAGTAAGTGCCGTCTCTGAATCTTTAGCTCTTTACAAATCCTTCACTGCAACCACCCTGTTTCGAATCGAGCGGCTTTTTTAAGAAATTTCGTATTTTCTTATTTAACCATTTTTACACCATTTCCAGAAATTTTTTTGGTCAATATTGAAAAATCTTAACTTCGAATTTTTTGAACACTAACTAACTTTACATTGAACACAAAAACAAAAAGTACGAAAATCGTTATATACAGTACATACAAATTATTCGAACTCGTAAGCTAAAACTTTCGAATCGAAATAAGCAATAACCGCCCTATTACGTAATTTTGAAATTTTCGAAAATAACATTTAAAAGTTTAAAAACTAAAATAAAGAATGTTTATTTCACAAGTTAAAAATAACCTTATTTTCTGAATTATTTTAAATATTTCAATTAAAATGTGTTAAAGAAAAAAAAAACGTGTCAAAATTCAATTTCGAAATTCTTAAACTTACTGTCGAACCTTTTTTTAATATTATTCATAGTACAATTTTTTCTTTATCATTTCGTGAAATAAGAAAAAACTAAAAATAATTTCAAAATTTTGGAACATGGTAAAATTTTAAAAATGTATTACAAAAATTTTAAAAACGAAAACAAATTTAGATCACTTTTGCAAAATTTGATTTCGAAATTTCTTTATTTTCAAACATAACATTTAGAAATTTAACAACTGAATTAGAGAATTTTAATTTCCAAAGTTAAAAATTACATAATTTTCTAAAATATTTTGTGATAAATTATTGTGTTCTAGAAAAAAACGAGCCCAATTCAATTTCGAATATCTCAGCTTTATTATCGAAACTCTCTTTAATATTATTTATAATATAATTTATTTTCTTTTACACCATTTCCTGGATTTTTTTTCTGTGAATTTTAAAGTCTTTTAAAAATTCCTTTTCTACTTAGTTTCTTTTATTAAAAACATATTTACATTAAATTTTCTTTTAAATTTTAGGAAACATAAAAAAAATTAGTTTGTTTTGTGTTTAGGGTGTGGAAAAGTTTTAAAAATCATTATTATTGCTTAAAGAATTAATTATAAAAAACAATCTACAAATTATTTAAATATAATTGAAACAAAAAAAAAATATTAAATGGAAAATAAAAAAGAAGTTATTAATGGTTTTTAATTTCTTTTTACTTAAAATTATTTAAAAAGACGGTTAAATTAGAAAATTTTTTTTTTTTAATAATTTGTTAAAGTTTTCGTAACGATTTAGTTTGTGATTAACTCGTTTTTTAATTGTTTCTTGATAATGCAAAAATATTGTCCTTTTTCTCTTTTTTTTTTAGTTTTTTTTTTCAAAAGTTTTAAAAATAATTTTTAAGTTAAAAATTGAAACTTTTTTTTTTGAAATATACGTTGCTTTTTTAAGAATTTTTTTCTTTTTGTTTTAGGAGAAATTTGTTTTAAGTTTGAGCCAAACAGAGTTTCAGAGCCAAATTATTGTAAAAACCTGGAAAATATTAAAATTCAATTAAGAAATTTCATTAACAATTTGGAAAAATGTTTACAAATTAAAAATAAAAATTTTGTAAAAAATAAAAAAATTTTGAAAAAAAAGTCGAAAGTTTTTTTTTTGGTTTTCAATTCTTTTATTATTTTTTTTTCAAGTGTATATTTCAATTTTTGTTTTCTTTATTTTATTTATTATATTTTTAGGCCAATTAATTAATAATATAATCATATATAATAATTATTATTATAATACATTTACAATAAAATTTTATTTATTAAAATTAAATTTTAAATAATTAATTTAATAATTATACAAAAAAGAAAACAAATTAAATATGATTCTTTTACACATACGCAGTCTAAGAGATGAATTTTAATTAAACTTTAGATTAATTAAAACAAAAATAAAATAATTAAAAATTTTTTTGTGAAATTAATTAATTTTGTTAAATCAATTAATTTTTAACAAAAAAAAAAAATTATATTTGATTAATAAAATTTAAAACTTAAAAAATAATTACATCTTTTATTTGTTTATTTTTTGTGTCTGTGTGTTCTTTTTTTATTTTTTATTAATAATATTCAAAATTTACATTTTTTTAAAATTATTTTTTTGTTTTTTTTTTTTATTAATGTTATTAATTTAATTTGTTTAATTACTTATAAGAAAAAATATTTTGAGTAAATATTTTGCTAAATTTAAACTTAAACAAAAACAAAAAAATATATAAAAATATTTTTATAAAAAAAGAAAATTATCATTTAACATTGAAAAAATATAAAAAAAAAATTATTTTTAACTTATTTATAAAATTTGCCAAACGTTTTCTTTTCCCGAAAAAAATATATATAAAGAAACAATTTACAATTAGCAAGTTTTCCAAAGCTAGTTTTGTATCAAGGATGAGAAAGAAAGAGAGAGTGAGAAGAAAATAAGTTCAAAATCGTTTTCAGAACTTTTCGCTTGTCAAAGGTACAATTGAACGTTTTTATAAACTTTTTGAGTTATTAGTTGGGGTGTTTGCTTATTTGCACAAATGTTTACCATCATTTTAAAACAATATTTGTCAAATTGTCGGTACTGTCTAGTGCTTAATTTGATAATTTCTGGGAAAATTTTGCAGAGTGCAAGAGAAGCATAAAAAATTGACGAAAAAACTTGCTAAATAGAAAATATTGGAAAATTAAAGTTCGCACGAAATATGTTTGTATCGTTTATTTGCAAACGGAAAACGTGTGTGTTTGTCAAGCCGTTTGTGCGTAGTAAATGTGGTCTTTAATTGAATACAATTAGGCTATAGCTTGTCTTCTTTAAGGGACTTAAAAAATTTTAAATCAATTTTAACCAAAACTTTATATATATAGGCATAATTTACAAAAAAGACATAGCTTCAGAAATGTTGTAAAAACCCAAAAAGCTCTGTTTGCTTAAAGCTGTCCTCGCACTTGCAATTTGTGCATTTGATTTTTGCGTGCTCGAGGTCTTGTTACTTGCTAATGGGGCTGTGCGCGCAAACTCACATAATTTACGAAATTTTTTTGTTTAATTGCGCCAAGGCAATGCAATTTAATAAGCAAGTTTGGACAATTAACCCTGTTTTCTTTTCTCTTAGTTTTTGCTTTTAAATTCTTAAGGCCCAAATAAATTGATCAAAATACTCATCAAGCCTTGTGGTAGTATTAGTGAAAATGTGTTTGTATGTGTCACACCGACGATGCTGGATGGAAAATCAAAAAATTCAGATATGACGGCGAATATTATGTCCAGCACACGTACACGCTGAATTCGCCTGCTGGACAAGCATTTGACAAGTGAATTTGGCCCTTTATAACACCGTCTTCAGAAGCCGTCATTTTTAAAATGTTTGTATTAAAAACGTCTTGACGGGCTTTCGAAAAACAAACAATTTCTTACACCGTCTACAGCAGACATGAAGTGCTTAATATTAACACTTGTATGAAGTTAGTGTTAAGTAGAGATTCATCATGTAGGTTTTCTCACGTTATAACACGGTTGTTAATGCATATGTTTTAACAACGCTTTTATAACATCATGTTATAACAGCAAATCATAAGTGTTGTAGATGGGAAGTTATGCACACATGAATTTGGCTTGTGAAGACTGATGTTGTCGAGGTTTAGCTTTTGTTCAAACATTTGTCCGCACAGCAATGTCGAACATCAATGACAGTATAGCCAGATAAATAAACGATAACGAGAAAAATTAATATGAATTGATTATTCTGCCAACGTTTTGTTTTGTGCATACAAAGTAATGGCTCGTCAAGATGGGGTCTTAGATGTGTAAAAGAGAGATTTCTTTTCTTTTTCTCCTTTCTTTTCCTTTCTTCTTTCCATTAACGTAACTTATTTGCTTAAGAAAACTATTTGCATGCAAGTTTACTTCAAAAATAATTCTAAATAAAATAACTACTCGTAATTTTAAGTTAATTTTAAAAAAAAACTTATTAATAAAAAAATTTTTACACAAAAATTAAATTAAAAAAATAAATCAAACTAATAAAGAATTTTAGTATTTAATTTGACTGCGCTAAGAAAGAATTCCTTTTTTGTTTTGTTTTAGATTTCTGATTCAAAACTAATAAAAACTTAAAATAAAAAACAATTACAAATAAAATAATAATCAAAATTTTAACAATTACAAACTTAAAATAGCAAGCCAATTATTTATTAAAACAGAAATAAGATCAGTACAATTTGTTTTTTAAATTAGTTTATATTCAATATTAAAAAAATAAATAAAAAATAAACTTATAAAACAAAAGAAAAAACTATTTGCCATTACATTAAAAACGTATTTTTAAAAAAAGTCACCAAAATGTTAAAAAATATATGCATTTGAAATGAAACATACGATTTTTATGATTATAAGGAGAAATATTTACAAATCTTATTTTTAATTTCAAAACATTTTAATATCTTTTAGTTAAATAATTGGGAAATGTCTAAATTGTACAATATTCAAACTGAAGACGAATATTTTAAGTTTCTTTAAGTTTCATAATTTTGAAAAAAAAAATTGTTCAGAAATGCTATGGGAATTAAAGTATACAGAAAATTGTATTATTTTGAAAAGTTTTATACGTCTGAATTCGATGTGTGTGTTGGATTTGTCTTGCTTAGTCTGGGTTCACACTATGAAAGTGTTCTTTCAGAAAGTTTGGGTTTGGTGGTGAGAGAGGGAGAGAAAAATAGCCTGTTCTTTTCCCCTTTTACCACTAAAACTCAAGCTTCGTACAGACGATGGTCAGATCTTACAATGCTGTCATTTTTATGACAATGGTGCCATTTGTCAGATGCATTAATTTAACACATCTGCCAAATGAAAATAGCGTACAATGTTTACACAGTTGCAAGACATTTTTAGTCAATTTTAATGACAACATTGTAAGATCTGACCACCGTCTGTACGAGTGGCTTTCATAAAAATCTTATGTTTCATAATTTTTTTTACAATTAAAATTTTTTTTTTTTTTATATAAATTTTTTTTTTTAATAAAAACTGCAACGTTAAAACAATAAAAACATATTAAATAAAGTTTGAAAATGAAATAATTCAACAAAGTTTAACAAAAAAAAAAAAAGAGAAAAAGAACAAAAATTTTTTCTTAAACAAAAAATAAAAAAGAGTTTAATTTAAAATTTACAAAAAAAAAACCGAAAATGTTTACATAAATTTTTTTAAAGAAAAATTTAAAAATTTTTTTAATAAACTTACAATTTTTAAATAAAAATTAAAATATTAGACAAATTTTAATAGAAAATGGCTTAAAAAAAGTTGCAATTAAGGGGGCGTTTAAAAGAGAGTGGTTGTTAGATACAAATTTTTTTTTTATATATGTTTATAAGACAAACTATTTATATAAGAGAATTACTATAGAGTTATTAAATTTGATGGAGAGGCAAAAAAAAGTAGATAGAGAACGAGTTGGAGAAGGTATGAATAATTAACAATGAAACAGAATAACGACAACAGCATACAAATACTACTGCTGTGTAGCTGTCTGGCTTCTAATTAAAGCTTTTATAATACTTTCATGTTAAAATTCGGGTTTTTTTCCAAACATTTTTTTACACAACAATGTGTGCCATATGAAAAATCAAAAACATTTCACCCCGTCTTCACACGCCACCAACATGTTGGCACTTTAATCGAATTTGGCTTGTGTGTTCTGTTGTTGTAGATGTCTCGACATCAATGAGAATATGTATTGTTATATGAAATTTCAAAAACATAAATTCGCACAACAAAAAATTTCATAAGCACACTTGAGTTTGGCTTGTAAAAGTTGCTATGGTTGATGTTTTGTTCCAACGAGCGTTGTTTAAACATTTGTTTGCTAACATACCGTCTAGATTATCCATTATAGCTTTTGCTCAAAACGGTTATGTTTTTGTTCGTATGGCACGAAAACCCATTTAAAAAGCAACAACAACAATCAAGCTAGTATTTATTTGTATTGTAAATTGTTTTAACAAGACAACAGCAGTTCTCACTATCTAAATGCATGTGTTCACCAGAAATTGTTTGTTGTTTTAACATAGCGTTGGCTCATCTAGACGGTATGTAAACGATGTCGAACATTAATGACAGTAAAGCCATATAAATAAATATCATCTTCTTTAATGTTGTTGGGTTTTATATGGCTTGTAATGCAAGCGCTTCAATTTTCAGGCTTTTAAGAAGGGGTACAATTGCATTCTTAATTAAATCTTAATCATTCCACTTTGCCTTCTTTAAAAAGGTATATCTTCACAAATTCAAAAGCACTTCTCAAATTTTTGTAAAATAACTCGAGATCATAAGATTTTAATTTATCACTAATAATACAATTAGCCACCACAATTATACTGAGATAACGCTTGATTCTTAATTGTTTTTAGAAGCCTACAAAATAGATACTAAACATCTGCATGAAACTTAATAATGATGTTCATGAAACCTTCATTATAATTTTGTGTTCGCTTCATTCGTATTCAGTAAGATGAAATACTATGAAATGAAAGTAATGAACACTCGATATTTAAAAGACGAATGAGATAAATTAGTTTATTTGCCTATACAAGAGAATATGAACATTAACAACCATGAAACAGAACAACCATTGAACAAATCTCGAATAAGTTCATGAAAAAACAGTATGATTTAAATGTCAGTGTTGCCAGTTGTAGAAAAATAAAACATAAGAAAGTTAAAAAAAAAAAATAGAAATAACCATGAGGGGTAAATGCAACATGTTTAAAAGATACATTAATATTGAAATAAAAACTCAAATTTATTTTTGTTTTCAATGTAAATTTTTAATAAAATTAAATATATTTAATTTTATTTTCAAAAACATTCACTAACATTAAAAAATTTTCGGCAATATTTTTGTCTTAAATAGAAAAAAGTAGATAGCTAATAAATTCAAAATGCTTCACAATCTACAGATATTATTATAATGAGAACTAAAAAATGAGATAATTCATGGTTAAAATAAAAGTGATAAATTCTAGGCAAAAAAGTGTCATATATGTACATCATCCAGCACGATCAACATCCATCGTTTTCATATTATGATGTAAAAACATAATTTGGTCAACTGACGTTGTATTCCACCCAATGATGCAACGTTTTTCGCAAAGTAAATTTCTTGCTGACGAAAACACCCGTTCTGAAGAGGCACTGCCAGCTGGTGTGGCGAAAATTTTGCAGCTTACCTGGTATAAAAGAGGAAATTTTGATTTATTTATTTCCCACCATAGTAACACATCAAAGCTATCATGAAATACTTCATGGAAAACAACCACGTGGTCAGACTCCTAAGACACTTACAAAACTAACAATTAAATTTCTCATAAACCCATTCCTCCTTTTGTTTTGCATCTTTCACCTAAAAATGTGTGTGTTTTTTATGAGTTCGTTTCATTTCAGGGCCGTGTACAGTACATTACAAGACAATTTAATCTTGCCATGTTTCAAAGATTTGTATTATTCAAAAATGCAAATGACAAACAAAAAAAAACATATTTTGCATTTTATTTATTGTTTATATTCCAAATATGTATACTATACATATATGTGTATAGGTATATCTACATATTTGTTAAAATTTAAATTACACATGGGCAACGCATGCAAATAATTATATGAATTTACTGAAGTGGCAACATTGCTATTGAGTATTAATAAAAATAAATGAGAGAGAATGAAAACTATGAAACAAAGCCCGTTTCATTGAACAACCTCTGTGTGTTTACGATATGAAACGAAATGTGTTCATAGCAGCATGAATAAAACAACAGTTTGTTCGGTAATCACAATTTTATTCGAACACGACTTTCAGTGAATAAGCATTTCAGTATGTTTATGAATGAAGTTGTTCATGCAGCCCTTTAATAGATACGATAAGGCAAGGCCTTGGACTTCAATGATAGGCCTAGCAAATTATAATTTAAGTTGAAATGCGGCTGGAATATTATATGCCTGCTAAAATAGCCTTTTCAAAGGCCTCTTTACTACTTCTCTTTCCCGCTGGTATGTAAGTTAGACTTTGTCCACAAAAAGCAAATCAAAATGAAATTAATGAAAACATGGCAACAATGGCTGGTCTAGACTAGGGACTCGTTATAACATGGTTATTAATGCATATGTTTTAACAATGCTTTTATAACATCATGTTATAATAGCAAATCATGTCTATTGCAGACGGGGAGTAAGATTTTGTCTAAAAAAGCAAATTAAATGAAAATTGTTATAACTATCAGGCCTCTTCTGACTTTCACCTGATTTCGAATCACGAGATTTTTAAATCACACGTGTGATCTTGTGGTGTTCTGAAAACCAGACCGATTTTTTCGGCAATTGAAAATCACACCGAAAAACACAAAACGAAACACCAAAATATCACACATTTGATTGTACAAGCACATGTGATTTCTGAAATCAGACGATTTGGAATAAAGAGATTTTCAGAACAGGCATGTAAAACAACATTATTGTGAAAGCTGAGAGAGAGTGTGTCAGTATGAAAGTATAAACAAAAACGCCATTTAAATAAAACTAAGCAGCACTTAAATATCAAATGGCTGTGGACATGCAGCTGCTGCTTCAATTCTGTTTCACCTTTTATGTATATATTTGTGTGTGTGTGTGTGTTAAGATGTTTATTGTTCTGTTTGTTTTAGGAGGAGTTAAAACAGTTTACTAAAATTTTTAATAATCTTATTTTAAATTTAAGGAGTAAATTGTTTATAATTGTTTTTGTTTGTTTTTTTCTTAAATTTTTTACTCAATTCTATGATTCTTATTTGTTTTTGTTTAATTATATTTTAATTATTATTAATATTTAATTATTATAATTATTACTTTACTTTCTTTGTATGTTGTAGTTATGTATAAAAGTGTGTAAAAGGGGAGGAGGAGGAGGATTATAATAAGATTTCTTATGAATTTATATATAAAAATTATTATGTATATATAAATTTTTTGGAATTTTTTTTTTAAACTTTCAAAAAAAAAAAAAAAAAAAATTATGATTTATTTTTTATTTTATTTTTTCTTAAAACCCAGTTTAATTTTGTATTAATTTGTTGTTGTGGTTTTTTTTTAAAAAAAAAAGAAAAATATATAATTAAAATTGGAAAATAATAAAAAGCAATAATCTTTTGTTTTTTAACTATACATTTTTTAATCGCTTTTTTGTGTATGTGTGTGTGTTTTTTTAAATTTATTTTTTGTTGTAGGCATTTAATTCTCACTGTTAAGTTTCCATATTTCAATATTAATTTTATTTATTACTTTTTTACCATAGAATTGTTTAATATGATTTTTTTTTAAATGTTTTGTTTTAAACTTTTGTTAAAATGTGTAATTTTTCATTTGTTTTTCTTTTTGTATTTTCTCTCTTAAAAACTTATTTTGTTGTTTAGTTTATTGTAAATTTTATAAAGTTTTGTGTTTTCTTTAACTGTTTTTTAATGTTTTTTGTTTGTATTTTTAATTTCATTTTATGGGTTTCTTGTTAGAAATTTTGTTAAATGGCATTTAAACAATGGTTTTATTAAATTTGTTTATATTGTTGTTTTTTAATTATATAGGATACGTTTTTTAAGGAGTTAAAAATTGTCTTATATTTTAGTTAAATATGTTTCTTATTGTTTTAATTAATAATAATAATATTATCAAATTGAGCTTAATAGATTTGCGTAGATTTTTTTCTTTTCTTTTTATTCATGTTGGTTGGGTAAAATCTTAAAATTATATATTTTTAATTAATTTCTTTTTTACTTAGTTAAGGCTATAGATAAATTGGAAATTTTTAATTTTGTTTTTCATTTTTACTTGTAATTTTCGTTTGTCTTATAAAGAGTTTATTTTTATTAATTAAATTATATATTGTTAAAAAAAAAAAGAAAAGTACATTATTATTTTGGTTAAATTTTTTTAATAATTTTCTTATTGTGATGTGTATTTTAATTCGTTGCAAATGAGTACAGTTTTGTTTTTTATATTTTCTTTATCAATATTTTTTTAAATAGAATTTCTAATTAAAAGAAAAGCTTAATAATTTTCGAAATAAAAAAAATAATAAAACAAACAATTTGTTAAAAAAAATTGGAAAATTAAAAAAGTATTAAATCCCGAAAGTTTGAATTAGAAATTGTCAATAGTTATTGTAAAACATGTTGAATTTAACAAACAAACTATTTTTTCAAACATTTTTAATTAATTTGTTGCATTTTAAATAAAGTATAAGTTTTTTTTTAATTTTTAAAATGCCAAATATTTGATTTTATTTTTTTTTCAAACCGGGTATTAGAAACTACTTTTTTCATATACTTTTTCAATTAAGAATTTAATCCAAATTTTTTTAAAAACAAAACAAAAGGAAAATATTTATTTATTAAGAATCCATTAAACCGTTTTTTTTTTAATATTAAATAAAATTTTATTTATTTTTTTGAAATATTTTAATAATATAAATTAATTAAATTTTTAGGAATTTATCATTTTTAAACATTTAACAACCACCATCTCTGGTTTGTTTACTATTGCCGTCACATTTTCTTCTCATTTATTCTTATGCATTTTTAAGTGATCATTTGACATTTGTTTTAAAATCAAGTAAGCAGAGGCACGCGCCCTAAAACAATTTTTTGAGCTATTTTGAAAGAGTAACAACGTACTTTGTAATAATGGCTGCTGTGAAAATAAAGAAACTAAAAAATCACTCCGAACATTAACAAACACCACGTATGGCCAGCACAACACGTACTATAAATGTTCACTACGCTTACACTTAAAAAAAGAACACGTACGCTAAAAAAACGCTACGCGACCACGAACAAAAGGCAACTAGTACGCTAAAAAACACTGCATGAACGCTAAAACAAGATCGGTACTTTCGGGCATGACTAGAAATGATGGATTTGAAATCGAGCAAATTTTAAAATCGACCCTGTACTGAAAGTTCATAAAAATATTCAATTTTATCAATTTCATTTTTTGAGTACCAATTAGCTTTACAAGAACAACTCTTAAAATCAGGAAAAACCAAGGTATATTTACACAAGGTAGACTGATTTGGGAGTGTAGACATGCTGCTCTATAAAAGGAGCCAATTTGTCAAAATTGTCTTCATATAAAACAAAAACAATTTAACGCACACATGTACAAATTTTGGCTCATATACACGCAATTTGACGTTTTGGCTCCAACTAGGGGTAAACAGCTGACAAACATATGAGCCAACGAGTTTACCTTGTGTAAATATACCTTGGGAAAAACTATGGTCATTTTGTAAAAAATTGAACTTAAGATCTTGTTCGATTTCGATTTTAATTTAACTTCATTTTGATTTCTAGAATATGCCCGGTTATCTAAGTATTCTTTTTTTCGTCAGCTAACAATCGTTATGTACCGTATTCTGTTTGTGTACAAATTCACAAACACTAGAAGAAGTTTAAGAGTTAGTGTTTAAAATACACAACATTAAGGCTTTATCAACCACATAAATGGATTGGCAAACATGTCAAAATTTTGATCAAACGTTTTGTGTTGTTAATTGGGTTGTTTGCTAGTTCGGACTAACATCTAGAGCATGTTTGTAGAAATATTAAACATTTTTAACATTTGGTAGACATGTTGGATATTTGCAAACTTTGTGTGATGTCTAGAGATTAATGTAATTATTTCATTGAAAACTTTTCAGAGTGAAGAAGTAAGAAGCTGAAGCATTAGAATAATTTTTAGCCGTAAATTCTAACCCCTGTATTTATAAGCGATTATTTAATTTAACAACGTTTATTGAGGAACATTTTCATACAAAATTTGTTTTGTAAACCTTTTATTAAATTAAAAAATTGTTAATGAATGCAAGCGTTATTCTTGTTAACCTTAAACCAGCTCGTTGTTTAAACCAATCCTTATCCCAAATTTTTTTTCTTTCTTTTATATTTCTCCTCCGTCTTAAACAAAAAGCGATCAAAATCGGCGCTGGACAATTGTTGTTTGCATTTATTGAAAACAAATCAAAAACTTATGTTTGTGTTGTTTATTTGCAAACAGAATCAAAGTGTGTGTTTGCTAAGCCATTTGTGTGGTTTATTTGGCCCTTTTGTGAAGTTTTTTTTCTAACTCTGATGACAATACAGTTTTAGTTAAGTGTTAAATCTTTTGTTTACAACATTAACAATTTTGGTTTTAAAAGTATCGCAATTTTTTGCTTTATTTGAATTAGATTTCTTAAATCTTTAAACTTCATTCACAATGAGATCAACAACTTGGTTTTTTCTTTTATCTCATTTGTTGCTGTCATTGTGAACACGCAGTGAAAATGTTGCTCCTATTGCGAATCTGGCTTTAATTTGAATAACTTTTTTACTTTTTTGTAACAAATACTAGTTTTTTGAAGTTTTTAGCAAATTACTTTAATTAGAATGAAAAATGTTTTCAATTAAATTAAAATTTTGTTAAGTTTTGAAAATAATATAAAATTTTAAAAAGGTAATCAAATAATCGAAATAAAAATTTTGAGTTGATATTTTAAAATAATTTATAATAAAAACTTATACTTTAAATTTAATCTGTAATTTTACTTTTTCTTACGATTTTTTATTTATTCTTTTTTTGTAAATTTTGTTAAAATTTAGCATGTTTAATTATATAATAATTAAGACACGCCTATTTAGTTCTGATTTTAATATTATATTAATATTTTTAAGATTTCTTCTTTGTTTTTGTTTTTCAATCATACAAAAGTCTTTACTAATATTTTGTTTTGTTTTTGTCCTATAATTTTTAAAAAATTTACTTTATAATCAATTGATTTTATTTTTATATATTTTAATTCAATACATTTGAATTCAGTCATTATTTTTTGTATTTTCAAATGTTCCTTATTTTTTGTGTAACTAATTTATAATAATATTTATTTATAATAATTTTTTGTTTAAGCTTAGCTTTTTATTTTTTTTAATAAAAAAGGGGAGTTTTTCAGTGATAAAATAAAAAAAATTAAATTTTTGATTTTTTGTCAACTAAAATATTTTACTTATTTTGCAACTAAAAAAAAAAAAATCAAAAGGATTTAATTTAATTTCGGCTTAAAGCAAGACTTTGTTTAAATTTAAGGGGCATTTAAAAGTTTTTGTTTGTTCTTGTAATATTGAAAGACGTGTTTATTTATGGTTTTTGTTTTTAGGTTTAAAAAAAAGTTAAGCTGAATTTGTGTGTTTTATTTTTTTTTTAACTTTATCTAAATGAAGTTTTTATTTGTTACTGATAATAAAGATCTACTTTTTGTTAATTAAGAATAAAATATGATTTTTGTTTTTTTTTTTTTTTTTTGTTAATATATTTCTTATATTTTTTTTTTAAATTTTTGTTAAGGGACGCCTGTTAAATATTGTTTTTCTTTTTCAACTACTTTTTTTATATTGTTTAATAATTTTGTCCGTAAGTATTGCTTGTTTTATTATTATTATTATTTTTTTTTCAATCTATAAAATGTAATTTATTGTATGTGTGTGTGTGTGTGTTTTAATTTTTTTTTTTTTTTGAAATAAAATTTAATATTTCTTTTTAATAGTTAATTTTATAATTATTTCTTTCGGTTTTTTTTTTTTAGATAATTTTGTGGTTTAATATTTTGCTGATTTTATTATTGTTTAGAAAATAAATTTAATTTTAGTTTTTTAACTCCAAGTTGAAAACGTATCCGTATACCATTGTTCACCATTAGTGCCTAATGGTTGTTGTGGTAGTGGTAAACTGCCCCAACTGCCGCCATTTCCTATTAAACCGCCTGGGTAACGTCGCTTAATATCTGCTGGATTTTGGTGACCTCCATCAAATTTACGTTTACCGACTACTACTTCAGGGTTTCCAACAAAATTTTTTTTTATTTTTTTGTCAAGAGTTATTTTTAAAGCATTTTTCAAACAAAAAAGAGAATTTTTTGTTTTTCAAACGTTTTTTTTTTTTAAAGAGAAAAAAAGGAGAGAAAGAGAGAGAGAAATAAAATATGATTTTATTGTTTATTTATAAAAAACTGTTTTTGAAATTTTATTTTGATAAGTTTTTAATAATTTTTATAATTAATATTATTATATTTAAAAAAAAACGAATTTGAAAAAATTAAAATAAAATTTTATAAGACCAAACCAAATATTAAAATAAATGATTATAAAAAGATCTTCTATAACGAAATTTTTATTATACATATGTAAATAAAATAAAAATTGTTTTTCAATTATCAGTTTAACTCAATATATTGACTAGAAGTTTAGAAATCGAAATAAAAACTAAAATTTACTAATAATTCGCTTATAACAAGTAAAAAAGTATAGTCAGTCAAGCCTTACCATGTGATACCCTACACCACAGTCTTTTAAAACAAATTTCGGAGAGGAAGAAATTGCCCCTACCTAGTTTTAAAAAAAGGATAGCTAATGTGGCTATATGAATAGTGATCTATCTGCATATGTTTTAAATTTTATTTAAATCGGTTTGATAGTTTCGGAGAGGCAGAAATTGTCCTCTTTCTACCCTCTTTGTCCTATTTTTTTAATTTATTAAAATAGCTTATGTGTCTAAAAATATGGATCTATCTATATTTTAAATTTCATTTCATCGACTCAGAGTCACTTTCTGAGCCGACCTAACAATGCCTGTCCAGCAGGCTGGTTGTCCATGTAAACAGGTCGCAATTTTGGAGATAATTTGATGAAGTTTGGTACATATGTTCTTATCGGCACAAGGACGTAACCCATCTTATTATGTTGGTATTTAGATTTAATTGCAATGAAAATCATCTTAAAAAATTTTATTGAAATCGCTCCATATTTGACCATAGCTCCCATAAAAATGCTACTCCCGAAAATAGCTTTTAATACCATAACTTCCTTATAAATATTGGTTTTTAATAAAGTGGCGATACAAACTTTTACGATTGCTACTGTGTGATCACAAAATGTTGTCCTAGTAGGTCCAAAAATAACCAAAGCTCCCATATAAGCCCCCATCGCTAAATCTCATATAGATGAAGATATCTAAATAATATTCGGCACAAAGATATTAACATGAATCTTAACCTCATAACATAATTTTGTTTAGGCGGGTCCATAATTGCCTATGGGTACCAAAAAGGGTACACTAGTAAAAATCGTTTTTATATTACTGTGAAGTGGGGGTTCATATGGTGGGCCTTAAACGACTATACTTTCTTACTTGTTGTTGTTGTGCTGGTTGTTGTTGACAACTTAATCTTTATTTTTCTTTTATTATTTTATTTATTCACGTAGTAAATTATTCTTATTCTCAAATGATAATACAACTGTCTGTTCACAACAGTGCTATTTAGCCTAAAATAGTACTTAGCACTTTAGACCCCTTTGTGAATTATATATAAATTCGTCTTAAATATAAAAACATACAATTTCAAGTCTACAGTCTCTCATTAAAAAAAAAGATCTCTCAAAATAAGAGCAAGAAAAATTTGCAATAATTAAAGTAGGATTTCTTTTAGATCTAAAAAAGTGAAACATATCAGAAAAATATGTCGGTGATTGAGTAGGGATAACTGGATAAAAAGTTAATAAAATATGCATTTTAACGAAATTAGAAAAAGAGCAATTAAAGGCAACTTAAGTTTTTTAACGAAAATTCTTTCCTGATCTACTTATTGTTTAAAAATTTTCCAAAAGCGATAACAACTTATCATGACAGGGTTGTATTTTCCTCAAAATACATAAGTCTTGTGTGATAGTGTAAAGTAACCTTAAGAAATAATTCGGCAAAATGTGATGCTAAAAATAAGATTTTTTCATTTCATTAGGTTAACATTACTTCAATTCGTTACCAAAACTTCTAGTCAATATTGAAACTTTAGAATATCAAAATAAAAATAAATTTAGGCAAAAGAAAATTAAAAATTTTTTTAATGAAAACCACATTTAAAAACTATTTTACTTACCAATATAAAAAACGATAAAAAATTTGTTATAAATTTTTATAAAAATTTTATTATAAAATAATTTTAAAATAAGCACGATACCTTGTGTTTTGGTTTAAAGGGAAACCCTTTAAAATCTCTTTATTAACAAAAATTAAAAAAATCGTTATAGAAAAAATTTTTAATAAAAATGAAACTAAAAGAAAAATTAAAAAAAATATTTGTTTTAACACTAAATTTTATTTCCATAAAATTTCTTTTATACAAAATTTTGTTAAAAAAAAATTTAAACAAATAATTAAAAACAAAAAGGATTAATTTTAAATTTTTTTCAAGGTTTTTGGAAATTGGAAAAAAATATTTTTTAAAAACTAAAAAAAAAAAAATATTAAAAGGAGTCGTGTTTAAAACGCGTACTGCTAATAATTAAAAATTGAAATAAAAAAATCTTAATTTTATAATATCAATAAAAGAAAAACAATAAAACTACAATAAAAGATATACAAATTAATATCGGTTTCGACGAAGAAAAATTAAAAAGCTTTCTATACATACGAAAAGGAGGACATATAACAAAAAATTTCTATAATGAATTTTAAAAATAATTATTAATTTTTTTTTGAGGAAAACACAAGGAAAAATTATTGAACTGAACTGAACTGATTTGAATGGAATTGATTTCCTTTGCAACGACAATTCGTTTAAATTTTTTAGTGTTTGACAATGAACATATTTTCATTTTTTTTTTTTTAACGAGTCTTCAAATAACGTTCATTGGGTTTATGCGTGGACTCCAATCGACGCTAAAAATTTTTTAAATAAAAATTATAAATTTAAAAAATAAAAGGGATTATTAATATAATTACTTAAAAGAGAAATGTGAATTTATTAATTTGTGTAAAGAATTGGATTTTTTTAAATACCATATTAAGAAATTTGAAAAAAATTCAAAATTTTCGCCATTTCGATAAAATTAAAATTTTTAAACTCTTTATCACTAGTGAAGGAGTATATATCTGTGGCCTTTTGACAAAACATCTTAAGTCAAATCTAAAAATTTGGAAAAAATGCTGTTAATTATACGAATTTTCTTTCAAAAAACATTTGTGTTTACAATTTCAAAATTTTGTATCATAAACAAAATTTTTCTCTAATTTTGGTTTATTTTATTATTTTATAAAAATGATTTTCACCGAGTTGTTGTTTAAACTTTTTTTGCTATCTTATCTCGACTTAGGTTGTTTTGTCAAAATGCCACAGATATGTACATTAGAGTGGGTCAATTAGTATGCATTAAAAAAATTCACCAAGCGGTTGTCAAAATCGTAATCTACGACGAACTCTTAGAAGATTTGCCAAAGAAACAATGGGTCTAAAATCAAAATCGAGCTTCAAATTTTTGAAGAGAAACTTTTCTTTTCGTTTATACTAAATAACAAAGAGGTGATGTTTGTTTGTTTGTTTGCAGGAGGTAATCTTCGTAACCGCTGAACCGGTCTTTATGAAACTTTTACAGTATGTTATTGATGGTCTAAGAGGTGCTATATAATATATATTTTTTTGACATATTAAGTGGTCGGGGCACACTCCATACAAATACATTATAGATTTATGTTTATCTGTAGAACGATAAGAGCTAAAGTTTCCAAATTTGGTACGAATATCTTGGTTATCAGTACACAATATCTTGGCGGGATTGGAAATTTCTTTCAATAAAATTTTAGCATATTTTAAAAGAAATAAAAAATTCGAAAAGAGAATTTTGTTGTCAAAAACGGGAAGCTCGATTTTGATTTTAGATCCATGGTTTCTCGGGCAAACCTTCTTAGAATTCGTCGTAGATTACGATTTTGACAACCGCTTGGTCGAGAAAAAAATTGACACAATCTAATGTACATACTAATGGTGTTTTCTTTTTTACTAAAAAATCTGATATTTTATTTTAAAAATGCAATTTGGTGATCGTTTCTTGAAAATGTTTTGCTTTCGAAGAGGGTAGCATGTTTTATTCTAAAAAATTCAACCTTACTAATGGCATAAGGCATTGCACTTTCCGCCCCGTATAAATCGACAGTGGTGATAGTGCCCTGTAAAATGGTAGACTTCGGTTTATATATGGGGATATTTTTATAACGGCGACGATTGCCTCAAAGAGAAACAAATCTACGTGATAGTTATAAAAATGCGGAAAAGTTTGCAAAAAAGCGAAAATTCGCCAACATTTTTAATATTTACAATAAGCCATAAAGTTAATAAACATTTTAATATCCATCTAAGAACTCAAAAAGTATATTTATTCTGGGACCTTGAGTAACTCTAAGTCGATGTTTGTGTTTAAAACACGGATTAAGTTCTTTAAGATCATAATACTTTGCAGTCAAAGTCAAAAATGTATCATAAAGTTTAACGATGCACAGTTTGGTTATTGCATCGATTACTTTTTTGGTTAACTTTGCTGCAGATAAAATTGTAAAATTCTACATGGTTGCATTGTAGTGTGCATTTAAAAAAGTGAGTTGCTTTGCAACTAAACCTCTGCCACGCTCACTTTCGATAGAGTTAACAGAATTATATTGGTGTCAAATTATTTATAGTTCTCCTAAGCACAGACGGCTCAAAAGAAAAATGTGAAACCACATTCCTAAAAATTTTTTATTGTTGTTATAAAAACTAACTAAAATAGTTGCGGTCGGTGCATTCCGCTTATTAAATTTTACACAAACTCGTTTTATATGACTAGCAATCATACTGCTAAATGTTGTGAAGATCGGTCCATAATTTACCATAGGCCCATATAAAGGCCACTCTCTGAAAACTCTTTAGTACGTTTAAAACCGTAACAAAACGTTCTATAATGTACCTAAGATCGGTCCATAATGTACCATAGGCCCCATATTAAGCCCACTCTCGGAAAAAATTTAAGTACGCCTAAAACCGCCTGTTTGATTTTATTTCTTTTACTCATCTTAACCCATTTACACCTGCTTTGCCAATTTGGGAACACTTCATTATTGGCGGCTTATGACAAAGTTTTTGACATTATTCAATATATGTTTGCATTATTGATTAACAGACATTTCTCAAACATCAAAACACTAACTGCCTGTTTAACGATATCGAACGTCATCGTTCGCATAGGAAATTACATTTAAAACAAAAACAAAGTTCGTACAATGTTCGAATTTTGTTTTTGTTTTATATGTAATTTTCTATGCGAACGATGACGTTCGATATCGTTAAACAGGCTGTTAAGTTACTATTGTGCCAATTTGGGTACACCTCTTTAATTTCCAAAAAAAAAATTTGGGGTTTTTTTGTTTATATGTAATGAATTTAATAATTTAATAACGAAATTTTTATTTTTTGTCCGGTAGTTTTTGTTTGGGCTCAAATGGGTTAAATTGGCTGCCCAATTCTTTACATTTAAAAAGGCGAATTCATGTATAGGATAGTGGCGATAATGCAACAAGTAACAACACCCAAAACACAACATTGTACTTTATTTGTTGCTTTCGTTGGTCAATATGTCAAAAACCCTTTTTTTCTCTAATTTAGAAAAAAAAGTAGCACAGCTGTGCTTTCAACGCCACCTGAAAAATGAGTTCGCCTTGACATTTTATTTACGCATCGCCTGTTTGCCGCTGCTGCTAATTTTTTCTGCTAAATCTAGCGGTTTTTTTTAATCTCAATCACGGGGAAAAATGCGTTTTAGCGGGAAATCTAGCAAATTTCAAACATCTCTCCGCGGCTCGTTTTCGCTATTAAAACATTTCACAAATTTTAATTTCAACAGATTTAATACAGATAATCTTATACAAATTTTTATTGTTTTGCTGTCATATTACAATTTGTTTATGTTCACTGTTTTACTATCTTTTAAAAAAAGGATCCTGTATCTAGTTTTAGCATCTTAACTGAGGGCAGCGGTTTTCCCATCCCTGATATCTATTATTAGTGAGGGGAGTTGACAACTTGAGGGCGCCACCATCATCAAGTAGTACATTTTAAGTTTATTTGTAAAATATTTTACACAATAGAAATTCTGTTTCAGCGCTTCAAAAAAAAAAAAAAATGGCTAAAACTGCATCTGTTATCAGAATCCAAGCGCAAACTGTCATATTTAAAGCGGGAGCATTGAGAAAAATTAAGCCCAACTACAAATATTCGTTATGCTAAAATAAATTGTATTTTGTATTCTGAACACTTAAATGTGAAAATTACTGCCAAACAAAAATATCCAAGAAGCTTTTTAAAAATATGAAATAATAGGTCTGTCTGCGTACACATATTTTGCATCATTTTGTGAAAAATGTTGCAAAATATTACAAAATGTTGTCTGTGTACTCCAAATCTCTTGCAGCGAGAGAGCCAAAAAGAGAATTTTTTGACAGTTGGAAGTTAGAGAACTTACAAAATGTTACTGGAAAAATTTCCTCTTGCAAGATTTTGCAACTAGTTTGAACAGCTGTTTTTATTACGTGTGCCAAGATAGCGTCGACGAAATAGCGTCGAATTTGGGAATATAAAAACCGGAAAAACAAAATACCCAAATTATGGTCTTTTGCAGAATAACAACAAAAAGTTAGCGTCGAATTTAGGAATTTAGGGGGATTTCCAAAAGTAAAAAAAAGTTAGCGTCGAATTTGGGAATTTAAAATGGGGAAGTAAAAATAACTAATATTTTTAATAAAAATACAATTCTATTTGTCCCAATGTGCACCAAAAAAGTATTTAATGAGAACATAATACAAAAGCTGTGCATTATTAAACTTGAATATACATTTTTGACTTGTGCTGCAAAGTATATTGATGTTTTGGAACTCAGCCAAACTGTATATATTCTGCAAAAAATCGAACCCAGAAATCTCGGGAACGGAACGAACGATTTTTTGCACGCATCGCTCATTTTGTTCCAAAAAGTTAATTTTTTTTTAACTATTTTTTGTATTTTTGTTAAAAATATTAAATATTTATACTTCCCCTTTTAAATTCCTAAATTCGACGCTAACTTTTTGATTTCATTCGGTAAATCCCATTATTTGGGTATTTTTGTTTCCCGGTTTTTAAATTCCCAAAAGTCGCTAGAATTCACTTCTGCTTACACATATGCTAAATTTTGCTTTGTCATTTCAATTGCCTACACACCGATCAGCTGTTTTCTTGCAAGATTTCACTGGATTCTGTCTGCGTACTTTTTGAGATATTTTTAGCCGACAGAGTAAAATTGGTCTTACTCTCCCAAAAAAATTTACTGAGTATTTGCTACTGGAAAAGTACGCAGACAGACCTAATACTAAAAAGTTTTGTTAATTAGTACAAAATTTGTCAAATAGAAAATCGTCAAATCGTCAATAGGCCATTTTAAACCCAAAAATCGTAAAATCTAGCCACCGTACTTATGACTGCAAAAAAACTTTTTGAAGGGCTCTTTACTACTTCTTACTACTTTTTCTTGTTGGGCGTTGTTTTTTAATTTTAAAATATCTTGTAGTGTTTACATTTTTTCGTTTAAAATTTTTTTTCGTTAGTATTTAAACCTTTTGTTTGACGTGGCTTGGCTTGTATCTTACGAGTAATTTAATTAAATTCTTTAACACACATTTATAAATTCACATTTTGATAAAAATGAAAAGCTAAACTAAAAAAAATTTGTTTTAAACTACCAAACAATAAATTGAAATAAAAAATATAAAAGTATTTTTAATGCCAGGCAAATCAGTGTATGTTTATGGAAAAAAAATTATAAAGAATTATACAAAAGAAAATTGTACAAAAAAAAATGAAGTTTTTCCTTCCGCTAACATAATACACATTACCTATAACACAAAAGGCCATAATTAACCAAAAATTAAAAATCGACTTTTGCATTGATTCTAATGCATTGCATTCAGGCGAATTCACTAGAAGGGGAGGTCAACTTTACACCAACACTGCTTTTGTGGTCCGATTGTCAAAAATATTTCTAGTAAAAAAATGTTTGTTTACATAAAAAACTGTAGTTACTCGAGTTACTTCAAGTGAATTCACCTTGTATTGCAGCAACACAAATTTCCACAAAACATTTTGTAATATTTTGACCAAAATTAGCGATTTTATTAACAAAAACAAACGGCCCTTCCTACAAAAGCGATTAAATAATAAACGCTAAAATACCTAACTAACCGTTTGCAAAATATGCAACACTGTCAATTGTCAAAACAAGTGGTAGGTTTTACTGTCAAAACATATATTTATTTTTATTTAATAATTTTAAATAGTTTTTTCTTTTCCTGTAAAACTTTTAAAATGTTTGATAGGGACTTACTTTTGCGTTTTAGGTAATGATATTAAGAAAACAATAATACAATACATACAATAATAATGAAAAACACAGAGAGAAAAAAAAGATATGTATGTTTTATATGTATAAACGATGTACTATATATTTATATAAAAGTAAATATATTATAGAGAAATATAAATGAATCGATTAGTATTTTAAAATAATAATGTAAAATAAACTGGCAGGACAATTGACATAATTTAATTATTTTTTTTCTTTTTGTAACAAAACTAATATGACCTAAAATTTTTTTTAGTGTTTAGTAAACAGAAGTTTAAATTAGTTAAATTTTAATTATTTATATTAAAAAGTATTTTAAAATTTGTTTTATTAAATTTTGAAATTTCGAATTTTTTGTTTAAATGTTTGTTTTAATGATGTTTTTTTAGTAAATTTTTGTGTTAAAAGAATAAATGAAAATATAAATAATTTTTCATTAAAATATTGTTATAAATAATAATAATTACTGAGTGTTTTTCTGAGGTCTTATTTAATTTTAAGTTATTTATATTTCAGGTCATTAAACACAAATAAACCTTTTTAAATTGTTTAGAGTTTAAGAAAGTCGAATTCACTACAGGTGGCATCGAAAAGCTTGCTGACTTTTAAAGTTCGTACCAATTTGTTTTGGTTTGACAATGTTTTGTTAAGCCTCTCATACACGACACGTTTTTACATCTGACTTGTCAACTTTTTAACTCGCATGTAGTTCTGCAAGTCTGCATGTTTTGCAGAATGTTTATAATCAGCCTGATAAAGATTTGCGTTAACGCCTGTAACGTCTTTTGTATACGATTAAAGTATCACATAACCTTTGTCTACTACAAAAAAACGAATAAGGCGCTTACGCCAACCTTAATCAGGCTGAATATTCGGTCACAAACGTACATGTTAATTGCTTCTGACATAGGCTGACACTGAAACACTGAAAGGAATAGCTTTAGAAACTCAAATTTTAATCTGTAGACAATGCCTTGATTTCATTATTGTATGGTAACCGTATTCACTGCACAACGGTTTCAAAATGTGTGCATTGTTTTTATTTGTAGCGCCTTGTCAAAGTCAAAATGTACTTATAAAGTGGCCTTAGTTCTACAAAAACAAAAACGACATAGATTTTTCTTTGTGTTCTGACGTTTGGTGTCTTAGTTTTGTTTATTTACATTTTTTATAAAGGCATTTTGACATTTTGGTCAAAGCATTTGTTTTCAGTCTCTGTTTTTTCGCATAGTTTTCGCAGACAAAAATGTATGTTTGTTTTTGTTTTTTATTTAAATTCAAAGTTTTGGGTTAATGATCAAGTGCGATAGATACGTATATCGGTTTCACAAATATCAACTTCAGCCGGGTAATGATTCCGTCAATAAAGGATCGCCGCTGACTGTTTCCTCACGGCATAGATTTTTGACAATGTATTTTTCATAACAAAACTAGCTGATATCAAACGATTTCTCAAAAGAAAAAAGAGCACGCTCTAACTAAAATGTTGTCAGTCGACTTTGCGTCTTACTCTGACAATTTTTTGTAATAATAAACGTCAAACTTCATATAAAAAAACGCCGACAAAAATGTTAGAGTTTTTAATATAGACTTTAACGCTTGGTATGACAAAAATTGTCAATTGAAAACCCCATGTTACAGAAAAGTTTTTTAAAGGTAACATACGACATGTATGTATTTTTAAGTGGGAAATGTGACAAGTCAAATGTAAAAACAAATTTCGTGGAAGAAGATGGGGGGAGGAGGGTGCTTTAGAAGGCAATGCACAATTTCTTTGTTGTTGTTGTATTTTTGTATTATTGCTGCCACCGTCTACATAAACTCGCCTCGGGGTTTAGTTTCATTTCTTTAAGGTTAATTTTAACAAGTTTAAAGGTTAGTTTCTTTTAAGGTTATGTTATATGTTTTTTTTAACAATTTAAATAGGTTTTCTTGAGCATATTGTGTATTAGATATGATTTTTTTGTTAAGAAAATGTTATTTGAATTATTAAATTTGTAAACAAAATTTGTACAAATACTTTGTTGTTGGTACATATTGCGCCTGGTTGTGTAAGGCGTTGTCGTAAATGCCTGAGACGTTTTTTGTAATAGATTAAACAACACAGTTTGTGTGTTCCTTCAATCTATATAAAAAAGACGACACAGGCGTTTACGCTTACGCCTTGCACAATCAGGCCGATTGTTAATAATAAGGTCGGTCGCATAAGATAAGGCCAAATCATTGTTATTTTTTTGTACATAATTCTTAAAGATTGTAGATCAAAAACTTTTTAAGGATTTCGTAGCTATTATTGATTTTTATAGCTGATAGTATTTTTGAATTAATTTTTTTTGTATCTTAAAAAAATTATATATACAAAACGTCTTTTATATTTTTTAAGGTTATGGTTAAAAAAACATTAGCTCAAAAATTTTTTGAAAAAAAAAACAACAAAACTATGTTGTTTAATAGGGATTCGCTTTTTTACTTAGATTTAACAAAGGAAGGGCTTAAAGGATTTCAATAAATTAGGTAAATAAAACACAAATAATAAACATTTATTTTAATAAATTATATTACAAAAAAAAATTAATTTTGTAATAAAAAAATTAAAGATAAAAACTAATTTTATTTTTAAATACTAATCGATTCTTTATTTTTTTTTAAAAAAATATATTTATTAGTTATTAAAAAAATAGTGTATTTTTCTAATAAAAAAACACACACAGCACAGCACACACACACACACTTAACATAACAAGGCTTTCCATATAACGAGAGAGAGAGAGAGAGAGAGAAAAGACAGCGAGAGAAAATATATATGTATGTATCAAGGCGAATTCACAACAAATGGTCTTGACAGCTCATGTCATCATTATCTTTTTTGTTTGTCAAAATCTGTTTCTATTTTTAAAATTAGTTTGTGCGTCACTTTATTTTGAAAGTAAAAATTAATATTGTCTTTTCAAAATCAAATAATTGTTCTTAATTGTGGCAATTTTTCAACAGATTGATTAATATTCTTAAATGTACTTGCTTTTTATTGTATATTGCAAGGCGGATTCAACTGATTTTGACATCCAAAGTAGGCATTTACTTAAGCGAATTGAGGCAAGTCTGTCTACCTGGTATGAATTTGCATTGTGTGTATATATTTAAATTATTTTTTTAAAATACAAATGTTTTTTGTTTAAATCAAGGCGAATTCATAAAAGTGACCGCAGAGAGAGTGATGCTGGCTGTCAATTTTATTGTATGGAGTTTGACATTTAAAATACATATATGTACCTACATGAAAAATGGACAGCTATCATAACTATCTCTCTCTCTTTCTGATGCGCTCACCTGTATGAATTCGACTTGGTTTGAATTGTACAAAAAAAAAAACACTTTTACTGCTTCGTATTTACATGATTACAACAAAAACATGCTTTTTAAAAAAAATTCTTTAAAAATTTAATATAATTTTTTTTCATAAAATATTGAAAAAAAAAACAAAAAATGTTTTTGTTTATAATAGGAGAAAAAACAACAACAACAACACCTAATATATATATATTTTTTTAAATGTTTAAAAACTAAAAGCAAGAAAAAAAGTTTTTTTTTTTAGTTTTTAATAAATTCTTTTTAAAGTTTACTTTATTTTTATTTCAATATTTTCTTTTATTTTTAACAATTACACAAAAAAATTAAGAACAAAATCTTACGTTTAATTTAAAATGAAAAATGTTAATTTAATTTTAAAATGAAAAGAAATTTATATTTAAGTTTAGTTTTTTACATATTAAGAAAAATAATTAAATTCAAATAAAATATTTTACTTGCATTTATTTAAGGAAAATTAAAAACGATTTAAAAAATAATTACATATATTAAAAAAAAGTATTTAGAATTTATTTTAAATTAGTTTTACATTAAAATTAAAACAAAAACAAACAATTTAATTCTCAAATGAAAAAAATAATAATTCAACACAAGAATTTTTAACAGTGTAATAAGTTCTTCTTCTTAAATTTTTTATACTTTTTAAAATTAATTTAACGTTAATAAGTTTTACAGGGTTGGGAGTTGTTTGTTTAGAATAACAAAAAAAAAACATTCTTTTTAGCAGTAAAAGTTTGTTAAAAAAAAAAATTAATATTAAAAATTATGTTTAGACAAAAAAAAAAAAAAAAATAAATAAAATAGTAGTAGTAGTTATAGTAACAGAGTGTAATAGGAAGTAAGTATGTAGTAGTTTTTTTTTAATAGTAGTAAAAAAATTAAATATATTTGACAATTTAAGAGTGTGTATTAATCTAAATGCACACATTTAAAGGAATGGAAGAAATTTTTACTTTCAAAAAAACAAAATTACATATTAAAAAAATTTATTTATTTTTATATTATTTTTAACGCTTATGCAATTTAAAAATTAAAACAATCACGATTTTAAAAAATATTTTTTTAAATCATCATAAAATATTGTTAATTTACTTTGTATACAACAATTTCGATTTCGACTGGTAGAAAATGTCTGCTTGTTTGGTACAAATTTTAAATCGGCGTTTGTTAAAGAGTATTAGAAATAAATCCTTTTGTTTTTTTCCTTTTAGGCGCCGTTTGCATAAAAAGTCTTGTAAAGGTACAATAATTCAAAGAAATACACTCCATGCAGTACTTGTTTCTATCAAAACCTTTCAATACAGTAACAAATTTGTTGATTTTAAAAATCACCTGGTGCTGTTTACTTGTCCGCCTTTTTAAACTCGTTGAAAAGATGACAACAACAAATTTATAATCAAATTTTTAATGGTCCTTCGAACCCGATATGAACCAATGGCCTATGGATCTACAGTATATTGAATAATCGGAAGATCTCAACTGAATTGAAAATTAAGTAAAATTTAAAAAAAAAAAAATTCTTTATAATCTAGAGAACATTTTCCTAAAACATTCAAAAATTCTTTGTTTTAAATTTAAGGTTATATTATTTTATATTTTCCAAATCCATTTGTTCAAGCAAAAGATTTCATTGTTTGAAAATTCCTGTTCTGCTGTTGTTCTTATAAAGTATTTCAATTATTGGGTGTAAACTATTAATTTTATAGCATAATTTAAAAGATTTCATTTCAATTTGAAATCTCCAAAATTGAAAAGCTTTTTTTTAAAGAATTCAAAGACTAATAATCAAAAAAATATATAAATGAACATGTTATGGTATTCATAAAGTGAATGTTTAATAACATGAAATATTATAACATTTAAATGAAATCGATTTACAAGGTGTGCTCAAGTCGAGTCATATTGTCATAATATCCTAAAATTTTACAATAGTTAAAAAAAACTATTGTTATATTTCAAACAAAAAGAAGTCCTTAAATAATAAGAAATAATTTAAATTTTAATTAAATAAGATTTTCTAATGAAAAATTTAATGAAAGAAATTTATTTAAGTTTGAATTTAAATTTGAACTTAAAAATAGTAGACATTTTTTTGGAATTTTAAAACTATTGATCTTTAAAAAAAAAAAAAAAAATTGCAATCAATTTGAAAATTCATTATTTTGATGAAAAAAAAAAATTCAAAAATTCGTAATTTAAAAATAAAAATATTTCAAAATGATTTTGAAATTTAGATTTTAAACCGGAAACCAACTTAAACGTTAACTACATCGGACATTTGTCCAAGGTGGAATTGTCGTCTAGGGAAAGCTGGTCAGGTCAGGGCTTTGCTATGGCTCGAGTATGAAGGATACGGGTTCAGGGGTATATATTGAGGATATTTTTATTGGAAGGTCATTTATATTTGCTTCCTGATGATATTTAAATTTTTAAACTGCAACTTAAACCTAAACTAAACCTTTAAAAGTAATATGAACAAAGTTGCACCGTTTAAACCACGAAGTCCAAACTATCATTTGATATTTTCTTGCCTTTTTTCAAGACGCCTGCTTAGAAAGTAATCTTTTTTATGTTTTCGATGCTTGTATGAATTCTACGAGTGGGGTGTGTAACTTGTTAATACAATTTTATACTTATTATTCTTTTTTGACAGATGCATAAACGCCTTAACGCTTTGAACGCGTGATGTGAACCTCCAACTTAAAAGTAGCAGTCATTGTACGACGTAGTAACGTTTTTAAATTAAAACGTATACTATTTTATACACCGTATGTCGAGAAAGATCTAATTATCTTTCATATGCCGGTTGCGACCGTATTGCCGTAGAAAAGGAAACATTTTAAGTACAAAATTAAATTATTTTTGTGGTTTTAATTTGAATATTTGGAAACAAAATGTTTAAAAGGAGAAACAAATAAACAGCTATTTAAAAAAATGTAGAATTTTCTAATAGAACAGAAAGAAACAATTTTGAAATGTGTGTTTAGACAGCATGTGTTTAGAAACCTACGGCGTTACGTCCTACTTGCTTGCAATGCACGACCCAGTTTTGTTTCGTTTTTTTGTAATAGATATAAGAGCACAGTTTATGAGTTATTTTCATCTGTTACAAAAAAAAACTCACTCGTTAGGACAGCGCCTTACACAATAAGGCCGAATATCATTACAAAATTTACAAAAAAATTTTTGAAGCAAAAATTTCTTGTTTTGAAACCATTTCAGTTAACTGAACTAGATGCTTTTAACGCTAAACAGATCCTAAGTTGCTAAAAAACGGGTGAACATTTTAAAAAAATTGTTTAGTAGAAAACAGCTGATTTCGAATATAAAAACAAATTTTTAGAGAAAAATTAAATAAGAATTATAAATTTAACTAAAAATAGTGAAATGTTGAAATCAAAATGTTGAAGTTAAAGTTAAAAACAATTTTTGAATTTAAAAAAACTGAACATCTTTTAGTCACAAAGCCCAAAACTTTGAAATTTATAATTGAAAACACATGATTTCGAAAGATTTTGTGAAGCATAAAAACACAAATTCAAGTTGTTGTCTGTAATTAAGCCTTAAGATAATGAAACAAATTTTAAACTAAAATACCAATTGGAAAAAAAAAATTTTTTTTAAATAAATCAACAAATCCATGATTTTGAAATTATTACAAAATTCTAAAATAGTTTTTAATAAATAAAGGGAAACATTAATGAAAAAATATAATATTAAAACTCATTTAATAATGCATTCCTTTCAATGTGTGACTTAAGAGAAAATATTTTTTATGAAAAATAAAAGTAGTAGAAGTGTATGTATTCTAGTGTTTGTATACATTATTTATAATTATTTTATTATTAGTTTTTTTTTATTTAAAATTAAATATTTAAAAAAAAAAAAATCAAAACTAATTTTATTATAAAGAAATTAATAAAAAAAGTTATAAAAAAATCTAAAATCTAAACAGCTTAATAACACAAAAGAATTGTTTTTATGATAATAATAATAATGATAATATTTAATAATAGAGTAATAATTATAATAATAAAATTAATAATAAAAATAAAACATAAAAAGGAAAAATAGTGTTTGTGTATTTTGTTTTAACATTTTGAAGAGGAGGGAGGAATTTGTTTGGTTTTTTTTGATGGACATTTTTCTTCAATTATTTAATTTGTAAAACAAAATGTTAATTGTTTATATTTTTTTTTTAATTATAGAGAGACAAGAGAAGGTGGTTGGTATTTTTTTTTTAGAATTTTTGAAATTTTTTCTGTTTGGTTTGTTTTTTGTTGTTTTTTTTTTAAAGTTTTTTCTCACCTGGTAAATTTTGTAGCGGTTTGGCGTGCTGAGTGCCACGAGCGCTGGGACGAATTTGTCCCACCCCACGGACCCCCCCGGTTGCTTGCAGAGCCCCCTGAACGGTGACCCCCCGTTGAGCCGCCACCGCCGCCGCCACCACCGCCGCTTGAGGGGCCCCCTGACGATTGATGTTGCCACGGAGCCCAACGGTTCGGCCACGCGCTGTGATTCCACGCCCACGGCCAACCCCCTTCATAAAGTCAATAAAACAAAATTCATTCAGCGTAAAACACAATACACCCAATACACATATTACATAAACATCATTATGATCATATACATTTTTTGCAAGATTATGTACATTATCATTTTTAACCGCAAAAGTTGGTCATCGTCATCATCATCATCATCAATCATCATTAAAGTTACCATGTAAATCCATCATTTAAGGTTGGGGTTTAACGTCGTTTTAGGGTCCGTTGTTATAGTTGAAGTGGTGGTGGTTGGGTTGTTCCAATTAATCCATTTTTAACCATATTTAATATTCGTTTTATATAAAATATATATATGGATCGCCAAGTATTTTCAGATAATTTTGTTGTTTGGTTTTTTTTTTAAATTTATAAACGTTTCAATTTTTTTTTTGTTTAAATTTAGTTTAAAAAAAGTATTCAATATAATTAATTTTGTTTAAAGGGGCGGGGGAGGAAAAGTTTTGATTCAATAATAATTAAATTATTATTTTTCAAACAGGATTTAATCAATCATAATTTTGTTGTTTTTTTTTTTGTTTTGGTAAAAAAATTTTCAATATATAGAGACCATAAATTGTAGAATAGTTTGTTTTTATTTAAGATTTCAGGGTTTTGGTTTTTTGGGTAATTTGTAAAAAAAAATATTGGTAATAATAGTTTAATTTTTCAAAATAATTTTTTTAAGGGGAAAATTTTAAATAAAATTTTTGATTTGTTTTGTTGGTAAAATTGTAAATTATAGTTTGTTGTTTTTGTTTTGACGAACATATATATAATTTTTTTAAGACGATTTTTTTAAATTTTATTTAACAGTTTGTTTTATATTTGAGTTTGAGAGTATTCAACATAAAAAAAGAAAAAAAAGAAAAAGAAAAAAAAACAAAATCGAAAATGAACGCGTTAGATTGTATTTAAGAGTTTTAAAATGAAATTATTATTATTTTTTTTTTAATTGATTTTGTTCTAAATTATAATTACAATTATAGAGAGAGAGAGAGAAAAAAAAACTAATAATTATGTAATAAAAATTATATTAAAAAAATAACAATAAATTGGTTGTTTTTCCTTCAATTGCTAATTTGGTTTTTAAATTTTGTTCAATGTAAAATCAACTAATAAAAAAGAGCTTAAAATATTATCTTAAATTTTATTGAATATAAACTAAAAAGTCATTTTATAGTTTTGTTTTTTAAAGAAAATTTTGCGATTGACACATTTTTTTTAGTAGTTTGTTTAATTTAAGCAAATTAAAATAAAATTTTGTTAAATAAAAAATTTGTTTTTATTAAGAAAAAAGCTCTATAAAAGCACATACAAAAGCGTTAAAGAGAGTAGCATAAAGAATATATGAAATATAAGAAGTTTCAAATAAGTATTAAAAAAAATTCACTCTAAAATTTTAGGCAACTTTTTCTGTAGTTCGATTCGAAAAAAGCTTGTTCGTTAAAGTTTCAAAAAAGTATTCAAAAATATATAAATCAAAGTTTTAAGCCGTTTTTCCGGTACAAAGGAGTACGGATGTCTTCTAATAGGCCTCTGTACTCCCGCTGGGTATTAGTAAAAATGTGTTTGTACCTATATGTGAGATCGAATATGCTGGTTCGAAAATCAAAAAATTTAGATATGATGGCGAATATTACGTCGAGCACACGTAGACGAATAAATTCGGCTTCATGACAAGCATTCGACAAGTGTATTTGGCCCTTTAGAGAGTTCATTTGTGAACTGGTTTATAAAAAAAAACAATTTTGATAAATATTGAGTTGTAACTGTTTATGATTTGAAATCGAGATTGTTCGAATTTAATTAATTTAAATTCGAAAATAATAAGTTCATTTACAAAGGATCGATCTTATTGTGTCATATTGGTTGTATTTGCTGTAATTTTATTAATGTCACATTCATGAAACATTAATGAATAACCATTAATAGAACACAATATAACACAATAGAACACTTTGTGAATTGACTAAATGTTTCGTAAAGAATTGTTTTTATTATTTTTTTTTTTAATTTCGAATTAAATTTTTATCGTTGTAATTAGCTATATAATAAATGTAAAACTTTTTTTTCTTAATTTTGATTTAATTTAAATTTTTGAAAAATAAAATTTTATTGAAATCCTAAAATTTTGTTTGAAAACTTATTTTCTATTCAATATGCTGCTCTCCTTTTTGTTCGAATAACAACTATACATAAAAATAATTTAAGATTAATATAATAATTAATATAATAAGGAAAAACTTAAAGCATATGTATAAAAAAAAAATGAATTGTTCAAGTAACATTGCATATTGTAGGAAATCATTAGGTTTAATGGACGACTCACTGGGGTCCTTACAACAGTCCTCAAACGAGAATAATATTCAAAAATAATTGTTGGAAAAAGGCGTTATCAATCAGGGAGAGAGAGAGAGAGAGGGAGAGAGAGAGAGAGAGAGAGAGAGAGAGAGAGAGAGAGAGAGAGGGAGAGGGAGAGAGAGAAAGAGAGAGCTGTAAAGTTTTAATGGACGTATGGCAGGAACTTAATATTACATACTCTGCGCAACTAATTAGCATGAACAGGTAAAACATTCGGATTAAAATATATTCACATTTTAGCAGGAACATAGATTGTTTACAAAGAATCGCCATTATTGCCTATGAATTGTATTTCATTGAACGTTTTTCCGGTTTCGCTCTGACGCATAGTATTGCAAAACAAATTTTCCCTAATACAACTAGTTGTACAATGCTTGATGTGAATTTGACCAATGTTTTTATATTTCGTGATTAAAGTCTTGAAAAGTACCTTTTGTTAGAGTTAAAGAATTGATTGACAATTGGCATTCATCACTTTGGTTATGTGTTTCTATTTAAGAATTAAGACTTTAAATAAAATAATAATAAAAAAAGTACCAAACTGTACAAAACGTACTATGTAATTTATTTCAGAAGCCAAATAGGAATAAATAGGCCGTATTTTACTTTAGATTTTGGGGTCAAATAACTTATTCCTACAAATATTATATGTAAATGTGAAAGTTTGTATGTTTGTGGCGCAATCACGTAAAAAAGCTTCAAGGATTTGGATGCTTCGGTTGACGGATAGCATATCGCCCAGATTTTAAAGTAGGGTACTTTCTAAGAATTACAAACGGGAAAAAATTGGAACTTTTTTATTTGATCAATTTGGTATACAGATTGCATATGGTCCAAATTAAAATAAAAGGTACTTTTTAAGAGGTAAAAACGGGATCAAATTGGTGCTTTTACTCTTTTCGACAAATTTGGTATAAGTACAGATTATAGCCAACATTAACATGCAGTGTAATTTTTAGGGGCCTAAAATTAGGTAAAACTGGTACTTTTTCTCTTTTCAAAAAATTTGGTATGCGTAGTGATTATAGCCAACATTAAAATGCAGTGTACTTTCTAGGGGCCTAAAATAAGGAAAAATAAACGGGAAAAAATTGGTACTTTTGGATTTTTTTTTTTTTTTTTTTTGATAAATTTAGTCTTTATACCAAATGATCCAGTGGCCAAAATATATTTAGACACCACTTTAATATAGTTCGGAAAGTTTTAAAATGTTATATAAACAATTTGGCAGCAATATTTGGTTTTAAACTACACTAAGTACAGACGTTGACTTTGCGTTGAAAAGTCAGTCAGTTTTATGCAATTTCCGTTTGTTGAACAATTCATTTTTTTAAACATACATTTGTTTAAAATAAAAACTAATAATTAAAATTAATAGCACTTTGGTATTCAGCTCATAAATAATTAATTAAAAAACAATAAAGCTTAAAATAAAAAGAAATAACTAAAAATAAAATAAAAATAATTAAAAAAAATAACAAAGCAGCATTAAAAATTATAAAAAAGCAATGAAAAATGTGCGCAAAAACATAAAAAAGCAATAAATAATTAATAAAATTAAAAACTTTTAATTAGGAACTATTGTGTGTGTGTTAGAAAGAGAGAGAGAGCGACCATGTAGGAAAAAATTGGGTGACTGACTGAAACGGCATGACTGTTTGACTGTTAATTTAAAACAATTAAATGAGTTTAATGAATTGTCAGAGTTACCTGACCCAAAAAATGCTTTGTCGATTTTTTTAATTTAACAAACAAAATTTGTTATTAACTAAAAACACATTAATTTTTTTTTTTTTTTTAATTTTGAAATATAGACCAAAAGTTTACTTATACAATTTGTTATCTAAAAAAATTTAGATTAACAATAATCCTGGTAATTTTATATATTTTTTTTTTATCAAATGTGGTGTAGAAATTTGTTTGATACTCAAAAATTTTATTTAGCACAAATTTCTTTAAGTGTTTTATGATGTTTAAAATGTGGTACTTGTTGGTTTGGTGGTTGTAGTTATAATCCATTAACTTTTTTGAGAATTAAGAAAAAAAAATAAGATAAATTTGGAAAAAAATTTATTAATTTAATAAAAAAATTTAAACAATAAAATTTAAATAATGAAGTTTTGGAAAAATATAAAAAAAACTAAACTAAATGTAATAGAGAAATAATAAAAAAAAAAAATTCAAACAACAGAAGTGAAAAATAAATTAAAAACCCACCACATTATTACGCGTTGTTCTTGCTAAGCCACCGGCAGCAGCTCCACTACCAACAGCAGATGGTGGTAGTGGCGGCACACCACCGGGTGGATAATCAAAGAAATATTCTCCATCGTAGGTACGATAAAAATCTTCATAATACGAATCATTGTAGCCAGCACCACCGCGATAATCCGAATAACCATAAAAGTCATATTCATAATCTATAAAACATATTTGTAGGGAATAGGAATAAATTGGAGAGTTTTGGTTTTTTTTTTTTTTGTTTTTGTTGCGATCAATCGTAACGAATTAAAATTAAATTAAAAATTAAATGCAAATTAAAAATGTTTGCCAAAAAAAGGGGAAAATAATAAAAGAAATTATAAAAAAACTAAAATAAATATTAAAAAAATTAAAGTACAGAAAAAAAAAAAAAATAATGTGATAAAAATGTTGCTAATATCGAAATAAGGTAACATTTTTTTTTAATGAAAATGTGAAGTGGCAAGATTGATTCTCCATTCTTTTGACATGCTTTGGCAGCCCTATAAACATATATTTTCTGTTCTCTTTGTTTCTCACTGTTTTCGTTCTGATAATCCAAAAAAATTTAATAAAACATTTGCTGTGTTTTGCCCACTACTTGTTATTGATATTTTTTTTTGCTATTTTATTATTATTTTTTTTTTTTTATTTTAGTACCAGGAAAATTTGGCCCCGTAACGAAATAAAAAAAATAAATTTGTTGATTGGATCTTAGAGGCTGTAGTAAAGCCGACTCTGTTTACGCGGTTTTTGTACGGTGGACTGCTATGGATAAAGGCAGATACCGCGTGACGACTGAAAAGGTACCTAGACTGGTCGCGTTGATGGTCACTGGATTAATGCGTTCCACACCCACGAGGGCGCTGCTTACATTGTTAAGCTGGCTCCTGGTGGACATCTCGGTCAAACAGATGGCTCTTTGCTCGGCGACACGGCTGAACGCGGCGCTCAGCTAGTCGACTCGTGATTATGGCCACGCTAGGATAATCAATCATTCGATTGTCCCTGACGGGGTAGACTATTATACCCTGAAACCTTTCTTTGGTACGCAGCACATACGACTCAAGGTAGTGTGCTGTCAGGTGAAAGGGAATTCTGTGGACCGGCCCTTAGGGTATATACTGATGTTTCGCGGAAAGGAGAAAGAGTTGGCGAGGGTTTCTTCATAGAGGAACTAGATATAAGTTCTCTTTCGTCTGCCGGACGGCTGAAGTGTCCTGTAGGCGGAAATCTGGGCTATAAGGCGGGAGGGTTACTGGATTAGGTATATTTACTGGTAGCAAAGCTGCCATTGCTTCCCTATCGGGTGGCTATACGATATCTAGGCTAATTGTATGTGTTTTAATTGAGATTGCGAAGCATTTAAAGGTAACGCTAATGTGGATACCAGGACTGTCCCGGCAACCATATAGATCAATTCGTTCGCCTTCCAATGACTTACTACAAGTCACTTTTCAAGCGCGAGTCTTATAGAATAGCGCAGATGGCATAGATTTGGGAATCCACCTACTCCATATACAAGGCACTATGGCCTGGCTATGATGAACGTAGAAACTGCCCTATACTTAGGTTCAATAGGGACCAGATTTGGACAGTGGTCTCAGTTGTGATTGGGAATTAACCTGTGGGGATTCATTCGAGGAGAATGGGTCTG
The DNA here is from genome assembly GCA_963931875.1 of Pollenia griseotomentosa. Lineage (NCBI taxonomy): Eukaryota > Metazoa > Arthropoda > Insecta > Diptera > Polleniidae > Pollenia > Pollenia griseotomentosa. The sequence continues at coordinate 110,239,499 of OZ007560.1, forward strand.
GAATTCAATTACAACTGCAGAAGTTGTCATGACGAGGATAAAGAGGAAACTGTGTCTTATTTTCTATGTCAATGTCCTGGAATTAGGAAAAAATACCTGGGAAAACCGGTATTTGTCTGGCTGGAGGATCCTTCTAGGCTAGAACTAAGGTCGCTTCTTATTTTCATAAGGAAGAGGAATTGATTGAATTCTGAAGTGAAGCCTACTGAGTAACTGCTGTGTAGGGTGGGCATTGGCGCTGGGTATTACAAAGGGACCACTAAAGAATCCAAGTGAGCTGTCCCTCGATAGCTCCCCAAGGAACCTTACCTAACCTTACGTTGTTCCAGCAAATGAGCGATATGTACACTTTAAATCTTAGCCTTAGAAATTAAATCAACCTTATCGTGTTTGACGCCTACGACGGTTTGGTAATAGACTAAAGGAAATAAGTTCACGTTCTCTTTAATCTATTACCAAACAGTCGTAGGCGTATTTTAAATACGCCAAACACGATAAGGGTGAATGTTAAATTTCAGAAGCCAACATTTTTATCAGTAACTTGTAATTAAGAGTGATTATTATGACTTTTTTTTTGAAAACCTGCCAGTTTTGGAAGTGTTTTTTTTTAATTGTTAACCCAATTTCGAATTAGAATTTATTTTTTTTATCACATTTTCTTGTTGTTTCAACTACATTTTCAAAATTTACTTTAATAAACAAAGCAAAAATACTTTATAGGTGGTACTACTGTTCAAATGCCTTCCAAAAAAGGGAGTTTTTTTCTTTTCAGGATTTAAAGGGTTTAGGATTATTATCTAATGAAATTCGTTTTGACCTTATTTTGTATTTTCGTAATAAATTTTTTTATTTTTTAATAACTACTGCCAATCCAATCCGTTTGTTTGTTAAAAATTAAAAAAAAAAAATAACAAAAATAATTGTGAATTTTTATTCCATTTATATCAAATTTGAGAAAAAATAAATTAAAAAAAAAAATCATAAAAATAAAGATTTAAAATATTAATTGAAAAATCCTTTTAACACAAAAAAAGTTTTTTTTTTTTTAACAAAAAGTTCAAGTATAAAAAGTGTGTGCGTTTAAAGAAATTTTTTGTTTTAAATGTTTTGTTTGTTTTTGGTTGAGAGTTTATTTTTTAACAAAATTATTTTATAAATTTACTTACCGGCAAAACATCAATAAGTATACAGGGTGTTTAACATTTGCTACACAGAGAACAAACAACAACACAAAATTGCAACATTTAATTACAAAAAAATTATAGAATTTTTCGTTTTTTTTTTTTGTTTTCTTTTTTAAATAAACAAAACAATTAAAGTTGGTTTTTTAAGACTAGATAAATGATGCTCTAGTTTTTTTTTTTTTTTTTTTTGTTTTATAGAGTATTTTTTTTTTTGAGTATTTTAAAGTATTTTTTTAAGTAGTTACAAAAATAACAAACATTTATATGAAAATATTTGAATAAATGGAATAAAAAACACAAAATTTTTTTTTACTTTTAAAGAAAATAGTTTAAAAAATTTCATTTTTATCTTAGAATAGTTTTTGTTTTTGGTAAGAGATAAAAAAATATTGCATGCAAAAGAAAATGTTAATTATGAAAATGAAAAAAATTTGACTAAAAGTTAAAAATATGGAGACAACAAGACACACTAGAAAATGAAAAAAATGTTTTTTATTTTTTTAAATAAAATTAAGAAAAAAAAAAAAAAAATTTAAAGTTGAATAATAAAAAGTGCAGTTAAGTTGAAAAACATATGAAGATAATAATAAAAATACACTGAATATTAAAGAGAATTTAAAACACTTTAAAGAAATGAAGCATACTTTTAGGTGTGTAAAACAAACTGGGTGTTTAAAGGAAAATTTAAATAAAATAAAACTAAAAAAATTTAAACTAAAATTAACATTACTTTAAAAAAAAGCTGGGAATTTTTTTAATAAATAAATAAATAAATAAAACTCAATAATTTTCAATAATAACTAATTAAATAAACCTAATTGTTAAAAATTTTAAATAAAGAATAAAAGAGTCCTAAAATTTTCAAAATCAATTACGCACAACCTTTTTAATTGTATTTTTTTGTTTTTTTTTTTTTTTTTTTTTAGTAAAAAAAGTTATTGTTTTAAGATTCAGTAATAATTTGTTTATATGTCAACTGCAAACAAATTGAAATATTCTCGTTTTTGTTTTTATAATAAATATTTAAAAAAGAAACTCATAAATAATAAAACCAAATTGAAAATATTATAAACTAATTATTTCTTTAATACTTAGTATATTAAAAAATAAAAACAAATAATGTTTAAATTTAAACAAAAAAAAAAAAAAAAAAAAAAATAGTAAAAAGTTTTATTTTAAGACTTACCATAATCACGTGGCATTGGTGTACGTAGAGGAATTCTGGGAGCACCTGGTATACGCATGGGTGTACCTAATGGTATCATGCCTGGATGTGTTGGTGAAAGATTTCTGTATGGAGACAATGGTTCAAAGCTTTTGTTTTTAATCAACAATATCAAAAAATAATATTTCATTTTTTTTTTTTAAAGTTTTAAAATTGTTTTTTTTTTTTTTTTTGGACGCAGCAATTATACATTAGATATTGTTTATAGAAGTAGTAGGTTGGTGTTGGTGGTAGTAGTAGAAGATTTTTACAGTAGTGGTAGTAGTGGTATTAGAATTTAACAGTAGTAGTAGTTTATGTGTAAATTGTATACAAATTAAACCGGGGCAAACGTAAAAAGTTTTTAAAACAAAGTTATTAGGTTTTTATTTTACAAGTGGACATAAAAAGAAAAGTATAAAAAAAATAAACAATTAATTAAAATTATGGTTAAAAAAAGTGTTATATTTTTAAAATAGAAAACGCTTAAGTAGCTAAATATTTTTTTTTTTTTTTTTTTAAATTTCTTCTTTATCTTTATCTACATTTAAATGCAATTTGAATTAAATGTTTAATGCATTCTTTCCTAGTTAAAGTTTACAATATCTTATAGAAACAATAAGTGGTTAATTGTTTATTTTGATTCGAAAGGAAACACGTTTCTATTGCAAAAAATTTTGAATACAAATTCATGTGAATGTGGCATTCATAAAATTATAGCAAATACAACCAATATGACACAATAGAACACTTTGTGTATTGCTTACATATGTTTTTAAAAATATTAAAACATACAAACAGCTGCCCCGAAAACGTTTGGTGCACGAAAGGTTTTTTAATCTATTCCTAATTATCAGCCATCATCTGGAAATCGAATTCGAGTGAAATTTAAATCAAATAAATTTCAAAAACGATCCATTTTTAAAATTATAAAGGGTGGTCCAACCATAATGTACGATATTAATTGTGAGTCACACCTTAACGTCAAGTTTTTTGCCCAACTTAATTTGACATTTTTTTGATTCAGTGTTTGACAAATTCAACCATGGAGAGGTACACAATTGAACAGCGCGTTGAAATTGTTGAAGCGTTTTACGAAAACGGGCTTTCAAATCAAAATGCATTTCGTGCACTTCGCGATGTTTTTGAGTCAGCATAATCGACCAAATGTGTCTGTGCGGAAATTTCAGCAAACCAGGTATTAGGGATATGTGAAAACACCTGTTTGGTGCGGTTTATGGTCTGGCGGCGTCATCGAGCCATACTTCTTCGCAATTGAGGTCGGCCAAGTAGTTACCGTGAATGGTGTTTGCTATCGCGACATGATAACGGACTTCTTCTGGCCAGAAATTGGTTCCAACAGGATGGTGTTTTATTTACAATTAACATCGTGCGTTTTTGTTGGACCACCCTTTATAAAAATCTGTTTATTATTTTTATACTTAATACTTCAAATACCTCTTATTTTTACTAGAACTGCTCTTTAAATTAGAAAAAAAATTTAACTGGATCTCCATCGATTTCAATTTTAATCGATTGCAATTTCTAGAACATGGCCTTATACGTTTCAACTTCTCTGTAATTTCGAATACAAAAACATTGTTTTGTTTTTTGGAAATACAAATTTCGAATTTCTATGAAATTAAAAAAAAAAAACAATGAGGCGATTGTGTGTGTATTTTAAATCGAATGCATAAGTTTTCGAATTTTAACGTATGTATTAAAATTACAAATTCGAATGAATATATTTTCAAATTGAAATGGACAAAAAACGGCATTCGTTGCGAGTCGAAATATTCAACGTTATTATATGAGTGTCGTTGTCGTTTGTAGAAATTGGCATAATGGTTTTTGCAAACGACATTAATACGACAAATTTCCTACGTGTTTTATTTCTATTGACGTTGTTGTAAAATTCAAATGATATCGAAAAAAATTCGAACGACTTCGACCACTAAGTACAACGACTTTCGTTATAATATAAACCTGGTGAGACTAGAGAATAACAAATTTACAAGCTAACAAAAAATTTTTTCGAAAGTGTTTTCTTCCAAATCAAAGTAAACAAAAATGTTTTAATTTCAAACCGACTTTGTCTGCATATTTCACAATCAAGAAATGTTAGTTTAATTTCTTTTTAGATTTAAAAGAGAAAATAAAATAGCTCTTAAACGTTTTTTCTTTCTAAACTACTGTGCCAAATTTCGTTAGGATTATATTGCATTTTTTTTTAGTTTTCGAAATATTTCATTTCCTTAACAGCCAACTGGGGAATTTTTTCACATTAGATTAGTAATTTAATTTTTGTTATGAGAAATTACGTTTTTTTTTGCTTTGCCAATGCTTGAATTTTAGAATTTTTTAAAAGGGTTAATTAAAAATTTTCTTATGTGCAAAAATTTTTTTATAAAAATATTATTAATATAAATAGAAAGAAAATAAACTTACCCTACTAAACCACCAGGACGTCCTTGCATCATTTGCATCATTCTGCGTTCACGAGCACGTAAAATTTCTTCTTTTTTCTTTTTATCTGAAGGAGGTTTGGCTAAGGAGACCTGAAAGGAAGATAACGAGAGTTTATATTAATTATAATAATAAAATAGTAAAAGAAAAGTTATATTTTATAAAACACACAAAATTTATTAATGGTACGAATAAGAAAATATGTTATGGGTGAGTTTCAAAAGGCCAGTTGCAAAATACAACTGTGTATTATCTTACAATGCTATCTGTCTCAAAGTGCACCAAAAAAGTTATCGAGTGCATCGTTACATTTAATGATACATTGGCGACTTTGAAAAAGCAAGCTTCTATAAGAAAAGTAAAGCTTCCGCAAAGAAAATCCTCCTGAAAGATAGGAAGCATTTCCCGCAAGAAGCATACTAACGGGGGAATTGGCCAATGGTTTGCACTCATCGACTGACTCTCGTGGCACCAGAATGAGACAGCACTCTGGTAAAACTAACTTCTCAAGAAATCAAGAAGACTTCAAGAGCCCTGTCATTTTGAATCTTTGTCGGATCCTAGGTATGCATGCACCTGATTTGCCCGGGTGGATGTAAAACTAAGAGATGAAATATCCTTGAGATGTTCCCTTCACCCCCGGGGGAAATTATTGTTAAGTTTGATTATCATAAAACGAAATTTATTCTTTTATTTCAATATAGATTTAAAATGCTTGTGCGTTCTCCGATTTAGAATGAAGCCCTCCGGTAGAGTTTGCAAGCCTTATTTCGAAACTTACTTTTTCTTTCAAATCAAAACTATTTCTGGAAATTGAAATGCTTTTAATCAAAGACTGTAGAGTTATTATAAAACAGTTATCTGCTTTGAAAGAAGTGTTTAGTCAGCTATTAAGAGCTTTGACTGTAACAGTTATTATTTAAACAGCTTCTGAAAAACATTTAGGAAGTTTGTTTTTACTATAAATATTGATTTGTATCAAACCATACATTTTTTTTTTTTTTAATTTCTTGTGTCCACAGAAATGATAATAAATTAAACTTGTCATGTTATGCAATGCCAAATTAACGGTTTTAATTATCTTAAACCAGAAATAATGCAATATTGTGACGCACGACTTTTATACAATTTAAACCGCGAATAACAATGAAAGCTTGATTTAAAATTAGAATAGAAAAAAAGAAGGCAAGTGTTTTTTTTTTTAACAAACACTTTCTCATAGGAATAACTCTAAATAATTCCAAAAAACTTTGAAGAAAATAAGTCTTTACTTCAAACCTTTTTTAAGTAGATAATTGTGTATTTTAAATAATATAAAACATTTTTGTATTCCAATGAATTTCGAATACAAATTCGAACGACATTTTTTTTTGAACGTTAAATTACGTTGAACGGAAAGTCTAACTGACTGTTTTTCAAACTAAAATAAAAATTTCCGCATAGAAATTTATATTGAAAACAAAAACAAATTTGAGTTTTTTTTGTTGTTGTTTCAATATAAATTTCCAAGCGAAAGTTTTTATATTATTTTGAAAAACAGGCAGTTAGATTTAAATTTTGGAATAAGACTTTTTACTTTAATTTTTTTTCCAAGGAGATGTAAAATACACTATCAGTTATAGATGTCAAAAGTAAAGTAATAGTTAGTTTTAACTGAACTTGGTGAAATTGTGGATTAAAGTTATTGCTTAGTTTTTTTTTTTTTACTTACTTCAATATTAGAAGCACCAACTTCTTTGCCATTTAAGGCCCTCATTGCAACAACAGCACTATCACGATCCTCAAAATGCACAAATGCATAGTCTTTAATTTTCTTAACACGTTCAACTTTGCCATATTGCTCAAATTGTTCCTGGAATTAACAAAAAAAAAAGGGAAAAGAAAATTTAGTTCAAAATTTTATTTAGTCTTAAGAAGAGTTTTAAATATTTTTACCTTTAATTTTTCCTCTGTAACATCTTGTGTTAAATTTCGAACATATAGAACTTTAACCTTAGACATTGTTTGTTCGTCTGGCTCCTCTTGTGGATCGGCCCAATCGACAATAATATCACATCCCCAAACCTGGAAATGCTCCTTTAATATTAATATTATTGCGATATTCAAATAAAAAATTGCTTTAGATATTAATCGTGGTGCAGTAGAACACGGTTTAAACGAACTTAAACGACTTAGGCTGTGTTTTTGAGATATCAGTTAAACTAGGTTTAGTTAATCTGAAAACAGATTTATACCGGCATTAACAAGTTTGTATACAAAATTTTGACGGAACAACTTAGTTTTGCTTAAAACTCGTAGAAATCCGAGTTTTAGACTGTGTTACACTAAGTTTAAACTTAATCCACATCTCAAAAACCCGGCCGTAAGGGGTTAAGAACTTAATATTAAATGAATTTATGGGGGCCAAGAAAAATGTGGGCTATAGACATACAAACATATGTATGTGTGTATGTCAGTTCGTTATAACCATGTTCTACTGTTTAACAATACATACCTTTGTTCTACCAGTACCAAGTCTTCTTTTAGCCAATGAAGCGGCTTTATGTGATTCGTATTCGAGAAAACAAAAACCACGATTTTTCTTTTTGTCATCTGGTGAACTATAGATTATCACTTCAATAAGGCCAGCTATTAAATTTTGTTTCAAATTTTTAGAAAATAAAAAAAATAGGGGAATTCACAAATTAATTTATTGGTTAAAAAAAAAATTTAATTGAAATTTTATGATTTTATTTTTATAACTAAAAAAAAAATACAACAAAAAAGTTTTAAAAATTTAGAGGCTTTTTTTATTAAATATAATAAAAATTAAGTTTTTTTAAGACAGAAATTTCAAAATTTTACAAAACTTCTTTTGAAAATATTCGAAATTTCTAAAATAATTTCAAGTAAAATTTTTCCTGTTTTTTAAATTGTTATAAATTTGTTTTATACGTTTTTTCTTCCTTATATTACAACCAATGCCAAAAACGCTTAATTATTCTGATTTATTCTTTTTTTATTTATGATTTTTTTTGTTTTTGTTATTTATAATTTTTTTTTTGTTTTCATTTGTTTTAAAGCAACTTAAAATTGTTTTTTTTTTATTTAAAAATAACATTTATATTGTTTTTAAGGCCGTATTCACAATTGAAGCTACATTTGCATCGGGTGTTTACAATGTAAGCAGCAATAATTTTGTTTACAAACCCGTGAATTGAGAAGTATGTATTTGCAAATACATATTATCCATAAATTACGTTTTTCAAAAAATTTTTTTTTTTTTTAAATTTTCGTTTAAAGTGTATAAAAATTATCATAAACGTCTTTTAAAATGTCATCAGAAATTGTTGCTGTAGTAAAAGTAGACTTAAGCAAAGCTTCGGTTACATGTTTGTACTATAAATGAAGAGATTTTATATGACATTGCTTGGGAAAGGATGAGATAGAAGTAAAACCCAAAATTGTTGCTTCCATTGTGAATGGGACTTTATTGTTTTGCTTTTTACAGTTTGAATGTTTGATTTTTTGTTTTAATTTAACACCAAAAAATTAACATTTATTAATAAAATAAAAAAAAATCATAATCATAGAACATTTAGTTAAAGACAGACATAGAGAGAGAGAGAGATATATATATAGTTACATAGAAAGTAAAAAACACAGATTTTTTTATTTGACAGCTTTTTTCGGTGTAAAAAAATGCTTAAAATTAAAATAACAAAAAGAAATGATTGTATTTATACAATAATTATAAACATTTAATTACAAAAACCTTCTTAAAGAAAACATTGATTTGCTATTTATTAAGAGTAGAATTTGAAATTTGATTAGTTTTTTTTTAAGTGAGAGTTTTTGTTCACCTGCTGATAAAAAAAATTTAGAGGAAAGGAATTTATGTGGTTTTATTATAGTTGTTTTTTAAAATTTAAGATATTTTTTTGTTTTTTAAATAGAACACAGTCTCCAGTCATTACCATTTCAATTTAGGCTTTTTTTGCAGTATTTTAAATCCGAAAATCTGAATTACTTTTATTATGCTGAAGAAGAACAGGAGAGGAATTTTCAAAATTTGTTTTTGTTAGAGAAAATTGTTATGAAATCTTATTAAGTGTGATTATTAAATAAATTTTAATAAAAATGATTTTGAGCTGTAGCCTTTTTTACAACTTTTTTAAAATTTCCATAATAAAGTACTTTAAAGCAGTTTTTTAAAAGTACCTTGAACAACCTAAAATAACCAATCCAACTACATATGAATAATATTCCCCGGTTATTTTTTTATTCTTTCATTATAGTCTGGGATTACACTATGAAAGTTTTCTTTTAGAAAGTCTGAGTTTATTGGTGAGAGGGGAAGAGAATAGCTTTTATCCTCTCCTCTTTCACCCATAAACTCAGATTTTCTGAAAGAAAACTTTCATAGTGTGAACGCAGACATACTCTTCACCACAGGTGGAAAGTGTATATATCGTCACCTTAAATGCAAACGGTCGAAACTACACAAAAACTCAAAATTGAGTTTTTAATTGATTGTGGTTTGTTTTATCAAACTACATGTTGACGCAAATTTATAGACCTCTGCGATAAAAAATGGAAACTCCAAGAATACTTTATCTGCCTGCTTATCAACTTCGAACGTACACGTTTGTATAGAATTTTATATGGAAAATATTTTTAAATGGAGTGTTTTTCATAGAAATTTTCTAATGAAATTGTTCAACAGGCAAGGCAGTATTATTATTAATTTGTAATGTTTTTTGCTTCTCCTGCCAAAAAGAATTTAAGTGTTGTTATGTCCGTTTGCATTTAAGGTGACGTAAGGTTTGTCCTTTCGTTTGTAATTTATATTCTATTCAGTATTTAATATATTAACAGAGATGATTTACTAATGTCCGTCTGTCCGTCTAACCGCCTGACTGCTGAAATGGGTTTTCCAAAGAACCCATATATGCTGGGTACTTGGTTATATAAGTATTTCTATATTTCTGTCACATCTGCTCTTCATATTTTTGCTATAGAAATTGATCTAGATCGGTCCATAAATGGCATGTTGTTGTTGTTTTTTTATACACATCATCGAAAGTTTTTAAGTATACAGAAATCTATATTGTATTTACTTTAATCCAGCCCACTTTTTGACAGATTTTTTATATAGAAAATCAAACTATTTGTTCCAAATAAAAAAAACAACTTTTACTGTAACCGTTTTCCAGATAAATAGCAGTAATTTTTGTGCCACGCCCACTTAACAAATCCCGAAAATTTTCTGCTAGATGTCATGCATTGACATCGAAGCTATTTGTAGCAAATTTAGCCAATTCTCCATTCTCCTTATATACAGAAATGTATTTGCATGGGAGGTGCCTCTCCCTCTTCCAGCCACTTTTTGTCGGATATTGTGTATTGATGACGTAAGAAATTTGTAGCAAATTTGGAATTTTTAGCTCTTACCGTTGTCAAGATATACAGAAATATACAGAAATGTGCATCCTCAATGACCATCATTGGAAAATTTAAACCAATATTTTGAAATCAAAGGAGTTGTTACGGAGATTAACTCCTACAAACAAACATACACACATTACCTCTTTATTATATTAGCGTAGATTGAAACAATTCGGTATATTATTTAACCTGTTTTATGGAACTTTAATATCCTACAATACTTTTGTATTACAAATAGGTACCTTTTGAGAATTTCGCAAAAGTACCTTTTAGAAAAGCAACTTTTTATATGTTTTTAATAAATTTCATTGTTTTACAAATTTTTTCAATGAATTTTGAAAATTTCGTTCGAAATACATACGGCCATGTCCTGAAAATCGAAAGCGAGTAAAACTAAAATACAACGGAATTTTTTTAATAATTACCGCAGTTTTTCCTTATTTTTGGAGTATGTAGTTCCAATAAATACATAAAAGTGGTACACAATGTATGACGTATCTATATAGAACGGAATTTGAAAATTTGTTCGATTTAAATTTCACTGGAATTCGATTTCCATGGAATGTTCTGCTGAACATGGCTGATAGTTTAGTTTTTCAAATAACTATTTTAGAAAGTACATTTTTACAAAACTTGTAGGTTTTCAAAATTTTGATTTAATTTTGTGGTTTCATGTACCATTGTACGTAACATCAAAGTAGTTTCGATTTTTAAAAGTGCCCTTTATTTAAGAAAAAGTAGAATTTTTAATGACAAACTACATACTTTTTTTAAAAACTTATTAAGAAAATTTCACTGCAATTGATCTTTTTAAAACGGCTCGTTTTTTAAAAATTTTCATTTTTTCAATAAGCTTTTGGAAAAGTTTAAAAAAGTATGTACCTTTAAAAAAAAAACATTCTAGAAAAATTTAAAAAGTTGCCTCTTTTAAGCCCAATATAACTAGAACGAAGTGTGGGTTAGCCATAAGTACCAGGTATGTTCATTAGGGAGAGTTTTCATTATTTACCCATGTAATGTCAAAATAATTTATGTGATTTCTGACGCTTGTTTTAATTTTTTTCCATATTTTCTTTTGTTTGACGTTATATGGCTTATATACCTTGTACTTATTCTACCATGGGGTTAGCTATCCAACGAACTGTTATCCTACGCTCTCTTTTTGACATTAATGATTTGGCAATTTGTCATGAATAATATCACACTTCAACAACGCTTTTAATTTATGCCAATTTACTTCGAAAGTTGATGCTTTATGGCAAAGTAGTGTTCAGTGATAAGACTCATTTTTGACTTAACGGGTTTGTTAATGAAACAAGATTGTCGCTTAGTGCTTGTTCACACTCTTCAAGTTTTAGCCGTCAAGTCTCGATCTTTTAGGAAAGAAGGGAAAAGAGAATTCCATTTCTCTTCCTCTCTCTGAAACTGGAAGAGTGTGAACCATCGTCGGTCCAATACAGTCTACTTTCCGGAATAGGGTCTTTGTGCCCATGAACCAACTTGTTATGTTGGTATATAGATTAAATTTAGTCCAAACTTATTTTATTGCCATCTAAATCATCTTACCAAATTTTATTAGAATCTGTCCATATTTGCTCCCATACAAATACTACATTACTTTCTTATAAAAAAAAAATTTGGTATTGATATACAAATTGGCGACAACACCTTTTACGATAGCTACTATGTCATGGCAAAATATTGTGCTGTAGGTCCAAAATTAACCATAGGTTCCATATAAACCCTCTTCCTAGGACCACTAAACTGTAAATAAATCCCATATAGATAAAGATATCTAAATAATATTCGGAAAAAAGAACTTTTACATGATTCTTAACATCATAACACAATTTTATTTTGGCGGGTCCCAAATAGGGTAAACTCTCGAAAATGTGTTTTAATTCACTGTGGTGAAGGGTAAGATAAGGTACTTTCTTACTTGTTTTTAATTGAGTTTAAATGTTTTTTTTTCAAATTTTAAGATTTCATAAAAATTTTCAGATTCCAGGGATATTTTTAAAATTTTCTAAAAAAAAATTTTTTTTTTTTTGTATATTTTGTCAGGTGAAGATTATATTTAAAATGGAGAGAAAGAGAGTTAAAAGAGTCATTAATTTATTAAATATTTTAAAGGGTGTTTTTTTTTAAATTTCTTACCGTTTTTTTTTTTTTTTTTGTAAAATTTGAAACAATTTAGCTGTAGCTACACAATTATTATGTAAAAATCAGCAGAATAATTAAACAATAGTTTTAAAAAATACTTAAATTTCATTTATAGCGAATTTGGCATGGTTTATTTTAGAAAATAGTCTTTTTTCTTTGTTTAGTTTAGTTTTTTTTTTTTTAGAAAAATATAAACAAATAAATAAAAAATAAAGGAAAAAATTGTAAAGCTACAGTAGTTTTTTTTTAATGGTTTTTATAATTATTTTTTTTTTTTTTTTGAATAAAAACTTTTTTGTTGTATTTTTTTTGTTTTAGAAAAAAGTTTTTTATTTTCTACAAAAGGGGGAGGAAAAGTTTTTTTTTTGTTTTTGTAAAATTTTAAATTCCAATCACAAAATTTCATCTTCAAATGAGTTAAAAAAAAAAATTGACAAAGAATTTCAAATCTGGGAGCAAAAACATCACATTCGTGTTCGAATGAATGACTTTAATCGAAATGTTTCGTAGTACTCAATCGAAAAACTATCAAAGCTATTTCTGGGAATACAAAATTTATTATTAATAAGATTTCTGTATGACGTGCTAAATTCCCAATTTTTCATATTTGATAAATACACTGAAAAACTATTCTCGAAATTTCATTCGTACGGTTAAGAGCTGTCGTAAACTAAAGCTATGCTCACACCTTTTAAATAATTGATTTTCTACACGTAACCACTAGTTTTATTAAAAAATTATTTACTTTTGCTAGTAGATTCAACAACATTTAAGAGTTTCTAAATTATATCATCTTTTGAAAAATAAAGTTTAAAAAATCAATAGAAATTGTTAAAAATAAAACTTAAGTTTGATTAATTTACTGGTCGCGCTTTTTTTGGAAATTTTCGTCAAATATCTGTAAGGTCTGAACATACCTTAACCCATAACGCACGGGTTCCTCTAAAGAGAGTCAACTTAAAATTGTTAAATTTTCACTTTTTGCTAGAATTTTTTTTTTCATATGCTAATACCGCGAAGCACCACGCTTGTCTGTAGGAGACCGAGTACAGTGGTCATATCTACCCACTGTAAAAATCTTACATAATTTTCTCCACTTTTTCACCCAAAAAAAAAATACAGATGTATCCCTCTTCTTGATATAAAAGAAGCTTCTCCATAGTCAACTAAAGAGAAATATTTTGTATTTAATCACAAATGTAAGCTGAATTCATATCAGTTTTGTTTCAACTAAAGAGAAATATTTTAAGTTGTGCTAGTGTTTATGTCACAACGGTTCATTTTGTTCTATTTTGTGTTTTCTCTTTTAAGTTGTTATAGTTAAGTTTATTGTACTGTTATATTTCGTTTTGTTTTAATATTTAAGAAATGAAACCACTAAATAAATGAACAAATTTCACAAAAAACTTAAAATTTGAAATTTTTGAGTTGGCTCCCTTTAGAGGAACCAGTGCGATATATTTTTTTTATTTTTCGAATGTCGCAACCCTTTTATTTGATACGCCACGAAATTTTATTCGATTACGAATGCAACGATTTGACCCCTGTTTACTGATTCAAGTTTTTTCTTTTTTGATTTAAAAAGGGAGGGGAAATTGTTTTAAGTTTTTTTTTTTAGTTTTAGTTTTTTAGTTTAGTATTTTTAAATAAATATAATGTTCACCTGTAGATGAATTTTTGTAGTTAGAATTTGTTTTTTTTTTTTAAATAGATAATTTTTTATTTTTAAATTAAGCATAAATTGCAAATATTAACAAAAATCCAATTTGTGTTTTTTTTTTAAACCTTTTAAATTTGTTTATTTACAAACAATCTTATGCAACTTACGCTTTTCTTTGAATTTTTTTTCTAAAAAAACCAATTTATTTTTTTTGTTTTTATAAAATAACTTTTTACCAATTGTTTTCTAATTACCAATTTTAAGGTGACGGGTGGTTGTTGGTTGTGGTGTTAAGGGATTTTTATTTTGTTAACATATTTTTTAAGGGGATTTCTTTCAAGTTTTGAATCCTGTTCTTTTCTAGATTTCAATACTTTTTTTTCTTTTCAAAATTTCAATATTTTATTTTGTATATTTTCATTCGTTTTTTGTTTTTTGTTTTTTTTTTTTTTGGTATCACCACTTACGTGCATGTTTAGCAAATTCCTCAATTAATTCATCATGATCTCTATTCTTAGGTATATTGCCGACAAAAAGCCGGTGATTATTAAATGATATCGTTACACCAATCTTTTTGCCTTTTCGAATTTCATAATCATTCAGCTGGAAATTGTTAAAAAATTGTAGCAAATACAAAAAACACACACACACAGACAGAAAAAAAAAATAGAACAGAATGTGATTGTTTTTTGGTTGGAATTTTTTTTAAATAAATTTTAAGTTTAATTTTTTTCTTACGTGCCAAATAATAATAGTATTTAGTTAATAATATTAATTATGTTTAATTTAGTAAGTAAATATGAAAATAAATAATACTAGAATATAATTTTGAATTTTCTTGAATAATAATAATAATAATGATATTTTTTTTTTTGTAATAGAGAGAAAGAGAGATAAAGTTTAAGAAATAGTAGTCAAAATGGTGGTAAAAGAATAATAAAATAAAACAAAATTTATAAAATTATAAAATTTTGTAATGATTTTGGTTTCCAAGTTTTAAGAGAGAGAGAAAATTATGCGAATTTCTACTTAATAATTTGAACTTATCATATTTTTGTTTTTTAATTTTAAAAAGAAAGTTAAAAGCATATCATGAGTAAAATAAAGAGTTTTTTAAGTATGTTTTAGTTTTAATTTTTTTTTGTTTTTTTTTTGATTTGTATTTAACAAATTCCTACTGAATTTTTAAAATTAATTTAATATGTTTGCTTTTCATAAATGTTAAAAGGAAATGATTAAAATGTTAAGTGGCAAAGATCTCTGTGGAGATAGTGTGGTTACTATCGAAACATGTCAGGGCAACCTGTCCGTGAACGTGGGTTCAATCCCAGTGTCAGTCAAGAATGAAAAATTATCAATGCATTTTTATTTATTCCATGTCGTAATTCCTTTCTTCATAAAATAATTAAATTATAAAAAATTTGGATTGAAGACTATAAACAGTTCAATAAAATAACCCCAATACTAATTATTAAAAAAAAAAATACAGTATAAAAAAAGTAAAATTTCCAATGTTTGAATAGTACCTACTCGAATACTTGATGTGTACGATTAGCTGCATTTCTAATCGCATGTTGTTTTGCAGTGCATCAACGGCACGTATTCAGAAACACAACCGTGCAGACTTTAAAAGAAATTATTGCATTTCTAAAGTCATCTGTTTCGCAGCAGATATGCAAATATCGCATTATTTAAAATTACGATGCTTTTGCGAAGTTTAAAATGACATAGCTTTTGATTTGCAGTTCTTAAAAGTACAATTGTGTGATTTAAACAGCGATTAAAAGTTGCATACAGACGTCTAGCCTGGGTTCACACAATAAAAGTTTTCTTTCAGAAAGTCTGAGTTAGTTTGATTTGCAGAGTTGTAAACTACAATTGCTTGATTTGAACAACGTTTTGAAGTTGCATACAGACGTCTAGTCTGGGTTCACACTATGAAAGTTTTCCTTCAGAAAGTCAGAGGTTATTGGTGATAGGGGGAAGAGAATTAGCTGGTCCTCTCTCCCGTCTCACCAATAACCTCTGACTTTCTGAAACAACAAACTTCACATTGATTCTTTGCGTCAACACAAATATACAGAAAAATGTTTGTAAACTTTTTAACCAAATTTAATGATAAACGCTAAGAGGTCTAACTAACCGCCCATTATTGGTTTGGCGCAGATGGCAAAAAGTCGAAGTGGAGAAAAACGACAATGAAGGTTTACATAAAGTGAAAATATACCATATAGATTTTTTTTCGTAATTTCACCCCTGCTTCTGGCATATATTTGAAAGAAAATTGTAAATTTTTGCGAAGGTTCATGAACGAACTTAGAAGTTATTAGCATTTTATTGAAAGTGAAAACTATTGTTTTGTGTCGCATGCGCCACTTTTCTAAATTTAGTTGTAAAAAGTAGCTTTTTGTGCTGCATACGTCTACTTACTGTTGTGCATTGTTGTGTTAATTTTGATTTTGCTTTTACTACTTTTTTTTCTTACGGCAATGAAGCGAAGCAACAGTAAATTTATTTTCTTGTTGTCATTTTATTTTGATTTCGCTTTCATTAACTGCTTGTTTTTCTCAAGGAAATGGAACAAAGCAAGAGTGAAATTTATTTTGTACGTTTTTGTTTGAGGTATTTGCAACATTCGCCAAATAGTGGCGTGTAGAGCAAAAAAATACATAATAAACTTTAAAATAGTTAATATGGAGCAAAATAAATGCTTAATATCTCAGAAACCATAACAAATTTCGAGAAACAGATTTTAGATGCAGAAAGGGGGTACTAATTCAAAACATATATACCTCATGCCTAACTTTTTTTAAAAATGGTCGGTAGGTCAAACCAATAATGAGCTGCCGAATAGTCAAAACAACTGGTAAGTTTTACTGCCAAACAATTTATTTATTGAAGAAAAATAAATTTTAAACAGTTTTAGCCTATTAATCATTTTAAATAGAATTTTGCTTCTCTTGTTAAATTCCAAAATGTTAGAATGGACCGTTTGCGTTTTAGTTAACGATAAAGAATGACATCAAAATATTTAAAATACTGAGAGAATTATCTTTGTAGAATATATTCTAGAAATCTTTAAATATTAAACTTGGTAAATATTGAACTCGATTTTATCTTACCTATAAGGTGCTTAAGACCCCTTTTACTTATGTTTACACATATCAATAAAAATCAATTTCCCTTAAACATTTATGAGGGTTGTATTCCATAATCGAATAAAACCTTAATTTGTTTAAACTAAATTACTATTTGCTTTTGTTTTTTTTTTTTTTAATATAAGATGCAAAAAAATTATTAAATATAATTTGTTGTAGTAATTATTATGATTTTTAATTATTATTTTTTTTAACATTTTTATTAAAAATAACGCACAAGTTAATGACTGGAGATTTATAGAATTTTTTCTTTAAAAAAATTAACATTTTTTTTTTACTTCTTTTTGAAATGAATTTATTTTTAAATACTATAAAGTTAAGAGAGAAAAAAACCAAAAAAAAAAAATAAGAAGCTAATTAAATTAAGATTTCTATGAATGATGATGTAGTAAATGGAATCTATATACAGTTTGGTTAAATAAAATTATGCTTAATGTAAAGACCTAAATATGTAATAAAACAAATTTCTGTTGAAGTTGTAACTTTAACAGTAACGAAAGAAAAATCAAACGCATTTGAAAAGATAGTCTCAAAATGGATTATTTGGTGCTTAAACAAATCGTTAACGTGGTGTTAAATGACACTTTTTTTGGGATGGATAATGATTTAAATGAAATAAAAGTTGGTGTAAGAATATGGATGTTGATGTTGGTGTGGTTGGTAATAAAAAAAATAATTATTTACATAGAAAACTCAATACAAAAAGAAAAAGGAACTCAAAAATGATTGCAAAAAGTTGTTGATAAATCCCCTTAACGCCTTAAGGCTCAGTTAGCCGGGAGTAACAGTAACTTAACCTTACCGTAAAAAAGTAAGACCAATCTATTGCTTACAGATTGAGACGTAACTTCTTACTGCTAACTATAATCGTTCTTATTGCTTTACATACAATAAAATGAAGCAGCTGATTTGCAACGTTACTGTTACTCCCGGCTAACTGAGCCTTTAAAAACCCAAAAAAAACTTCAAACCTAAATAACAGCCGTTTCTTTTTCTAACATAAAATAAACAGCCAATTATGATGTTAGCCAATTATTTTTTTTAATAATTCTTACAATTCAGCCAATTGGATTTTTGTCTTTAATAGCCAATTTTTGTTAAAACATTTTTTTTTTTAAATTAAAAATGCTTTTACCCCTTTAGTTTATAGTTAAATAACATGTTTTTTTTCGATTTAAATAAAATCTATATAATTTACATGTTATTAAAACTACATATATATAAATTTAAAAAAAAAAAAAATAAATTTGTAAAAAATTTTGTTTCATAATTTACCTGTTAATTTACCAAATTCCTCTAAAATCTCCTCTTTGCCTTTTGATTTGGGTATATTGCCTACAAATAGGCGCAGGTTCGGTACACTTATATTTATTTTCAGGCACTTGCCAGGTTTTATTTCATGATTATCGAGCTGTAGAAGTGAGTGGGGAAATTTGTTTTCATTTAAAGGGATTTGTTTTTTTGTTGTTGTTTTAAATGGGATTTTGAAATAAATAATAAAATTAAAATAATATACAAATAATTAAACAAAAGAAAAAATAAATCAATTAAAAACCAATTGAATGAAATAATAAAAATGTTTTTTGTTTTAATTTTCGAAAATAATAAAAAATTTTATACATAAAAAAATGAACGATGAGTTTTTTTATTTTTTAAACAGTAAAAGAAGGAGAAATGAAAAAGTAGACAAATTAAAGGAAACAATACAAAAAAACACTACTTTTAATTAACAAAACAAAAACAAAATAAAAATAAAGTAATAATAAAAGTTTTTAAGAAATAAAAAAAAGGATTGAGGAATGAGTTGGTTAATAGATTCAATTTATTTTTATTAAAACTTTTTTAAAATGACTATTTCACATTTTGTTTTTAAACAAAAGCAAAATTTCAAATATTTTAGGTGTCTGGCCCAGTGTTGCCATTAGGATACGAAAGATACATTTTTCGTATCTTTTGATGACTTCAGTCAGGTACCATGTATAATCCTGACATTTTTCGTATCTTTTGAATCTGTACGCATTACATTTTGTACAGAAATAAAATATTTTAAAGTAATCATTTCGTTATGAATACTAAAAAGAACAGTGACAACTACGATCCACCGATGATAACTTGTGGTGCGAAGTTGTTCCGAGGAAATATGAACATATTTTTTATTTTCAGGAAATTTATATGAACTTTTCGATATAATCGCCAAAAATTAAGTTTTTGTGGGCACAAATTTAAGAGACTTTCTTAGTTAACATGATTGAGAGCAAGCGATTCATTAGATTCATTTTGAAAGTTTCACAATCAAGGGTTGTGAACAACCTCTTCACTGGGGATGTTGTTTTGATAACATCCAAAGATAGTTACATATAATTAATTTTAAAGTTTACTTTCTGTAGTTTTCATAAAAAATTAAAATGGATTTGAAATGCCTTTAAAAAAAATTTGTATGAAAATTTGGCCTTAAAACACATTTCAAATTTATTTTATTTTTTATGAACACGGCAGCTAATATTTATGACTTAAATTTCATTTCATCATTTTCTTTACAATATTCATTTAATATGAAATAAAAATATTTTGTAAATATTAATAAATTTTTTTTAAAAATAAATTTTAAAATTTTTTTCAAAATGTATCTTTTTGGGAAAAAGTGTCTCTTTTTAGAAACTAAAATGTATCTTTCTCGAAATTTCACTGGCAACACTGGTCTAACCATAAAATATTGCTCATTATGAAAAAAAATTAAGGACTTATTGTTAAAACTTCATATGCGAACAAAAAATTGTTTTGAGAAAATCGACTTTATAATCAAAAAGAAAAACAACCACAAGCCCATCAATTATTTTTTTTGAATAAAATTACGTCGTTTATAGTCCAAACTTTGCTTTAGTTTTCTTTTTGAAACAGTAGCGCGTTGTTCTTGAAAATATCACATTAATTTCAAGATCCACAGTACAAAACCGAAAAGCTTTTTCTAAAAAACTATTAACACCATTAAAAAAAAAAAACTACGAAAACTATACAAAGTGTGTTATAAGTTTATCGAAGTTTATTTTAAAAGACATTAAACAATATCAGTGAAAGTTTTTTCCAGCCAGTTCATTTTTCGCTTTGGATTGCGATTTTCGAAAAAAAAAACAGTATCAGGGGCGTGCTGGAAATCGGAAACGTAAAACGCAAGAATTTTAAAAGTCGGTTTATTAAAAATGTATTAAAAACAAATTCCAAATTCTTGCGTTTTACGTTTCCGCTTTCCAGCATACCCCTTGTATGATTTTGAGTAAAAATAAGCCTATTATGACCCGAACTTTACTCTATTATTATCTTTCTAAAACAGTAAAGCTTTGTTTTTAAAAACATGACATCAGTCTCAAAATTTACAGTATAAAACCGCAAAGCATTTTTTTTAAAAAAACTTTTTAATTTTTCGAATTTTTCGAAGTTCATTTTTAAAGACTTTAAACAATATCAATGAAATAATGTCGCTTTGTGTCATATTTATAACTTGAAAATGATTTGTCGAAATCAGTTTTCAAAGAAAATTGCTATCATAAACTTTTTTTTATTTCCACGGATAATTTTTTGACTAACTCTATGAAGTCATATCGCCAAAATTTTAAACAGTTTCTTTTTATCTCATCCAAACGTCATCGATGGACCTAAGCCTTCGTATAGGAAGGTGAAGAACTTCTAGAATCCGCTTTAGAGTTTATTGGTGTCAACCAGTAAAACGCATGAGTTTTTTTTTTGTACTGCACTTGCCACCTCTGAGTTATTTTTTCTGGTTCTCCACCAGACGAAACACTTTAAAATTTTAAGGATATTAATAATTGCATATAGTTAGTGCTAGAACTGCAAAAACTGTAACTTGGTATGTTACGCCTCGGTACAGTTAGCCAATGCGAGGTGCATCATAAAGCGCACGAAAAGCAAACAAACAAATACGACCTGTTTGTCTTCAAAAGATAACAGTTAATACGCTCGAGCTGCTTTCTCGCCCAGATCAGTTTAACAAATGTTAAATTAGGTTTTTACTTTTTAGTCCGAAAAATATATATAATAAAAAAAAAAAAAATCGAACTTAAAAATTTTAACCCAATTATGGCATTCGATGAATTGATCGAGATTTCTATTAAAATTGTATTGTTTTCAGGTTTACTAAGCCTAGTTTAACTGCCTTAGTAACAAGTCAACATTGATTTTGAAATACTAATTTTTTAATGACCCCTATTCTGCGTTTCGATTCGGATCGAAATTTTCTCCGTTTTTGGCAACTTTGGTATTCTGTGCCCATATTCTGTAACTACCGCGTTGAAAAACTTTTCGATTGAAATGTGAGAACTGAAACAAAAATACCATAAATTGAAACAAACATGTTTTTCTCACTAAACTGTTACTGTATCATTTTTGGTGTGTAATAGCTGTAACGTAAGGAAATTACTCGCCAAAAATGTTTCAGTAACAGTTAAGTGAGAAAAACATGTTTGTTTCAACTTATGGTATTTTTGTTTCATTTCTCACATTTCAATCGAAAAGTTTCTCAACGCGGGAGTTACAGAACATTGGCACAAAACACCAAAGTTGCCAAAAACGGAGAAAATTTCGATCCGAATCGAAACGCAGAATAGGGGTGAATATTTGCTAAAAAAAAAAACTAAAGTCAACTGACAGCAAAAGATTTTGAAAAATCAACTCTCGGGAAAGGAGGTTATTATGTTCATGATTATATTAAGAAATCAAACAATACAACACAAAAAATAAATTAGTAAATTAAAAACTAAATTAAAAGTTAGTAATTTTACGGCCAACTTCACCAAGTTCAGTTATATTTAACTATAAGTTATCACTGTCAAAAACGTGTTGTTAACTGGAAGTTAAAGTAATAGTAAATTTAAACTAAACTTGGTGAAATTGGTCGTTAAAGGTTTTTGAAATTACCCATGAAAAAATTTTGAATTTTTTTAATATTTTTTATCTTTCGAAATTTTTGCTTTGGCCAAATTGCTGCAATTCCAAAAATGATTTTTAATTTTTAATAAATAATAGAAAAGGGAAGTTGTGTTAGAAATCTAATAATGGATGATGATGTTAAGTTTTTTTTTTTATTTTTTTTTGTAAATACAAAAAGTCATGCTCGCAATTTGTAGAAAATAAAACCAGACAATGATGAGAAAATGAGAAATTCAAATGAATTTTTTTTTTCAAATAAACTAAAAAAAACTTTACTACTAGAAGAAAAGAGAAAAAATTGCTAAAAACTAAAGAAATTTTTGGAAGACTAGATGTTCATTATGAGTTTTTTGCTTTTGGTGGAACAGTCATATAGATTTGAAATTTTGTAGCCGAAAGTTAAAAAAGGCATGCAAGATAAAGATAAGCCGTTCTACACTTTTTGTTTATAAAATTACAAGTCATGACTGTTTTTTTTTTTTACAAAAAAGTCATAAATCCAGTTAGTCATATGAAGGTATATAAAACGTATGGGGTGGTGAACAGCGTTGTTTTTCTTTATTTGGTTTCAAAGATAAATTTTCGTTTTGTAATGCAAAGAGGAGAAAGAGAGTAATTTTTTATTTTTTTAAATATCCTTGTAGACTTTTCTAGAATAAATATAAAAATAAATTTAGAATTTTGTTTGTTAAAGTATATAGTAGACCAAAGAAAGTTTTGTGTTTTTTTTTTTTTTTTTTGGTATTTTGGATAATAAATGACCTAAAACGGCTGCCAAACACGTGATAAAAGATTATATAGGTTTTTTTTAATTTATTGTCGTTGGTATGGTTTTATGCATTTTAGGAAAAAAAGGAGAAATAAATATATGTACTTACAAACTAATTGTAAAGTTATAAAACAATACAGTAACAAACTACACTTAAAAACTAACTTTTTCTTTAGATGTTTTCTTGTACTTTTTTTGTCAGGTAAAGAGTTTTAAAACTAAAAAAGGAGCAGGAAGGTTTAAAATAAAATGCAAGTAACAGAGGCTAAAAGGTTTTTAAGGGTAGACTTTTTTTAAAGTATTTTGGAAGGCCAGGAGGTATTTTTTTCAAGAGACTTCTTTTCAAACCGCAAAATTTAGTTTAAACCAAAAGTTTTTTTTAACCTGATTGTTTTTTTTTTAACATAAGAGATTTATTCCTTTTTAAAGCGAAAAATATTTAAGTCTAACAGTTTGTAATTTGCTATTTTGGAAAAACTTTTAAGTAATTCATAAAAAGTTTCATTTGAAATCAAACTTCATGCAAAAAGGCAAAGTCAAGTAATTTACTAAAAATAAATACCATAAACTAAAACTATTGTTAAAAAGAAAGATTACAGCAAATATTTGTTTCTATAAATACAGCTTAAGTGCTATAAATTTGTATAATAAGACATTAACAAAAAAAAAAAAAAAAAAAAAAATAGTATATAATATAGCAGATTTAAAAAAACAAGCTTGGAAACTAATAAAATGTATCAAAATTAAAAAGGAAAATAAATCCTTTTTATAAAGGTTCAAATATATAGGTAGACTATTTTAAAGCGAAACAGTAGAACACGTTTATAAAGCACACAGGGAGGGGGTTTATGTTGTATGTTTATAGCAAACACTTTTGCCGATCCCATTAAGAGTTTTTAAAAATTTTTAAATTTAGATAAAGCGAACTACATTTTAAGGAAACTTAATTCGGTTGAAATCTCAAGGGCCAACCAGAATGTGAATAATGTGGCTTAAGCAACTGAGCAAATACATGTAAATCATATGTGTAAAACATTTAAGAGCATTTAAGAGGTTTTTTGTTTTCTTTTTGACAGTAGCTTAAGTTTGTTTATGCACATTCTGGTTGGGCCTTTAGAGTTCTTTATAAACATGTTCTACTGTAATATGATAAAAGATAAAACCAATCGTTCTTCTATTAAAAAAAGCCTAAAAACGGATTTTTTTTTTTTTTTTGTTCAAGCCAAAGCTGTTTTTTTTTATAATTTTTACCTAAAATATCAATTAGTTTTTGTTTTGTTTGTACATTATTATTATTAATAGTATTGTTAACAAGAAATTAATTAAAAAAAAATAAATAATAAAGCCAAGTAGAGTAATAGAATTAGAAAAAAAAAATTGTAAAATAAAAAATACCTGTTTGACGGCATTAGAGGCGGCTTCTCTTGTGGTAAAAGTAACAAATGCATAACCACGATTTGTACCAGTCATAGGATCCATCATTAATCGTAAATCCCAAATGGTGCCACAATTTTCAAACAGGGGTATTAATTCATCCTCAAACATATCTTTGGGTATTTTCCCACAAAATACCTCGCAACCATTACCCGGTACCGGACCATCCCAATTGGGAGGTGGTCCACCATATTTGCGCTGGCCTTTAATTCAAAACACACAAAACATTAATATAATTATTTTTACAAATAAAATGAAATTTATCTATGTGTATGAGGGGGAGAAAAGCTACTTACCCGTGGTCACATCTAAAGTGTAACCGGTACGTTCTAATATTTTTTTGATTTTTTCCTCATCTGGTCCTTTAACTTGCACTGTGGTTGCTGGTGTTGGCACACCTTGTTGACTGGCTCGACTTTTTTGTCGATAGGTTTTCATAACCCCACATAAATACGCAGATTTATTCGATACATGTTCCAAATTTGATTCAAGGAACTGACTTAAAACATTCAAGGCACCATCAACCGGAAACTCTTTAAGCGCATCCAGTGCGCGTTCATCTAATTCTACGTGGGCGAGTTTTCCTGTTTTATATATATCATCTAGTTTACCGGCAACCTAAAAAAAACGAAAGAAATTTTAAATAATAATGAAATTATAAAGAAATAAGAAATATGTACTTAAAAGAAATGGTTAAATTATTCCTCTATCAAGAAGCCACAACCATATTATAGTTGCCTCTAATTATGTTATAGCTTAATATGATTCTAATTTGCTTACCACGAATAATTGTTTGGTTTTAAATTAACTAGGTATAATATTTTCCCCTTTTCCAAGAGCAACATGCTATGATTAAAAACAACCATGGTATTGTAAGTGTTAAACATATTCTTGTTATTATTAACCATATCATATTCGGATCATAAGGTAATGACTGCTTGATGGAGGAATAATTTAACTAAAGGGTCCGCCAAATAACTTTTTTTTTTTTGAAAATGCTATAAAAAAAACTACTGAATATTTTCTCAAATTTCTTTTTTTATTTGAAAGTACAATCCTTCCGGTTAATAATGGAAAATAATTTCATTAAAATGGCTGCCTCGGCTGGCCATGCAGTAGCCTACACGATCGGTCCAATTTTTAAGCACATTATAGATATTGTGCAGTTGTATTTCACCAATGGCTTCACGAATATTGTCCTTTAAAGCGTCAATTGTCTCTGGCTTGTCGGCGTAACACTTATCTTTGACGGCACCCCACAAATAATAATCCAACGGTGTCAAATCACAGCTCCGAGGTGGCCAAATGACATCATCTCTGCGGCTGATAATGCGATCTTCAAAAACAGGGCGCAAAACATTGAGTGTAGCTTCGGCTGTGTGGCACGTAGCGCCGTCCTGTTGAAACCAAATGTTGCCAATATCCTCCTCTTCAATTTTTGTGAACGATCGCCATTGACTGTAACGGCCACTCCTTGCTCATTTTCGAAGAAAAATGGCCCAATTATGCCTCTGGACCAAAATCCGCACCAAACAGTGACTCGTTTTGGGTGCATCGGCTTTTCAATGTATGCGCGCGGGTTTTCTGTGCCCCAAATGCGACAATTTTGCTTGTTTACATACCCGGAGCTGACGATGCTCCTCTTCTTCCAAAATCCGTACGCAATTTTCGCACACATTCTGCAACATTACCATGATTTTCAAAGTAATGTCGCAATATTTCCCAGCGTTGTTCAAGCGTATACACAACCATATTCGTTCAGCGGAAGGATAAAACTAATTATCTGTCAAATCAGACAGAGCTAAGTGTTACCATTCACGAAATAGGCACTAGTTGAAAAAAAACGTTAGATGGCGGACCCGTTATAACATAGTTGCCGTTGAAAAAATGTGGTCAAATTAACCATAAAAGATTTTTGACCGCATTATGTTATTACTTACTTTTTTATCTAAGCCATATTCCAAGAGTTTTGGATAATCTTCTGTTCTTTCACCATCGCCTCGATCTTCTGATTTTTGATTGATGTCATCTACCAGTTCGCCATTGCCTTCCGCCATTTCTGCAAGAACATTTTTAAGAAGAAAAATAAAATTTAATATTCAAATTTTAATAAAGATTAAAATTAATTTAAAAACCTACATACTAAAAAGAAATAACAAAAAAATTAAAACTAAATTCAACCGCCACAAAAGGGTGAGTGAACTTTTCTGTAAACAAGCCAAAACTAAAATACATAAAAATTTACGCAAAGTTTTTTTTTTCGTTTTGCAAAAAAACGAAAATTCGCCAAAAACATTAAAAATAACAACAAAAAAATGGCAAACAAATCTTTCGCACGCCTTCTTCTTTAAAATTTACGCACTTTTACACACAAACAAAAATAATAAAAAAAAAAAAATGTTTAACAATATCAAAAAATTTGTTTACCTTGAAAAGTTCAATGAACGCACATTTTTATTAGTTTGAAAAATACAAAACAACAACAAAATTATCTATTACAACAACTTTTTGCAAGCCCAAATAAACGAACGAACTTAACAATAAGCAACAACAAAATTTCAAGAGAATCCAACAAAAAAGTGCGTAACCACCAAAAATTTAATCAAACATTTCTAAGCCAAAACGGCTACTGTAAACCCTATTCCATATAATTTAGGCAGTGTGTAACATTTGTCATAGCAAGTCTTAATACACCTCCTCTTTTTTCTAACATATTTGCGATGGCAGATTTTATACAAAACGTCTAGCATTTGTTTTGAGAGTTTAATGAACCTAGTGCTCCAAGTGTTGATTTTTTTGATGCTAACAAAATGATCAAAACAAAAAAAATAAGCAGCAATGTTGCCGCAACAATATCATTAACAACATAAAGTGCGTTAAGCAAGTGTATATAAACTTGTTTATTGCTCTGTGCGTAACAGTAATCGTTAGATATGAAACAACGTCTGTTTGGGTTTTGTCTTTTATTTTGTTTTCATAATAAATACTACAAACAAGTCAAGAAAGCGAGTTTTAAAAAAAACATTGTAAAAGTGAAATTAGACCGGCAATTTTTTTTAAAGAATGTTTGCAAATAAACACAAATTTAGAAAAAAATATGTACCTACCTAAAAATAGGGAAGAAAAACATTCGGAAGCAAAAAATTAGTTTAATAATATTTGTATTCTCGTTGGTGTTGTACGTGCGTTTATTATTACTAGGATCGCCCGGTGGTCAAAATTCGACCACTTGACATTTACTTTTGAGAGAACCTGTGAGCTATATAATAAAAACGTACACATTTTAACTCATTAGCGCCCAATAATCCCATTTGGGAACATTCACAAATAATTAAATAAATAATAATTGAAAAAAATGGAATATGTAAATAAAATTTTATTTTTCGAAAATAGCTAACAATCTCAAAAAATTTTGTTATTCGTGCTTAATTCCCAGTTTTTATTATTGATAAAAACACTTGAAATTTATTGTTGATGGGATAAGCTATTCCTATGCGCATTTCACTGGTTGCTTAGGTGATGATCTGGCCTAAGCAACCAGTGAAATGCGCATAGGAATAGCTTATCCCATCAACAATAAATTTCAAGTGTTTTTATCAATAATAAAAACTGGGAATTAAGCACGAATAACAAAATCTTTTGAAATTAAAATTTTGTATTCCCAAAAATTGAAATTACTTTTTGATAATAGCTAACAATCTATAAAATAAAAATTGGGCGCTAATGGGTTAAGAGGACGGCAAAGTGCAGCACTATTCACCTATATTTGTACGTGTGTCTTCAAGATAAATTAAAACGCTTTTCAAACACTAATTCCAAAAATTAAAAAAAAGTATTGTGCATATCCCTGCATTAAATATAAATATAAGATTTTCATGAAATGTTATCAAAGTAAAAAATAGAAACACAAATCTTCGTTAAAAGTCATTAAAAAAGGTTTCCGACTTTTATTTTCTTAAACGACGTTTTTGAGCGACTTTATTTTTCAAAATGTCTAACAGTAACCCTAACAGTGCGTGTGTTTGCAAGCATTTTTTAAAACGCTTTTTAAACTCTTTAATCCCGAAAACTTAGAATCTTGTGCATATCTACACAAAAATACCTTTAAAACGATATATGTATGTTTCATTAAAATCGGTGGACGATAAGATACTTAAAAATCAAAAAAAAAAAAAAAAAATTGTTCCCGTATTTATATATTAAGATTATGTATACGCTTAGGTGCGTGTGTGTGAGCAAGTTACAGTGTTATAATTTTCTTGTAATTTCGTATTAAATTGAATGATCTTTTGAACGAGTAGAGATATACAAATGACGTTATACTTGGGGAATTGACAAGGTGTGCTATCAAGTTATATTGTCATAATATCCTAAAATTTTATAATAGTTTAAAAAAGTCCAATTGTAGGGGAATGTAAGAAAAGATAAACTTACTGTTTGTTGTTGGTGTTTTGTTTAAGCTTTGATATTGTTACAAGCAAGACTTCGAGAGGTTATAATTCTTATTCGCTTTAAGGTTTTATCTGTATAATATTTTTAGCTTTTCGAAAATCTTTGTAAAAGGTTTCCTGATGATCTGGCCTAAACAACCAGTGAAATGCGCATAGAAGCTAGCTTTCCCTCGACAATTAATTTCAGTGTATTTATCAAATATGAAAAATAGGGAACTTAGCAAGCCATACATAAATCTTATTAATAATAAGTTTTGTATTCAAAAAAATAACTTTAATAAAAACATTATTGTTTTGTTTTTTGTACAAAAAAAGTCCTAAAATAATAAGACATTTTATGCTGTGTTTATTGTTTAGTCATAACTACTCAGTAGAAATCTCATTTATGAAGGTTGCTCACAGCACTTACATATATTTTTTTCTTGTTATTGTTTTAAGGCATATGACTTTATGACTACCGTTTGAATCCCCCAACTGTTTTTATCGCTTATATGTGTTTCATCACTTGCACGTCTTTTGGTGATTTTAAACAAGAAACTCATTTATGAAAGTATGTACATTTGTTCATATAAAAACTCGCTTCATTCCCATACAGTGCTTTAAGAAATCGCTTAGTTTCTCAGCATCATGAATAAAGCTTAATAAATAAAAAAGTTGTAAACGTTTTTTGTTTGTTTTGTAATTAGCTCACGTTTGTAACGATGCGTACAGAACAATTATTTTTAACCTTCCTATCCTCCTGCTAAAATATGAAACACGTATACTCACTGCCAGTCTATTAGACCGATGTTTTCAAAGCCAACAAAACTTATATAAGTTAAAAAAAATGTATACTAAATAGGTATAAAACCCTATTTACTTTAAGAAATGTGTGTTTTTAGTAATATGCATAAACAAAAGTTTTAGAGAAAATAACTTTTTATTGATGGCTAATTTCAGTCTTTGTGACATATGGTTAAATTCTTTAGAGATTAAACAATATACATAATGTTAAAATATAAATAGGTTGCAATTTATATTTTAACATCGCTCATTTGCTGCAACATCGTGGTAACTCAAAAATATAAGTTATACATAAAAAAAAATTAATAACGCATCTGGTAACACGCAATACCTTTTATGTTTTCAAATTTTTAAGGACAAGAAGGAGTTCAACTTTAAAGCTTCGTTCACAATAGGCAGCAACATTTTCACTGTCGTTCATAAAAGGGTAACAATTTTTTTCGCGACCACACACATTTTAAATAAAGAAACCGTTTGCAAATTTTGCCCAGAACAATATTACGTATTTATTATTATTTGTTGGAACATTATGTTCTTTATGCTTAAAGTTTTCAATTTTGTATACATATTGCTTTAATAAATATAATTTTTAGTTTAAATTGTTTTATAGACAAAATCTTGTTGTTGTTGTTGTTGTTGCTTTAATAAGTAAATTAATAATATATTCCACCTAAAACATTTGTCAAACAAAAATACACAAAAAGTATCAAAAAAATAGGTCACTATAACGCGAAAATAAACGAAATTATGTCAATCATATGGTGGTGGTTTATTTTTGTTGTGTAGGGGGATTTTTTTTTCCACAAATTATAAAAAAATAAAAGAAACAACAACTTAATAGTGAGTTAAAAATAGTTTAACATTCTCACTCACACCACAACCCCGCACACTTCTTCCCTCTTTCCATAATGAAATAAATTTCCATTTTTTCTCATTTGCAGGTTATTCTTTTCACGTTTGTTGTTGCTGTAGTTTTTATTGTCTGTGTCAGTATTGCCCCTTTGTGGGTAATTACCCACATTGGGTGTAATTTTAACTGCCATGTGTAGAGATTGGGTAATTTATTTTATGTGTAGATCAGGGCCCAGTTTCTCAAAACTACTACTTACAAATCTACAATTAAAATATGTACGTTAAAAACAGCAACAAATTCATAATTTTTGTTTCAAAAATATTTAACTTGTAGATTTGTAACTTGTAGTTTTGAGAAAGAGGGCCCAGTAGTGGGATTCTGTAACATCACAAAATCTCGCAGACTGCACGAGGTAAATTTTATATTCATACAATTTTTTTTACTGAAATGATAGGTTTTGAAAGAAACAAGAACTGTCAAGAGTGTATTTCTTTGAATTCTTATACCCTCGCAACACTGTTTAAATTGTGCGACGAACAGTAACGCATAGCATTTGTCATTGTGGTTGTACACTTACGTTTTGTACACACATTTGACTTATGTTGTGTGTTTGATTAAACATTTATGCATGCCGTTATTAGAAACTTATATATGTACATCTAAAGCTGTACGAAGCAAGAAAACTTTCATAGTGTGAACCTACACAAAAGAGAAGAACACAAAAAACTAATTTAAAGGCGATCAATATTAGTCATAATATTTAGAATCATATAGAAACTTAAAATTAATGAACAATATAAGAAAAAAAATCTTAAGATAATGAGTTCTACTTGCACACTTAAGCTTCGTACAGACGATGGTCAGATAGTACAATGTTGTAATTTTTCTGACAATGGTGCAATTGTCAGATGCATTAAATTAACACATTTGCCAAATGAAAATAGCGTACAATGTTCACACAGTTGCAAGACATTTTTAGTCAATTTTAATGACAACATTGTAAGATCTGCCTATATGATTCTAAATATTATGACTAATATTGATCGCCTTTAAATTAGTTTTTTGTGTGCTTCTCTTTTGTGTAGGTTCACACTATGAAAGTTTTCTTACTGAAAGTCTGAAGGCCTTGCTTAACCAACTGTCAAAAATTAATAAAAAGTGTCCTAAATCCATTTAAAAAACAACGGAATGTGCGGAATGTGCGATCAGTTTCGCACTTACTAAAGGAAATGGCAGTTTAATAAAACTTAACAAAAAGTTTCCTTAAGTTCAATATGGTTAGATTCATATGATTTACATACATTTTTTATTAACTAAATCGTTGATATGCTATCAAGTGTAATTTAATTTAACTCAGGTAATTTTGCTTTACCTGAAGTCTTATTTAGAATTTTGCTGGTGGTAACACTGGTTTATTGCCATATTTTGTATGAGCACAAACAAGAAGAGCAGTTATGCTCGTTTTTGTTTTTATTTTTTTGTTAAAATTTTTATTTTTTTGGTTAAATTTTTGCAAATACATATGTATTTAAAAAAAAAAAAAAACAAAACTAATAAAGTGTAATAATTTAGATTACTTAATTAAAACAACAACAATTCAACAATTTACAGATAGATTTTGTGCAAAAAAAAAAAAAATTATTTATTATTAATGAGTTCAAGTGTTAATACTTTTTTGATGTGTTCACACTCTCAATAGTTTTGGCCCTCTTCTCTTTTTTATTTTAAAATTCTCTACTTTATTTTTAGTGTTGCTGTTAAAAAAAAAATATATATTTATATTTTTTTTT
Organism: Pollenia griseotomentosa; assembly: GCA_963931875.1. NCBI lineage: Eukaryota > Metazoa > Arthropoda > Insecta > Diptera > Polleniidae > Pollenia > Pollenia griseotomentosa. The sequence continues at coordinate 110,271,782 of OZ007560.1, forward strand.
TTCGTTATTGTTATTTTTTTTTTAATTTTTATTTGTTTGACATTGAAATTTTTTTCTTTTTAAATGTTTGTATGTATGTGTAGTATGAGTGTTGTATGTAGTAGATTTGTGTATATCATTAGTTTTTAGAAAAGAAATTATAGAATTGCTAAAATAACAACAAATTCTATAGTGTTGTAGGTATTAATCATTAAAAGTAAACATTTTTTTCTGTTGTTGCTTTAAACAAATGTTTGCAAAAAAAAAACCGAATGTGTGAAATAAAATAAAAAATTATTAATACATACAAATATTGTTTACACAATTTTTTTTTTTTATTGTTTCAAATTTAATTCTGTTTCAAATTAATCTAAAATTCTTTTGTTTTCAAGCAAAAACATATACAAATAAAATGCAATTCACATTAGAGAAAAAAAGGTAATTAGATCACAATTCTAAGTCATATTGCCTAAAATACGCGACCGCGTCGATAAGTCCGCGACTTTCTGAATTTCCAACGCTGCTCCCGTTAACAGGCATCTGTCAGCTGACTCCTGTTAAAAATGTTACCCAGTGGTACAGCGTGCTAGCTCTGTACGTGTATATTCGCTAGCCCTTTAAGAACTGCCGCTAGTCCCATCACAATCTACCTCACATGCTTTTGAGTGGCAAATTTAACATGGTGATGTCATTGGAGGTGACAATTGACCCCTCTCTTGTTTTAGATAGCGAAACGTGGGTACATATTTTAACATGTCAACACAAGATATTGGTGACCAGGGAAAGATGTAGGTATGATTTGAATGCCAAATCAGTAGTCACTAGTATAAATTGAGTAAAAAAGTAAACTATTTCGCCTGTCATTGGTGGCGACTGACTCAGATTTAATTTGTGTTTGACAGCCGTGATAGAAGACTCCCTCATGTTTTTGAAATTTGGACAAAGTGAATTTCGTGTGCCTTTAAGCATGGCAAAATCTATTAGCTAGACTACGAATTTCTCCCTCATTCAACTTATTCTCTGGATTTGTTAGTGAGTAGTTTTTTTTTTTTTTTGTTTCCAAACCTGAAGAAATGGCATGGCAAAAACAGATTTGACTTGACACACAAAAACCTATTTTGATGACCTGAAAAATTTTATTTTTTTGAAAGTGATAACAAATTTAGAGAAACGTTGGACAAAGAGTATCGCGTTCCAAGGAAACTACGTTACTTATTAACCCTCGCTCGTAATAAAGAAAAGTTAGAGAGAAAGAAAGTGTATCAAACGAGTTAATAGTAGTTTGAATTGCTTATTTCTGACACATTTAATGAACAAATGTTAAAATTTTTTTTAACTGTTTAAGCTTCGTTCACAATCAAAAAAACATTTTCACTTGGTGTTCATAATAGAGCAACAATTTCTTTTGCAACCTTACACCTTTTGCATTAAGAAACCGTTTGCAAATTTGAGCCACAACAGTATTACGCATTTATTATTATTTTTTACAACATTTTGTTAAAATTTTCATTCAAAACTAAATAAAATTATTTTAAACGTCAGAAACAATTTCATACAAATTGTTGCTGAAGTTCTAGTTGACTTAACTTTAGTCACATTTTTAAAAAAATTTTAGTTACATTTTTGCTCTAAAAATGAAAGGAAAATATATGAAATACTTTGGGAAGAAAAAAGATAGAAGAGAAAACGAAATTGCTTCTCTGATTGTGAACGAAGCTTTAAACAGTTTTTTGCAAGCAAAAATTTTTTTTATTACGGTTTTCAAATACATACATATGTATATATATATATATATATATATATATATACCTATATAGGTAAAAATTTACAAATAAGCTGTCAAAAATACTGTTAAAATTTGTATAATCGACTTTGATCTGTCAATCAAATTGGAATAAAATTATGACCTTTTTAAAAATGATTTAAAAAAAATTTAAGTTATTAAAAGTTTTAATTCGAATCGAAAACTTTCATTTGATATTTATGATTTCAACTTTATTAACTTATTTGCTTCTTTTTTGTGACAAAGCTATCCCGCTCTCATCTGCCAATTAATTATTTGCCGTTTATTTGCCTTACAGATAAATCCAATCAGCTGACTCTCAACTTAAACATGTATTTTGAGAGGTGCTGTCAACAGAAAATAATGTAATTGTCGTTATATTAAGCAAACCAAAATCGTTTGCGGTGAGTTTACCCGTCTAGTAAATTTAGGTCGAGATTTAGTAACAGGCTGTTTTTTGATACATTAAGAAAACGGCCATTAGACGATTTGAATATTTTCTTCATACAATAATAAGAACTAGCGTATAAGTAATATTAAAAAAACTCTTATACGCAATGTGTAACAGAAAAAACAACAATATGTATAAACAATTTTATTAACTAAAGGGAGAAGTACATAGCACGCGTTTGTTCGTTGACGTGGGTCGTGCGTTTAAAAACTTTAGCGCATGAAAAATTGCAAGTTACACAACGCGCGTTACAAAAGCCATTTCTGTCATCTGTTTTTTGTACATGGAAAACAGTTTCGAAGACATATCAAGATTTATATTGTATGTTCTTTAACCTCTTCAATAAGTTTTTCTTTCATGATTTACAAATTTGTTAAATTATTATTTTGTATTGTCAGCTGATTACTTGTCAAAAATACACAACGCGTTAAAAAGTTCAAAGTTAACCAACTTTCTGTAACTAGTTCTATGAAAAAACACTAGTTTAACTTTTTTTGACAGTAGTCTACGGAGCGCGCGCGCATTAACGCGTGATATGTTCTACCTTTATAGTCTGCGAATATCGTTGCTAAATTATCTTACACCAATAATTTTTAAAATTTCAGTTTCAAGTTTTTTATATATTTCTTCGATATTAAAGCTTCATTCACAATAGGCAGCAACATTTTCACTGCTGTTCACAATAGAGAAACAATTTTTTTTCCAACAACACACATTTGCAATTAAGAAACCGTTTGCAAATTTTTCCCACAACAAAATGATGTATTTATTATTATTTTTAAAACATTAATAGCAAGTAAAAGTGTTATATTCTGCTATGCGGAATCTTACAAGCCCTTCACCATGGTGTGATAATAACAGGAAGTTATATAAATACCGTTCTTTAGATATAAATAAATTAACTTTGTGCCACGCCAACTTGTCCAATGCCGCACACATGCTTGTTCCTAATTTGGAAACTTTGAATCTTGCCGCTCTCCATATATAAAGAAATCTTTAATATCATTGTATGGGAAGTGCTTCGCCCACTTGTCCAATCTCGCCCAAATTTTGTCGGATATTCTTTATTGATGACCAAGAGATTGTATCTAATGCGGAAAATATAGCCCTTGCCATTCTGCGGATATAATGTCTTTGTACGGAAGGTGCCACGCCCACTTCTCTAATCCCGCCTATATTTTCAGAGAAGTTGTGTATTAATACCCCGGCTATGTGTACCAATTTTGGACAACTTTTCTCTTAAGGTTTTTGGATATAAAAAAACTATTTTGTGACACGCCCACTCCTCCAGTCCCGCCTACATTTTGTGGGATGTTGTGTATTTGTAACCTTATTTGGAAACTTTGGCATTTTTAGTTCTACAGATGTACAGAAGTTTATAATGTGGGAAGTGCCACGCCCACTTTTGTAATACTGCCCATTTTTTTAGAGAGAATGTGTTTCGTTGCTCTTGCTGTTCTCCAGATATACAAAAACAGATCAATATTTAGATATTACAAACGGAATGACAAAATTATTTAGCTTCAGTGAAGGGTGAATGGGGGTTAATTTTACAAAACAACCTCCTATGAGGTTTGAAACTCGTGCGAGTATCAGAACATAACTAAATATCTTTAGTATCTCAAAGTTTTCAAATGATTGCTACAAAAAAGTTGGGTTATTTTTTTTAAGTTTAATGACAAATTTTGAATAGATATTTTAATCACATTTTTGTAACGCAATTTTACAAAATTATATATAATTGAATATATTTTCGACAAATTTAATTAAAAATTTCTATTTTATTTCACCTAACTAAGCCAATTTCGTTAAATTATATAGCAATAGATAAATGTATACGATAAGACAGAAAATATTTGTTAGGTTTATTTAAATTCTAAACATTCTACAAGCTTTTTTTATTATTTATACTATTAATAGAATTTGTTTAACACAAAGTTTTATTTTTTTTTTATTCAACAAACATTAAATTAAATTTGTTAATTTAAAAACTTAAAACAATTTTTTTTTTTGCAAAACTTCATACAAATTTACATATTTTTGGCAGCAAACAGGAAAATAATGTTAAAAAAAAGTACGTGACACAATGGCATAAAGTAAAGTAAAATACATCAAAAAAAAAAAAAAAAGGAGAAGGCAACCGAAAGCTGGGAGGTTTGGAAATAAAATAAAAACTAATTTATGCATACTTCCGTTTAAATAGTTTTGCTGGAAAGCAACCAAAAAAAAAAAAAAATTAAAAAAAAACAATACAATGTACAATGAAATAAAAAAAAAAAACAGCAACAAAAACTTTATTTAATAGTAACAAACGAATTTATGGCAACTGCAACATGATGCAGTATTTTTTGGTTGGCGTTGAACTACAAATTTATACAAAAAAATACGAAATGATATGGTTGAAGGCAAAAAAAAAAGTACATACATATATCTAGAATGTATAGAAGTATTTATTGTGGCATAACAAATATTTACTAAAGTGTTTGCCAAAAAAAATATTACACATACTCGAAAAAAATACACATTCAAGCACACACTGAACATTTATTCTAAAATCTACTGCAAAAGTTTACAATATTTTGGAATGATAAAAGCAAGAAGCTTAAAGGAATAAAAGCATTTATAACGCTTGGATCTACTTTCAAAGAGAAACTTAAAAAGCCTTTAAAGTTGACAAAATTTCAATATAAATATCTTTGTAAAGCCCCTTTCAAACTATTCTACAAGAATTAAGATTTTTGCTCTCACAAAATTGATTGAAAACAAAAAATTCTTTTCAAAACAACAACTCTCGATTACCAACAACAACCTTTTAATTAAATTCTCCATTTAATTGTAAATAAAACTGTACCATTGTTTCGCACGAGTACGCAAATCGTAATACACAGTACAAATCGTTCGAATTCGTTAGTTATTTCTTTCGAAAAGAAATACGCAGTAGCCCCCCCTGATGCTGGCTGTAAATTATTCAATAACTTTTTTTTGCTCTTTCATCAAGGGTCGGTGGATATCATAACTTTCTCGTCTGTGTACCGTATTTAATTAGTTTTTACAACATGTATGGGTAATTTATTTTAAATTGAAAAAAAATCACATAAAATGCATACCTATACCTTTTTAAAAAAAAAAAAAAAAAAAAAAAAAAAAAAAAAAAAAACATGAAAATTTGTGAAAAAAAAATTCAATTTTCCATCTCTGATTTTCTTCTAGAGCTTCTATAAAACTCAACTCTGATAACATAAAATAACTTATCGTTAAAAAAAATTTATGTATTTTGTGTGAAATTTCATTACAAATTGTTTATTATAAATTTTGAATTTATCTAATAGTGTAAAATGGCCTTAACCAATTTTGGCACTCTTTTAAATTTAGATTTTCAAAATTTTTATCTAACATTTTTATTGCGGTAAATAAAAAAAATAAATACTGGCACTGTGGCAATGTCTCCTTTACGAACCATAAATAATAACAACAACTATGTACATATATTTAGCAACAACAATCATAATACACAATACTATAGCAATAGCAGTTTAACAGTAACAGCCAATAATAATAAACCCACTGCAGTTTCTTGTCAAAATAATCATAAACTTTTTTTTCTGTTTTGTGTTGTAAATGTGTTATTTAAATAACAAAAAAATCGTTTATTAAAATAAAAATAAACAAAATCTTTAAACTTTTTCTTTGTTTTTAATTTCTATGCAACACGCAATTGTAGACGCTGTCGTTGTTACATATTTGTAGTCTCGGCATTATCGTTAAGAAAAATACTTAAAATAAATATATAACAACAATTTGTTGTTATTATTGCCTTATTACAATAGAAACACAACACAAGTGCTATTAATTTTTCCTATAAAATTTACATGCATGTTTTTAGGGTTCACATGGGTTAAAGACTTGGTGGTTGTAGTCAAAATAGGAAATAAAAAAAAACAATAAAAAACAACATTTTTATAGTTTAACGAGAAATTAAAGAAAATAGAAAACAAAAACGATTTTTTTTTAGTTTAAACAAGACCAAATTTGTTAAATTTTTTAATTTTTATACACAAAACAAATATTTTACCTAAAGCTTGATATATAAATTTAAACAGAAAGTTCGTAAGGAATGCTATCTCATTATAAACAGGATCGGTGAGCTTATTCATTAACAAGACTGCTCAGCTTACATTATCTTATAGACAAGTGATATTATCGAAAGGGTTAAGTTTTCATTACACAACAGTTTTTAATAAGCCTTTTATAATAGTAATCACAACACTTTTCTAAGCTTAACGCTTATGTTACTAAGCTTGCTACAAGTTCTTTCTAAATCGTTTTGGTTTGATGGGAAGCCAGCACTGTAGCTTATGGCAGACAAATGTAACATATTTGGCAACGTGTGTGGGTACACTCAAAGGCAAAACAGAAGAAAAAAAATGTCGCACATTTAAAAAAATTTAAACATGTATACCGGCCGAGAACTGTCAGAGAAAATAAGTTTGGCCCCGATTGAACAGGCTGCAGTCGAGCTTTTACAGATGAAACTGGCAGTAAATCCTCAAGGAACTGTCTTTTGGACAAACTTAGCTGAAGTGCTGGTACAAGAAACTGAGCTCAAAAATACTAACAAGCGGCAGCAATAAATTTTAGACGTTTACCGCCTCTTCTTGGTCTGTGAAAAATAGGTCCACAGAAATTTTTAAATTTTATTTTAATTAACCTTTTTCCCCTTGAATTACCTATCTGTTCGTTTTTTTTAAAATTTATTGTATTTGTTTGAAAGTCCTATGCTCCCAAAAGGAACAAAAGGACTATTATATATATCTGTGACATTTTGACAAAACATCTTAAGTCGAGATAAGATAGCAAAAAAGTTTTTAGGAAAAAACCCGATGAAAAAATAATTTTTATCATATAATAAAATAAACCAAAATTAAAAAAAAATTTCTTTTATAATAGATAAAATAATTAATAAAATTTATAAATTTTAAATGAAAATTCGTATGATTAACCACATCTTTTTCAACTTTTTAAATCGACTTAAGATGTTTTGTCAAAATGCCACAGATTTTTTGTCGCCAAACTGCAAAAAGAGCATTATTTATAACTTTTGGCAACTAAATAATGCTGTCGTACCTACCTAATACCAATTTAAATGTCAGTTGCGTTGTGTTGCCATCCGTAATCGACCCATAAATCTAAATGGCTAAATTGGCAACACTGATTATATTAGTGGTATTGCAAAAAGTTGAAGCAGACGTTATTATAATACAAATTATCCTAAGAATACAGAATTTAAGCAAATCTTAAGTTTTTTTTAAGCCCACATCATCTTTTTTTTAATTATAAAAAAAGCACGCAAACACATTTCACTAAAGACCTTTGCGAATATAACAATTTATAATTTTTTTTTATATGTAATATTAAATATATAAATATGTACTTAAATGCATACTATTTCCCTTATGACCACAAAAATTATTTATTCTTATTATTTATTGCAACTAAAAATATTTTATAGGTATTCAATTTAATTTTATTTCTGTACCTATAAATATTTTTTGTATTTCGCAAATTCCTTTAAATCATTGCACTACTACAGAGTTTGTTTGGCTATAAAAATTACACCCTGATGACTACGACTACTAAAAATATATTATATACATACATATATTGTATATAAACATATATGCTACATTTAAAACTACAAGTAGCTGGTAAACACCCTCAACATTTTCATTTGTTGTTTGTGTGAAAAAAAAAATAAAAAAATAAAATAAAAACATTTTGTCTGTTGTCTGTGGTCATCACCCCAAACCACGTACTGACGCAATAAACAAAATACAAAACACCATAGTGATACTTGAAAAATATTATGAAAATTTAAGTATTTGCAAAAAAAAAAGCAGGGAAACAGACAAACATACACCTTCTTATAGTGGTTTAGTTTTCTCTCTCTGTCTCTCTGTCTCTCACACCCTTTACAAACGCATTATCTGCATAGTAATGGAAAGGTTTCTGGGGGTTAGTTTAAGTAGAACTTTAAACTTGTTGGTTGGTTTCATTACTGCATTTTCAAAAATCATGCAAAATTATAAAAATGTATTTATTCATTTAACCATTATTTTTTTTTTATTTTATGAAATTTATTATAACCACTATAGCTTTAGTTTTACATACACATTTACATGCTATAGCTATAGCAATAAAAATAACAACAATAACAAAAACTATTTTAAAAACATGTTATAGTTTAACAAAAAATTTATTGAGGTAGTTACTTTAATGAAACCCATTTTCATGTCGTGTTAAAAATAAAAACGCCAGGGTACATTATTCGGCTTTGCCGAATCAAATACACCCTTTTCATTTTGTTAAAAAAAATTTTTCCAAAATCGAAAATTCCGCATAAACATGAATGAGGCCCCCAGGGTGAAATAAAATCCCGATTTGGCTTATTTTTAAAACTTAATAATTGTTATATATAAGAAATATCTAAGGGAAATTTGATCGTCCTAGCTCATATGGTAGGGCGACAAAATTATTATTTCTGGAAGAAAAATTGAGTTATTTGTCTAAAATTTGATCATTTATTATTTTTACTATTTATTATTTATAGATCAAATTTAGAGACAGTCACGGTTTTTTTTGCTTATATCTCAGCCATAGCGATCTGGCGATATTTCAGTAGAAAAGTTTTCCAGACTCTAGCCCAGCGTTAACAAGAATGTGTTAAGAGGCCTAATAGAAGACCTCATTTAGCAGATACAAGCCCTCCTCGCCGCATTCCATACTTATTAATTTTTTGCACAGGTTGTCATTAGGAGCTTGCACACTCCCTTTAATAACAACTTCGATTCCTTGACAAAAAAAGGGAGTAAGAAAGGTCACAAAAAAAAAAAAATACTGAACATTCAGGCCTGTTCTGGAAATCACATTTTATGAAAGTGATTTGAAATCACAAGAAAGGTGTTCTGGGCATATTATTATGTGATTTCAAAACGTTCAGCTACGTAAACAACTTTTTAAAATCACTTTGTTATTTTTGCGACTATTGTAAGATGACCGTCATAATAAATTACTTAAATAAAATTTTTAATGTGTTGGCTATTAATTTTTTTTGCAATAAGCTATTTTATGTACAAAAAATCATTTAAAATTAAGAAAATTCGACGACACTACAAAAATGATATTTGCTTTTGTGACTTCTGTTGTGATTTCAGGTTTGTTTTTTTAGTTGAGTTAATGATCGCTAATTTTCTAACATGAAAGCAAAGCCAATATTTATTAAAAATCGTAAAAGCTGGAAAGAATCGCTTCTATCGCGAACATCGCTTAAATTTGCGAAAAATTGCAAACTTATAATTTAATAAGTTATAATTTCAAACAACAAACTTATTGTGTTTGCTTGTGCTTTCGACTATTGAAAATCACACCGAAAAACACAAAAACGATGTGATTTACAGAACACCACAAAACCACACGTGTGATTTTAAAAGCACATGTGATTTGAAATCACGTGATTTTCAGAACAGGCCTGATTGTCCTTTCTCCCTTCTTAAAGAAGAGAGTAGCAAATGTGTACTGAATATTTTGGAGGGTCTTTCAAAAATAAATTTATACATTCTAGAAGGAATACTTTTGAAGTCAGGCTTGCCACTTGCGGTCCTCTCAATATTTACCGCTGGGAGGTTATAAAAATATACATATAACAACTTAGTCTTTGTCATATCTGTGGTCTTCGGTAAAAAATTTTTAACCAACACACGGACAGACGGACATACTTTATAGGGTCTGCTAAGATCAATATTGTAGAAATTACAAAATGAATGACAAACTTTTATGTATACCCTATTCCAAATGTGGTCAAGGGCAAAATAATATTTAAACATATTAAATAGTTAGAAAATTAAAAAAAATAAAATCGTTTGTCTAACAATGCAAATGCTATGCCAAATGCTATGCGTTACTGTTTGTCGAACAATTAAAATAGCGCCGTTAAGGTATAAGAATTCAAAGAAATACACACCAGACAGTACTTGTTTCTTTCAAAACCTTGCAATACAGTAGAAAATGTGTGCCTATATATACTCTAATACGAGAATTTGTGATCTTTACTTGTTTGTATTATGTGGCGTTCACATGCAAAGAATTGTTTTTGCTATGTTACCAAAGAAAAAAACATAAAACATATTTCGTACATATGTATGTATGTAAATATCCAAAACTCACATTAAAAAATAAGCAAAAAATGGGTTTATTTTTTGTTTCACCTCTCATTGCTGCATGTATGTTACATTCCATTGTAAGTTATTAAGATTATTTTTTATACCCGCACTTTCATTATAGTAAAGTAATTGTTTTTTGCTTCTACACGTTTACGCACTTACGTATTTATTTGTTACAGCAACACTACAGTATAGAGTTTGAAAAGTTCTCAATGATTTGCGTGTGTGTTCAAACTGAATTGTGCAGGCCTCTTATATGCAAAGCAAAAAAAAAAAATCCATCAAAATAGTGTTAAATTTTAACACTCAATATTTTCATGTTTAAAAAGGAATATAAATAGCAAAAATTCCCATATTCTAGTAGCGTAAATTATTAAGTTAAATACATCAAATTTTCAAAGTAGAATCATCACGAAAACCATATCGGGCAAGCTGCTGGTGTCTTATAATTGTCAATTCTTCTGCGAACAAAGGGCGGAATACAATTAAAGTGAAACAAACATGTGTAACGGATACGTAAATAACAAAATTCTCTTACTTTGTCTTAAGTCAAACCCAATGAGAAACTGTTATTAAATAGAGCCTAATGAGTCCTTTCTCCGATGTTACTGAGTCATCGCACTAATAAAATTTTTTATTAAACTGATGCCGATTCGTCATTTCAGTGATGTCGGTATGTTAGTTAAAAGAAAAAAGTAAAAAGAAACCTGCTGAAGAAGGCCTCTCATCAGGCCTGCTGAGGGAGGGAATGCAGAAGGCCTTGGCAGCCTAGGACATTGTGTGCAACAATTTATGACTATCGAATAGAGTAATAAGGCCTTCTGTCTGACAAATAAGGGCTTTCAAAAGGTCCGCTTACTTCTCCTGGGTTTGTATGTCTAGAAAACTTTCAAAAACACATGCAACAAATATTCATTTCTATCAAAATTTCCTAATTTTATTTTAGCCGTCTTGGTAACTTTAGGGCGCCTATAGTAAGTATTTTAGCCGAGAAGAAAATGTCTTTTCAAACCACTGTTGTTTTTGTTATAAGACTTTTGTTTTAGCCCATTACATTCTTAATTAAATATTTAAAATGTTTAATGCAGATGAAGATCAAGAGACAGCCTAAAATAGACCATAAAAGTCCATAATGAATTTGTCTCTAAATGGCCATAGAGAGTACTCTATAGGCATATTTATAGCAAATACATGCATGCACATCCGGCTTATAAACTAAATATATGTATTTATGCATTTGCCTAGGATTAAATATTAAATTGTTGTTAAAGAAATTAATTTTATTACATAAAACAGGAATAAAAACATAAGTAAAAACAAAAGAAGAAAAAAACCTAACTCACTATTATTATGCAGATGTTACTATTTAGTTGCAATTTATGTGCATATATATATTTATTTTTTTCTAGGGACCACTCACCGTAGAAGTGTTTGTGTATAAGAGCGTATGTATGAGGGCATGAGTAAAAAGAGTGTGTAAAAAGGATATTACAATTTTACACATTACAAGGCATTATATCAAACATATATTTCATTAAATAAATAAATAAAAAGAAAACTAAACTTAACTCGACCGACGACTATGGCTGGTTGAATTGACTGCAACGGATGTAAATAAGTGCATGTAGAGAATTTGTAAGTATAAATTTCCTTTACAGCTGTATTAAATTTACATAAGCTTAAATAAAGTTTGTGTGTGTGTGTGTGTGTGTGTGTGTGTGTGTGTGTGTAAATTCTTGTAAGTGTGGAAGTTTAATTTGAATTTAAACAAGTATTTAAAAGGTAGTGACATCTGCTTTATTTTGAATTTTATTACTTTTTTTCACTTAACCTTTTTTTGATAGCAATTGCCATAATTTAGCTATAAAATGTTTCAACAACTATTGTCTGTACCTGTGTTAAAACTGGGTTAAAATCATTTGTTCCCCAAAGTTTATGCAGTAGATAGCCAGGTTTTTTGCTTTAGTTTTTTTATTTAATAAAGTTTAAAGATGTTAACAGAATTTTAATGGGCTAAATATAACGGAACTTGAGAAGAAAAAAAGACTTTGCATATAATTTCCCTTATACCGTATCAAATATCGTATGGTTAGGGGATATGGGTAATGAAATACATAAATCACCGTTAACATACATATAAAGAGTTCAGATATAAGATACAGACAATTCATGCATGTCTGTGCATACATTTACGTTACCGTATTTATGGTAAGTTACCTAGCAAGCATTATAAAGATTTGAATGATGTCTATCGTAAGGATGTAATTTTTCATATTGACTTAAGTTGTTTTATCTGAAGACACTTTGAGTAAGCATATCAAAAGTTCTTCAATAGTATTTAATTTAGTTTGGGTACGCGAAATCTAGAATTTTATGACATACGTTGTTTTTCCATGGAATATTTAAGGTACATACGTGTTTATAAAAAAATGAAAACATTCTAGAGTGCTACTTTCTTTGTCTTTTTTAATAAATTTTTAGCAAAAAGATTAACAAAGTTTATTTATTTTAAACCAGAAAAGTACGTACGTTGTTATTTCTGGACACGTTAAAAAATATTTGTTTTTTTTTTAATTTTTAGTTTTTTTTTAGAATGAAAACTTGTAAGCTTTTTAAAATGTTCATAATATCATTAAAATAAGTTGTTTTATCTTCACAAATTTATTTTGAAAAATTTGTTTTAATTAGTTAATTTTTGCGAGTTGCCTGTTTAACGATTTTGAACGTCAACGTTCGCATAGAAAATTATTAAATCGATGAATAATATTTTATAAATAATATAATATAATATTTTATAAATCTCAAAAAAAAAATTAGTTTTAAGCCTGCTAAAGGATTTAACAGTAACAATTTCAAAAAGTTTTAGAATAGTTTGAGTTAAAAGTCTAAAAGGCAACATACGTTGTTATATCTAGACACATAAAAATATGGTTTTTAATAGTTTTTTTAAACTTTAAAAAATTATTATAGAAAGCTTTTTGAAATCTTTATAAAAAAAATTGACAACAGAAACCACTATATTGACATAAGTGGTTTTGTCTGCAAACACGTTTCTTGGCCAAATCCGTTTTTTCGTTTTTTTTATTTAATTTAATTTGTATATGACTGTAATTCGGGCAATTGTCTAGATCTTTTTATAAATTTAATTTAAAGACTTACGCTGTTATTCCACAAACAAAAACTTTCGCTTTGAAAGCGTAAAATTAATAGATTTTCCGAACATTAAGCTTTAAGGTTGGTTATCAATTTTATCTAATGAAAGCTTACTTTTTAGCATCTTCCCTAATAGACAAAGACAAACCATCGCTATGAAATGACTACGGCGAATTCATATAAGATGGCCTCGGTAAGAAAAAAAAGCAAATTCAATCGCCCCGGCACTGTCAAAAACAAGTACAAAATGTAAATAAATAAACATCACTAGACAGAAACAAAACACATATACCACCTTATGCCACCTTTGAATGAATTTGCCTTGCAAATGACTATCATTTGATATCAAGCACAATTCTCAACTCAATTCAAATTAACAACAATATGAATATAACTACAATGTTGCATCGTTTTGATATCAAATTGTTATCAGGTGTTATTCTCGAACAACACTAAAGCGAAAATTAAATGTTAACATAAAAAAATTGCGATTAATGTTTTATTAATGTGTATGAAGTGAATTCGTCTTTAGAAAACTTTATTTCTTGTGAAACAAAAATTTTAATTATTTGTGAGTAAAAAATGAATTAAAAAAACGGGAAAGTGAAGAAAATATAAGTTTGCTTTACGATCGCGATACTAAGCAGAGTCATGACAATCCTCAAAATAAAAAGGAGCCAAGTATTTCGTCTTTCCAAGAATTTAAGGACGGGCTCTTAATATTTGGCTGATAGTTTACATATCTAAAAAAATACTTTTCATTTATTTCCTAAATTGTATTACAATCCATATTTGAAAACCCGTTGAGAATAATGTTTGAATGCAAGCTAAAAAATTAGATTTCTCAATTCAACAATTTCCCCTTTTGTTGATATTGAGAATGCTTTGATTTTCAAAAAATTTTCAAACTTTTGTCGCTTGGGAAAAAGTTTCATTACAAATCATTTTCGATTTGAAATCAACCCTCCCTATTTATTACGAAATGCCTGCTTGGTTGTATCTGTATTCATTTAAATTTGTGTTTTTGCGTGTGTGTTTGTATAAAATCGATAACAATGAAGTGTATTTATGAGGTTCCACTATAATTTCCCTTGAAATAGTCTATTATTTGTCTGCGCATTTTAACATTTGTATCTTTTTTTCTGCATATTTCATATATTTTCTATATGCTGGTGCTACGTTATATGTATTATGCAATTTTCTCCGGACTATAAAAAGATTTTTTTTTTTTCGAAAACTCACATAGCCAGACTTTGCAGAACACACATGCTCTTAACTGAAAATGATAAAAATATATAAATGACTGACTTTTCAGGAGCAAGAGGGAACTAAAATGTAGGAGAGAGACTGGGAGAAAAAGATGCATGTGTAAAATGGGTGGGTGGCTGGCTGCTTGTTATATCACAGTTATAGTCTAGAGTGTTTGAACAAAAAAAAATAAAAAAATAAAAAAACTTGTCTGAGTGGTGGGTAGAGTAGTTAGTCAGTCATCGGTTATAGATGCTATTGTTGTTGCAGTTGCTATTGCCTTTGATGTTGTATTGTTTAAACCGGAAATACTTGAATGAGTTGAAAAACTACTATATTTTCTGGTTTTTTGATCTTTCTTTCTCTTCTCTTTCCCTTGCTTTGTTTTTTTTTTATTTTAGACATTTCATTTGTTGTTTGCAATTTTTCAGAAAAGTTTTCCACGTCTGTTTATTTGACAGACAAGTAGGTACTTCTTTTGTATTTAGGGATACCTGTATCTATAATTTTACAAGGTGGAGGTTGTAAATTATGTCTCCCATATTTCAGGTAAATGTCATTCAATCTGAATATAAATTTCTTAATGGTTTATTAAAAAAATTGTTTTATTTGCTATAAATTTCCATAATTTAAAGATTTGCAGCGTTTTTTTTTCTCTTTGTTTAGTTGCTGCGGCAATTGGTTGCATCCTGCTTTTAAAAAATGTTTAAAGATTAAAGTAGATAAATTGTATTAAGTATCGGCTATTAAATTTTGTATAATATCCGTTTTTTAATATTCTAGAGTTTTGTGAAATATTGAAATCGTTTAACATGTTAAAAAGTTGTCCCAAAAATCAAAATTTTCAGGAGAACATTCTGTTTAGACTTATATATTTTTTTTTTAAACTTTAGACTTAAACCCCTTAGAATTAAATGGAACAAAGAGATCTAAACACGAAAATTATGCTGAAATAAAACAACCTATGTCAACACGATTGGTTTTTGTTGAAGTAGAATGTAGATTGAAGTAAAATGTGGTTTGAAGTAAATTTAAACAGTTATGATAGTTTATAAAAAAATCCAAAATTACCAAAATTGTATTTTCAAGTGTCTTCAGAAATATGTACTTTTCCGCTATCAAATATTCCCGCTAGCTTTTGCCCAAACTTTTCCGATTTAGTCCCTTGAAATTGTTATGCTTTTGAAGAGCACAATAAAACACTATCAAGATTTTAACACAAATTTGTTCTGAAATAAAACAATTTATGTCCAAACAAGTGGGTTTTGTTTTCGAAGAATTTCGTTAATCTAGACACTTGCGAAGAATGACATACTTCGTTAATGCTGGTAGCTTTTTTTTTTAATTGTAATGAAGAAATTTAACTGGTTTGGAAAAAAATTTAAATTGCTCTAATGTTGACAACTTCAGAAACAACATTTCAATTTTTCAATAAGTTGTTATAAAAAAAATTTGTAAAACACAAAAACTTACATAAGACCTTCGAGGGTAAGTTTTAGTTGTTGGATTAAGTATGCAAAAAGTTGAAAAAAATCATAAATTTCGATCGTAAAATTCAATTTAGTCGTTATTTTTGAAAAGGGTTATGACATGTTCCTGTATGCATCACTGCCCTGCAAAATAAAATTTATATGCACTTAAATATTTTGCAGATGCTGCATAAATAATAGAAACATGGATCCTGATATTAAAGACAGCAATGTTTGCTTGTCTGTTGCAGATTGACGTCAAAAAAAAAAAAATAACATTTTTAAGAATTGCAAGCAATTTCGAATATACAGTGGAGCATGGTTATAAAGAACTTGATGGGACTTGATTTAAAAAACCTCTTAAAGAGTTAAACTTTGATTTAGATTAAAATTCAAAATAAAAATATTTTGAAGAACTACAAACAATTTAACATATGGGCACATCCACAGAAAAGCTCTCTTCTTTTTGTCACGTTACGGCACCAAGCAAATAAGCTTATATTTTAGACCCATTTTGTTCAAATTATTCCGCTCTTTCACAAAATCTTAAGCTTGTTGCGCTTTGCACCGAAATACAAAAAAGTAAATAATATATAAAATATTCTTTGAAAATCAATTTAAAATGGGGTACTTGACAAAAAGTAGACTTTTCTATAAAAATGCCTTTAGTGGAACAAGGTGTTATACAGAATTTAATGGGACTTGTTTGTGAAAATATCCTAAAGGGATAAACTTTGATTTACGTTGAAATTCATATTAAAAACATTTCAAAGAACGTTTTTAAAAACAACAAAAGATTCTACATGCACAGTGGAACATGGTTAAACATAACTTAAATGGGACTAAAGGCCCAACTATAATATGCTTAAGTTTGCTTAAGCAAATGGGCGAATACATGTAAATCATATATGTCAAACTATATTGAACTTAAGGAAACTTTTTGTTAAATTTTATGAATCTGTCATTTGCTTAAGCAAGGTGCGAAACAAATCGCACTTTCCGTACGGAATCAAATGTTTTTTGGTTTTGTTTTTGTGTTTTTAAATGCATTTGAAAAGATTTTTGTTATTTTTTGACAGGAGCTTAAGCATATTATAGTTGGGCCTTAAGAATTTAGTTCGTTTTAAAGTGTTTTTGTTCCCTTATTTATATTCCACATCGGAACATAGATAAGGCTTCTACAAGAGAATTGTACATTTTTTTATCATAGCAAATTTTTATTTTCTGTCTAAAGTTCGCTTGTCGTCGTTCTTCGCAAGGTATTGGTTGAACGTCCGGTCCGATGGCCAACCTGAGGGTCCATTCTAAAGCTGTTATGCTGTTGTTGGGCTTGTGTAGGATATGTCCAATCGAACTCCATTAATTCCTTGTTATTTGCCGTATACATAATTGGTTTCTCGTTTGGTACTCTCCAAAGGTTAGTGTTTGTAATGACATCGGGCCAGAATATGCACCATATAATCCGCCAGCATTTGTTTATAAAAAAACACTTGTATTCTTTGTAATCTTGTTAGCTTGGTTTTTATCGTTTGACGTTAAAACTGTGTTCTATTGTATTTCTTTAAAACCCATGGGACATTGCTCCCAACAGGCGTAAAATCTTACGAATATTGCATGTTTTCAAAGAATTTTGTGACGCAAAGAACATTTTTTTAATCTACTTTTTGACTTTGCATTTTCTTGTTTTTTAAAGTACTAAATTTTGGTTAATTTTTTTTTTTTTTTTTGCTTTGAGCAGTCAACGAAAAACACTAAATAAAAAGGAGAACAAACATGTTTTTTCTCTGTCAAACAAGTCGAATGTCTTGCAGCAATGTGAATGGCCAAAAAATTTCAAAGCAATTTTGTAAAAAAAAAAGTCAAGCACGATTCCTGCCAACTAACATGGCAACAAAGAAAAACTTAGTCGTTTTAATTTTGTGACATGATTTAAGAAAGGAGAGAAATCGTTTTTTAAAAAAACTAATAAGACTGAAAGCCTTAACATGGAAAATAATATGTTTATATGTTTGTATGTAAATTGTAGCCAAAGACGAATGTAAAATCAGCTAAATATAGCTGACATTTTAAAAACTAAATGCTAGAAGAGTTTTTGTTTTCAAACCAACCCCAATAAGAAATAATAATGACAGGCAATCTGCTAAATGACAATGTCGTTATAATGATCATCCAACTGCAGCAGCAACTTCAGCTTTTTATTTTAAGCCTCGAATTTAACAAGTGCATCATTATCAACACTGACTGACTGTCCTTTTTCTCATCACCAGCCAACACATCATCGTTGTTGTCATATGACAACAATTTCAACATTTTTATTTTGTTATAATATTTTTTTGCTTAATGGAAAATAATGACTCTTGGCTCATTGTTACAATAATTAAGGTCCATTATGTTTTTGCGCGTTTCTTCATTTTCTTTCCCTCCATGTTTTTTCTCTTTCTGTTTGTTTTAGATTTTGCCGTATTACAACTAAATTGTAGAGTATTGAAAATGTTTATCATAATTATTTTTTTTTCTGGTGTATTTTACTCTAAACTTAAGCATTTTTTGCTTGAGGGTTTATTATGGTCTAGTGGTTTTTTTCCAAATATTTTATAGTTTTAATGTTGACATTTGCAAAATGGTGATTTATATTGTTGTCAACATTTTTAGCATTTCACCAGGCTCAAGCTCAAATACACATTTTAATTTTTTGCTAAATATTTTTACATTTTAGCAAGCAATAAATTCATTGACGTCTCATTTTGGGCACTTCATTTGGATAATTTATAGCTGATTTTTTTTAATGGAGAATGGGGGCTTTAAAACGAAAAGGATAAATTACTATTTTGAAAGTGGGTGTGTATGCAAATTGTTTATTGTTTTGTAGAATATTTAGGTTAATTAATGTGAAAATATCAAATAATTTATAGGTGGGTTTGGAAATGTTTATGGCTTGCACTTTAGTGTGCTATAAACTCAAAATTCTATTGGGAGAAGGAAAGAGAGAGAGAGAGAGAGAAAGAGCAAGTCAATTTATCTATTAGCAGCAAAACATTAAAATGTTGATATTTGATATTTTTATAATACCCTTAACCACAGGTGTTTGTTATTCCTTTTGTCATGTCTACAATACATATTGATATTAGACCCTATAAAGTATATATATTCTGGGTCCTTATATGAAATGAAGTTAACTTTAAAATAAAATTAATTATAAATAAAGAAAAATAACGATGTCCATCCGTCCGTGTGTATGTTGAAATGGGGATTTTCAATACCCCAGATTAGATGGGGACTAGGTTGTTATGTAAAAGGTTATTTCTTAACTGTTTGGGTTTTGAAAATTAAAAAAATAACACAGAAAGTTCGTAAATATGAATAAAATATTTATTTTGGGCAATCGATTAATTAATACCTGTCATTTACTTTTTAAATAATATTTCATGTTAATGTTGCCCCGGCTACGCCAAAGATGGCCTACTTTTTCCAGTATTTCGCCTGCTATCTTACCATTAGCAGCTGTTTTGTTGTTATTCTGGGCTGGAATTGTGGCAAAAAATAGTCTAGTGGAGTCAAATCGCATGATCTTGGCGATTAATGAATCGATTATGACGACCACAAAATGCACGTAATTTCAGGCACATTTCTCAAATAGTCCAAATTTTGTTAATAAAGTTTAATGAATTGCAAGCGTTGTTTACTTGATAGTTCATACATTATTAAGAAGCATTATTTCTAACATATTTAATATCTTTTCAAAAAATAAACAAATTAGGCCATATTTTGCTATCATTTGCTAGAACAACAATTTACAAGAGAACAACCTCTTAAGGGTTAACCCTAAGGGGATATTCAATTGAAAACATGCCCTCATACAACAAAAAGAAGAACACATTCGATTTATTAGCCTTTTTTTCATTTTGCTACTGGGTCGCTGTATTTTAAATTTATTACATTTTGTAACTCAAATACATGCCTGAACTCAAAAACACACGCACTCATACTCATACTCAGCCAATTGCAACATCGTCATCAAACGACATCATCACCAAAGCACCATCATCGTCAATTTCCAAAATTAAGCTCCCCATTTTTTTTCGTAGGAAACATTAACGCATACACTCTTAAACAAAAGTGCTGCTTTTCTCTCTTTTCGATTACACTTGCATATGTAGCCCAGCAAACAATATTGCACAATTTTCGCAATTTTATTTAAACTTTTTTTTTTTTGTATTTTTTGCCTTGTTTTTTTTCAATTTATGTATTTTGGAATGTTCTGTTTCTTATCTTGCTTAATGGGATTGTGTGTGTGTTTGTGAGTGTTTTTTTTTATTATATTCGATGTTTTATAAATCTTATTGTTGTTGCACCTTTATCTCTGCTAATGCGATAATGACTGCTGCTGCAGCTAATGCTGCACTTTAATAAAACTTGTTTTATTTTCGCCTCTTTTGTCTACCCCGTGATACGAGAAATTGAATTTTGTACAGTACAACACATCTGATTGTTTGTGTGTTTTTCTTTTTTTTTTATTGTATAATGCAAATACTCTCACACACACACACACACACACAAACGTTTGTAAAATTAATGAACGTTTAAGGCAGAGTTGAGAATTTTTTTTAATTTATCGCTAAAACTTGTATTTTCTATTGAAAACTTATCAATTAGATTAATTTTTTTTTATCGCTAGTATTCAGTTTCTACAGAAATTTCATTACGAAATATAATTTTCTATAAAATTTATTGTTTACTTTAATTTTTTATTAAAAATTTATCGCTTACTTTAATTTTCTTTAAAAAGCTATCATTTATTTAATATTTCTATTAAATTTTAACGCTAACATTGATTCAAATGAAGTTTTCTTATTAACTAGCTTTTATTAACTATATAAAATTTATCGCTAACCTTAATTTTTTTATGAACATTTATCGCTACCTATAATTTTCTCTAAGAAATTTTATTACGAAATATAGTTTTCTATAAAATTTATTGCTTACTTTAATTTTTAATAAAAAACTTATCGTTTATTTCAATTTCCTTAAAAAATGTATCGTTAATTTAATATTTTTAGAAAAGTTTATCGCTAACAATAATTTTCTCTAGAAAATTTATTGCTAATTTAAATTTGCTATAAAAATTTTATCGCTTGTTTAAATTTTATATAGTAATGTTATCATTAACTATAATTTTCTTAAGAATTTTTATTAAAAACTATAATTTTTATTGAAAACTAATTATGCAAAACGTAACGCAACGATAACAAATTACATTGAAAGCAAAAACATAGTCATAAACATGGTGGAATAAGCAGGTGGCATCGTTACGGCAACAAATACAACATTACAACAAAAATGGAAATTACATCACCGTTTACGTCAAAAAATACTTTCAACAAAAATCAAAGAGTGCCGCTGAACGCGATGAAATAAATAAATTTTTATCCAGTTTTTATGTAATTATGGTCAATATCTTATTTATTTTAACTTAATATTATCAAAACTTTAATAAAATACAATAATCACAGCACAAAACGTGGACTTTTTGTAAACATAAACAAAACTTTGACATAAACCTAGATTTCTACAGAAATTCACATTACTTTTTAAAATTTCAAACGCCTCATAACTTGTGGTGTTGCGTTTTATATAATATGGGCCTATAATTTTCATAAGCAAATGCTCTGAAAACTTTTTTAGCTTTTAAAAAATTTTCTTTAGACAATTTATCGAAAGTCCGATAGCAAATCTCGAAAATGTGGAACAAACTGCTGATCTAAAAAATATTGTAAAATAAATTCGAAAAATGTACCAAATATTTCTCTAAATGTAGTACCCAATTTTCCATAACTGTTTTTTAATCAAGTCCGTATTTTTTGAGTATTTTATTTTTATCTTTGTAAATATATTTCTGTGTATGTGTTTAATTTTTTTAGGCTTGTCAGTTTCGCAATGCAGTACAAGTGAAAAAAATCCTTTTGTTCAATTTATTTAGTTGAGTTTTTTACATTTCGCTTTATATGTACAGATTTTTTTGCTGTATGGCCTTATGGAGTAGTTTAGGTATATTTGCTTTTGTGGCCTGGCCTGTGTGTAAAATTGAAGTGAAATAATGTGTGCACGTGTTTGACCTATTTGTTGACTCTACACTGTATAATTTTCTTACTCTTCTCTTTTACACTTCCACTCTAGAAGTTGCACAGAAATTACACAACTACTTGAATTAGTAATGGACGTCACATGAAATGGAAAATGTTGGAGAATAGAAAGAAAAAAATGTACAAAAATAGCCTTTAATAGATGGAAGTTAAATTATTAACAACATTTAGTGACACTAGAGGGGTTATCTGCAGCAAAAACATCAACACAACCTTTACACATCTGAAGCAAAGGACACTGGCAAATTGCAAAAAATAACTGAAAAAAGAGTTTTTGGTTGCCAATGGCAGGCAATGGTTTGGTGTCTACTGTCCTGCCAGTATTTTAGTGTTGCATTTTGAGGTTTGTTTAGTTTTTGTGTGTTTGAGTATGTGTCTGTGTTTCCTTTTGTTGGTGCTTGATAGCCTGATTGAGTTTCCGTTAAGGATACAGGATACTAGGTTAATTTTTTTCTAAGTCCCTTTTCATATAAAACACTGTCGCTATAAATGAAACTTACGAAACTACAACAACCGAACAAACTGTGTTTTTTAACAGTATTTGGGTTTTGATGGCTCTTTAGTTTCCGTTAAGATGTATCTACAGGATACTTAGATTTCAAAATGAGATTCATAATGAAATCTTTATTTTTTGTTTGCATTTCAGTTTTTATCTTTTACTATTTTTTTTTTTTTGCTTTCATTGCTGCACATTTCTTTTTTTTATGGCTTAAGGTTACAAAAATGTTCATTTTGTTGGCGAACGAAACTTTTCCATTAGAAATATAAATAACGCCAAATTACAAATATAGAATTACTATTTTCAAGATTGTGCATTATCTTTAGTATTTCCTAAGAAAAAAAAAAACGAAAAATGCCAAGGCTTGTTGTCATACACTAATAATTTTTTAAGATTGCAATATTATTTTTATATTTTATACAACATGATATTGGTATGAAATGTTTGTTGCGGCGAAAACAAATAGTGATAAGATAAGATAATATTGAACCTTAGTCAATAAAAAATAGCAAATATCTAGAAAAAAAGGTGACATAAAAATGCATTGTTACGAATCAATAGTTTGGAGAAAAAGTTCAAGAACATTTAGAGAATAGATACACTAAAACTTAAATTTTGTTGAACTCAACAAAACTAAAAATTTATTAAAGATTATAAATCAAATTTTTGGATAGCGTTTTTATAGGGAAAAACATTTTCTAAAGAATTTTTAGAAAAAATATTTTTTATACCTAATTTTGCGATATCTTTTTAATTTATTTAACACTAATTATCGATATCTATCAAAAAAACTTTCAGGTTATTATTTCTTGGAAACTATAAGAGCTAGAGCAAAAATAACGAAAATCTGTGATCACTTCCATTCTCCATAGAAAATTGATTTTCTTAGGATTTTTGTATGAAAAACTTTAAATGCGTTTTTCTTGGAAACTATAAGAGCTAGAGCAAAAATAACGAAAATCTGTGATCACTTCCATTCTCCATAGAAAATTGATTTTCTTAGGATTTTTGTATGATAAACTTTAGAAAAAAGTTTTTATACAATGTTGAATTTACAAAAGTACCGATAGCTAAAGTCATCTAAAGAAAATTTAGTGACAACTTAAATTTTTTTTTAAAACTTGACTTTTAAATAGAAGATTTTCTATAGAAAATTTCTTGAAAGCATGAATTTTCTATTTAAAAATTTCTTGAAAGCATAAATTTTCTATAGAACATTTATTGAAACCATGAATTTTCTATAGAACATTAATTGAAACCATGAATTTTCTTTAGAAAATTTTTTGAAAACATGAATTTTCGAGTTTTGGTAACATGTATTTTCTATAGAAACTTTATCGACAACATTGATTTTTTTATAGAACATTTATCAATAACTTAAACATTTTACAGAAAATTTATAAAATTTGCCGATACAACACATTTTCTATAGGAAATTTAACGATAGCATAAACTGTCTTGAGAAAATTTATCGATAGCATAAACAGTGTACAGAAAAATTATCGATTGCATTTTATAGAAAATTTATTGTTAACTTGAATTTTGTATAGAAAATTTATCAAAAACTTAAAAATTCTATAAAAAATTTATGGATTACATCAATTTTCTACATTACATTTATAGGTTACAGCAACTTTCAATACAAAATTATTCGATTACATCAAATTTCTGTGAAAAATTATCGATTACAGCAATTTTCTATAGAAAATGGATCGATAGCATTAACTTTCTGTAGAAAATCTATAGATAATAACGATTTTCTATAGAAAGTTTATCGATTACATTAATTTTCAATGGAAAAATTATAGATTACTTAAGTTTTCTATAAAAAATGTATCGATTACATCTATTTACTATAAAAAAATTGATCGATTGCATCAATTAACTATAAAACTTGCTATAGAAATTACATCAATTTTCTATGGAAATTTTATTGGTTAAATGATTTGTGTTTAAATTATCAATTAAATTAATTTCCTGTAGAAAAGTAATCGATTAAAATTTTTTTTTTTTTGCAAAATTTATTGATTAATAAATGTTTTAAGAAAAGTTATAGAATGCATAAATTTTCTATTAAAGAATTAAACAATTTTCTATAAAAAGTTTATCGATTACAACAATTTTCTTTAGAAACATCATCAATTACATAAATTTTCTATGGGGAAATTTGTTTCATAACTATATTTCTAAATAACATAATTTTTTATAGAACATTTTTGACTACCAATATTCTATTGAAAATTTATTGTTTCAATATAGAAATTTTATCAAAGTCATGGTATAAAGAACCAGTTGATTTGTAAAATTTAATGGAAAACTTTAAAAAAAAACCTAAAGCAAATTTTAAAGATTTTATGAATTTTCCTTTTAACACTAATAATTTTTACTTAAGCTAGATTTACACGATTGAAATTTTCTTCAAATTGCTCTTCAAAGTGCTTCAAACTCGTGTAAACAGCAAAATTTTGAAGAAATTTGCTCTTCAAAATGCTTTAAACTCGTGTAAAACAGCAAAATGTTGAAGAAATTTTGCTGTTTACACGAGTTTGAAGCTTTTTGAAGAGCAATTTTGAAGAAAATTTCAATCGTGTAAATCTAGCTTTATTCTTCAAAATATATACTATATATCAAACATTAAAATTTTTTTCAAAAATTTAACCTCTAAATTATCTCTTATCCTTAATTTTTCCTTTTATATAATTTTAATGTACAGTTTCCTTTATTATTTTGTTGTTACTTTACGCAACCCATTAACATTAACATTCATTTTTTTTTTTTTTGTAAAATTTTTTTGGCTAAAAACATTCACCACTTCTAACCCCACACGTTTAGATTATTAAAAAGGATTTCAACATTTTTATAAAATAGCTGGAAAAAAAAACAAGAAAAGAAAAGTGCGGATGTCATAGTTTCGACAAGTTAAAACTAAAAACTTAAACACGAACAAGGAATTCGAAAAAACAATAAATGCAATGATTGTAAATCACAGAATAACGTAAAGAAAATAATGCTTGTTTGTACACCAGCCAGTCAGCACCACATAATAATTACGGTTGGCATGGCAACAGAAACCCCCTTCCTTCTTCAATAGCAGTGCACAAAAAAAAAAAGAAATAAAAGCAACAAAAATCAAACTCAACCCAATCTCCAATAAATACTGCTGCACTAATACACGTAACCACTGCACACACACACACCATTAAAAAAAGAACTTAATGTCTGGTTAAAATAAACCCAAAAGTTTAAAAAAAGCTGGGAATAAGAAGAAAAAAAAGCAAACATGAAAAGTAATTGCAACTGACTATACTCCACAAACAACAACAATGAGAATATTAACGTAAATAGGGGGCCACTTTACTCTCTCACACTCCACTATACACACACAAACAAACACGAAAAGCATTTAACAAGCAAACAATCAACAACAAAACCAATACTAGAAGGAGTGCTAAATTCGGCATTGCCGAATCGTGTATACCCTCCTTTTCCTTTGATCAACAAAATTGCAATTTCTTTGTTGTGGGTTCCAATAGTTTGTGTTTTCCAAAACTGAATATTTTTCAAAATATGTTTAATCAAACAAATGTTTTGCAAGTCATAGTTAGGCCTCAAATATTCAGCCTGATTACGGTTGGCGGTGGCGTTTACGCCTGAGTCGTTTTTTGTAGTAGATTAAAGAACATAGTTTGTGTTTTACTTTAATCTATTACAAAAAACGACTCAGGCGTATACGCCAACGCCAACCGTAATCAGGCTGATTATATTTTTTTAAAACTTTAACCACCGATACCGTTTAAATTATAGATACCGCTTAAATACGTTTAAAATTGAATACCGTTGTAGATACCGATACCGAAATAACAAACACATTAATATACCATGGTTTTTATAATTGGCCTTATTGTGTAAGGCGTTGTCGATAAAGACTGCGTCGATTTTTGTAACAGATTGAAGAACGCAGGTTGTGTGTTACTCCAATCTATTACAAAAAACTACCCACTCGTTAACGAAAACGCCTTACACAGTAATACTATGTTTCCACTATGAGCAAAACAACTTGTTTTGGGCAAAACTTGTCAAAGTGTTTCCATTATGTAAAACTGGTTTTGGTTTTCGAATTTTCGAAATCAATTTGACATTTATGTTGTAAACAAAAAAGCAAAAAAAAAAAAATATGTGTTGAAAAAAAATATTTATCTTTAACATGAAATTTCCTTTTTTGTTTTTCAATACACAGATGTACATATATGTACTTATATAAAAGCACATAGTTTACTACCTTTTTATTCTATTGTTTTATTATTTTTACGCTGCAAAGAAATAAATCAGCTGGAGAGTTGCATAAACCTATTTAATAAGTCTTGATAGTTTGGTAAATATGTCACTTTTTTCGAAATTGTTAATCACCAATAATGGATAACCCAGAGTTGTATTCATGATTTTCGAGATGTTTTGGAGCAAAACTAGTTTTTGTTTGAGTTTTTCGAACATGAAAAATGTATGGGAAAACAAGTAGCAAAACACTTGTTTTGCTGCAAAACTAGTTTTGTGGCCCAAAACATGTAAGTGGAAACGTACTATAAGACTGAATAACCCAAATTTTAAATTACTTTAGAATTTTTGAAATTTAATGTAACGATTAGCTAGGTGTTAGCAATTGTTTAGTGTACACATAAAAAAATAAAAATTGATTTCAATTAAAAAATTTGTGATATTAATTAAAAAATTAATTAAATTTGCACCAGTAAACAATTATCTTAATTAAAGGTTAAATTTACATAATTAATTCAAAGTTAAATTCATTTGATTAAACGTTCAATTCACTGATTTTAATTTTGATTAATGTGTTTAAATTGTGAAAAATTTTGTGACACCGACGATGCTAAATGGAAAACCTTAAAAATTTAGATATGAAGTCGAATATTACGTTCAGCACACGTACACAAGTGAATTCGCCTGCACTGCAAGCATTTGACAAGTATATTTCGTTAAAACTCGATTATCATTTGTACGGCGGCGAAGTAATTTAAACATGGGAGCTCTTCTCTTGTTGCCGTATTCATGTCCTAGTCCGAAAGACCTTTTTACCGAAAATAGGTTAAATAAAGGCCCTACTAAACCCATTTTGCATCTGAAAAAACTTCGTTAATGAAAAATATTTCAGCAGCCATAAAGCAGCCAATTCTTCTTTTTTGATCACTATGTGCCATAATCCTTTATCTGGGATAATATCGTACGTTAGGTCGCTCGATCTAGTTACCCTATCGTACTTAAGCCCTAAATTAGGGAAATTTTGCCAATTTTCGTTATTTAATATTTTTTTTTTTTTACCTGAGCCAAATTTAATAATCCTAGATTATATAGTATGGGGTCTATTGAGCCAAAATCATTATTTCCGCAAGAAAATAAAGGAGTTATTGTTCTAAACTCGATCTTTTATAAACCGATTTGACTAACTTTTACTACAAGTATTCTACAAATCTTATTTAAGGTTAGAGGGAAAATATGTTCATAAATTACAGAGAGCCTTCAAAACGTAAAGTTTTTTTTTCTCATATCCCAGCTATTCTAAATCGATCTGACTGACTTTAAAATCTCAGTTTCCCAGACCATTTGTGATATACTTACAAACATTGTCCATATCATATCTGGAATTTTCGGAAAACTGTAGAAATTGCAAACGGAGTGACGAACTTATTCATACTTATACCTGTAGCGAAGGGTAAAGTAACCATTGGGGAGACAAATGTTTTATTTTTCCTCCTGTCCTTTTTAAATTTTATCACCAACTACAACAACGGCAACATAAAGTTCTTCTAAATGAAAAAAAAAGAAAAATCTCCAACTGCAAACAAAAATAAAATAATAAAAAATTTCCAAATATATTGCAATTGTATTGTTGCCACCAGCTTGTCTTGTTTGGAGCTGTATAATGAATAATGGCAAGCCGCCAAATTATGAACACATGCTGAGAAAACAGTGAAAAACGAACACACACAAAAGAAATAACGACAGATAACTAAAATACCAAAGCAAATGTTAAAAAAATGGCGTGGCTATAAAAAACAGAGGGAGCCTTTACCAATACTAATGCACTAAAATAAAAATGCATTTAATGCATACACTCTCTCTCACACTCTCTTCTTCAATATGGGGTTTGTAAGGCAACAACAGCAACAACACAGTAAAAAAAAGAGTGAAACGAAAAAAAGCTCCATTTTTTAATGTTTATAAGTATGTAATAACAACAAATGTATAAGTGAGAAGATATAGTAAAAAGTGAATGAACAAAAAAAAAAACACAATGCAATTGTAGATGGGAAAGAAAATATGCTGCTGCTGCCGCTCTTCAACACAACACCATGGTGTAAGAAAAAACTTTGGTGGGTGTTTGTTGGGTTGGGTTATAGGAGTATGAAAAAGTAGGGAAAATCAAATGAAGCGAATGAATGAGAAAGAGAACAAGTTAACCCTTTAGATAAACCGATAAACATAAAAGGTTTTTTTTTTTAATTTTGAGGGCAGGACAAAACTGCAGCATTTGATTTTGACCGAATTTAAAACACAATTAAAACGTAAATTTTTACCTTATTAAAAAAAAATAATTATGGTTTATAAAAATTAGCAGGATTATTTCTGTGGCATTTTGACAAAACATCTTTAGTCGAGATAAGATAGCAAAAAAGTTTTAAATAAAAAATCGGTGAAAAAATCATTTTTATTTAAAAAGAAATTAAACCAAATTAAAGAAAAAATTCGTTTATAATAAAAAATTTTAAAAACGTAAACAAAAATGTTTTTTGAATGAAAATTCGAATGATTAAAAACATTTTTTTTTCAACTTTTCAAATTCGAATTAAGATGTTTTGTCAAAATGCCACAGATTTGTTGTTTAAATAGATGATAGTCAAAAATATAAACAAAAAAGTAATAAATTTTAATGCCTTACATAAAAGAAGTATGTAATCAAAGTCTAAGACAGGCTGGGTACAATTCGGGGCCATATTAAGGAACCGATTAGGATTGGGCACATGTCAATAACGGGATAAAGAGAACACAAACGCCTTGGTTGAAGCCTTTAATAACATACTAACCGATACTCTTACCCGGTCCTTGAACCAGTTCCAGGTTGGCCGTGCGCTCCGTGACTGACTCAACCACATGCTAAAGAATAGATGAATAAGTTGCGAAATGTACGTTGTAACTATCAGGAAAACAGTATTTCGCGGAACACCGCAGGATGGGATCTTATCACCACTACTATGGGTGACCACGACAAATAGTATCTTACACGTAAAGAATTATTTACTAGATCCCCAGAAAATATGGCTTGAACCAAGAAAATTTTGCATTCTTAATATATGTATGTGTGGCTTGGTTAAAGCAAAATGTTTCCTTATTTAAGAAAAATTTACTAAATACGAATGAAATTAGGTGAAATCAAGATATAATTTGGTATTTTCTTGTTTTAAGAAACGAAATTGATTAATTTAGAGAATAAACTTCTTTCCGTGTAGACGATGTTGTACTGCTTCTAAAGGGCAAAGATCCACTACTACTTGTGCAGAAGGCCTGAGGAAACCCTACATACGGCTTTCGGCTGTCCTCGGCCAAATGGGCTAAACGTCAATCTACCGAAGACGGAAATATGTCTGTTCCCAAGATGGACAACATTTCCTCTGTTATCTGGAGAGACACTGCTGAATATAACCCCGATCGAAACGCAGGTGAGGTATCACGCGGTGCTCGCGGCCGAACGTCTCATCTCTCGGCGAATCGAATATAGGTTACTTTACGGCATGTCATCAGTGTGTATTGAATACATTGTTGGGACACACACATCCATCGGACATGCCCGACCGAATACCGGAGACAGTAACTGTTGGGAATTGCGAGTTTAAGATTCCCTGACAGGGGATCATAGTCTACTGGGACTTTAGAGCAAATACCTGTGGGAATCTGTTGCTATACGGGCGGCTCTAAATTAGGACATAAACCGGGTATGGGGTCTATGTTGAGGACTCAGAAACCAAGACATTCTACCGTCTTCCGGATCACAACAATTGCTTCCAGGCAGAAGTCTGCGCAATTATGGAATGTGTGCAATGGATCGGGTCGAATGTAAGGCAGGTAGACGCTTACATATTTTCCGATAGTTAGAGGGAAATTAGGGCGTTATCAGTCAACAGGGTTAAGTCTAAGACTTTATTGGACTGAAAAAAGGCCATTGACGAATTCGCGAATGTTGTCGTCAAAAATAATACATATTTGTGTCTATGAAAATATACACAATCGTGGCTTCGACCAAAACTCGCCATAAACGGCGATTTTACAATAGATTTATTTATATTTCAAACGCCGGCGAACGACTAACAAATAACTACCAAGTGACCATTTTAAGTTTAGGTTTTAAATTGTTTTAGAAAATAAAGTTACTTTTTACTTTAGAATTTGGGTTGTTCACGGAAGGAGGATTATCAGGTTATATGGTCATGTAGTTAAATTTACAGCATCAAATTATATTTAAAAAAAATTTTATAAATAAATTTTGTTGTATTTAATATAACTTAATAACCATATAACCTGATAATCAGCCTTCCGTGAGCAACCCAATTGTTTTATTTTTATCATTTAACATAAACTAAGATCGCCCTGTGGCCGAAATTCGACCACTTGACATTTACTTTCGAGAGAACCTGTACGTTATAAAATAAAAACGTACACATTTTAAGATATCGGCAAAATGCACCCATCTTTGTACGTGTGACTGCAAAATAAATTAAAACTCATGTCAAACCTTTTAATCCTAAAAATTTAGAAAAATTTATCTTGTGCATATCTGCGCAAAAATACCTTTAAAACGATATATGTTTCATTAAAATCGGTGGACGATAAGATACTTAAAAATCAACCACAAAAAAATGGTTCCCGTATTTATATATAAGATATACTAAATAATTAACTGTACAAATAGTTTTAAGTTGTGGTTTTGTTAATGTTTTATTTTTATTTTATTATATTTTTAAAACGGTCACACAACTTCTCTCTGTCTCTCTTTGCACAAACAGTAGACAACTTTTTGAATTATAACAGCTGTTTTATTTTCGTCATTATTGTGCTTCATACGAGACATTCGTCGTTCATCGCAGTTCTGTTTCTAGCATAACATTATTTTTTTCTGTTGAAGAAAAAGTTCCTTGTTTAAACTCCTAAAGGGTTAAGAAAGCAATAACACTTGATATGACTACTTGTATTACTTTTTCTAACCATTTCTACATTTTTTAGCATGTTTTAACATGCAACAACAAAAACAACAGCGCAAAAAAGCGGGAATACAAAAAAGCTTTTGTAAGAACGTTTTTTTCTGCTTCATGTTGTTATTGTTATTGCCAACCATATTGTAAGTGTATGAATTTTCCATGAATAAAAAATGCGTTGTTGTGCTTTTTTGCAGTAAATTTTTTCTGCCAACAACTCAATGCACGTTTTCTTGCTATTTTTTTTTTGTCGTTGTAGTTTTTGCAACAATTACAAATGCACCTCTTTACTACTTCAAACCCAAGCTCTCTGAAAAAAAAACAACAAAAAGCGGAACAGACTTCTTTCGGTTATAGGGGGGTTGTGGGAAATTCTCAGTTTTTTTTTTTTTTGTTTTGTCATTAGTTAGAGAGCCCGTTAATAAAAATTCTATTCGAAAAAGTTAGAAAAAAAATAAATGGAATTGAATAGAATTGAATATACATACATATAGCTTCAAGTGGCACTAACTAGAGGCTACGAAAAAACAAATTTATAAAATTTGAAAAGAGATGGAAAAATTGTAAAGAATGTTGGGAAAAATTGAAAAAAAGTAAAATCTAATATAAAACTAAATATAGAATATAAAAAGCGTATGTTCTTTTCTTATTTGTATTTGTGATGTCAAGTGCATTAGAGTAGAGTAGCAACTGTATCTTTTACTTTTTTTGTAACTAAAACCATTCTTAGGGATACACACATATACATACATACATACATATGTATGAGCATGCATACTTAGATATTTTACTCTCCTCTTTCCAATTATTTTTTGTAACAAAGTGTTACATTCATAATTTTACCAGCAGCAAAAAAATGTATGATGACAACATAAAAAAGTAAGTATAAAACTAAAAACAACAAATTTTACTGAAGATTTATTGTATGAATAATAGAAATGGTTTTAATTAAACACACACCCACCGTCAAAAAACAGTTTTTTTTAATATTTATAATGGCAAAAAAAGAAATTCTAAAGTGTCAAAAGATAAAAAAGGTGTCACAGTTTTTGTGTGTTTTTTTTTTTGTTGATTTCATGATTTTAGTTCCACAAAAAAAAAAAAAAAAAAAACTATTTACAATAGAAGATTCAATAAAAACCATAGAAAAAAATCCTAGCAAACAAAAATTACTTATTTTTCCAATAAAATTAAAAACTTTAATAACGAAATTTAATTTTTATTAAAAATGCTTTTAGTATGTTGAGATAATCAGCAAACCTTTTTTAACTTTTGAAGTTTAAGAATGAGTTTGATTAATTTTATTCATTCCTAATTTGTTATTAAACTTCGGTGTTCGTTGGGATATTTTATTATGTAATTGCAATTTAACATTTAATGGGATTGATATTTACAATAAAGTGTAATATTAAAAGTTATTTAAAAATAGCTATAAATTATAGCATACTTTTAGGGTTTATGACAGGTTTTCTATTATTTTTAAAAACATGTTATAAATATGTAATTTGCCGTAATAAATTAAAAAAATAATAAAAAAAATAGATATATATAAAAAGGTAAGAGAAAATGTTTAATAATTATTATGCAAAAAAAGGAAATATTACAAAAACACAGCATACTTTGGGAATTTACTAGTATAAATGTTTTTAACATTTTTACTTAAAAGAATAAATAAAATAAATGTGTTTTTCTAATAGATTTATGGTGTTTTCTTTTCTACAAAAAGGTGACATTTTATTTAAAAAAAAAAATGGAAATTGGTGTCTGTTTCTCAAAAATTTTGCTCCCGAAAAGGGTTGCTTGTTTTATTCTAAAAAACTCATCCTTTTCGGGCGCAAAATTTTTAAGAAACTGACACTAAATTGCATTTTTTTAAATAAAATGTCACATTTTTTTGTAGAAAAGAAAACACCATTAAATATTAATACATATTCGTACAATTATAAAAAAACAAAATATTTTAAATCCTTAAAGTATGCTTTACTTTTATTAATAAATGTTATTTAATTTTTTATAAAAAACAAAAAACCTCAAGCTTAATAAATTATATTGCAATTTATTAATAATTTTCAGCTAAAATGTATCCAATTTAAAATTAATTTTGAAAAAAAAACTTTAGGCTCATAAAAAAATATTTCTATGAAAATTCGTTAAACTGAAATATTTTCTATGAATAAAAGGATATATCTTTATTAAAGTGTTACCAGAGTTTTGCTTAGCCATTTTTTAAGACAGAATACGAATTTTGGCTTTTTTAAAAAAAAGCGGCTCTGCTGAAAAATGTTGTAAGCGATAGCTCATTTCTTAATTAAGGAAATTTTTGCTTATATTTTTTTCCTAAAACTATTTAATACTTAAAAAATATGCCTTACTTTTTTATTTGTGGTTTGCCAAAAAGTATGCATTTGAAATAAAACGTTTAAGATATAGAGCTCAAAATAAAGTATAGAAAGGTAAATTTTTGGCTTTCTAAAAGAGCTTTTTTGTATAATAGAATAGAAAGCAGGCTATTGATGACGTTCACATCGTATCGATTTATCAATCTGAATATTAATTTGGTATTTTCTAAGAATTTTTTGTCGATGTCAATTAGCTATTGAAAATCTGACGGAAACAATTGACAAATTTTATTACTTTATTCTTCTGAAATTCAGTGTTGATTTTTTTTTTTAATAAATTTTATAAAAGCAAATTAAATAAAATTAAAAAGTGTGCAAACTTAAAAATAAATTATTTATTCTAACGTCTTTAGCTATTTAAGTGTTACTCCATAGCAGTATCATTTATGCCTTGATAATGACCATCCCTACAGCCGTGGGGCACATTCGGTATGGCGATCTGGCAGGGATATTCATTTTATTACCGATAGAAAAGCGGCCCTAAGCGCCTTGGAGAGTGTGTTTATCACATCGAAAATTGTCCGAGAACGCCGGATGTCTCTGGAATAGATAGAAAGTCAATCAGTGGTTAGCCTTAATTGGGTTACTGGACACAGGGGCATACATAAAAACTGTATAGCTGACTCGTTGGAACATGTAGGAACTACCTTGAGTCGTAGCGGTTAGATCCATAACAAAGGGAGTAAACAACTTTTTGCACACAAATTTCATATCATTGCCAACCAGAGGTGGCTTGATGAAACTAAATGTGGGGAAACCAGAAAAATATGGCCCATCATAGATGAAAAAAGGACATTAATGCGCATTCAGGTCGTCCAGACTTCACATCAGAAACCTAATTGCGGCTGTGAGTGGAACCTTACCTAACCTACTTCAAAGTAGGATTTGGCTGACAACTAAAATTTTAAAATTTGATGTGCAGAAACTTACTTTAATTGGACTAAGTTTACTTCTATGAATAAAATTTGTATCTAAAATTTCTTTTTATTTTGCAATATATTTAGGTATATGTAGGAATTAACTTTCTTACTTGAAACTTCTTTCATTTGAGTCTTCGTAAAATTTCCTGTCGACCAAAACAGAGTCAATTTTACTCGACGTTGACTTAAAAGCGTCTTAAAAACATACCAACTGACTGTCAATAGTAATCGATTGTTGTCAATAACGACTTACAAAATACAATTATTCTGCCATCGACGTCGACTTTATAATAGAGATGATTAGAGCTCTTGATTATTTACTCCTACAACTTCGATTATTTTGGGGGATTATTTTTTAAAAGAAAAAATTGCAATGAAAGGAAACCTCCCTAATTTATTTCAGCATTTCTTAAAAAAAGCTTAGGTGTTTGAATATTTAATTAATTGAATGTCTAACTACTATATTAACCATAAGTGTAGCGTTAAATACTTTCTCGACCCAAAAAAAATATAAAAAGCCTTGAAAAAATACTTTAATCCCAAAAAAGATTAAACTTTATTATCACTTCAAATGCTTAAAGATGAATAAATTTTGCCATTAAATTAAATATTTTATATTTTGAATGAGTCACTTGTTGTATAACAAAAGTTTAAAGATATTTTAAATCCTAATAAAAAAAACTAAAATTTAAATAAATTTTTGGTTGAAAACCGCAAGATTGGAATATATTTATATGACAAACATTAACTTTTAACAAACAATATAATTTTTCAAGAAAAATAGAATTTCTTTAAGTTCTCGTTTAATTTAATTCTTTTTATTTTCATTAAAAAAAAATTAATGTAACCCTAAACAATTCTTTTAAACCCTGGGAGCAAATTACGGCATTCGATATCGATCGTAATTTTTATTGGAATTGTATTGTAATTTCGCTGGGTATCGATTGCAGTAATTTGCTTCCTGAACTAACTGTCTTAAAAATAACTAAACTAAAAATCTTAATCGATTTAAAAAAAATACCTATGCAATTTTTGTAAATTTTAAATAAAATTTTCCTCAAAAATCCCAATCTGATTCTCTTTCCCTTCACACGAACACACACACACTTTAAAACGCTTCCACTTGCATTTACTCACAATCAAAACAAAAAGAGAAATTAAAAGTAAA
The DNA here is from genome assembly GCA_963931875.1 of Pollenia griseotomentosa. NCBI lineage: Eukaryota > Metazoa > Arthropoda > Insecta > Diptera > Polleniidae > Pollenia > Pollenia griseotomentosa. The sequence goes on from OZ007560.1 coordinate 110,308,464, forward strand.
TAAAACAAAGAAAATGAGAATTTTGATGAAATAAAAACAAAAAAAAAAAAATCTGAATTTATAACAAAATGGTGGACCAAAAAAAAAAAAAAAAACAAACCGATATACACGATTAATTTAAACAATATATTTTTAATATCACACCAAACAACAACAAACAAAAAAGTAAAGTAAAGAGGATAAATGAAAAGGCTCCCCACTGTGAGAATAATGTAAAAAAAAACAAGAAGAAGAAGCAATAATACCAATTGAAGAAGAATAATCACAAACTACAGTGGACGAAAGGAGAATTTGTACAAAAAAAAAAGAAGTAATAAAAAGAACAAAAAAAAATGTTTGAAAGAATTGAAATAACGACTACAGCAACCTGAGAGGAATCGGAAGAAATAAAACAACAAAAGAAATGTTGACGTTAACTGCATTTTAAAGAAGCTTTTAAAAAAAATTAAATCCCAATAAACTCAATAGCTGTTGCAAACATTAAGAAGAAGAAAATAAAAAATATACGAAATAAAACACAATTTTACTCTATAAAAATCTTAAAAGAAGCGAAAATAAGTAAACAAAAACCACGTTTTCTTTTTAAACATTTTTTGTTTAAAAAAGTGCAGTTTAAGTTTTTGTTTTAAGGGATTTAATTCTATTTATTTCTTTTAAGCAGAAAAGCAATTTAAAATATTTTAACAAAATTTTGTTTGATTTATCTTTCTTTTTTTTAAATTCAAACAAAGAGACTGAATATGCGTCAGAGATGATTTAATACTATTGCAATCATTCGTATGTACTTTTTAACGGGTGTGTTTACAAAATGACATAAATTGTATTTTTCCTTTTGATAAGAAGCACTTTTTAACAAAAAAAAGTCGTGAGAATTATAAGAAACAAGTAAGAGCTGTATCGAACCTTTGATACTTAAAACCGAGAGTAAATATATGGGCAATCACGATGGTATTGTGCAAATTTGCAGTGCATATTATGATTAATCGTGAGCACACCAATTTTATTTTTTGTGCAAATGTGTTATTTTTCTAAAAATTTAAATCTGGCAACACAAAAAACTTCTGGCAGCACTGTAAAAAATCTGCATTTGTTTACAATTATACACAAGAAAATTAAAATAAATTTTTTATTTTTAAATTATTTAAATTTAATTCTTTATTTTATATTAAAACGATAGTTGGGCGTAGTGCACTAAATATTGATTTAAATCAGCATTGAACTATCACTAAATAAAACTGCAAAGAAAGTAGTTTGCACTCTTTTTTACCAGCTTTAGTGATGATTGTTATTTTTTAACTACCACTAAAAAATTTTGAGTGATATTGCAAATTTTTTCACTATCACTAAACGCAGATTTGAATGCAAAAATCTGCACTCAAATCAAATAGTGCAAAATTCGGACATGCAATCAAAAAAGCTGCATACAAATATTGTCTCACTAAAATTTAAAAAATGTAACTTTGTATGTGAATGTTTTTTGATTTCTTTTAAGGACATACATAAGTAAAAAACATTAAACAAAATGATATTTTGTCAATAACGGTAAAATTATTGGCTTTAATCATGAAAAAACAAGTTTTTAATTTAAAAATTAGTGCACCAATTAAGTTGCACTCAAATGAGTGAAGAAAAAAAAAAGTTGCAATAAGCTGATGATTGCTTTATTTTAAATCAAACTACTTTTTTTTGAGTGCAAAATTTTTTAATATCACTATCACTCATGATTAGTGAGGCTGCAAATTTTCAATTCATCACTCAACATCAACAAAATGATTGCAATATTTTTGCACTATCACTAAGTGTGAGTTGAAACTGCAAAATGAATGCACTACCCCCATCTATGATTAAAACCCACGACAATGTTCAATTTATAAGTTTCCTTAAAAAACAATATGGCGCTTTATATGTTTACATTTGTTTGCAACTGAGCAAATATGCAATAATAATTTTGCTCGTGGTTTTTTTAGTGCAGATGAAGTAAAATAGAGCAAATTGCAAATACATACGTACATTTTGTTGTTGTGTTGTGCAAATGTGTGTATTTTTGAACGCATTTGCATCGTTTGCACACTTTGCACTACCCACCGTGATTTCCCTTTATATTTGAAAAGTAGGCTTTTTAGAGTCTATGTGTAGACCGAGCTTCCCAAAGTTTAATTGAGTGGTTTCTACTCTTCTGAAACTATGATAGACCAAATTTTACTTTAATAGCATTACTGTTTTAGGCGTACTAAAGTGTTTTCCGAAAGTTGACTTTATATGGAGCCTATGGTAGACTATAGACACATCAAAACGAAATTTGGCAATGTGATTTCTAGTCTAGACCAAATTTTACTACAACAGCGCTATTCGCTACAGATTCAGAAGAACTAAAGTAATTTCCTCAAGTGGACTTTATATGGGGCCTATAAAAAATTAAGGATCGATCATCTCGAAATTTAAAACTTATCTAGTTAGAATGAGCTGCAGAACGAGCTTAATAATAATCGGTGCATTTATAGAGCACAAGCGCAAAACTCGTTCGTTTAACCTACATTTAAAACAAAAACAAAATTTTTAAATTTGTTTTTGTTTTAAATGTAAGTTGAACGGACGAGTTTTGCGCTCGTGTTCTATAAAGCACACATTTGTTTTTTTATACAAAATTCCAATTTTTTTAGGGTGATTGGTTCACACAAGGACTCAACGTTTTTGCTACTGAAGCAATTGTGTTGGATTTCAACACCAAACTTCTTAGTATAATTATAATAAATTTGACACAAATACTATTCTTTTCTTTTGAGTCGTTCGAAAGTGAGCGTGATTTTAACCGACGGACAGACAGAAGGACATGGCGAAATTGACTTAGAATACATGAATTAAGTAGCATCATACGTTACATCTCAATCATAGAAGCATTTATCGAAATATTTGGCTGAAGAAGATGCCCATAAATGGCTTAATTGGCCACACTGGTGCTAGAACTTGTTTAAAATCGTTTATGAATTCAGTGGAACCATTTCTTATACACCTATTTTATTTAGGGACTTTGGGTACATCTAAAATGTAAATAAATTTACAGAATCATTTCGACCCCTTACTGCAAAAATAGCTTAAGCAACATCATTTTCGATTTTGGTTTTTTTTTAATAAATTAATTCATTGGCAACACTTGCATCATCTCATAAAATGTCATGGTCGCATTAGATACTGTACGATTTTATTGCAATAATTTTAGCTTAAGCGACAAACTTCATACAAAATTTTTCATACTTGATTTTTGAAAAGTTTAAAAAAAAAAAGAAAAAAAGGTTTCATGCTCTTGTCACATCAATAAACTGTCTCAGGAAACAAGTTAAGAACATACAAGATCTCAGTCCGTTTTCATAGAAGAAAACCGTCACCACCTTATTTATCGCCTTTCAATTTAGACATAAAGCATTTCTTTTGTTTTTGAAAACAAAAGAAAAAACTTTTTCTACGGAAAAAGTTTTTAGGAGTGCCTAAGTGTCTGGGTCGACGACTGTCATTAAAAAGAAAAAACTTTTGGGTGGATGAAAATCGTCAGCAAAAAAAAAAATAATAATAATATATATATATATATATATGGATAATATGCATTATATGCAAAATATGCTTTATACGCATATCATAAAGCCTTTCAGAAAATAGGGATAAGCTATTTGTTTTTATTGTTCAACTTTTTTTCTTTTTTTAATAATTAAAAACATTCTTTGTATTCAAAATATGCTCTAAAAGCTCGATATGCTAAATAAGCAAAAAATATGCTGTAATTTAAAGTAATTTTAAATTTATAACAGTTTAAAGTTTGTTATACATATGTACTCGAAAAACAAAACAGTAAGCCAAATATGCTTTAATGGCAGCCCTAATATAGAGCTTAGCACTGCATTTAATGCTGTTAAAGACTTTTTTAAATTGTATTTTAAAATTCTAGAATGATTGCCGTCATCCGGCTTAAAAAACATTTTTTTAATTTAACTGTATTTCAAAACTGTTTATACTTTAGTTTGAATATCTTTTTTATTTAACTAGGTACATATTTTAAAATTATTAAAACTAAAAGTAATTTCTTCAACAATTAGGTGCAGTCACCCGTTATCGCGAATTTGTTTTTCAAAAATATTTCTTAAAAGTTATTACGTTTTATGTTTTGTAGTATATTCTCTATTTTTTATATGTATTTTATTTTATACTTCTGTTTTTTTTCTTCTTTTGACTGAATATTTTTGGTTTTTTTCTATTTGCATTTAATTGCACACGAACACAAACAAATTGTCTACTGTGCTGACTGGATGGCTGGCTGATGCTTGCATATAAGATACTCACACATAGATACACTCTCCCATACACACACATTTATAACAACAATAACAAAAACGCATGCCACTCACTTATACAATTAAACACCACAGTTATTTTTGTTCAAAAGTTTGCAGTTCTGCTCTCTGCATTTTATTTAAGGCAGACACACACATGCACACATTTGCATTTGAGTACCCAATTTAAGAAAAAAATGCTCTCCTAGACACTGACGCCTACTAATACCACTACATAAACTTAAAACACTTGATGTATGTGGTTCGTTCGGTTGCTTTTTTATGCATAAAAATTTGCAATTTTTTTTTCAATTTGTTTTTTATATTTCTCTTTTTTATAAAAAAAAAATCTTTTTTTTAAATAAATCTATATGTAGAAAAATAAAACGGAAAAAAAAATTTATACGGGATTGTTGGCTTTTTCTTAAAGATAAATGAATTTTTTATTTTCAAAAGTTTGTAAAAGATTTTTTTTCTGGAACTTTGTTAATTCTTAAGCATATTTTATGTTTTTTTTTCTTATTTTAATATGATTTTTTCTGAAATTACCTTTTTTTGTTAAAATTTTTTTTATTTTTGTTTTAGAAAATTTGTTGTTTTATTCTATTATTCTTTTAACTTTGATTTAAATTTAATATTTACTTTTGCTTTAAAACTTTTTTTTATTAATTTATAAAAAGTGATTTTTTTTTGCTATTTCACTTTTTTTATATACAAAATAATAAAATTTGAGATCACAGTTAAAACAAAATTTATTTATATTTTTAAAACTATTATTTCTTTAAAAAGATTTTAGATTTTTTAATAATATTATTCTTTTTTTGCACTTTTTCTAAAAACACTTGATTTTTTTTCTAACATAAAAAATCACTTAAAAATATTGCAAATTTGTTAAAAGAAATACTTTTTTTGTTTAAAAAATTTCTTTTAATTGAACTTTTTTTATTGTAAAACAAATAAATTTTTTTGTTTAACTTTTAATTAGTTGCTGTAGAGTAAAAATGAATATAAAAACTGATCCAAAAGAAAAGCAATTAATTTTTTTTTTTTTTTGATAATATTATAATAGTGCCGCGGTGTAATATGGCGGACGCTACGTCACCGGTTTCAACGCTCGTCTGCTAAAGCACACACAGTCTCGGTCTTCACGTCGTCACTATCGTTGAACAACACAAATTGGCAAAACGTTGCAAAAGCACACAGACCAGACTAGAGAACACAGCAAACCAAACAAAAAATTAAAAAAGTATTGAATATTGTATCTACAAAACTCAGACTACAGACTACAAAAGCCAACAAACACACAGATACTCAACACAAACAATTGTTTAGAATAAAACATGCAATAATTGTGCACACTGAAATGCACACAGATATTATCACTCTTTTCCTTTTGTTTTCTCTCACTATTAGGGGGTCATTTAATCTCCCTTTCTTTCTCTCACTCTCACTGTCTCTCGCCTTTTCTGCCACTGCCATCCTCTACTCACCTCTTTTTGAAAGTTTGCAAAAATGTTTGCAACTTTTTTTCTATAAGGAATTCGTTGTTGGATAGAGATAAGCGCGCGTTAGTCTCGTGAGGGTTATTTGCAAAATTAATATACATTTACTCAACAAACAGACTGAGAAAGAGTATATAGCTGGGGACGTTTGTCAGGGAGCTGATTTTTAACCCTCTTTTTGCGAATTTGCACATTAAAACAAAAACTGAAATAAAATACTTTTACACTCACCACTCACTTAACACACATTCCAGCATTTAGAAAAATATCTTTAAGAAACAAACCAACAACAACAATTACGCCAACAAATTATTTAAAAAAAAGAGCTTTTTTTTGCAAACATTTTTTTAGTCACGATCATTTTAAGCATTTGCTCACACGAACACACATTAAAGTACTCACTCGCAAAATTAAAACGAGAAAAACACGCATGTAAGAGAAAGAAAAGAAGAAACTTAAAAAAACTGAGAGTACCTACAAAAAGAAACCAAAAAAATCTTGTGGATCGTAGGAGAAGGACCGTTTTTGCAAATCAGTAAAGTTTAAGAAAAAAAGCTTTTTTTCTGGTATGTGATAAGCAGCCACACATTTTTTTCATGATTTCTTTTCGTTTTAATTTTCGCAGCTAAATAAAAATTAAAAAGAAAATAAAAAAAATACTGATTGTTATTAACACAACGACACTTTTTATTAATACTCACTGTAGAAATAAAAAAGAGCAAAGAAGGAATAAAACAAAGATAGATTGAAAAAAAATTTTATGTGGGATTTTTTTTTTTAATTGAAACGAGGTGCATGTGTATTGTATTCGAGAAAAAGATAATGTTTGCTAATGTTTGTTGTTCTTTATCGTTAAACTTAAAAAATATATATATCAAGACAAGAGAGACCAATGAATCAATAATAATTTAAAATAATATAATTTGGATTTATGGGTTCAACTTTTTTGATTAATATTTTTATTGTAATATAATAAATTCCTAAGAGCAAAAATTTAAATTTAAATAAAACAGGGAAATTTAGATAAAACAAATTTTCTAAAATTTTAAAGCTTTCATCTTACAGATGTTAATATTTCTTAAAAACTTAAAAAAAAAATCAAGTAAAATCTAAAGCTTTCCAAATAACCTTGACTTAAATGAGCCCTTGAAGCTTAAAGACGGTGACAATTTGAAGGTTTTAAAAAATCTATCTTTTAAAGAACTAACCCAGCTAGCATTTTGGTGATAATTTTTTGTTTAAATCACCTAAATGAGTCTTCTCAGATTACTTTTGATGGTTAAAAACTGATTTATCACTTGAGCAATTTAAAAATGAATCATATAAGATTTATTCATATGTTCAAATAATGATTTCTAAATGTTTTAAAATTAAAACTGATTTACCACTAGAGCGGTTGAAAAATGATTTACATTAAAAGAAATCAAATAATTTCTTAGGGTAGGGGTTTTATCACAACGAGAGTATCATTTATGATCGAAAAATGAACTCATAGCTGGGAAAAAGCTTTTGCATATTGAGTTTACAAAAGCTTGTAAAATCTCTTTTAGAGATTAATTTTTTCCAAAATTTGAAAAAAAAATAATTGTAAATAGATGTTCAAATACATTTCATAATTTTCATTGACAGAAATATGAAAGGCAGTTTTGTTAGTGATATTAAAAAAAGTAGTAGTAGTTATGATGACGAGTTAAAAACAACGATAAGAAAAGGAGAAACAAATTTTTTAGAATTTTGTTTGTTTATTTTAAATCCATTATACTCCCTGAGGATGCTACTCGAAGAGTAGCGAAATATTGGAAAAAATAAAGAAGAATTTTAAAGAACAACCCAGGCCTCGAGCTCAACTATTTTATTATTAAATTGGAAAGGTCAAATAAAAAACAACTTTAATATTAAACTTAATAAGTAAAAAGTAAGACACTTTTTAAAAAAGAGCTTTTCGTAATTTATATTTTCAGCGAATTAAAGTTTGTTTTTAGTAAAAGCTCTTTTTATAAAAGTTATAAATTAGTTTTAAAAAGAGCATAAACTAGACATCTTCGATTTTCTTTGTTTATATTTTTATTTAACTTTATAAGACTTAAAAGCTAAACGCTATTTATATCAAAGCTAAAATTTAGCTTTTTTAAGAGATTTTAAATTATAACTTACTAAACCTAATAAAGATTAAGAGTAATAAGCTCTTTGCTAAGATGTAGCTTTTAAAATAACTTAATAACTTAATTTATATTATTAAAATTTTATAGCTGAGTTCAGGATCAATTGTTTAAAATTAAAAAAAAACATTTTTTTATGAATAAATTCTCAACCCATTGTAAACTGATAACCCACAATATCTGTTTTTTTTTTTTTTTTTTTTAATTTGACTTCAAAAATAATTAGAATCTGGGAATTTATTTCTCATGGTGAAGGAATAAGCCTATTAAAGTATGATAGCTTTATAAATTGTTATTTGACTTAGAATACCCATTTGAATTAATATGAAAATTTATTTAAAACTAACTTTTAAAAAAAGCTTCCAAGTTAAGCTTTAAAAGCTTTTATAGGAAAAAGCTTTAATTACTATGGACAAATTTTTAAAAACTTTAAAATATAAATTCTTACGTCAGTTAAAGATAAATCTTGTACTATTAGGATATAACAAGATTTATATATGTATATTTATATTAAATAGCCTTAGATGTAAAAGCTTTTTTATACATAAATGAAGTTAGGTAAAGTTAAGATATAATTTTTAAGTTTGTTTTATATTGCTGTTTTAATCATATTACTTACTAATACATACTTCAATATAAAAGCTGTCAATTTCATATAAACTGTATTAAAAAAAATTTTTGAAACAAGAATTAAGTTTCAAAAGTTTTGCGGTTAAGTTCTTGAAACCAAGATTCTAACAAAAAAAAATTAAGAATTTCCCAAAACTTCAATGTTTTTAGAAACACTCAGCACTTTTTTGATGAGAAATTCGAAACTTAATTAAAGAAATCTAGCAAAATTCGAAGAGACATTACTAAATTCGATTCTCTAATCTAAATCTGTTATTTTTGAACATTCCTTTTAAACTTAAAAAAAAAATAAACACTTTTCAAATGATGTTTTGTTTTTTTTTTTTATTTGTGGACTCGTATGAATCGACTGTATTGAATTCCATACCAGACATTAATTCTCCTGTATAAAAATTTTATGTTTTCTTTTACTTTTGATTCTTGAAAATGTTCCTTGTATGTTTGCTGAGTAGAAGTATCTGTGGGTTCGTATCTATGTATGTATGTGTATATGATGTTTTCAGCAAAAGTGTATGTATGCACAAGCCTAGCAACTGTCGACGTTCCACAAAATCCACACAAATACATGTGCAACTTTAAAACCATGAATGTATTTTATGATATTTTTTTTTTTTTTTTTTTGTTAAGCATCAACAAAAATCAAATAAAGAATGAAGAATGAACAAACAAACTCAAAAATTGGAAGTGAATTTCTTAAAGTTTTTTTTAGAGTTTCTGTCAAAACACTCGGGTGAATTCGATAAGGAGCAGGTTCAATAAAATTATAATTAGCAAAAGAAATGATCAAGGTTTTGGAAAAGTTAAAAAAAAAAAATCCTGTTTTTCGTCATATTCTGGGCGTTAAAACTGCGTGAATTAGTATTTATTATTAAAACCTGCTGTGTCGTCTGAAAGTCCTGCCAATTACCTTTTAAATAAGTGGTTAATCTTTGTAATATCCTGTTCCTTCTCTGAGACATCTTAACCTGATTATTGAAGAATACGAGTTTTTCATGTTATTTTCGTAATTTTTTTTTTAATTTTTTATAGTCTTGACTAAATTTTTGTATTTTTTTTTTTAGATGTGTTTGAAAAATTTAGAGTACATGCGTATTTAGCAAAGCTCAAACCTTTAGAATGTATACACCGGTCCATGGGTTAAACATTTATTAGCCTGTATAATCAATTTGAAAACAAAAATCTTTTAACCCCACCCAGCGGGAAAATTCAGAAGACCTTCTTACTTCAGGCCTTTTGAAAGGCTTGCTTAAAAGATTTTTTGATTCAATTACTATTCTTATCTAACTGCTAAAGAAGGCCTCATAGAAGGCCTTGGCTCTTTCGTATAAAAGATAAGATACACCTTCCACACTCACTTCTATGACAAGGGAGTAACATTTTTTGTATTGTTTTTCTGCACAAGCAAAAGCAAAATGAATTTTTTTTTGGTCCCGTTACCCTTCTTATGTACCTGCTGAAGAAGCGAGAACGGAAGGCCTTCTCCGCAATGACAACGTGTGTAAAAAAGATATGAGTATGGAATGGAGCAAGAAGGCCTTGTACATCCAAAAGAAGGGGTACAGAGGCCTTCTAGAAGGCCTTCCTACTCCTTCTTTTTCCCGCTGGGCATTAGGAGATTTAACCGTATTAAAAAAATAGTACTATTTTCGGCTGTGCCGAGCTTTAATAGCCTCCAATTGCACCAAATTTTGCAACAATATCTATTGTTATGGTTTTAGTCGTATTAAAATGATTTCCCAAATTTGGCTTTATATAGGGCCTATGGTTAATTATAGACCGATTTTAACGAAATATGGCAGAGCGATTTTTATTCTTATTAAGCTATAACAGACCAAATAGTATGATTCGTTAGTGTTTTAGGCGTAGTAAAGGGTTTTCTGAGAGTGGGGTTTATATGGAGCCTATGGTAAAATATAGACAAATTTTCACGAAATTTGACAGAGTGATTTCTTATCTTATGAAGCTATGACATACGAAATTTTATCCAATATCAATATTGTTTACGGTTTTAAGCATACAAAAGTGTTTTCCAATAGTGGGTTTATATGAGGCATAAGGAAAACTTTGGACCGATCTTAACCATATTTAGCAGAGTTTTTTTTAATCTTATAAAACTATGACAGGCCAAATATTATGGAGTATTAGATGAATATAAAAATGGATCACACGGAATGATAAGCTTAGTATACCCTCATTCGCCACGGGTGGTGGAGGGTATACTAACTAATTCAATAATTTTGTAACCTTGACCGCAAAGCAAACGTTTAAAATGTCTTAAGATCTTATTAAATCTCTACTCTTGGTACGACTGGCAGCCCCTTTCGTTATCAATAATTAAAATCGCATAAGCAATATTACATAGTAAAAAATTCAAAATTTATTCAATAGTGGAGTTCAGTGTTTGGTGCAAATTGTCTTGCGAAAGGGGAATTTCAAAAATTCGTAGCTCTTTTATGAAATCTAACGGAAACTCTATGTATTTTGTTGTTTTTGGATTCAAGAATAGAACCATGATATTTTTCATTTGTATTTTTGCACCACACACTGAACTCCGCTACTACAAGATGGAGGGAGGTTTTATTGCGCTAGACAGAAAAACGTTATTGTTTTTATTTTTTGGTAAAAAAATAATTTTTTAAATCCTTTCCTTATTTTAAAGCTAAAAGTTCCTTTCCGAAAAAGTTAAAATAAAAACCGGTAGCATTTGTTGTGGCGGTAGGGAAACCGTCAATATGAGTTTGCATGTTTTTCTTTCTGCAACCAATGAAAGCAGAAATAATATATTTATCCGTTTTAGAGCTTTTTATGAATTTTGCATTGATTTGTGAGTGCATATTTTTGCATAATTTAGTTTAAAGAGCATTTTTACTGCATTTTTTAAGTTTATAGTGCATTTTTTACGTTTTTAAAGCTTATTTTGATACATATTATTATTTTTTTTTAAACCGACTCAGTAGCGAATGTTTAAGAGATCTAACAATCCATCCGTCTGGCTGGTTATCGGTTCATATAAACCTTGTGCGCAAGTTGAAAATGTGTATATAATTTAATCAAATTTGGTAAATACATATGTTTTAATTGTAATAGTAACGAAGCCTATGTAAATAGTAAACATTTGTCCTTAATTTCTCACACACAAACCCCTACAAACTTCTTTCCGAAATAGACTTTTTGTGTCGTATTATGTTCGTATTTGTATTAAATTCGCCCCGAAAATATTTCTATATGAATTTAGCGATTAAAATTGTGGACTTGTTTTTTTTTAATGCAAATATTTTTATATTGTTAGAAGTCGTGTTTTATTGGGGCAAATTTTTAAACAGTTTTAGTTCAAAATTTCAAGTTTTTACTTCATATTTATTTTATTTTTTTTTAAATTTGCGGTTTCCCTGTTTATGAAAATTATGTGCTCTTTAATTTAAAAGCAAAGTTAAAAAACATCCTCTGAAATATTTAGCATTTTTAAAATCGAGAACTTTTTTCCTTGCCTTAAAATTAACTTTAAAAGCTTTGTTTCAAACAATATCGGGTTAATACAAAAGCTTTTTTAAGCTTATTACAAGTAATTTTGAAATCCTTCACGCTTTAATTTATATATATTTATATAGGGAAAACACACCATCATAAAAGTGCGCGTATAACGCATATTCGTAGAAATTTTTTTAGAAACCATCAGTGAAAGTAGACCTTTCCAACGCATGTACTCGTTCGAAAATCGGTTGAGTGGTTCTCGAGTTAAAAAATGACAAACATAGGACAACTTATTTTTAAAACCTTTTCTTTAGCTTCACTTCGGAAATTCAAATCTTGTAACGTTAATTTAACCGCCTTATACTCAATGCAAATGGATGAAACTTTGCAGGCATACATATTCCCGATGACAATACACGAATACATGGGCGTAGCCAGGATAAAATCTAGGGGGGGGACAGGCAAAAAAAAAATTTCTTTGGTAAAATGCTTTTTTGACCGCCTTTTACTCAATGCAAATGGATGAAACTTTGCAGGCATACATATTCCCGATGACAGTACACGAATACATGGGCGAAGCCAGGTTAAAATCTAGGTGGGGTGGCGGTCAAAATTTTTAAAACCTTTTCTTTAGCTTCACTTCGGAAAATCAAATCTTGTAACGTTAATTTAACCGCCTTATACTCAATGCAAATGGATGAAACTTTGCAGGCATACATATTCCCGATGACAATACACGAATACATGGGCGTAGCCAGGATAAAATCTAGGGGGGAGGGGGGAGGAGGCAACAATTTTTTGACCGCCTTTTACTCGATGCAAATGGATGAAACTTTGCAGGCATACATATTCCCGATGACAGTACACGAATACATGGGCGTAGCCAGGATAAAATCTAGAGGGGCGGGCAAAATTTTTTAAAAATGTTCTTTTTTAAGAAAAGCGTTTCTTAAAAAAATTTTTTTTAAATGTTCTTATTTAGTATTTATAAAAAAAGTTGCACATAAAAAAAAAATAATAATAACGATTTTTGCAAAATTTTATTATATGTATATACATATATAGATTATTATTATTTTTTTTTTTTTTTCTTGTTAAGAACATAAAGATGATTTAAAAGCTTACAAGCTTTTTAGTGCTTAATATGGATGATTTTGAAAAGTTTTTTATATTTTTTAGATTGGCTGTATTTAAGAACTGAAGTTTAAATAAAGAGCTTTTTAAAGATAAACTTTCAGAAAAAAACTTATTAAACAACTACATTTGAAACCAAAACACAGTGAGATAGGCAGTTAATTTCTAAAAGCTTTTACCTTCAATTTGGAATAGAAATCTACCACAATAACTTCTTCTGGAATTAACTTTTAAAAAAAAATCTATTTAATGGGGTTTTTTTAACTGTTCTAAATTAATATAATTAAAACTTTCAAAAGCTTTTTTGGACATATTTTCTATATTATAAAATTGGTATACCCAAATTGGTATACCCTGTATGTGTTCTGGAAATCGAAAACGCAAAACGCAAGAATTTGAAACGTAGTTTTTTTTAGTAAGATTTCTGTAATAAAACAGTTTTATGACAAATATTATACAAATACATATTTCTCTATTAAATAGAATTTTATAGCAAATATTATAGAAGTTAGATTAAAAGTGTATAAAAAAACAACTTCCAAATTCTTGCGTTTTCGCTTTCCAAAACACCTCTGATAGACTTTATCTGTCGTATTCATAAACATTTTTTTAATTATCAAAGTAATTTTTGGGAATACAAAATTTTACATTTATTATGAAATTTATTGTTGAAGGGATAAGCTATTCCTATGCGCATTTCACTGGTTGCTTAGGCCAGATCGTCAGGAAACTTCATCCAAAGATTTTAGAAAAACTAGATATTAAACAAGTAAAAACTGTTAAGCGAATAAGAATTATTTATAAGCAAAAGTCTTACTTGTAACCATATCAAAGCTTTAACAAAAACAACAACAATAAACAGTTAGTTTATCTTTTCTTACATTCCCCACTACAATTGGTTGGAATTCGTCCAATATTAATTGTATTAATTTTTTCATTTAATAAAAGGCTCACAACACAAATTTTCTATGAAAATTTTACTAAATAAACGTTTGTTAAGAAACTATTTAAAACGTTATATATGATTTTAAATTTTTTATCGTAAAAGAGCTTTGAAAAGTTTAAAGTTAAAAAGCTTTTTTTTTGGAGCTAAATTATTAAAATTTTTAAGCTGAAATTATCAGAAGCTCTGATCTGAGAAAAGCAACTTTTGAAGATTTGGTCTTACTTGGAACTAAGCCATATTCCTTCCTTTTTCCTTTCTGCCTTTAATAAAATTTCCTTTGGTGTAAAACGTATGAGAAGTTTTTGTTTAAGGGAGTAGTAATAAAAGAGTAAATAAAGGGAAATAATAGAAATAACAAGATTTTGGTTTGTTTACATTGTATTGAAATGAAATGTTTTGGAAAAAAAAAATTTTTTTTTTTGTATATTTTTTTTTTATAAAAAAAACCTTATCAAACTTGTTTCTTTAATTATAACACAAACCTAAACACAAACAGAAAACTTAAAAAAAATTAACTTATTATAATTACAAACCTTAAATTTTATGCAAGAAAAGGAACCAAAAATTAGAAAAAATACTTTAAAATAATAAAAATCACAACGCGGTGTTAAATTATTTATTAAAAAATTATAAATGAAAAGAATTAAACAAAAAAACTAGTCACGTCATGCTGCATACATAAATTCTTGTAAAGTTATTGATAATGAACTTGATGGGTGGCGGTTTAAGTAAATTGCAGCGTCAAATGGCTTTCTGAGTCTCTTTTTACATAAATTGCCGGCTAAAAGAATAAGAATACATATAACAAAAACAACAAAAAAAAAAACGTTGCGAAAGTATTAAATGCCAACTTATTTAGTCAGTTAGTCAGTTTAAAAGCCAGCCAAACAAACAGCCAACTGAACAATTATTGAGTTGGCCGGTGATTTTTTAAATTTTTTTTGGAGGAAGAGAAAGAGAAGGAGGAGACAAAAGCATGCACCCCAACAGCAACTACAGCATGTAAATATTTTTTTTTTAATATCTACAATTATTAAATTAGAGAAAAATCCATTGTCACTAATGTGGGAGGTTGGTTGGTTGGTTGCACCAACTTTTCATTCATTATTTTCCATTTCCCTTAACTTTCCCCTCGCACAAACCAATCACTAGTCATTTGCCGGCTGTTGTCTGTTATTGTTGCTATGTATTAGTTCTTTTGTTTTGACGAGACTAAATGTCAAGTTGTTGGAAACGTCTAATAATTAGTATAATAGGAGAGAAAAAAAAAACTAAAAGCCAGTTAAAAAAAATGGAAAAAATGCAAAAATGCACAAAAAAATTCTTAATACATAAATTTTTAAAATGACACCAAGGTTTACACATCTATCAAATAATAGGTAGTACCACAAATTTGTCACAAGTCTTTAGTGATTAGATCTTAAAAACCCTTCATTTTTTATGTTAAGACTAAATATTCTTCATGTTGTTGAACGCAATTCTAGACCAGGGATGGGTATATGTACGAATTTGGTTTTAAAACTGTACTATTGTGAGCTTAATTATAGCAAAAATATTTTTATTTTTTTTGTTTGCCCATGTTTTCCAGTCTATCAGTTTAAGGTTTTCGGGATGCGATTCCCGGCAACAAGCTATAGGCCTACGTTACTATTGCTCGGTAAATAAATATTAGCGATCCATACACTTGTAATATAATTGTTCAATTTTTCGTCTTGTACAATTATATCGCCAATGTGCATTTGATTTTTGAAGGTGGCACAATATATTGGCAACAATCAAAAGAAGTTTGATTTTTAAAGCACAACGAAAATTTGCCGGTTCACACACGTCAAGTTTTAGCCGTCAAGTCTTGAGTTTTTAGAAGAGAGAGGAAAATAAATGGCATTCTCTTTTTCTTCTTTTCTAAAAGCTCAAGACTTGACAGCTAAAATTGAAGAGTGTGAACCAGCACTTACTGTATAAAATGTATAGGGTAAAATGGAATTTATAGGGCGCTAAACAAACATGTTTGGAAAGACATCGTGTAAATGTAAATGGTTTTTGGTAGCATGTTCAAAAGAGAATGAATAAAACAAACATATCTGAAAAGACATCGTTCAAACTTTATTCCAAGCAGTTTCGAAAGTGACTTCATCGTAAGAATGCTTAACTAGAAAGCATTTTAGTGAAGTGAAAATTGTTTTGATTTATGGTGTCTATCGAATACCCAGGAACAAAAATAAATACAGCATAGGTGAATTGTTGAATATGTATCTATTAGTTTACCATAAATATCTCAAAGCTGACGTAGAACTAAAGGTTGTTCAAATTTGAGGCAGATGATCCGAAGCTTGTTGTGGCGGAAAACTGATGATTTAGACGTAGAGAATGTATGGTTTTTACAGGATAGTGCCACTTTCCACACAGCAAGAGAAACAATGGATCTTCTGAAAGAAAAGTTGGAAAACCGCATTATTTCTCATAGAGGAGGAATGAATTGGCCTCCAAGATCGTGCGATTAGATACTTGTTGACTATTTTTTGTGTACAGCAATAATCCCATAGCAGTTAAAGAGCTTAAAAATAGTCCGCACAATTGTAAATAAAAATTGCCCGGGAGTTTTCTTCTTTCTCCCATTTTTTCTATGTTAATTCAATTGTAAAAATGGGAAAAAACTCCCGGGGAATTTGTATCCATTGACAACAGTTTTTTGAAAAATGTGATTGAGAATTTTGGTAAAAGATTGCAAGCCTACCGAGCCAGTGACCCCCCAACCGACATAATTTTTCATTTTTATAAATTGCATTTATATTTGCATATGCTAAAATTGTATGAATTAATTAATTTAACAATTTAAAGTAAATATGCTTAATATGTGGTGTCGTATGTTGATTTTTGTTACATGGTGTTTATCTGCTGTTATAAAAGAATCAGAGCAAAGTCATTTAGTGACACATATTTTGTATCTTTTATAATTTTTTGTAGGCCATTTCGCTCTACATTAATGCCGTGCAAGAGATAAGAACGTTCTATTAAAGTTAAGATACAGTAGGTGAGATTCTGTTTCCGGTTCTTGATAAAATAATGATGAAATAATAATTTCTGGATGAAAAATAATGTCTCAAAGCCTATTCTTCAAAATTATGTTAATATATTTAGCTTTTGATATTATTGATTTCATAACTATTGACGATAATAGGGTAGGGTAGGTTTTCTTATTGCCTAATCTAAATCAGTTGTAACGCTTTTCGAATTACAAAAAATATCCTGTATAGTGGAGGAAATTGTCTAATCTTCTATATAATAAAAATGAAATGTTGTGTGTTGCTGATCGCATAACTTGAGAACGGCTTGACCAGCTAGTTAATTATAAATGCTTTTGAGTAAAATTAAAGTTTAATTCTACTAACTCTTCCAACCCTGCAAATGAGAATATATTATGTTAATGTATGTACAACGACACAATGAGTGTTTAACGCACTTGAAATTATTGTAATTTATGATGTCTGTGTTCTAGGGCATCAGACGTTTTTGAATTGGTCTGCTAGCTCAAGAACATTTTCTTCAATAGAAGACAAATAGGAAGAACAGTGTTAATCTCTCTTATCGGAAGTGTTGCAAACTTTACAACTAAAGATGGCTTAATTTTTAGTAAAAAAATGCCTAAAACGGCTAAATAGTGTCTTAAAAACAAGATTTTTTTACAAAAAACGCATTAATAATAATAAAAAAAATTTTTTTATTAAAGTGAAATTGCACATAAAGACCGCTTTACACTATCGCACAAGTCATAAGTATTTTGATGAAAATGCTTCCCTGATAACAACTTATCATCACAGGGTTGTATTTTCCTTCAAATACATACGACTTGTGTGATACACGGAAAGAACTATTTAGGTATGTGATGGAAATCGATTTTGAAAACAATACGATTTAAAAACGATAATATCGTTTTCAGTATCTTTAAAAATTGATTTCTAATACATTTTCCTTTGTTTTCGGTATATGTATATTCTTTTAAATTTTTAACTATTTATGTTAATTGAACTGTATTTTGATCAAAAAATTAAGACTTTACTTCAAAAATGGATTTCAAATCCTGTCGAAATTCATTAAACCTGCTAAAAACGATCATTTTGAAAATTATCGTTTTTCATCACATACCTGATTTAATAAATATGGCTTGAAACAAGAACATTTTGCATCATTCTCGTCCATGCCAAAAATTACTTATTCTAAATATATGTGTGGCTTGGTTTAAGTAAAATATTTCTAGGTTAAAGTCAATAAATTTTTTTTAGATTTTGGATTTTTTTGGTTAAGAAACGAAATTGATTACTTTCGAAAATAAACTTCTTTCCGTGTAGTGTAAAGTACCATTTAAAGATTTGTTTGTGTTAAAACATTTTAAATAAAAATAAAATAAGCGTTAGAAAAATCTTTGAATAACGGAAAGTTCAAACTATCGATTAAATTAATTTTTTTATTGTTAAACTCATTTCGTTAACTAATTAAGAAAAGTCAATAATAGCATTTTTTTGGTATAAAATTTCAAAAACATAAATATGGTTAAATTGATTTTTTCACGGCTATACGAGATGAAAAATGGCTACATGTGGCCACTGAATGGCTAAGTTGGTAACACTACTTATAGGATACCTTCCTGAAGCGGAAAACTCTTTCGACAACCAGTGTTGCCTGGTGCCGGTACACAGAAAAAATTCTCCAAAATTATTCACCAATTAAAGCATTAATCAAAATAAAAGCAATTTTAATTAAAAATTTAATCAAATGAATTAAACGTTTAATCCAGTGAATTAAACGCTAAATCAAGTGAACAAAACGGTTAATTGTTACTATTAATTGGTTTACTGGTGCTTAATTAATATGGAATTCAATTTTTTTTTAATTACATTTTATAAAATATAAAAAAATAAAACAAATATTAAGAAAACAATTTTGCACCAGTAAAAGCATTAATCAAAAATACACTCGGTTTTAATTAAAAATTTAATCAAGTGAATTAAACGTTTAATTGACATTATTCATTTGCACCAGTAAACCAATTAATAATATCAATTAAATGTTTAATGCTCTTGATTAAACGTTTAATTCACTTGATTATACGTTTAATTTGGTTAAATTTTAATTAAAACTGATTTTATTTTTGATTAATGCGTTTATTTACTGGTGCAAAAATTTTTTTCTGTGTACATGAACTTTTAAGCTTTCTAGAACATTTTTTATATTTCCCGAGCAAAGACAGATGCTTGAGATTAAAATTACAATGCTTTAAAATTAAATCAATACTCCAACGTCAAACGCATGAAAAAGTTTTAATAAATTTAAATTTAAATTCCTACCGGTTGCCCCAAGCAATATAAAAAAAAGACAAAATGAAGAAAATCTCGTGATACAGTTACAAAATGATAAAGTAATTTTGAAATTTCTTTAGTAAAATCCTAGAATTTCCCAACAATTTTTTAAAAATTTCCAATTATTAGATTTTTTATATTTATTTCTATATTTTTCATACCATTACGACATGGTGAAAAAATGCCCAAAAACAAAGGCGTGTTCTATTTCTGAACTTAGCTTAGATTTAAAACAAAAACAAATGTTAGTTAAACGAACGTAGTCTTTTGTTCGAAGTCGATCAACAGGCAATTAGACTTTAAAGTTTATTGTTTCGTGTTTCACTAAATTAAAAGAAAACAAGTAAGAAAGTAAAGTCGCTCAAGCCAAACCATATAATACCGAACACCACAATATTTAAAAACTAATTTTCCAGAGTGTAAGCTATTTGGAACGCATGGGCAATCATGGACCCTTCAGATATCTTCATCTCAACGAGATTTGTTTGCTTTTAAGTGATTTGAGGAATGTGGTTTATGTGGGACGCATGGTTAATTTTGGATCTACCACCACAATATTTTGACATGACATAAATTTTAAAGTTTTAAATTTTTAAGTACGACTCGTTTTAAAAGTAAGTAGAAAAAACTAATTAAGTACTTGTTTTTTCTTTCTGTATATGAAGTATATAAGACGAAATGTTTTTTGACCTTTTAAATTGTGATCGCTTTCAAAATTCAACTTTTAAATGCATTGAATGTTTTTAATATTTGTTCAACTAAGAAAAGAAAATATTTCCCAAAAATTTCATACAGAATCGAAAGCGATTTGGTTTGCAGGGTTTATTATGTAAAATTAATGGAAAAATTAAAATAACAAATCCGATTATAGACGTGATATTGTGAAGAAGCAGATTCGTTCACTTTTTCGTTGTTGCAACCTGGGTTGATAAAAAAGTTTTTTTATTTCGAAAAATCTTGGCATGATACCAATCCACATGATATCCAAGAGCGAACAATGCATTCCGAAAAAGTCACTGTTTGTTATGGATCGATCAATATATTTTTGAGAACGACGTTGGCCAGGCCACTACAGTCGATGGCAAGCGTTTTAGGACGGTATAAACTTAGTTCTTTTGCCCATAATTGGATGATGTGGACACCAATGATATGTGGTTTCAACAAGACGGTTTTACGTGCTATACAGCTCGTGCCACATTGGACATTCTACACGAGCGATTTGGGGTAATGGTCATTTCACGTGAAGGTGATGTGAACTGACCACCAAGATTGTGCTATTTAACCCCGTTAGACTTTTTCGTGTACGATTTTCTTAAGTCGCCAGTCGTTTCGAATGTGCCACAAACCATAGCGGTCCTAAAAGCCAACATAACCCTTGATCATCAATTAAATTCAGCATTGCTTATGCGCCAGTCATGGAAATTTAGTGAACATTTTGGATGTGTGCCCCCAGCGAAGCCAGGCATGTCACAAATTCCGATCGGAATGGTTTTAATTCCGTATGTTCAATTCCGATCGATTTAGTTTTAGCTTCTTCAGATTCCGATCGATTTTGCTAAATGTGTTTTTTTATAACAACTCTGGTTTTACAATTGGATATGGCAACTTTACATAAAAACCATATGATTTTTGTGTTAAGTATGACAATGTTCAGAAAAAAGTGGTTTGTGAGGGAAAAAAGGTGGCAATGCAACGGTAAAGAATTTATTATATTTTTAATAAAATCAATATAAAGTAAAAAAAGTGTGTTATTTTTCAATCTATATCATACAAACATTTATTTATCCATAAAAAATAGTTTTAAGTAGTTTTTTCGGTTATAAAATACTGAAACAATCAATTCCACTTAGAAAACCAAAAGTGGTTTCATTCCGAAAAAATTTTTCGTTTTTCGTTTTATGAAGAAGCAAAATACGGAATTAAAACCACTTTCGATCGGAATGGAATTCTATGACAGGCCTGATAAATACTTAAATATTTCACATACTTTGCTTTCTTTAAATTTTAAAGTTATTCTGAGAAAATCCAAGATTTCTAAAAATAAAAAGCCCGGTTCTAAACTTAATTATGGCGCAAAATTTCTTAGTTAATTTAAATATTTATCAGACTATGAATACTTATTAAATACCAGGAATTTGAATGAATGAAACAATTTGTATTGGTTTTCAGTATTTAACACCCTCCTCCCTCTTCTCTTCTTAAAGCGGAAATGGAAAATTTTTTTAATTAAAGTTTTAGAAAAAATTTTCATATACAATAAATTTTTCTTAACTTAAATGTTTAATAAAACTTAAAAGACTTACTTAAATGTGTTGGTGTAGTTGTTGCTGTTGTAAAAGATGAGTCCACAAATAAATTAAATCCCGTTGGCAGTAGAAGACGATTAATCCAACAAATGTGAGTTTAAGTAAAAATTAGTAATGAGTGAGTGACTGGTGAATGAGTATGTGTGTCGACAATTTTTGTAAATTTTTTATAAAAAAGTTTGTTGTTGATTTTATTTTTTAGAAAATATTTTTAAGTTTTTCTTTTTTTTTTTTTTGCTATAGAATTACTTTTTAATTAGGATTTCTTTTGCTTTCACTCTCTTTTAATTAATTTTTATTGTAATTTTAAATGATGATTTGTTTGTTGTTTCTTTTTTTTAACACAGCTCTTTCTTTTAATTTTTAAGTTTTATTTGTTTTTTTTCTATTATTGATTATTTTACTAAATTATTAACACTTTAAATAAAAAAAATAATTTTATTAAAAAACAATTAATTAAAAAACTTAAATTGTTAAAAAATTATTATAAAAATTTTTTACTAAAAAGTAAGCAAACAAAAAAGTGTTTTAGTTTATAGAAAATTTTTTTTAATTAAGGTTCTTAAAAAAAAATTAGATAATTGTTTTAAAACCACGTTGATTTTTTTTCAGTACTTGTCTTATTAAACGCGCGTTATAGCACGAAAGTCGAACACACAACTGGTTAAGAGCGGAGAGAAGATGCAATAAAGATGCACTTTTTTGCAATTTACAACAACAAAAACAACAATAATAAAACCCGATGCCGTTTAACGAAGTTCGTTAGTAAATGAGCAGGAAGTTGTCGATGATGATGATGTTGTTGTTGTTGATGACGATGATTGTTAATTATTTTGCAACAACAAGAACAACAAACACTTTGGTATTAAACTTCGTCTTCGTTAACGAATAAATATAAAAAGGGGAGAGTAACTTTTTGGATTCTTTAAGGGCGATCGTTGAAAATGCACTTTTACAAACACGTTATTTTTGAGTGATTATGTTATTGTAGTTGTTATTGTTAAGTGTTTTACTGCACTTTTGTTGTAACTGCTGCAGTTTTGTTGTTTAGGGGTTAAATTAAAATGCAATTCTTGTTTCGTTCACACTTCGTTACACGATGATGCAGTTTTTTCTTTTGTTGTCTCTTTTAAGCTTCGTAAGCTTACGAAGTTTTGGGTTTTTTTTTTTTTTTAAATGCAGTTTTGACACTCACAAAACTTATAAAGCAGGAAAAGAGAGAGCAAGAGAGTGCATTTAAGTAAATGGTTTTGTAGTTTTTATATGTAAATGTAAGTTGATGATGATGATGAGTGTTAATGAAAATAATTTTAACAATATTAATGATCGTTTAATCGTTTTTAAATAAAAGTGAGGAGAGTGTTTTTTTTTTTTTGGTTAATGCCGTTGAAGAGAGGGAGTACGATTTGTATGCAACGGCTGCACTTTATTTTACAGAGTTGTATTTTTCTTAAAGAGCTTTTTGCAATTTTCTCCCTTTTTTTAAGTTTATTTGTTAAATTTTACCGGTTTTCTTAATCGATTTTTATTATTTTATTAGTTTTCTGCCACGTGTTCGATTTCTTAAGATTTTACATTAAATTTTTTAGGTTATATTATTATTTAATTATTTTAGGTCTTAATAAAGTAAATGCTGTTTTTCTTTTTTAATTAGAATTGTTTTAGCTTAGTTTTTTTTAACTTAAAAACAGTTTAGGCACATAAATTTTTATTAAAAGTAAAAGTTAAGTAAATTTGTTTGTTTTATTTTAAAATAAACAATGATTTTGTTAAAATTTTATTAAAGTTTCAAGTTTTTTTTTTATTTAAAAATGTTTCTTGCACTTATTGTTTGAAATGTTTGTTACAAAATTTTTGAAGGTTTTTTGAAAATTCATTTGTATTAAAAATTTTTTTTTCTAATTTTTTTCAATATTTTGAATATGTTAAGTCAATATTTTTAATATTTTGAAAAGATTTCTTGTATTTTTTTTAATAGTTAACAAAATTTGGTAAATTTTGTTTATTGTTTTTGTAAAGTTTTAAGAGTTTTTTGTTATTTAAGATTTAAATTTTTATTTAGTATTTTGTCTACAATTTTTGAAATTTTCATTAAATTTTTTTAAATTTTTTTTTTTCTTTAATTTATTCAGTTTTTTTTTTTTTAAGGGTAAGAATGTTGGATTTTTCCGGTATTTTTGTTTTTTCTTTTTAATTTTTTAAAAATTTTCAAGTTTTTTTTAAATTTCCTTGGAATTTATTTTCAAGTTTTTTTTTAATTCCTTTTAATTGTCTTTCTTTTTTAAAGTTTTTTTTTTGTTTAAAATCAAGTAGTATTTATTTCACTTTTTTGTGGTTTAAAATGTTCAAATATAATTTTTTTGCATTCCCTAACATGACGCTGCATTTTTTTTAATTGTTTAACAATTTCATAGATTTTTTAACAAAATTAGTTAAACTAATCAAAATATTGTAGAAGAATATTTAAAGACACCAACTTTGTTGTTTTTTTTTTAGTATACGCGGACTTAATTTTTTTTAAGTAAAACTGGAAAAATATTTGCACGTAGTTTCAGGTTGTGTTTTTTTTTTAATAAATCCCAAAAGTTTTGTATTAAAACAAAGTTTCGTTTTGAAATTGCGGCGTTTTACGGTGTAGAATTTTTTTAAATCCAATTGTAGCTAGCTGCGGTAAATTTTTTTTTTTGTTAATATTGTTTTAAACAAATTTTTGAGTGTTAGAAAATAGAATGAGGAAAAAACGGCGATATTTTCACATTGTCGTCCGTCCGCGATACTAACGAGTAAAAGGCATTAATATTGTGTCTGGCTCTACCATAAACTGAATAAGCTCAAACAATGACCATAAAACTAAATTCGGAAATGGAAAAAGTTTTCAACTCACTCATACAAAGACAAAAATCAAATAAACTGCAGTTATAGAAAAAACTGCTTGCAGATTTTATTTTGCACTCACTAACACATTAACACACATGCCGGTCTCTCTTGGCTCTTGAGACTCTTGTGTAAAGTCCTTCCTTACTTAACTGGAGATTGTTTTAAGTTTGTTTGTTTTGTTTTCATATTCGTCTTATGATCCACCACATATGCACATGCGTCTCACCAATACACTTATAAAATGCAGTTCAACCACCCATATTTTTTATTCTTCGATTTAATACACACAATTCCCTATCTCACAAGACAAAACTCTCAATAAATTTTGATTACTCTCTTTAACAACTTTAATAATAACAATAAAAAAAGAGACGCTATAAAATGAATTTTAAAACAAACTGCAAATTAATTAGCAACAACAATTTCTGTAAAAAAAAAATATTTGCAGTTTTGCAGCTTTTGCAAGCTACATTTTAGACAAACAGCACTCTCCCTCTCTCTCTCTTTCATAAATTTGCAGTTCTGCATTTTCTTTAAAAAAAAAAAAAAAAAAAAATCCGAAAATAATGCTCCTTTGCCTTTAGTTCTACTCCTCTCTCTTAACTAATATTTATATTATATAGTATAGTATTTCAGTTTTAGCTTTATCTTTTCCCATTTTATTTCCATCAGATATAGAACATTATTTCATAAAATATTAAAAGTATAAAAGAAAATAAAAGAATCTGAAATCAGAGGAAAAAAATCTTTTAAAGAACATTTCAATTAACTGAATTTTGTATAAAAACTCGAGTACACGAGTAGAACAACAAAATTTTGTTGGCCATTGTCAGAAGAAAATAGACAGTCAAACTAAAATCCCCCCTTTAAAAAGAGAGAGAGAGAGGTAGAGAGAAAGAAATAAGACACTGAGAAGTTTCTTCAAGAACAAGTAGATGCTGCTGCTGCTGCTGTCACAAACACCGCCAATAGATATACATAAATGTCTTCTATATAATTTTTTATTATTTATTTTTTCTTTTTATAATTATTATTTTTTTTTCAAATTTTATTTGATATTTTGCATTTTATTTGCATGTTGATTTTATTATGATTTTGCTATGTAGATCAGATAAGATCTCATAATGATATAAATTAATACTTAAGAGTCTTTTCTTTCTTCGTTTAATGAGAGGCAATAATTAAATATGAAAATTTCTTCAACACACAAGTGTTTGAGTAGGGAAACAGATAGAGGGTGCAAAAAAGGGGGCTTGTATTGACTAACAAGTAGGGGATTAAAAGCTTAATGTTAAATTGTTTGATTTGTATCTTTAAGGATATTTTCTTTTTTTTTCTAGTGAAGACGTTGTCAACTGTTGAAGATATTGATATTGTAAGGAGTTATTAATTATAATGTTTTCTTACTTTGGTAATGTATAATAACATTTTTAAGAGACTAGAAAAAATGTTAGCATAACCTAAAAATTTTAATATACGGCGTATGAGTAATATTATTACAATTACCTACTGAAATTCCAATAAATGCTGTTTTATAAACTTATCGTTTGTGAAATTATTGACCGATTCGTCCCATTTTCAAAAAACCTTGGTCGTTGTGCCAATTAGCACTTGTGAACCAAATTTCATCAAATTATCTCCAAAATTGCGACCTGGGGGGTTACTGCGTCTTTCGATTCGAAAGAAATCATTTACGGATTCGAACAATTTGTACTGTGTATAACGATTTTCGCAATCGTTCGAAACGATGGCAGAGGTTGTATTTTTAAGAAAATTGAAAATTTGATTAAACATTTTTGTTCGTAATAGAGACTTGCTGTTAAAAAAGGCATTTTTTGTTTTCGAAAAAGTATAAAAAACGTCCGTTTATTCAAAACAAATATTACGAAAATCGTAATACACAGTACGAATTGTTCGAATTCGTAAATGATTTCTTTCGAATCAAAATACCCCCCAGGTAAGAAAATGTGTAAAATACAAGATCTTCGGTTGCCTAACTAGAAAAAAATCTTTCCCTCGACAACCGAGGATTTCACGTATAAAATTTTTTTCTCTCATTTATGAGTTTTTTTTTTGTAAAAAATTGTCACACCTATCGTGAAAAAAGTGAACAGATTGATTTTTCCTTTGAAATTTTGCTTTTCTTCATACTTCTTTTTTGGTAAAGAAAACAAATTTAAGGAAAAATTTCATTCACGATAAGGGTGAATGTGTGTGTGGAGTATCTCTTGTGGACTTGGTGTCGATTCTCTAAAAAAAAAGAACTAGTATCTACTCTTCACTAAAAAATATAAGATTGAAACATATACATATATATTGAAAATTTTACAGGAGAAGCGGAAAAAACTTTTTAAAATGATAAATTGATTAGAACTAGATTTGTCAAAACCGATTTCGATATTCGAAAAATCAATTTTTTGCTATTTTTCCGGTTAATTAAAAAGTCCGGGTTTCGAAGTATTCGAGAAATCGGTTGTTTTGGTTTCGAATAATCGACTTTTTCTTATATTTAATTTTTTAATTACCTTGCATTCGATGACTTTTTTTAGTAACGGTCAAGCCCGACCATATGATACCCAGCACCACAGTACTTAAAAACACATCATGCTTATGTGTCCATATAAATATGGATTACTCTATGTTTAAAAACTTCATTAAAATCGGTTTGAAAGTTTGTGAGAGGCAGAAATTGCCCCCTACATCCCCTTGTGGTCCTATTTTTGAAAAACTGTATAGCTTATGTGTTAATATAGATATGGATCTATCTATGTTTTAAATTTCATGAAAATCGGTTTGAGAGGCAAAAATTGCCCCTTTCTCCCCTTGTAGTCCTATATTTTTTAAAACTGTATAGCTTATGTGTCCATATAGATATGGATCTATTCATGTTTTAAATTTCATTAAAATCGGTTTGATAGTTTCTGAGAGGAAGAAATTTCCCCCTATCTTCCCTCGTGGTCCTACGATTGGGCCCATTTTCAATAGGCTTGGTCCTTGTGCCAATAAGAACCTATTTTATCAAGTTATCTCCAAAGTTGCGACCTGTACTTTGCGCACAAGGTTACATGGACAGCCAGCCAGCCGGACGGACATCGTTAGTTCGACTCAGAAAGTGATTCTGAGTAGATCGGTATACTTTAAGGTGGGTCTAGGACCACTATTTTAAGGCGTTACACACATCAGCACAAATGCATAATACCCTAGTGTGGGTATAAAAAGAGTTGTAAACCATAATACAAAGACTGCAACATTTCAACTGACCCAGAGTTGAGTTGTAAACCTTAATAGAAGAATCGCTCTTTATGATACCTTAAAAAATTCAAAACCCAGCTAAAAAGTCGAAAACAGTTAATAACAGTGACTTAAAAGAGGATTTTGACTACAGAGATATATTTTCTAAAAAATCTTCCAAATTAGATCTGCCTTACATGGCATTACTGACAATTAACCCAATCTCAACGATTAGTGAACGTGTTTTTCATTATTGTTCTCTATAAAAACTTAGTTGATAAATCAGAAGTCGCCTTTTCGAAGTATTCGAAAACCGACTTTTTGGAATATACGAATATTTTACAACTCTAGATCAGAACCAATGAAAAACAGATTTTTTATTTTAGATTATTTAGGGCCGTTTGCGTTTATGTAGTTTTAGAATTCCAAAACTGAGTGAAAATCTCTTGCGATGCCAATGGAATTTCGATACAAAAGCTAAATGCGATAAGTGGCCAATTTGGAACTCTCTATCGTTTTTTTTTTTTTTTTTTAACAAAGCAACACTAGTAATAAAAATGGAAGAGGGCGGAGATTGACAGTAAGGAAATGTCAATATATGTGAAAAAACAAAAAAAAGTTAAGCCGCTTAACGTGTTTTTATTTGAAAATTTTAATAAAATAAATAGTGATGATTTTCGAAAAGAAAAACAAAGACGTTAAAGAAAAATGCGCAAACGCATTAAACAGTATCAATCACTCGATTTGCTACCAGTTCTCTCAATAGAGAGTAGCCACCCTGAAGTCAAATACCTGCGCTTAATTCTCGATAGCAAACTATCTTGGGGACTGACTCAGCGTTCGGGACTTCAGCGTATCTGTAGAAGATCTGTTAGGGAGTCGAATGGGTCTTTGAGGCTGTTGTGAAGCCGATTATTCTATATGGAGTTAAAGTATAATTGCTTGCCATGGATAGGGATCAGTGCTGTAAAAACCAAATTCAAAGTGACGGTTCACGGTTTAATAGGGGCCCTTGCAACGAGACTGGACAAGAAAAACAATGA
The DNA here is from genome assembly GCA_963931875.1 of Pollenia griseotomentosa. Classification (NCBI taxonomy): domain Eukaryota; kingdom Metazoa; phylum Arthropoda; class Insecta; order Diptera; family Polleniidae; genus Pollenia; species Pollenia griseotomentosa. The sequence goes on from OZ007560.1 coordinate 110,337,436, forward strand.
CTGCAATGAAGAGACGTCATTTTAGTTCATCTGTCAATGCCCTGGTCTTAAGGATATTTGACTAACACATTTTTTTTTAAATTAAAATAGTTGGAGTCTGCAGTACTATATATTAATTAATTCCTTTTTTTCTCATTGGGAGTATAGAGCCGTCAGTCTGCAGTAATGCATATGAAGTAGTCTAGCTTTAACACTAGTTGTTTTTTTCAGGATACATTTAGGGACTGCTGTAGGATCCAAGTTAGCCGTCTTCGTATTTTTAAGGTGGTCCATTTAATCTAATCTGAAGTTGAATGTGAAAATGTATAAAAAATTTGTGCTATTTTTTACAATTGATAATCGTTTTATGCATTTTAATTTGAATTATTTGAACTATTATGGTTGCCTACTAGAGTTGGGGGTAGTGCACTAAATTTGCAGTTTCCGCTAAAAGTTAGTGATGGTGCAAACTTTTTCACTATCACTTATAGCTATTTAGTGGTGAGCTGAAAAATAACAGCCTCACTAAGCAATAGTGGTAGTGGTACAAGAAAGTTTTTCACTAAAATTAATTTAGTGATAGTGAAAAACCTTTTTTTACAACTTAGTGCAAATTTTTTTTTCTCCACTAACAGGAAACTCAAATACATATCATTATATTAAATTAATTTATACTTTTGTATTTTTATTACTTATTAAATTAATTAATACTCATATTAAATTAGTAACAAAATTAAAAAACAGAAGGAAATAGTAACACAAAAAAATAAAATTGCTAAGATTTTAATTCCTGAAAGTTACTTTACTTAAAAATTTAAAGTTTTTATTTTATTTTTTTTTTTATTGTATAAATATGGAAATATTTTGACTATATTTTCAATTTGTTTGGAATATTTCTATAAACGCTATTTTTGAGATTTAAGTGCATATAATATTATTAAAGCATTTATGTAGTGACTGTTAAAAATTTGCACTATTTTTTTGTAGTTTTAAAATTTTTTTTACTGATAGTTAAAATATTTTTCACTACCACTATAGTGATGAAAAAAAGTGAAAAATCAAAATGTTGTCACTATAGTGGGATTTAGTGGAAACCTTAGTGCACTAAATATTTAATGCACTACCCCCAACTCTGTTGCCTATGAACATGTTATGGTAAATAATGACTAAGCTATGTTTAACACTTATAATAGCGTGGTTGTTTTTCAACCGTAGCGAAAAATACTAATGTTAATTTAAAAATAATTATTGTCACATTTAACCATAACATTTTTTGAGGCCACTTTTATATGGTTGTGATTTCGTGATGGAGGACTTATTTAACAATAATAAAGTTGCTTGTAACAATAATATGGTTTTTGTTCCCTTTCTCTAATAAACGTATGGGGAAAAGCTAAATTTCGAGGGAAACTTGTAAACAAAACCTTAAATTCTATTTAAAAATCTAACGGCTTCAAACCGTATGATTTTGGTAACAATTTGACGTCGACAAAACGTAAAATTGCGCCTCCTTTACTTCTCATGCAATAAAGCAAAATCCAGTTCACAATCTTTAATTGCAGTTTGTTAGATAGGCCTTATTGCTGAAATCGAAAAATTTTGATTATTCGCCACACCTTCATTAGCAGAACCGAAATTTTCGGCAGTGCGCACATTGCGATCAGGCACAGGTTTAACCCCAACTGCCACTCTTTCAGTCGCTTAAAATTTCTTTTTAATCTTGACAATTCCTTGCACAGCCGATTCTGACGTGGCAATGCTCAAAAGTGGCCACGTTTGAACCAACATTTTTATTGTAAGTTTTAAGTATTTTTACGCGTTCTGAGGTTGCTAAGCGATACGTATTCGTAAATCGTGAACCTTTCTCTAAATAAATGACACTTCAGCTGATATATATTTGACAGCTGACAGCCTTACCAGACTGGCGGTTTTCAAACTACTAAAAAAACCCGTTACCTTTGGACGAAAATATATTGAAAGCCCAAAATTCATATTCTTACTAACTCTAAACGGATTTATTTTCTTTAAAAGAATTAAAATTGTATTATAAAATGAGACTTTACAAATGTTGGAGGAAGTAATGAGATCTTAAGAATCTTTAACTTTATTTAAATAGTTGACAATTTTAATTGAAAATATTTGAGAGCTCTGCTACTTATTTACTTATGTAAGTCGGGTAAATAAGTCAGAGTGAATTAAAAAAATAACATAATCAAAATTTTATATTCACTTTGCATACGTCAGTACAATATTTACTCTGAATTGAGAGAAAGAAAAAAATTCTTGTTTATTTTATGGACACTGGTCATACTTGGCGTAAGTAACACATAAAATAATGGTCGTACTTGTACCTCTGTACCCCTGAGTACACATCAGCATACGAGAGCAAACAAATAAGAAAACATTTTAAGCACACACGGACACACAAACAAACCCAACGGACAAAGGAATTAAAGGTATACAAGGTCCTTGATGCGGTGGTGATCATTTTCTTGAAAGAAAAAAAATTTAAACGAAATAACAACTACAACAAATTGAATTAATAAAATTTATAAGGATACGTACACACACATGTACAGGAATTAACAAAAAAAAAAAAAAAAAATTATACTCCTATGAAGAGGTATCATCTGAATAAATACTCATCACAATTGATACCTCTGACCCTCTACCTCTAGTAAGTTGCCTGTGTAGTGAGTGTAGTGGTGTTTGATTTGTACCCTATTTTATGTTTTTTTTTTCCTTAATTTTCCTTTTGTACAAAACATCATCTAGAGTAAATCATTCCCTCCTCTCGCCAACAACAAAAACAACAACAACAAACGGCAAAAGAAGTGTTGGATGTCATTTTATTATTATTTTTTATAACGTTTTTTTTTAAGTTTAATTTTTTTCAATTGTTGTTGGTCGTAACGATGGAACAAACTTTACTGTGGGAATAAAAACAGGATTCATATGTTTTGGTTATTTTATGTGTGGCATCCTTTTTGTTGGCATTAATATGATTACAAAAAAAAAAACTACAACAACAAACATATAAAATAATCATCATCTGCCACAACTGCTGTACTGCTGCACTATTATAGTGGTCATCTCCATCATGTAAAACTATAATTTACTTCGTTCATTTGTTCTTGTTTTTTTTTTCTTCTTTCTTTATTTGGTCATTTAAATTTAACTGCTTGTTTCTGTATTTTGCTGCAGCCATTTAGGGAATTTTTGCTTTAGACAGTCAAATTAAGCTGGCAAATATGATTGTGTTTTGGTTGCAATGTGCAGCTAGAAATGCAAAACAACTGTTGTCGAATTCAGTAATTGTAAAAAAAAAAATTAGAACGAACAACATTTTTCAATTTGTTGGCAAAAACGAATCTGACCAAACAATTTGGCCTAAAATTTAGTTCAATGGGATAATAAAAATGGTACAAAATTATCCCCTGAAGATCGATAGAGTCTGGCACATGTTCAGAAAGGTTTAAGTGACACAGGACGCATCAGTGGATGTATTATTCTTTTCCTTTATTTTATTTTTTTAAAACGCTTTTTCTTTGAATCAATGACAAGCGACAATCCAAGGTAAATTTCATGGCGTCATGACTCGGTCTCAAATAAATTTCTACTATGGGACATGATTTTTTTGACAAATCGTTCGACTAAATAAGATAGTGAATTGCCTGCTTTAGTAGAATTGTATGATTACTAAATCGATCGTTTTTATCAGTCATAGTTAGTACTGATACACACAGAAAACAAATTGGTTGGAAAACGGTTGCAGTAATAAAATATTGATCAAGTAAAAAAAAATATTTTTGCAACTATTAAAAATGTGTTATTCTAACTGATTTTTAATACTAATGATTATTAAAACGTTATTCTAACTGAAATGTGATTCTTTCAATTCTTTTATTAGTTATGATAATTAATTTCATTTAATGCTAAAAATTAGTACGAATATTGCCTATCACATCCAAATTAAATGCAGTGCAAACTGAATATTGGTCATTACAATCAATAATTTCTTTTGTCGATAGATTTTATAATATAATTGTATATTAATTTATTGCAGCTAATTTTCGATTGTTAGTATAGTTTCAATCTAGTACAACAAATGAAAATATAATCATTTGGTATTCACAACCAAAATTGTTTATTGTGAGTACTAAACTAAATATAAACTGAATTTTCTGTCAAACGTACAAAATAAATTTGTAAGACATTTAATTAAATTAGTTTTAATTTCATATTTAAAAATATTTGGTCCTGTTAATCGTTCATGTGGGCTAACTCTTAAGCACGCTCTAGAGGTTATTAAAATTATTTTGATTTTCTATCTAATAAATCGGGAAAATGGTTTTTGCAACCGGTGGAAAAAATATATTGATTAATGCTTTTGTTATGAACACCAATTATGTGTTAATTCAGTTGCATCTATCATATATTCGGTTATAAGCATATTTTTGTTTTCTAAAAACCATACTAACAACTAACAATATCTGTGGTTATAACTGATAGTGTACTAAAATTCAAATGTTGCTTTCAAAACTATTATTTTAAGCAACGAAATTTTCAGTAATTGTAACCGAATTGTATGATAGTACATGCAACCGACGAAATTCGATTGGCGACAAATTCGATTGTGATCACGAATCAGTTTTCTTTGTGTATATATTCTATTTTCGAATTGATTCGTTTAATATCAAATATAAGAAAATTCTTTAGATGTCAAAAGATTACCAAAGTTTTTTTAAGCTTATGAATGGGTTTGATTAAGAGTTTCTACGCGGTAAAGAATTGCCGGGAATGCCGGGACATTTTTTTTAAATTAATCCAGGGAAACTTTTTTCCGGAAATTTTCGGGAATTTCAAATAAAAAAACAAAAAATATATTTTTTAACAAAATTACTAAAAACTACCTACAAATCTAACTATTTTTTCTAAGCCAATAAATCAACGGTCTTTTTAATTGCTGATGAAATGTCTAAAAAGCTTCTTGAAGTAGAAAACGAAAATGTACACGATACACCATCACCAACAACAGAACTATCTACAAATTCTAAAAAAATGTATGTAAAGAAAATACAAAAGCCTGAAAAAATTTTAAATAAAGAATTTGACGTCTATGAAGTCACGGGTAACAGGCCAACAAATTCATAGTCTTTGTAGGGAGCGAGAGCACGTTTTCGGTAGCAGGCAATATACATATCAACAAGGATTAGAAATAGAATCTCTGATGAGCTTTTAAATGCTTTAATAATACTTTAATGTTTTTTCTTAAAAGAAAATTAATTTTACCAAGTTGCTATTAATAATAACTACTAAATATTAATTAGTTTTAATAATTCGTGATCTCCAAAAAAATAAATATATACATACATATGGGCATTTCCCCAGAATGGTCTACCAGGATGAAAAAATAAAATGTTGATAATCTTTGTCTTTTATTGTTTATTATTATAAAAAAAGTCTATGTTGTTATAAAAGAATGGTTTCATAGCATATCTCAGCCGTTTTACTTGAGAAAATTGCACTGGAAACTGGAAAATTTTATATTTTCTTATATTTTCTACTTCTAAAGACATTTTTATATACTTATTTTAAATGCAAAAAATATGTTATGTTTACAGTCTTTCTTCATAATCTCTCCATTACAATCAGTTGTAAAAGGAGTATTAAGTTTTTTTGTTAAGGAAATTTAAGGATATTTATGGGAAAATGCATGGTGATAATAATAAAAAAACATATGGAAAAATCGTACGTTCGCGACCCGTACGTTCGCGACCGGTTCATAAGCCAATTAAACAAAAACCAAGAGAGATATTTTATTTTGTAAATACTGGATGGAGACCTACATTAATAAACTTTCAAAATAAATTAACCACTTTTGAATATTCCGTTCCATTACGCAGATTTTTACATTTCACTACTGTCATCCAAAGTTGACTTCTATTTTGCGTACGTTCGTGACCCCATGTTTATAACTATCATTATGAAAACTTAAACTCGATGAAACCCATCTTTTGCACTAAACATAGAGCTACCCAAATGCTATCGAATCGCAAAAAAAATCCAGGAATAGTTTTGTTTTCTATATTTTTTGCATACCAAAGCGTACGAACGTACGTTCGTGACCCCAGGAAATGCCCATATATAATATGCATGTACATACCTAGTAGTGACATAAATATTGTAACTACTTTGAACATACCCATTTGAATATTAAAACTGAACAAACCCTTTTGTAATCACATGTTTTTTGAAAGGTAACCTCTATAGCGTTAGTCAGTTAGGGGAATTTGAAATTGTGTTAACTGTAACCATGGAATGGTCAGATAAAGAAAACCGTATCGCAGTTAGAGCACTTTTTTAGTGTGTAAAGAAAAAAAATGATATTTTCAAAACGCTCCGCCCGCTCGGCATTAGTCGCATGTTCGTCTACAGGTGCAAACAATTGTTCGAGGAGACCGGAGATATAAAAGACCGCCCCCGGTCGGGCCGCCCACGTACCGTTCAGACACAGCAAGTAATCAAAGCCGTCAAAGCAAGAATTCAACAAATTCCTCTCCGGAAACAGAAAATCTTGGCCCGTGAGATGAAAATCACACAAAAAGTCCATTATTAAAAAAGACACGAGTCTTGGAGCTTTCAAACGGCGCACAGTGGGAAATTTTACGAGAAGGCGGTCAAAATTCCATAACTTTTGACTGGATCGGTATTTTTTTATGCGATTTTTTTTGCTCGATAGGTGCGATGTTAGGCTTTAATTTGCGCTATAAAACGTAAAATTCGACTGATAGGAGCAAAAGTTATGGGGAGTTCAAAATGCATTTTCATTTTTTTGTTGAATTTCGGTGTAAAAGTTGAATATTTCAAATATGATTTTTTTATAATTTATGATTATTTCTCTTGTATTTTACAACTGATACTTATTTTTTATTGTATAACTTAGATCCTGTCAGAAAATGCCAATATTTGGCCCCTGTAAATTTTTTAGTCCCAATATTCACAGGGGCCAAAGGTTGGCGTTTTTAGGAAAGACGAGTTGTTATAAGGATAAAACTGAAAAGGAATATTTTAAAAAATTCCCAAATAGCATTATTGGCTATCGATAACATTTTAGGTAATTCAACTTTTATTTTTGGTTTGAGATGTATGTGTATTTTATTTTTATATATTAATACAAATGTATACTTAAATCAAAAACAAATTATAATCTATAAACTATTTTAAATTAAACAATATTAGTAAACATTTCTTCTAAATAGCTTTGGGTTTCATTTTCCAGAAGTTGTTTAGCTTCTTGTTAGCATCAGATGAGTTTTCTGAATTACATTGCTTGTATTGTTTCTGACCAGAGCTTCCATCACATCCCCATTTAGGAAATAAAGTGATGCTGCAATTTTTAAGTTTTTTTAAACAGTCAGCATCAAGTGTATTTAATAATCGTTCTGCAGTGTGTTCGAGAAGAGCCTGCAATTTTACTTCTGCTGAACTTGAAGTTACACTAATAGCCGTTTGTGAAGGTAAGCACTCTTTTTTGACAGAAACTAAATCTCGATATGCTGGAAAGATTCCACAGTTTTTTTCATTGGTTCGCTTTCGCAGTTCTGTATACTGATTTTTTGTCAGTTTTAAATCCAAAAATAGTGCAAATGCTTCTTCTGGAGTAAATTTCATTTCTTCAGTTGGTGTAGGCATACTTTTTAAAATCCTCTTTGTGCGTTTAGGGCTCGCTTCCACTATTTTTTCAATTATTGCAATTTTTGTTTTCTTATTTTGCGTTGGTTGAATTTGATGCAGAAATGAATCCTTTATCATACTATGAGAAATTTCTTCATTGATATTTGCTAGCTTGCGTCTTCGTGATCTTTCACTGCAATTGTCAATTTGTTTTGCGGGCCGACCCACTTTTCCAGTTTCCTTAGCGGTTATTGACAGCTTCTTAAAAATCAGATCATTTGTTAGCCATTTTTCGTTGTGTAAATAAAACTTTTTCTTGTTTCTAGAACATTTCAGGTACCGTTTTCTTAATGTTAATGAAAAATTTTTAATTTTTATCTTATGAATTTTGATTTCTTGTTCGTTGCATAATTTAAAAAATGGATTATTCATTATGTGTAACACAAAATCTTTTTCATCTTTCTGTTGAAAATATATATCTGCGAGAACTTTATAACTGAACTTAGCCATTGTTTAAACAATAATGAAGGTAAAATTATGAATGCATGCACTTTTATACTCTTGATAGAAGTTTTTTTAAATGATCTTTTGTTACTACTTCTTTAAAACATAAAAACCCTTTTTTAAATACAAATTTAATCTTTTATTAGCATTTCTTTGAAACATAAAAAACCCCTGTTTTCACACTTTTTAAAAGGATAACATACCGGCAATAAATTAACTGGTAACATGTAGGTAATTTTCACGTAAAATATAACTGCGTGCTAGTTTTTTTACCATTTACCTGTTCTTCCATTTTTTTAAATTAATTTGCAATTTTCAGGTAATTAAACTATGTAGTTTATGTTGCGGCTATTTACTTATGTGTAACCTTTTAACTTACTCAGAAATCTAACGTGTTAGTCTATTTATGTCGCCTATTCGTTTTGCAGCATCCGTTCACCCACAATAAGTTCATAACAATGGCAATACCTTTACCATCTCCAAATTAATTGATAACCTGACGTGCTAGATAATTTATGTGGCCTGAACTGCTTTATTTGTCGAAAATTCTTTAAGATTCACCTTCTTTAATTTCAGTAATTTTTCCTTGCAGGACTTATTTTTTGAACCGAATATCTTACCTTGGGTCACAGAAATTGCTGTAGTTCGCAAGGTCGTATCCAGACGTGCGTACAATGGGGTATAGAAATGTAGGTTAGATTCTGGACTACAAGAGAGTATAGGTTTTTTTTGACGCATTTTGACGCTCAGGACTTATGCTCTATAAAGTAGGAAATTTCCGGGAAATTTTGACATAAAAAAAAAAAAAAAAATTAAAAAGTTCTAGAGGTCGCAGAGTTTAATGCTTTAAACCACGTATAGCTAATAAAATAAACTAATACACAAAACTTATTCTGTCAAAAAATCTTAAAAAACAAAAAAGTTATGAGCATTTCAACTTCAAAAATTGACTCAGAAATTCAAAACTATAACCAAATATTGAGAAAGTCCATTTCGGACCACCCTGTTCTCAATGAAATAGTTGAAATAGGGTTTTAATTTTTTGGCTCCCGAGGTTCACTAGTATTTACTTTCACATGAATAAAAAAATTTTAAAATCGGAGAACAAAAAAAAAAATAATTTTGGCCGCCTTCTCAAAATATGAACCAGTGTGCGGCGTACAGGACATTTGTTGACTGCAACTTAAAAAAAAAAAGGATAGAAAAATCCAAACGTCTTTTGGTGAAGTACGCTGATAACTTTCATAGAAAAATCTTGTTTACGGATGAAAACATTTTTACCGTACAGGAAAAGTTTAAGAAACAAAATGATATGGGTTATGCTTGGTCATCTAAAGAAGTAAGCATCAGAAATCATTCCAGCAAAATTCTGCACCAGCTCAAATGGCTAAAACGACACAGACCTGGCTTCGAAACAATTTGCCAGCTTTTATATTCTCTGAAGATTACAAATTGTGGACGGTTTTAGAGGATATGGTCTGCAACAAAAGATACCCTTAAGACAGCTCTGGTTCGTGCTGTAGCCAATTTTCCAATGGATGAGGTGCGTGCAGCTATTGATGACTGGCCAATGCGACTTAAGGCGTGTGTGAAGGCCAAGGGCAGACATTTTGAATGAAACTAAGATTTTTGTATACAACTCATATCAATAAATATATAAAAAAAATTCGTCCAAAACCATTCATTGGTTTTTATTTTATAGCCCAAAATATTAGTAACAGTATTTTTGTCCCTACTAAGTATAAATGTAACAATTTATTTGGTTTTGTTTTGGTTTCTTGTGGAATTAATAAAGCTAAATTTTTTTTTTAAACTGTTGCATATGTGTACATTAGGGTGGCCGTTATTTTTTTTATTTTGATTTCTTATATTCTCCCCCCCTAAATCGGTTCAGTTTTATGTAAAAAAAAATACAAAAAAATTTCGTAGCGATAAGTTGTGTTTTAGGGAGGGCGTCCGCCCCTCAAAGTTTGCCATCAAGCCATTTATTCAAATGAATTTGTTTGCGTATGACTATCTTCTAAAAACAAAATTTTACAAGAATTTGATATATGGCAATATTTTAGCTCTTCTAGTCAACAACATAAGCCTCTAAGAAAGTTTTTTGCTAAAATCAATATTCTAGAAAATAATTAAGAAAATAAAAACAAAATACCAAACATTTTATATACGTTTTATATGTATAAAAGGGGGATTTAATGTCAAGTGACCCAATTTTGAAATAGATGTCTTTCGATTTAAATGAAATTTACACCAATTTTAGTACTGTTAGATAGTAGCTTAGACACAAATTATCAACAAGACCGGTCAAAAAGTTTCTGAGTTAGAGGGGGTCAAAGTTTGACATTTTGGCCATACAGGTGTTCTTTCTCATCCATGTAACTTATTACCTATTGGTGTAAGCAAAATTTGTCCCAAGTAGCTTAGATAGCTTTTTGATCAAACTTTTTAAAAATAATTTTTTTGTTTTTTTAAAAAATTTTTTAAAAATTTTTTTTTTAAATTTAACACTTGGCTAAAAAAAATAAAAAAAAAGTTTTAAATTTAAAAAAAAGAATTAAAAATTTTTTTAAAAAAAAACAAAAAAATATTTTTAAAAAAGATTGATTAAATAGCTATCTAAGCTACTTGGGACAAATTTTGCTAACACCAATAGGTAATAAGTTACATGGATGAGAAAGAACACCTGTATGGCCAAAATGTCAAACTTTGACCCCATCTAACTCAGAAACTTTTTGACCGATCTTGTTGAAAATTTGTGTCTAAGCTACTATCTAACAGTTCTAAAATTGGTGTAAATTTCATCCAAATCGGAAGACATCGATTTCAAAATTGTGTCACTTGACATTAAATCGCCTTTTTATATATATAAAACGTATATAAAATGTTTGGTATTTTGTTGTTATTTTCTTAATTATTTTCTAAGATATTAGTCTTAGCAAAAAACTTTCTTGAAGGCTTATGTTGTTGACTAGAAGAGCTAAAATATTGCCATATATCATATTCTTGTAAAATGTTGTTTTTAGAAGATATTCATACGCAAACAAATTACATTTGAATAAATGGCTTGATGGCAAACTTTGAGGGGCGGACGCCCTCCCTAAAACACAACTTATCGCTACGAAATTTTTTTGTATTTTTTTTTACATTAAACTGAACCGATTTGGAGGGGGAGAGTATAAGAAATCAAAAAAAAAAAGTTCTCCATACAACTAACGGCCACGCTAGTGTACATTCTTTTAAAAAAGTAAAAACTTTTTTCTTGAACTCATTAATTGAAATCATTGTTTTATGCAAAAAATCCCGGGATTCCCGGGAATAAGATTTTTTTTTTTTCGTTTTTTTAGAATTAGAAATCCTAGTTTGATTTCAAATCATTCAAATCCCAATATAAATTAGGATGTCATGTTATTTGAACTTTAGCTGTCTGTTCATTTATTTCCGAACGAAGACTTCCTTCGCTTAACTAACATTCAAAACAAAAACAAACAGTTTAGCGAACGAAGTTTAATATAAAACTATGAAGTTTTCCTTGTTGGAAGAAACTCGTTTCAAAGTTTTGAATTTGAGGATGGGTTAGATTTTAACCATCAGAAAACTTTTTAAATCAGTTGGGTTATATCAGAGTTAAAAACTAAAAACATATTAAATATACAAAATTTTTTGAAAACTACGGAAGAATCTATTTCACAGAACAAGCAAGGTTTTTAGAAAATGTTTTGAGCAATTGCTCTGGTTAAACCGCTATTTTTTGAATTTATTATTTTTAACTTTATTTTCCTAAATAATAAAACCGAAGTTTTCTTTAATATGTAATATTAGGGTGGTTTTATCTCATATGGCAAAAAAAAAATGTCAGAATTTTTTTAGGGGCACCCCCCTAAAATGTTTCTTTCTATTAGATTTTAGGATTGCCAAAGTTTAAGCACGATTGAAAGATGTTAACACGTGCAACTGGGGCCTCAAAGTTTTAAAAATCTCGATTTTTTGGCAGTTTGGCGACTTTGCCGACCCATATCTATAGAACGGTTTAATATATTTGCCCGTGTCATATATAAAATTGAAGGCGGTACTGTTTACAATATTTTGTATGCAATAAAAAATACGTAAGTAGTACTGAAATCGAAAAAATAGAGCCAATGTCCCTAAAAACGTGACTAGGTACCCCCGAGAGCGAAGATAGAACCTATTGCGAAAAAACCCCATTTTCGTTCCTATATTATCAATTTTTGGAATGAAAACAATTGTATGTTTAAAAAATCAAGTATAATAAATGTCTTTTTCATTTTATTCTTATTTACATTTATTCAAGGGACTGACATAATGTGGTTTTGGAGCTATCTGGATACAGCTGACGGCATCTGCTGACTACTTGGAGAACGTATTGTTTTTGTTGCTCGTCCTTTGTTAGTAATTCGTTATAATCTGTGATGAGCTTGACTCCTCGCTCTGCCATGTCGTTCACAACTTTCAAGTTGTTTACTATCCTTTGCCCCTCCTGGTAGTTGATGTTCTGCGGCCAAGTTGCAGGATCTTTTTCCAGAAATTCGGTGTGAATGTTTAATTTCTTGAACAACAGGTAAGTCTCACTTGTAATTAGGGCTGGGAGACCTTTTTCCAGGAATTTCGGCAGTTGTTCTTTTTTTAATTTGGGTCGCATATTTCTGGAGCACTTCTCATTTTCTTCTGCTTGATTTGTTAAAATTTTTCTCGCCATTTGGCTCTTTACGATGATTTGCAATGTCGGGTCAAACAATGCCAGTGCAACAAGTTCAGGACTAAGATACCACAGGTGATTCATCATTTTGTTTATTCCTTTTTCTGATATTTTTTTGTCAATGCTTTCGTATTTCAATAGATTTTCAATGAGCTCTAGGTCTTGTTTTGGTGCTAAGCACGCTCTGGGGGCGTTAAACCAGGCTTTACAGTAGACTCGAACGATGAAAACACAAAGTGCTTCTAGGGCCTCTTGTTCTTGGGAAGTCAGCTTAAACTGGTCACGGAAGAGTTGTATTTTCAGACAGTAAATAGCTTTTGCCATCCACCGTGCATGGTGTACTGGACCTGGAGACCTGAAGCGCACATCTTTACCATCAAAATGGCCAAGATATATCAATGCCGAGTAGCATTCCTATCGGACACCTTACAGCGGTCCAGCAACAATGACAATTTCATGGTTAGGACCTCTTTGAAGCCACGCTTGATTCTCTTGGGGGTAGATGGTCCTTCAGATTCTACGTTCATCTCGAGTGCTTCATACTGCGTTTCAGTTCCTTCTGACTCTTCTGTTGTCTCGTCGTCCGTGAGCTCCACCGCCTCTGTGAACAATGAGATGAGACAATAAGTATAAGGTTAATATGGATGGAAATTTCAGCTAGTGATCTATTTCTTATAAAGTTTCGCTACAAGGAAAATATTTTTTTTAAAATGCTTACCCAAATTTCCCGCTTCAAGTTGTTTGTCCAAGACCTTCCGTTGTTTCTGCTGTAGTCTTTCTTCAGCTTGAGCCAACTTTAGGTCAACTCCGAGCATTGAGCCTGGTCTTCCTTTCTGTCTTTGTTTCAACAGAAACTCCCTGTCTTCTTCTGAAGTCATCATCGTCAGGGCATCTTGGTGGGCAATATCAAAGAGATCATCCAACTTTAGGGTAAACTCTTTTATAGCATTTTTTGCACTTTCCGTTTTTCTATCCTTGTACTTTTGCATTTTTCTCCAATCATCGTACAGTTTTTCTAGCTTTACTATGACATTTTTCTTTTGTTTTGTAGGAATTCGAGCTTTTGTCCAAAAAACCAAAACCTCGTTAACAGTAGTTGTGGCAGAGTCTCTCACATTTAACTTCACAACACGCAAATTGTAGAACATAGTAGCTAGAACTTGTCGATTGGAGGGCAGCTTACATCCAGTTATCTGATGAGCTGGATAGTCAATTAGAAAAATTTTATCTCTACCTCTACTTCTCATGCCAGATGTAGAAGCCATCACTTTTACGAGAAAAAGAATTAAACTGGTTCTATGTGAAGGTAGGTATTGTCCGGGAGCCTCAAAACAATGGCTGGTTGAGGCAGGTCAAAAAACACAACACACACTTGGCTATGGTACCCTGAAGTTTCCTTTTATTGTATTGGGTGGGCGCTACGTGTGGTTCAGAACCACTTGTTGGTTGCAGACAGAAAACAACCCTTATTTCGCTGGCACTGGCTGGAACCACTACTTGGCAAACAATTAAAAACACTTTTGTTGGTTTCTCTTCTATAAGGTTTTCGTTTATTTGGTTTTCACTTTTTTCTAGGTTTAATTTTTTACATCACACTTTTTGTTTACCTAATTCTTAAGTTTTAATTTATAACATTTAAGTTTTAATTTAAGTTTTACTTTGGGCAAAAAATAGCAAAAGACCGGCGTCTGGCTGACAGAAGTGTTTTTACAATTAAAATAAGCAAACTCACTCTACAGGTGACAGCCCAGCTGGACTACATACCACACGAGGTGTTGCCAGATGCCAACACCACATGTAGTCCATTTCCACACAACCAAAATACTGGAAAACATAAACAAAGTTTGTCCATAATAAGCAACAATAATACAAATAACGCAATTTCGCTCTCGGGGGTACCTAGTCACGTTTTTAGGGACATTGGCTCTATTTTTTCGATTTCAGTACTACTCACGTATTTTTTATTGCATACAAAATATTGTAAACAGTACCGCCTTCAATTTGATATATGACACGGGCAAATATATGAAACCGTTCTATAGATATGGGTCGGCAAAGTCGCCAAACTGCCAAAAATCGAGATTTTCAAAACTTTGAGGGCCCAGTTGCACGTGTTAACATCTTTCAATCGTGCTAAAACTTTGGCAATCCTAAAATCTGACGGCAAGAAACATTTTAGGGGGGTGCCCCCAAAAAAAATCCGACATCGATTTTTTAAAACCACCCTAATGTAATATGGACCCCATATGAAAATCGGCAACGAAAAATTAATTTTTTTTCTCAGTCGTTATTGACAATAATCGATTACTATTGACAGTCAATTGATATTTCCTAAAGCGGTTTCAAGTCGAGTAGAAATGTCTCTGTTTTAGTCGACAGGAAATTTTGCGACGACTCAAATGAAAGTTAACAATGTACGCACTTAATAAAAAATCTGGTAATAAAGGGTGTCCAAATTCGAGGTATCAATGGTCAATGGATATTACTACAGTGTGATTATCCGAAGCTTCCTGTGGCGAAACATTGATGATTTAGATGTACAGAATATGTGGTTTCAATCACTTCTCACACAGAAATATCAGAATCAGTTTTGAACACCCTTTATTAGGTGTAAAGCTTAAAACTATAGTTTGAGCGCTTTTTGCATAGCATTGGTACAAAATATACATATATTTTTTTAAATATATTTCGAACATATCTAAAGTTCATCTTTAGGATCTGTACAATTTAAAAATACAATAATCACCCTTATTCTATTGTGCATCATCAATACAAAACGATATCGTTTTGTAATTGTCGGTTCGACAAATGCAACAACACTGCTTTCAAGCTTGAAACAGAACCATCAATAAATAAAATCCACTCACTAGCGATGTAAAGGGTTATCCATTTTGCGGTTTTAAAAGTTAACGTTAATAAAAGACATATAAAATATTTTTTTTCACGATATTTCTTTTTTATTATAAAGTTTGAACGTTGACATTATGTGTGAAACACTAAATCATTTAAATGACCACCACGCGAAGTGTTGCAAGCATACTTCAAAAATGGTGATTCTGGCACAGCCACATATCGTGCTTTAAGAGGAGATTATGAGAAATTTGAAGCGACTGGAGCGGTTACAGATATTGTAAGGCCAGTGCATCATCGTTTCGCTCGTTCCGCTGAAAATATCGCTGCTGTAAGTGAAAGTGTTGCCGAAGACCCGAATGTGTCGATTCCTCGTCGTTCTCAGGAATTAGGACTGTATGGTCGTATGATAACCGACTTTTTTTTGCCTGCTATTGAAGAATACGACTTGGAGAATAAGTGGTTTCAACAAGACGGTGCCACATGCCACACAACTCGAGCGAATATGGCTTTATTGCAAGAGACATTTCCTGGCCGTGTAATTTCTCATCGTGGCGACATCAACTGGCCACCAAGATCATGCGATTTGACACCATTAGACTTTTTTTGAGGGGCTACGCGAAAGATGTTGTTTATGCAAATATGTATGTGTCAAAAAGTGGTCCAAAATTACCTCAAAAGAATTAATGCTTGCAACACTTCGCGTGGTGGTCATTTAAATGATAAAGTGTTTTACACATAATGTCAACGTTTAAACTTTATAATAAAAAATAAATATCATGAAAAAAAAAAATTTTATATGTGTTTTATTTACGTTTACTTTTGAAACAGCAGCATTGATAACCCGTTAGTTAATTCCAATTTTTACCACCAAAGCTTTTATATCGTTGCAACAAACAAATGAACAATAAAAATTAAGAAATTTTCGAGACATTTTTCACGTTTGCGGCTACCTAAACGGTGTTAAGAATCATTTCTAGGAAGTTCATATGTTATAGAAAGTTGTTAACTGACATCTTCGGTACATTTTTGTAGTTGAATGTTTCCTTGAATTTCGAACGGTTTGCTACCTATGGACCTGAATAGGGGAAAAAGGTAAAAAAATCGAATTTTTTTAAGTTTTTTGCGATTTTTGTTTTGTAGATGAAGTTTTTTTGATTTTATATGTTCACAATTTTTTTTTTTAGTCAATATCAAGAATATTTCAAATTTAAAATCTATGTTTAGATATTCACAGATATTTAACTTTTAAAATGCCATTTAAGTTATTAAATAAACAAACCATGTAGAAAAGAAACGCCATTTTTAATTTATACATCGAATTATTTTTATAATTCATTAAAAGTTATTTTTTTTGTATTATACTAAAACAGTTCCTTTATTATGTTGTAAACTAGATTTACTTCTTTGAGGAAAGTTCGAAACTTGTGTTGACTCAAAACTTTCCTTACCAAAGACACTCATATTCAAAGAGACTTTGAATAAAATGAAAATGTTTACCCAAGAACTTAAAGATCATCAAATCCGAACAAAAAAAAAAAAAAAAAAAAAAAAAAAAAAAAAAAAAAAAAATGATTAGGATGAACAAAAAACACCACACGTTATTGTTGTGGCCAGGCCAAAGGTACATTCAATGAGACATTTGCATTTTTATTATAAACTCAACATTTAACATTCGACAGCGGAAACATTTCTAAATGTTAGTTTTCTTTTATTAGACATTTCGAGACATTTTTGTTGTTGCTCGGTAATCTTTCTTCTTCTTTCCTCTACTTTTCTTTAATAACTTTTGTGAGAACAAAAAGAAATAACACAGCAAAACAGTCATTTAACGATAGCAGCAAAGTAACAAACAGTAGCTGAAGGAAAAATGCTACAACAAAATTTAAAAGAATTTCCTTTTGAAACAAAAGCAACATAAAATGAACTAAAGAAGAAAATTCTTTAAAAATTTTTCTTTTAATTCGCTTGAGCAGACGGTCTCACATGTCTGCTTACAACTCTTTTTCTTATTGATGATGCTGATAAAAATGAAAATTATAAAAATATCGAGCAAAGTGTTCAAACGATGCTCTTACTGACTGACCGAATGACCATATAAAAGGAACAACCTTTTTTTTTTGTCTTTTACACTCGAAGAACAAATTGTATTCTTGGTCAGAGTCTGGAGAAGAGTGAGAAGTCAGGCAAACAGGCAGCATTAAGAAATTATAGCACAAAAAAGGAAGCAGCAGTCAGTATGGAGTAAATAACCCAAGAAGAATACCATGGGCGTACATTGACACTGAGAGCCTGTTTGCTTTGATATAAAAAGGATACCTACAAAACAATATAAAAACAACAAAAACAATATTGTATATTTTTTGCACAGAAATGATAAAAAGGTTAAGGTTTTCATTATAACAAACAATGAAAAAGAAACACAAACAAACAAGTTAGAGAGCTACATTCGGCTGTGCTGAATCTTTAATACCCTTTACCGAGAGTTCGAACATTTCAAAAGTCTTATAATCATAAGCCAATCTTTGTAAAAACAGACTTCACAGTATTATAATAAGGCCTATTGTAAATTATAGATCGCTCTTGACGAAATTCGGTAGACTGATTTCTAGTATTTAAAAAACCTAAATTAGAACATATTTCAATACTGTTGTACAATGTTTTTATACCCACACCACAATAGTGGAACTACAACTAGAACAAGAGGTACTTGACCTAACTGGGTTAAAGTTTTTATATAAAAATAGTACCAGTACTTGATGTAGTACAAGGGCACCCACCACTTGTAGACTGATAACATTTTTTGAAACAAAACTAAAATGTTGCTATTTCTTTTTAAATTTGATTTAAAATCATTTATTTAGCCATTTTTATTATAAAAAATGTTAAAATGCAAAATGCTAATTATTTCTATAGACAAGAACTAGTAACAATCTGGTTTATTTATTTATTTATTTATTGTCTATGGATTAATCCTAGGTTCCCGGGAATTTCAATTATTTTATTTCCCGTTTTCCCGGGATTTTTCTTGCGGGATCCCGAGAAATAAAAAATTCCTCATAACTTCAGAAAATAGCTATTTATACTTTGAAATTTAGTTTTATATTCTCTAAAAATTAGCATCTGTGGATGGGTTGTGGATTAGATCAATTACAAGAAGTGAGTACATGTATTTAAATCAATGTCTCCTGATGCAATAAATCTACCAAAAGCAGAATGGGCAGTGCAACCGTTGATAATTATTACATTTAGTGAAGTGAAGAGTTAATAAAGTACATTAATTCAAAATAAGATGCAGGCAGTAAAGTTTCATTGTCCATGAACAAGTCTTAAAAACTGGAGGTACCTAAACATATCGCTCCTTTAATGCAACATAGTCATATCTACAAAAACAAACGATCTTGGCAAAATGCGATTAAAGTTTTCAAAATGTACCGATTTAAAGATATATTTTGCTATAACTTCAATTCAGTTTGAGATATAATACGAGAAGGTATGAAGGAAAACTTTGCTAAAGTTACTTCAAATTTTGATATATGACTATGATGCAATGAAGGAGGGATATGTTTATTATGTGATAAACACAAATTTTCAATTTCAATTTGTGTTGGTTTACATATATACCCGTGAAGCGCGGGGAAACCGAAATAAAATAACATTTTGGAAACTTGTGTAAGATACTACAACATACAACTTGAAAAAGACATTGTCCTAAAGATTACAATTGGACCTATTGAAGGTTTGTAAGAAGCAATCCGGTTGATGCTTTTTTGCACCAACCTTGACTTACATTTGACTGACATAGACTTTGTTTATAAAAAAGAAAAAATTGCTTCTGATTGTGAATCCGAAGCATGCTACAACGGTGCACTTTTAACTATTTGTCTAACCTCGGTAAAAAATGAACGAAATTTTTCAGAAACATGATAATTAGTAAATAAAATCAGGAATATACTTTTTGACGACTTACTAAGCGCTTTGAGTGTGTCAGAAAGTTATTTCCTAAGCGCCGTTAAAAAATTTCATATATTTCTTTAAAATATTTTATCTATTTTATTAATTAACTATTTGATCTCATATCTTGAGTACCTTAATTTTTATTTGGTTTTTATTATTGTTTTATGAATTAAATTGTTATGTTATCTTTTTATCTTGTATCCAGAGCATAATAATACTGAATAAAAGCATAATAATAGGGAATAAAGGCGTGAGGTGATAATAATTCAAGTTCCTATTTCAATCTTTAATTAATTTTTTAGTATTGAACCAATTCTTTTACTTTCTTTGTAAAAAAGTTCCCTAACGTTTTTTATAAAAGTTTTTTTCATTAATTAATAACAAAATTTACTTTGTATTATTTATATGGAGCGGGATCCCGGGATCCCGGGAAATTTAAAAAAATTTCCCGCTTTCCCGGGAATTGAAAAAGTCCGGGAAAACAAAAACTCTAATTAATCCTTACAGACATTTTCGACATTTAAAATTACACTTAAAAAAAATAAATAAAACTATAACTAACATTTGATTACATTACATAAATTTTATCATCAATTAAGAAAAGCAATTATCAATCTACTTATTGACTTTGGATCCAATGAATAATTAATAAATCTATATAATTGATTGAAAGTGTTACACATTCTTCTAAGAGGGTCAGTATCACCAAAATTAGCTCTTAAGAATTTAATGGATAATGGTATGAAATTTCGAAATGGTCGTTGAGGAATATTAAATAAAATCTCATTAATTAAAAATCCAGCGCAGATATCACCATTAATAATGTTCAGAATAAACGATACATTCAGCATTGTTCTACGACTTTTTAAAGTAGGGAGCTTTATCAGAGCCAGTCGAGATGTGTTTGAGGGCAAGGTTAGTGGGTTAAAGTGTAATTAATGTAATGAAGACAGAAGAGCAGAAATTGTTTCTATAGAGATTCAACTAAATTTGAATAAGTTTGGTAAATGGGGTCCCATATAATCGATCCATATTCAAAAATAGGCCTTACAAGTGCCATATATAAGGTTTTTGTAATATACGGATCATCGAACTCTCTTGCCCGGCGTATTATGTATCCAAGTGTTCCTCTAGCTTTATTTATCATCAACGTAATATGCGAAATAAAGCTAAGTTTAGATACTAATGGTTTTCCAAGCACACTCAATGCTAATTTCAGCTAATTTAAGATGGTATAGAAAAGTTTGCAGTTCGGAATATTTAAATTTCCCTATTTCAGTATTTAAAGGAATTTATTAGAATTTGTATACAAAAAATATTGTTTTTCAAATATGTATAGAATACAAGGGATCTCGATTTATTTTAACTAGTGTTCGCCTTATGGTCAAAATTCGACCATAAATTTTAAGGTTCATATGAAGATACTACATCTAAGTATATATGAATTTACATGTTTTGAGCATTCATTTTTTCCATCATAGTGGATCGATTTGGCAAGGGACCAACCTCTGGTTCATATTCTATATTTTACTAAAAAAAATATCAGAAAATATCAATTGAAAAACAATAAAGTATCAAAAAATCTCCTTTGTAAATTGTATTCCACTCAGGACATTGCATTTTTTTTCTATGTCTAATATTAACGAAAATTAATCAAAAAAACCAGATGTTGAACAAAAAAGTACCAAAAAGCTCCCCTTACATGTTCTTATTCATTTTTCATCTTATAGGTTTTAATTCACTCAGGACCCTGCACCTATAATATTATGTTTCTAAGTTAAATAAATCACCACATGCAGCACGGAAAAGTAAAATAATGAAATTTAATTTCCCGAAAACCGGTTTCTTAAAAATGTCGAATAATCGAGCACCCTATTTTTTTATTATTTGATAATTGAAAAAAACAAATTTTGTATTTTGTACATATGTGTTAGTAGCTAATTTGAACGCTTATTACTCCGAAAATATTGAACAGATTTTAATAAAATATATATTGTGAACTTCTGTAAGTAAATATCTTTCAAATGGTGTATATGTTCTTCAAATCGGTTGACATACAGAGGAGGAAAGTGTTCTTAACTGTTTTGCCTTAGTCGATTTATATATAGATTATTATGTTTAATCAATTATTCGATTATTTAAAAATGTGATTTAGCGAGTTCTTGATAAATCGATTTATATTTTATGTTGATTAATCAAAATCATGATTAATTAATTAATCAGAAATTTTATAAATTTGAATTTTCAGTCAATTAAAAATTTTAGTTTTTAAAAGTTTTTACATATCGTTATCTCAAACGCAACGGCCCTTACTAGCCAAAAAAAATTGAATTTTTCATTTATTCTTATTCAATCCATCAACAGAAGTGTCCAAAAAATTTTGGAACCTTTCGACCAAAACTATCGATTTTGTTAACAGAAAACAAACGACCCTATCTACAAAAGATTATAAGATATCTTTTTAATTATAAGATAATCTTTTGTAGATAGATAGGGTCGAATTACGGCATTCGATGTCGATCAAAATTCCCAATTAAATATAGTAATTGTCAATTGTCAAAACAACTGGTAGGTTGTACAAAAAAGTAAATTAAAAACAGAGGCAATTTATGAACTTATCATTTAAAATAGTTTTTTGGTTTTCCTGTAAAATTTGAAAAATGTTAGACAGGACCGTTTTTGATTTAGGTAACGATATGTATGTATAATGCTTAATCTGAGAAGAAAAACACTCGGGAAAAATTAACTTTTTTATAATAAATATCATATATAGTAATCCCTAGATTTACATCGTGATTGGTTTCCAAAAATTCAGACGCAAATAAAATTTAAAACTTTTAGTATCGTGCATGTTCTACAAGTCGAAATGAAGTGGAATTGAAATCGAACGAGATTTTAATTTCAATTATTTACAAAATTACTGTTGTTTTTCCTGTTTTTAAGAGCTGGTCTTGTAGTTATAATTGGTACTCAATGTATGAAGTATATAAAACGGAATATTTTTATGAACTTTCTTTACAGGGTCGTTTTCAAAATTTGTTCGGTATTAAATCCACTTCATTTTAATTTACAGAACATACTTGTATGTCTTTAAAAGATTTACTTAAT
This sequence comes from Pollenia griseotomentosa, assembly GCA_963931875.1. NCBI lineage: Eukaryota > Metazoa > Arthropoda > Insecta > Diptera > Polleniidae > Pollenia > Pollenia griseotomentosa. The sequence continues at coordinate 110,360,228 of OZ007560.1, forward strand.
CAAACAGTTAATAATTTAACTAATACAATGGCAAGCTGTACTTAACAAGCAATGAACTGTTTTAAAAGAGGTTTTGGAACGCAAACGGCATCCGCCTACATAAAAATTAACTAGAATACTTTCTTAAAAATAAACAAATTGATGTTATGATTGATGGTTTCTGAAACTGATTTGACCTCAAGAAATACGTTTAAAATCAATGGTTATGTACTATATGATACCAAGGAACCCCGTGATAAAGCTTGTGGAGGTTCTGCCATTTTAAATCGAGATTTTCAATATCAGAAAGCCAATATTAAAAATATTTTTAATCATTAGGACCCTGCTTCATGACTGCTTGCGATTTTAACGCTAAACACACTTTCTTTGTTTAATGCAATTTATAAAAAGGATTTAAATGTGGTCGCGACCGGACAACTAACACATTGGCCTTCTGATCAGAAAAAAGTTCCAGATGTCATAGATTTTGGAGTAGTTAAAAACAACCATACATAAACGATTAATGTTGAAGCTTCCCTAGAATTATCTTCTAATCACGCAACTACAATAGTTACCACAAAAAATCCCAATAGAATTGTATCTCCAACTGGTTACTAAGCGAATTGGTTAAAATATAAAAAATATCTCAGTACCCATTGCACAGAAAATATTCCGCTTAATACACCGGAGAATGTAGATCTCTCCATTGTTAATTTTGACAGTTATCTGAAACTAGCTGTTCAACATTCCAGCATAACCCTAAAAAAAATCAATAATAATAAAATATATTTCAGATGTCGAGCGTTTCTTGTCTGAAAAAAGGAGAGCTCGAAGAGAGTGGCAATTGCACAGAATCCCCCAACTTAAGAATTTATTAAAAGAGTGTACAAAAAAGCTTAGAAAGTTACTGCAGACTCAGAAAACGGCTTCTCTGGAAAAATATCTTAAGGAACTTGATGCAACTCCACAATCTGACTACTCATTATGGCGTGCAGATAGAAATCTCAAAAGGCCAGTTGTCTCTAAGCCACCATTAAGAAACTTGAATGGAAGTTGGGCAAGAAATGATATTGAAAAATATATCTCACGATACTGCGGCCGAGTTACCACCTTTTGCTGTTAGAGCAGATGTTCCCCTAAGATTTGAGATAAGAGAAATCAAAAAGGCTATTTGTGATTAAAACCGCAAGAAACCATCTGGTTTTGATAAGATCAGCAGTGTGGCCATATCCAAAAATATTTTACAGCTAAATCGGCTTTAAAATAATGCTAAAAAATGCTAACAAAAATCTTAAACTGCCAAAAAATAATGCTAAAATTTAAATTGTATTATTTTTTGTTATTTTAGTTAATAAACCTTTATATGGGCATTTCCTAGGGTCACGAACGTACGTTCGTACGCTTTTGCTGTACAAATAATATAGAAAACAAAACTTTTCCTAGTTATAAACATAAACATGTGGTCACGAACGTACGCAAAATAGAAGTCTACTTTGGCTGACAGTAGTGAAATGTAAAAATCTGCGTAATGGAACGGAATATTCAAAAGTGATTAGTTTATTTTAAAAGTGTGTTAATGTAGGTCTCTGTCCAGTACCGATTTACACAATAAAATATCTCGATTGGCTTTTGTTTAATTGGCTTATGTTCCGGTCGCAAACGTACTATTTTTCCATAAGTTTTTTTTTTTTGTTATCACCATGCATTTTCTTATAAATATCTTAAAATTTCCGTAACAAAAAACTTAATACTCAAATAACAATTGATTGTAATGAAGAGATTATGAAGAAAGAGTGCAAGCATAACATATTTTTTGCATGCAAAATAGTTGTATAAAAATGGTAGCTTAAAAAGAAAATATAAAATTTTCGAGTTTCCAGCGCAATTTCCTCAAGTAAAACAGCTGAGATATGCTATGAAACCTTTACAACATAGACTTTTTTATAATAATAAACAATAAAAGACGATGATTATCACCATTTTAAATGTTCATCCTGGTTTACCTTTCTGAGGAAATACCCATATATGATTTATTTTACATAATTCTTCCTTATAAACTTACATCATATTAATAGAACAAACTGAGATCGTACATTTTTTTAAAACTATGGCAAAATTTTAAACCACACTTAATATAAAGTAGCGAATTCAAATTCTTTAACGTCAGTCTATTTCGAATTTTCATTTTCAAGAGATTTATACAACTAAAACCTATTTTAACTTCCGCGTTGCTAAATGGCAAAACCCAGAACTTTATTGCAAAAGAAGCTAATTCACTAAATGGATTTTCATTTATTGCTTTTTTATATCCATATACATTTATCCAGAAATTAACTGTTGAGTTCTTATTTAACAATTCATATGAATTTATTTTCTGCCACTGATGTTCCAAAGTTGTAATTTCTTCTACAATGATATCTATTATTTCTTCTTTCAAATGTTCGCTTAAGTTGCATTTATTAGCTTTTAAACTGTTTTCTACACAATAAAAGTTGGATATTTGTTAAATTATTAAAACTTTTTGGCAATCGTTGTCTAAGTTGACATATTAATTGAGCTATAAAATCTCGGCATGTAATTCGTATTTGTTTTTCTATTTCGAAAGTTATGGTTTCACTTTTCGTTTTCAAAAATTTTTCAAAATCGTTATTGGAGAAAATCAGCTTAACATGAATTTAATGGATCAAACTGATCAAATTTTAAAACAATTTGATATGAAAGATCTTTTAAAAGATTGTACAATTTCTATAGCAAAAGAGTAGGGTTTTGTATGTGCATTCAACAAAAAAGTGTGGTAGATTTTCAAAAAAATATTACTTGAATATTCGTAAATTAAATAATGCTAAAAAATGCTAAATATTTAGCTGAAAAATGCTATAAAAAATGCTAACTGCTAAATGAAAAATTTGCAGCAAAATCAGACAAAAAAATGCTAAATCTAGCTGCAAAAATGCCAAAATGGCCACGCTGAAGATCAGTAACAAAATGCCACCCAGAGTATAGCAATGAAAATTATTCTTTAAATTTCTAATGCTATTTTACGCCTTGAATACTTCCCGCAAAAATGGAAAGTTTCCTTTGTCACCAAAGCTAAGTCATATAGGCCTATAAGATCAAAGCTATTTAAGAAGCTGTTAGTGTCAAAATTAACCCCAATTTTAAATGAAAATAGATGTATTCCTAACTAACAATTCGGTTTTTTGTCTGTCGCAGTCTATGCAAATAAACCACAAATCACGAGGCCTAAACAACATAAGCCAACCTGACAGTGCAATTCAGCATGTTGTTCGTTGACATTTCGAATGCGCTTCACCCAGTACGTTGGGGAAATCCCCCTCTTCGCTTGTTTACATTTTTTTTTTTTATTGTTCAAAAGTAAACAAAAAAAAGTGAATAATTTGTTTATGATATCGGATAACAGAGGTATTTCCAGATAATAGAGGTAACTATTGTAAAAAAAATTAAATCAATGCAAAAAAATTCTATTTATTTTCCGTTAACTGATGCTGCTGGTGAATTAAATTACTGATAACCAAGGACCTACTGTAAGTAAAAAAAAAACATGCAACTAAAAATCATCGTATGAACGCAAAGGATTTTTGGAAGATGCTTAAAAATAAAATGAAGAAAAAACGACATCGTTAAAGCCCTCATGTGGATTGGGTGTAACACATACTTTGTCTTATTCAAATTAAAAGAAAGAAAGTGCTTAATATAAAGACCATTTACAAACACGGCAACAAATACAACATCACAACAAAAATGGAAAATACATCACCATTTACGTCAAAAAATACTTTTAACAAAAATCAAAGAGTGCCGCTGAACGCGATGAAATAAATAAATTTTTATCCAATTTTTATGTAATTATGGTCAATATCTTATTTATTTTAACTTAATATTATCAAAAACTTTAATAAAATACAATAATCACAGCACAAAACGTGGACTTTTTGTAAACATTAACAAAACTTTGACATAAACCAAGACAAACAATGCAAGAGCAAAAAATCGTCATCTGGCGTAGTACTGCCACCTGCTTATTTCACCATGCTAACAAATTGTCCGCTATGCAGTGTTGCCAGTGAAATTTCGAGAAAGATACATTTTAGTTTCCAAAAAGATACACTTTTTCCCAAAAAGATACGTTTTAAAAAAATTTGAAAATCCATTTTTAACGTTTAATATTTATTAACATAACATTTTTATTTCATATTTAAATGCATATCCAATTTTAATTAATTATGGTCATTATTATCAAAAACTTTAATAAAATACAATAATCACAGCACAAAACGTGGACTTTTTGTAAACATAAACAAAACTTTGACATAAACCAAGACAAACAATGCAAGAGCAAAAAATCGTCATCTGGCGTAGTGCTGCCACCTGCTTATTTCACCATGCTTACAAATTGTCCGCTATGTGCTTCAAACGAAACCGAGTAAAATTAAAATCGTACGAGATTTTTATTTCAATTGTGTAAAAAATTACCATTATTATTTTTTTTTTGGTTTTAAGAGTAATTCTCTTAAAGGTTATTAGTACTCAAAGTATTAACTATTTAAAATTGAATATTTTAAAACATTTACTTAATTTTGATCGAATTCGATTTCAAGAACATGTCTTTATTTATTTAGCAATGAAAACGCAGTTAAACAGAGCAGAAGCTCTGGCGGAATGCGAACCCGCAACCTTCACACTAAGCCACTAGCTGCCTGCCTCTCAATACCACTACGCTAAGGATACAAATTCCACGATGAAGAAATTCCAAAAGGGTAACATACTAATATATTTTTTAAAAATTATATAAATTTCATTTTGATTGGAATAACCATGCAATAACCTTCCGGTCTTTCTTGATGTCTTCTATAAGGAAGGAATACTTTATTAAAAAAAAAACCTATTTTACAGTTTCTGTGAGTACCAACTTTGACCATAACGATCACTTCGTCAGCGTTAAGTCTGTGTGATATATGAGTAAGTTGTAGCGAAAAAAAAGTTTTATTTGCATACTGGAGAAGCGACAGTAGTGTCTTCGTTTTTTCATTATTGTTCTTCCTCCAAAATGTGGCTAAGCTCTTGTGTACACAGAAGAACTCATCTGAAATACTCTAAAAAGCAAACTTAATAAAGAAAAATATAGTGGAGTACCCAAAATTATTGTTTCTGTGTTAGAAAATGATGCTGCACCTCTAAAGACAACCGACGAGAAAAAAAACATTTTAAATGCAAAAAATCTAAATAAAAGAAAGAAAAAAAAAATGATGAGGCTCTCTAAGACTATATGCAAGCAAAAAAATACAATAAAAAAAAAATTATGCCAGAAATGAATAATGAAATCATGACCACACGATTTTTTTTACTCAAATCCATTTGTTGTATGTTGTTGTTTGTATCACATTCAAAAAGGTACTTCCTTGAGGCATTTCGGGTCTTATTGTGTATGCGTGTAGCATTATTATTGTTGTAGGTTGTTGCTGGTTTTTATTATTTTGATAAATATTTCTTTTTTTAAGAGATACGTACAATAGAAATTTATACACCCCTTTCTTTTCATTACATTTTTATTGCGTACTGCAGCAGCCACCGCGTCTGCTCCCCTCTTTTGTCATCCTCAAGAATATTCTTTAATACGAAATGCAAACTTTAGGAAAAACAATGAAAATCAAAAGCGTCAGTAGCTGCAGCGTCAGGAGGCAGGCAGCAATGGGTGTTGGTAGTGTAGTGTTGCCTCAATGTTTTCCTGTTCGAAAGGAAAAAAAATTATTTTTTTTTGAAATTTTATTGCTGGTGGGAAAATTTTATCTAAAATGTCGTCGATTGAAACCAACCAAGCCGAAGTAGCTCATCTTCCTTTTGTAGAACTATTTTCTGTTGTTGCATTTGTATTGTGAATACGTTTTTTTCTTTTCTTCATCATCTTTTCATCATAAAGAAATCTTTTAAAAACTTTTGTCATATTGTGGAATGTTTTGTCGTCACTTTTTTGTTAAAATTTTTTTTTTTAAAGAAATATGTTTAATGTCCATAAATTAACGACGCAAAGAATTACAAAAAAAAAATAAAATTGCAAACTGATGAAAAAAAAGCTTCAAAGAACAATAAAGAAATTGGATGAAGGTGTTAAAAAATAAAAGATTCTTTTTTATATACTTTTTTTGTTCCTTTAATGTCATCCAAACACATTCACATTCAAATTATACTCAAATTCTTCCAGATTCTGTAAAAAAAAACTATAAAATCAAATATCTTTCTCTGTTTTTGTTGTCCTTTTTCTAGTTGCTATTGCTAGTTTTTTTTTTTATTTATCCTTTGACTTACAAACGATTTGAAAATAACGGTTGCATATCAAAGAGGGAGAATGAAAATAACTATGAATCTGAAAGAATTTAATGACATCAAAAATTTTAATAGAAAAAGCTTTGAAATATTTGGGTTAATTAGAACAGAATTTCGAGATATATTTAAAGAAAGAAGGGAGAAAAGATCATATCAAAATAAAGCCAGTTTTATTTTAATGAATATTTGAAAAAAAAAAAAAAAATAAACAACAAATATTTATTATTAATAAGATTTCTGTATGACGTGCTAGATTCCCAAGTTTTCATATTTGATAAATACTAGAGTTGTCAACCGATTAAGAATAATTCGGTTAATCAATCAAACAAAACCAAACTTTTGCTCGAATAATTTTACAACGACGATTTTCGAATAACAAATAAATCGATTAATTAATGTCGATTAATCGAACAATTTTTTTTTCTATTAAAAAATAAATTAAATAAAAGCTTAGAATTTGATTTATTCTCATACGTTTTTAGTTATTTTATACGAAATGTGGGAAAGTTAAAAAAAATATTGTTGCCATAGCCCTGGTTGTTATTAGTCTCAATGTTTAGTAAGCCAAACCCGTTTTGAGTACTCATAATATTTCAAAAATATAATTTATGTTCTTATTAAAGAAATCTTAACAAACAATTGAGTAAGTGATAGAGTTGTCAACCGATTAAGAATAATTCGATTAATCGATCAAACAAAACCAAGCTCTTGTTCGAATAATTTAAAATGGCGATTTTCGAATAACGAATAAATCGATTAATAAATGTCGATTAATTGAACAATTTTTTTATCAAAAAATAAATTAAATTAAAGCTAAGAATTTGATTTAGTGATTTTATACAAAATGTAGGAAAGTACAAAAATATTGTAGCCCTGACTGTAATTAATCAAAATGTTTATTAAGCAAACATCTTGTTGAGTACCTACTAGGGTATTCATTCGGTTAACCGTTAATCGGTTAACCGATTAATAACTACCCGATTAACTGATCGGTTAATTTAAAATTGGCAATTTTCGATTACCGATTAAACCGGTTAATTTCAGTCGATTAACCGATGTAACAATTTTTTTTAGTTTTTTGTAGTATTCTAACATATTTTTTTTGTTTTTAATTATTTGTTTCGTCTCATATAAAAAAGGTATATGTTTGGAAAATATGTTTTCCTACATTATATTTCCTTCGAGCAGTACATTCTTAAAATACAGTACAAAACAGAAACTAGGGGTTCGGAAATACATTATTTGCAGAATGTTCGGTGCTGAGCTTTACCAGGATGAGTCAGATGATGACCTGACAATAGAAGAAATTCTGGATTTTAATACAAAAAATCTTTAACAAAATTGGCCGAAATAATGGCATTTTGGAAGATTTTATATGTTGAGAGAAATCCTGGAAAGGCACTTAAGCTACGGTCACACTTATTAAATATTTGATCAAATAAGCGTAACCCCTACTTTTGTAAATAGTTAGTGACATTAAAAATGGTCTTAATATTACAAAATAGACTAATTATAATACTAGACATAGCAAAAAACAGTTTTTTGTAAGATGTGGTATTTTAATCAAAATAAATATTGATATTAAGCGAAATGATTTTTTAATTTGGTTGTTGGTCCCGTTTTTTTCGTCAAATATTTGATAAGTCTGACCGTAGCTTTAGAAATTAGATAATCTGTATCATGATACAAAGAAACCAAGATAACGCAAACAGCTTTCAAAAATGAAATATTTCTGCGCATCTACGTTACATCATTGTATAAGTACAGCTAAAATATAGAAACACAAACAAACAAACATGTGTATAATATGCATAAGTGACGTCATAATTTACAGTTGAATTTTGAAAACATGTGCAATGCTTAATCTTGTTTTATCATTCTTGAATCTGTATTATGGGTTGCTTACGATTTCTCCAACATCTTCAATAATTAAAAGAATTTTTTCCGAGTCAACTTTTATCAAAACTAAAGAAAACAATCGCTTAAATCCTTAACATTTAAACCAAATTATTTTTCCAAAAGATTATTTTATAAGATCTTAAACTATTGAAATAATTATTAAAAAAATCTGACAGTTTATTTTTTAATAAATACATAAAAATATTATGTATAAATTATAAAATATGTTTTTTATATTTATGGATTACTTTTTTGTTTGCACGCTTTAGTTCAAGAATTGTTTTGTTCGTTATGTTATTGTTTTTTTACCAATAGACTCCAATAATAAATAATTTTTGCATTTTTATTAATTGAAAAGACTTACAGCCATATTCATAAAAAGTTCTTATTGTAAGCTTATAGTATGTAATAACTATTAAACGCTTTTTGTCTTATAAACCTCTTATAAAAATTTGTATTCATAAACGTACAATAACAGCTTTTTTACTATTAACTGTTTGCAGCGATTTTCTGTTTAAGTATGGCAACTTTCTTTATATTTGGCTGCCATTTTATTGTAAGTGATGCACGAAACTTCTATTCGGTTTACATGATATTCTATATTTAAATTTTTTTTATAATTTTTTTTTAGTTGTAGACCTTCAAAATTATTCTTATCAAATAAAACTACCTATTATTTTAGTTTCTGAACAAAATGTTTCCGAAAGGTATCATAAAAACTTTTGTTTGAACCTATTTTAAATATAAGATAATAAAGTATTCGAATAAAAAGTTTGTTTACTTTTTATTAACATCACTATTATAATAATTTGTTTATTTTATTTTTTTTTTAATATTTTTGAACAATAATTTGTTTTTTTAAACAAAAGAAACAACTAGTTGCAAAAATATAATAAATAATTAAAGAGAATATCTGCATTTGCCCCTGAACATATTCATTTAAATCATATAAATTTTTTTTAAATAATTGTCAATATAACTTTAAATTGGCTGTCTAAAATAAAAAAAAATTAGTAAAATGTAATTAACCCTCTAACAGATTAGGATGCCTCAAGGCAGCTATCCGTTTTTTTCCTATTGTGATACTACTGAAACTTTTTTTCAATGAACCGTTGTTACTTTCGATCACTTACTATTCAATTTACCGTTAATTTTTTGGTTGAATGCAATAGCACAAGTTTTGTGTGTTTTATTCACATTTCATTGCAGGAAATCAGTGTCAATAGAAAAAAAAATATTTAAAAAAATATATAATTTTTGTGAAGTAAAAAAACAGACTTCAAATTAAAAGAATACAATATATAATTTTTGATAAGCAGTTTATATTTAATTGTTCAAATTAAACCAAAAATTTTCATCAAAATAATAATGTTGTTTTTTCTAAATGAAAAAATATTATAGCAGCCTCAGGGCACTCTTGCCCGTTTATGGCAATTATTGTGTCCTAAATAATTTTTACAGTTATATAAATAAATTTTTTGTATTGTGGGATTTACTTTAAAAAAATAAAAATCCAGATATATTTCCCAGAAAAAAGAAATTAAATCTTTCTGAATTGACTGATAGCATGTTCGGAAAGACGATCGGTTTGTCATCCTTTGTTAGAAATCGAAAATCCACAGACAACGACATCTGGAATCGGTAGAAAAGCCAAACATCCAACCGAAGACGACCGATTTAGGGTTAAAACCTTTTTCCAATCTGGCCAGGTAAAGAAAATGGCAAAAGAAAATTCAAAAAATCTCAAACACAATGTAAATGCCAGAAGTGTGATGTACATTTAGGTTATTCAGATACTAAAAACTGTTTTTTACATATCTTTAACAATAATAGTATACATTTTTCCTTTTTTCCTAAAAAATAATAATTTTTTGAATAAAACTCATTTGATTCATAAAACTCTACCTGTACATAATTTTTATCGTAAACAGTCAAGGATGCCCTGAGGCACCCTTTCGTTTTTTCCACCTCACGACTGAAATAAAAAAGTTTTTCAACTTCAGCCTTTAATTTATTTGTTTTTGGAAAAATATTATTTAAAAAAAAAATTTAGAATAGGTTGCCATTAAAATTTAGCTCTTGCCTGTTAGAGGGTTAACATGTCCGTTGTAATAAATAAAACATTTTTGTCATTATTTTTTAACATATTTCACAAAAATATAATCATAAAATGCGAACACCTTTCAAAATGTCATTTTATTTTTGGTTTAAAGAAGGGCAAATCCAACAATAAATTTTCTTACTTTATGAATGGTTTATTAAAGGTTCAATAGACTATTTTTCGTTTATGAATACAACTTTAGCAATTTTTGCTTAAAAACTGTCAATTAATCATCAATAAGTTTTTATGAATACGGCTGTTAATTTATAACAAAACTTTATTGATCGGTTAACCGATCGATAACAAAATCAACCGATTAAACCAAAACCTCGGTTAATTAATCGATTAAATGAATAACCTAGTATCTACTCATAGTATTTCAAAAGTGTATTTTATGTTTTTATTGAACAAATCTTTGACAAAAAATTGTATCAACTGTTTTCTTTTTAAATCAAACGTTTGAAAAAATTTCAAGAAAGGGGATCGAAAGCATACTGAGAAACAAAAAACGGTATGACTTTCAGAATACACAAAATCACACGTGTGATATAAAAAGCACGTGATTTTAAAGCCCGTGATTTTCAGAAAAGTTCCGATACTCTGCTTAGTACAGCATATAGCAAAATACAGTAAAATATATTCTAAAGATAGCATTATATCTGTCATATTTTGACAAAACATCTTAAGACAAATTTAAAAAGTTGAAAAAATGTTGTTAATCATACGAATTTTTATTAAAAAAACATTTTTGTTTACGTTTTTAAAATTTTGTATTATAAACGAAATTTTCATTAATTTTGGTTTATTTTGTTAATTAATAAAAATAATTTTTTCGCCGATTTTTTTTAAAAAACTTTTTTGCTATCTTATCTTGACTTAAGATGTTTTGTCAAAATGCCACAGATATTATAATTATTTATTTGGTATTATAAAGGCCCCAACACAGTTAGGTTATATAGGCCAAGGCCACTGAAATAACTTGCTATAATTACAAGGCGGGATCAGACTTACTTACAAACTTTGAAATGAAACATCATTTTTAAAAAGATTTCTGTGATAAATGAATTTTATGACAAATATTTTTAGCCCAGTCATATTAGGGGTTTCACCTCGGAATGAAAGATAATAAGCTGAAAATTAGTATAAACCTTTGTTTTGTCGTTCTAAATGATGTCTCAAAAGTCACAAATGCTATAGTGTCCGCGTCTTAAGATATTCAAGGTCAAAGGTCGCGAATATCTCGCTTCTTACTGCTTAAAAAACGTACAATCATCCGTTTTTGGGGTAGAGCGCGAAGAGTGCGCAGTGTACAGTCATACATCGTCTGATAAAAAGTTAAGCGTGAGTTCCGATTGTCAGTACGTTGTATAAATTCAATTATTTACTAAAAGATATATATTTTAAACAAAAAAAGTTGTGCTGAAAAAGGTCAACAAGAAAAAGAAAGACAAAAAGAAAAAAACAAAAAATGTACTTTGAAGAAGAATTCTTGACAAAAGTACGAAAAAGCAGAAGTAAGAAAAAACATGTAAAATCAATTAAAATGGATAATCATTCAAAAAAGCAAACTTTGATCTACCAAAGATTAAAATACAATTTGGTTTAAGGATTGATGTTTGACTATTGACGTCAGCAGTCGTCGATGGCTGCGAGTGTAAAACGGCGAATCCATCTGAGGAGATCGAGTGGTTGCGATCGAAACATGTCATGGTAACCTGCCGGCCTGGGTTCGAGCCCCGGCCACGGTCAAGAATAAAAGATTAACAATAACAATTTTAATTAATTTTCATGTTGTAAAATTCCTTTCTTCATAAAAATAAATTAATGAAAATTAAATTTAATGAACTTAAGCCTAATTGAAAATATTAAAAATTTGGATTAAAAACCATAAATAGTTCAACAAAATAACCACAATACTCATTATTTTAAACAATGTTCATTATTTATGTACTAATTATTTATAATTAATTAAATTGTGTAACTTAATTATTTCTATTGAATTATTTACCCAGCCAGCAAAATAGTCCGACGTCTGTGCAAATCTCATTTAAGCAGTAAGACACGATAGCATCTGTAACTTTTGAGACAACATTTAGAACGACAAAACAAAGGTCTATACCAATTCTCAACTTATTATCTTTCGTTCCGAGGCTGGCCCCTTTTTTACCTAAAATGACTGGGCTATTTACAAATATTTCTCTATTAAACAGAATTTCATAACAAAAATTAAAAATTTTTTATTAAAAGTGTATTAAAAACAACTTTAAAATTATTGCGTTTTCCGTTTTCGATTTCCAGAACACCCCTTTATTTTATTTTTGAACGTCGCGTACTTTGAGCTCTTTGTTCAAACGTTTCTCCAATTTGTTTATCCCTTCTAACAAATAACATTTGGCGAGGTTTTTAAAAATAGAAATTTTTTTGTAATATGATTTCATCGTTGGAGTCAAATCATTTTCCGTCGAGCCATTTCCTCAGTTATGGAAACAAGAAAAAGTTCAAGGCGAATTTATGTAAATGGTGGTGGCATTACTACAACAAGAACAACACCAGAAACACAACATTGTATTTATCTGTTGCTTTCGTTGATCGATATGTCAAAAAGACAAGCAACTTTTGACATTCCTCTCTCTAAGTAAAAAAAAAGTAGCACAGCTGTGCTTTCAACGCCATCTGAAAAATGAATTCGCTGAAATTGTTACTCGAGGAATATGTGGAATAGAGCGGATGAGGAATTAATTCGTAGCTGATTCATGGATTTATGCAATGAAAACTGCATTGCGCATGAGTTCCTCAAAAGAACTTTCTTCTTGGCCAAATGCGGTTGCCGCTTTTTAAGTCCTCATTAAATCGACACAATCAGTTGGCATAATATTCGCCCTTGATTGTTTAAACCTTTTGATGGTAGTCAGTGTGGATTGCAATGCGTGTATCACAAGAAACGGACAAACCTATCTTGGCCTTTTTTCGAAAGCCTATTGACTCTGATAAACCTGTTTTGATTGCTGTTTGGTCTCTGGTGTTGGGATGGATACACGTTTCGTCGACGGTTACGAAACAGCACAAAAACACTTCCATATTTAATTGTCGTGGTGCAAAGAACTTTTTTTTTGGGCAAATGCGTGGTTTTTCTCATATATAAGGCATAGATTTCTATACTCTCTAGAAGGCAGTCAATGTGGATTATAACCCGCGAGCATCACAAAAAACGCTGACAAACCCACCTCGACCTTCTTTGGCGCCGATTTACCCCGAGAAACCCATTGTTTGGCTGCTGTTTGGTTCTGGTGTATTGTAATGGATCAACGTTTTATCAACGTTGAGTTGTTATTAAGACAACTGGTTGTGATCAGTTGTAATTTTTGCAATGTTTTTGTTCACCGCAATAAAGCAAAGTTGTAAATTATAATACAAAAATTAAGAAATTACAACTCAACTAAGTTGAGTAGTAAACCGTAATAGGGCCCTATATCAAGGTCTCGACCAAGCGTATCATTCATATTTTGCCTCATAGCAATAATATCGTATACGCTTGGTCTATAATGAAATTAATACGGATGCCAAAGGTTGCTATCATCTGTCAATAGAGTATGATAATGAACTGACAGGTGTTTGTTGACAAAAGCAGTGTTGCTCTTTCAATTAGGAAGTGGGAAATTTTAAAATTACACGAATTATTCACATTTGTAAACATGTTCCTGCACACCGATTTTATAATTTTATCATGTGGAAAATTTTAAGTTTGAAAATATTTGTTTGCCATATAGCAATGAATCGGCCAAACTGAAAAATGGAATTGAAAGCATAGTAAGGCATTATGGGTAATTTTACGATATTTTTTTGGTAATAAGGTATTTTTTTTTTTAGATTATTTTATAAAAAAAAACTCCACAGAATTTTAACCAAGTGTTTGCACGTGCAACATTTCGTCAGCTCATTATGACGCATATGCCAAAAAGTCGTAGTGGAGAAAAACGACAATGAAGTTTTTTGAAAATATATCCGTTCGAATTTTTTTTGTATTCTTTTGGCTGGTTTGAAAAAAGTTGTAAATTTTTGTGAACGTTCATGAAGGAACTTAATTGTATATTGTATTGAAAGTGAAAATTATTGTTATGTGCCGCATGCGTCACTTTTCTAAATTTATTTCTAAAAATTAGGTTTTTTATTGCATACGTCTACTAACTGCTGTGTATTGAGTTGTTGACATTATATTTTGCTTTTATCACTTTTTTTCTGATGGCAATGAAGCAAAGCAAGAGTGAAATTTATTAAAACAGGAAATTTTGCTAAATTTTACCTTTTATAGAAAATTTTTTTATTTTTCTATGCCTAATATTTACGAAAATTAATTAAGGTTACAGATGTTGAACGAAAAAGTACCAAAAAGCTTACTTATTCTTATTCACTCAGGACCATGAATGTTTTATTGTATCTTTATAGGTCGAATATTAACAAAAATTCAAAAAGTCCCCAAAAACAAAAAGTACCAACATTTTATAGGTTTGTTTCTAATATTCAAAATTATAGAAAATTATCACAGCACGGAAAAGTAAAAGAAAGAAATTTAATTTTCCGTATTTGTGTAGTCGAAAAATTCGTAAACTGGTTTTTGAAAAATATCGAATAATCGATAACCCTATTATTTATTATTTGATAATTGAGAAAAACAAATTTTGTATTTATGTGTTCTGCATAAGTGCTAGTTTCAAATTTTAACGCTTAAAACTCCGAAAATATTGAACAGATTTGAATAAAATTTATATTGTGCACTTCTGTAAGTAAATATCTTTTAACTGGTGTATCTTTTGTTCAAATTGGTTGACATACAGAGGAGGAAAGTGTTCTTAACTATTTTGCCTTTGCAAAACTATACTTAATAAGCTTTAAAATAGTTGATAGGTATCAAAATTTATATTAATATCTTAGAAACCATAAAAAATTACGTGAAACAGGTTTTGGATTCAGAAAGAGGCAGAAAGAGGATATTCAAAATATATAAACCAAATACCTAACTTAATTTTTTTTAAATGGTCAGTAGGTCAAACCAATAATGAACTGACGATTTGATTAATACACATCAGATAACACGATATTTAATGAAGATTTCAGCATACAATTTACTTAGTGCAGCAACTGCACGCAGAGAAAAAATATGGTTGGGCATGGTTACGGCAACAACACTATGTTTAATGTAACAATATATTGTTGTCGTACACAAATAATTGTTATTTTTATTTAATATCAACAATATTATAGTTACTGTAAACATATCAATGTTTATCGCAATTATGAATTTTTGTATTGTTGACCGAAAAATAATTATTTTTCCAACAACTTAATTATGATAACTTTCTAAACATATTATATTTCTCACAACCATATCATGATATTTAATAGCCATAACATGATAACTTTCTATACATTTATCATATTATGTTGAAGATGCAATCAAACTATTTTTACTCTAACCATATTATGGTAGCGCCATTTGTAAAATAATTTTGAAGAAGTTGTGTCGTTTTTTAATTTGTGAGCGGTTAAACAATTAAAAAATAAAATTCCATAAAAAAAATAAGTTTAAAGAAATTAAAAAATTAAAATATTAGCGGAGTTCGTTCAAGTATTACTGATGTAATAGTGCAAATGCAAAATATCATAGTTTTTTGTAAAATCCAACAACAAACCACACAGAGATTTCGTTATATTTTATAAAAGTGCTACGATATTTCTGTGGTTTTCATGGGCAACCGCGTATGTCTTAAAACAAATTGTTCAGGAAAGCCGAAAACCCATTCTAGATCAAACTATGGGCTAGGTATTGCACATTTTAAACTTTGTCATTACGTTACAAAACGGAATTGATCCATCTTTTTTCAAAAAAATATAAAGAGCGTTCAAAATTAGGCAATATGGCATCAACATCTTAAAATCAAAAAAATGGACACACGCGGTTGCCCATGAAAACCACAGATTTTTCATTTGCTCTTTTGCAAGCCTTATATTGAACTCCGCTATTTGGTTAACATTAAGAAAAATTGTAAAAAGCCACAAAATAAAAAATCGATTCAAAAATATTTAAATTTATTTTGTATTTTTATGACAGCTATGAAAGGTGCTGTATCATAATATGATTCCTTCTAAATTTATTATGATTAACATGATGATAATATGATTACTTCTTAGCTTATTATGATTAACATGAAAATATTATGATTAATTTCTTAGCTTATTATGATTAACATGACAATAATTTGATTACTTCTTAACTTAGTATGATTAACAGAATAATAATATGATTAAGGGAAAAATATTATGATGACATATTACGAGTATATTGAGTCATAATATGTTTTAATAATAATCTTAATATGGTGACTACAATCATAATTCTTATCATAATATGTTGCTCTTAGAATATGTTTACCACAACCATGTTTTTTCTTTGCGTGTGGCAAAAAACTGTCAAAACCTCGCTGTATTTAGTAGATTACAGTGCATAACTTTCTATTTACAGTATGTTGCAGCATATATTTTACTATGTGAAGAACGATTGGATAACTTAATGCAGTGGCTACCTAAAAATAGCAAATAAATACGATCTAGATTGCAGTAAAGCTTGCTGTACGTAATAAATTGCATTATTTAGTATACTATATACACAAAATACACAAAAACTGCGTGCAGTAAGTAAAAAAATGGCCCGAAATTCTCATTAAAAACCCACCACGCGTATGTGCAATAATTGCAATAGAAATTTGATCCCTCTTAAAAAATCATTACAAGACTTGTTCGCATACTTTTTTTCCAACAATATTTCTATAATTAAATAATAATTTACTTACATATCAAAAGAATAAATATAAATTTTGAGCCTCAACAAAAAACGTGTTGACAGTTCAGCTTATAATTGCACATACATATTTAAGTTGTTTAAAAAATTGTTTGAAAAAAAGAAGCTCTTTACACAAAATTATGTTTTGGGCTTCTTTTTACACGTTTTTTTTCTTGCCTTCCTTTTTTTTCTTGTTTTTTTAAGCTTAAATGCGTTTCTTCTACTAAAATGCTCATAATATAA
The DNA here is from genome assembly GCA_963931875.1 of Pollenia griseotomentosa. NCBI lineage: Eukaryota > Metazoa > Arthropoda > Insecta > Diptera > Polleniidae > Pollenia > Pollenia griseotomentosa. Next base: position 110,377,627 of record OZ007560.1, read on the forward strand.
TTTTACATTAAGAAAATATGTATGCGTATGTATTCTGCATGTATATAAATTAACATTAATGTGTATGTACATAAACTACGTAAAGATTTAAATTTGCAAAAAGAAAAAAAAGAGTTCCAGCACATGGGAACAAGAAAAACACATTGAAACAACACATGGTTGCGTTAAACAAAAATAATAAAATAAATTTTTCAAATTAGAGATGTAGAAAAAACCGGGTTACGACTTATTCGAAATATCGGAAATGTTTAATAATTTCTGCATCATGCAGCATTAATGCATTTGTAGGTATGTATCAGCGATGCCATTCTGTTACATTTGTTACATTTTTCGTAACTTTTGAAGGCCCTACTGAACATGTATAATTTTGTTATATTTGGTGAATTTTGGTAACTTTTGGTGCATTGCACAGAATGAGGTGATATTTTTGAAAAGATTGGAGTGAGCACGCAGTTCTCCACCACGAAACATTGCTCATAAGTATTGGGTAAAAGTTTTTAGTCAAGGAAACGCTGCGTATAAACCATTTTTCCACAATGTAAAAAAAAAGTTTACTGTTCCACTCTCCAATGCGTGTGTAAAGAGAATATTACTAAAACTTTTCAAACAATTTCAAATTATAATGAAGTAATAATAATGGGTGTTTTTTTTAGCTGTATGAAAACTTTCGAAATCGATAACAATCGATAACAACTGAGAATGCCAAACTGTGTTAAGCTCATAAGGTCACAATTATGCGCTACGCAATAAGACATACAGAGATGCAGTAAAGTAAGTGAAGAAGCTCTTAACAAGTTTTATAAAAGTAAAACTAACATTTCAAGTGCTACGCCAGTCCCTTACTACGAATTAGGTTTGCAAGGAGAATACTAAAAAATAACTGTAAAAAAACATTCACTGTGAAAAGCTGAACGCAACATTCACCATTTTTTATATGCGTTGAATAAAGTGCTTTTTGTGTCAAAAAGTATTGCTTCAAAGTAAGAATGCTCAGTGAATTTAAGTCTTTAAAAATTAATCAACTAAAAATTAACGACATTTGGGTGCAATAAAACGGAGCAACTTGCCATACAACGCGCCTACCAATCGATTTATTGCAAAATGAATTTGGTGGAAACTTTATTTCCAGAAGTGGTCCTGTTCACAGGCGCCCACGTTCGTGCGATTTAATGGCTCTGGGTTACTTTTTATGGGGCTATGTTATGTTATTGGTTTATGTATTGGAGGTCAATATTCAAGCCACCATTTTAAAAATAACTATTTTATATGTATAATTCACATAAATTTACACTGGTATGTACATATCGTTACCTAAAATGCAAAAGGCTCAACTAACTAAAAATTAAAAATCGACCTTTTCATGAATTCTGATGTATGTATGATGCATCAACACAAATGTCCACAAAATCGATCGAGTAAAATGAGCGATTTCAATAACAAGAAACAAACGGCTATATCTACAAAATATTATATGATAAACGATAAAAGACCTTACTTACAGTTTGCATAATATGAAACATTGTCAATTGCTAAAACCACTGGTAGGTTTTACAAGAAAAATAAATTATAAACAGTTTAAGGCAATTTATTAATCTGTTGTTTAAAATAATTTTTTTGCTTCTTCTGTAAAAATTTCAGATATGGCCTTTTGCGTTTTAGGTAACGATATAAAGCTCTACGAAAAATATTATACTAACGATACATTTTGTAGAACTTTTCTTAACGAGAGTTACTCTATCGATTGATATAACGAAGTTCAGCTATCGATAACATTTCTATAGAAAAGTTAAGTTATCGATAATTTCATACGTAAGTTACGTTGTCGATAATTTTTTTCTGGAAAATTTATTTTATCGGTAGCTGGTCTAATGAAAAGTAAATTTATCGATTAATTTCCAACATAAAATTTAATTTATCACTAACTTCCAATAGAGAAGTTAATTTATCGATGACTTTTCTATAAAAAGTTAGTAAATCGATAACTTTTTAAAGAAAAATTAAACAATCAATAACTTTTTTAATGAAAAGCTAATTTATCGGAAACTTGTTTAAAGAAAATGTAATTTAACGATAACTTTTCTATAGAACGGTTAATTTATTGATAACTTTGCTTTAGAAGCGTTCAGTTATCAATAATTTTTTGTAGAAAACAAAAATTTATTGTTAACTAAATTAAATTTTATTATTTCAATTTTCTAAAGACAAGTTAATTTATCGATTACTTTTCTACAGAAATATTAAGATATTGATAACTTAGTTATACGAAAAGTTATTTATCGATTTAATTAATTTAATTTATCGATAATTTTCTATAGAAAAGCAAGTCTAACGATTAATTATCTATTAAAACAATAATTAGTATTGTGGTTATTTTGTTGAACTATTTGTGGTTTTTAATCCAAAATTTTAATATTTTTAATTAGGCTTAAGTTCATTAAATTTAATTTTCATTAAATTATTTCTATGAAGAAAGGAATTTTACAACATGAAAATTAATTAAAATTGTTATTGATAATATTTCATTTTTGACCGTGGCCGGGATTCGAACCGCGGCCGGCAGGTTACCATGACATTTTTCGATCGCAACCACTCGATCTCCTCAGATGGATTTGCCGTTTTACACTCGCAGCCATCGACGACTGCTGACGTCAATAGTCAAACATCAAACATCATATCTATTAAAACTTTAAGCAATCTAGAAATTTTTTGCAGAATTTTCACGAAATCACCAAATTTTAATTAAAAAAAAATTCATATAGTCAACAAGTTTACTATAGAGAAATAATGTTAACAAAATTTCTGTAGAAAGTATGTATGTACATACAATCGATAAACTTTTTTTTATGCAATCATCATCAATTTTTAATAGAAATTTCAAGAAATCGACAATTTTTTATAGAAAATTCTTGTAATCGACAAAATTTTTTTTTTAGAAAATTATTTAATCGATAAACTTTCTATAGTAAATTTATGTAATCGATAAATTTTGAAAAAAAAATGTAAGTAATCAAAAAAATTTCCATAGAAAATTTGTGTTATTGATAATTTTATATAGAATATTGTTGCAATCGAATAATTCTCAAAAAAAATTTTTGAAATTCATTAATTAAAAAAAAATTCATTTAACCGAAAAAATTTTGAGATATTATAAATTTTTTGTAAAAAAAAACCTGTACCCGTAATCGATATATTTTCATAAAAATATACCTATAAACAATAACTTTACTATAGAATTTTAAAGCCATAAACAAATTTTTTATAGAAAAATAAAGTTATCGATAAATTTTTTGTACTAAACTAGTTACTTATAAATCTCCTAAATTTCATTCTATCGATAAATTTTTAAAATAAAGATATTAATCACTAACTGTTTTTTTTTTTTTTTTTTTTTGTTATCCGGTTTTGCCACAGGTTCTGATTTAAACCAACAAACAAAACCACCAGCAAACAAGTAAATATGTAATGCAAGAACATTATTAAATAAAAAAACTGGAAAAAAATAATGTAAACGCATATTAAGAACTTTGATACCCTGCAGTGTGTGTACCCTGTTCGTACACTAGTGCACTACATATACAAAATTTACATACCGCACTTGTTCAACAATACTGTATTAACTCAAGATTTCAATAGTATAAGCAAAAAACTTTTTAATTAAGTAAAGGGTGGTCCAAACAAAATGCACGACGTTAAATATGAGTCACATTTTAACGTCAAGTTTTTTGCCCAACTTATTTTTACATTTCTTTGTTTCAGTGTTTGACAAATTCAACCAATTGTTAAAGCCAGACAGAAGTGAATGGTGACTTTACAAAGAAAATTTTCTTTAGCGACGAGGCGCCCTTTCATCTCAGTGGATTCGTTAACAAGTAGAAAGGTCGCATTTGGAAAAATAAGAATGAGCGAGTGTTTGTTGAAAAGCCGATGCATTCACAAAGAGTAACAGTCATCAGGCTTCTTAGAAAATGAGGTCGGCCAACCAGTAACCGTGAATGGTGTTCGCTATTGCGAGATGATAACGTACTTATTTTTATCTCACGTCGTGGCGATGTTTATTGGACGCCACGATCATGTGATTTGACACCGTTTGACTTCTTTCTTTAGAAAAATTTTAAAAGAAAAAGTGTACGTCAATAAGCCAGGAGCAATTAAAGGGCTCCAGGAAGCGATAATTCGGCACATTAACGAATTGAACCTCAATTATCAGCCATATTACAGAGTACAATTCCGTACGGAATCGAAGAAAACATATTTCTTTATTGATAGAAGTAATATTTTGATAATTTTTTGGCCTTTCAGATACAGAAAACTCACATTCCGTTCATGAAAACATAAATGGTTTCATTCCAAAAAGTTTTTTCGTCGTTTTCTGAAGCACCAAAATACTGAATGAATTCCGTTTTCGACCGGAATTGTACTCTGTGACATGGCTGTATGTCTCAGAGTCATTGAAAATATGGACCATCCGATAAAGGTATGCCCCCGGAGCCGTGGCGAGCATTTCGTCGATATTTTATTTCACACACAATTGTCATAGATCCTTTTAAATTAATAAAAAAAATTTTTTAATATTTTTTTTAAAACTTTTTATTTAATTTACACCTAGCATCGTGCGTTTTGGTTGGACCACCCTTTATTAAAATCAACTGAAAATAATTTTTATATCAATCGTTTCATTACCAAAAAGTAGACAAAAAAGCACGATATTTTTTCAGCGTTTAGATATAAAAATAACGTGTAGATTTTTCCAAAAGGAAAAATATTAAATTTTGAGTTAATACACTATTGTTGAACAAGTGCGATATATATATACAAACTCACTTTCTTTATGATTTGTGTGTATAAATACAACAGCAACTGCAAACATTTTAAAACAAGTAAATAAAGCCAACACATGTTGTTGGCTCAAAGCTTATTTGTTGTTTTCTTCATTAAAAGAGAGCAGACGGGGACGCAAAATAGGAATCAGCAAACTAACAACAGAAAGGAAACATGTTAATGCCCATCAACTTTACAACAAAAGTAAAATGACGAGAGGAGTAAAAAACGAGAAAAAAAATAAACCAAAGAATATTTACAAAAAAAAAAAGCGAAACCGAATTACATGATGATGCATCTTGAGTTTATGTAATCCAAGCGACTAACATACGATATCGGCATATAAAAACAAAACCCTAAAAAAAGAAACGCACACGAACAAACTCATCTCTAGCGGAGGAACAGCAGCAACGGCTGTAAAGAGGAACACAAAAAAAAAAGTTGTTTTTATCCACTGATTTTTGTAACTGACGATGGACGACGACAAACACCACACTACTGAACTACTAAACACATGCACCACACACATCTCCTCATACCCCCGCACAATATTTAAGCAAAACGTGGCATACTGTGTGGCAGAACTTTGAAATATGTATTTTTATTTTTTAGAAAATTTAAAAACTGGAAAATTTTAGAAAGTAAATTTTTTTGATGAATGAAAATATTAAGAAAAGTAGTGGAAAAACTGGTGATTAGGATGCAATTAAATCATTTCGTGGTTATAAATTAAGGTCACGTTAAACTGAATTAGAGTCACTAATAAATCTACAATCAGCGTAAAAGTTATATTAAGAAGCTAGTCTGAAAAACGCTTTGATTTACTAACAATTTAAATCCCGACCATATTATGCCCAACACCATACATAGTATTTAAAATGAAAAACTAATTTTCGAGATTGTACACAATTTGGATCCGCCAGAGCTAAATTATGTTATGAGTAGGGATAAGATTTTCATGCACTAAAAAATCGAAAATATGCACTAAATCTCCAAAATAAGATTAAAAAAATAAAAAATATGCACTTTAAGCTTGAACATTTTCAATAAAAAAGCGGGTTTTTAATTTTATTTAAAACAAAAAAATAAAAATTTCAGTCAATTGTTATTCAAAGATACGATATTTTTTAAAACTTAATTTAAATTACTAATGTAAACGTTGTTTGCATTAACAAATAAATACTTTTTTATATTATCAAAAGTAAACCTGTACGGACGCAAAAAACTTTTGTACATGGAACATACGGGCATGTTCTAGAAATCGAAATGAAGTGAAATTGAAATCAAACGAGATTTTAAGTTCAATTATTTACAAAATGGTCGTGGTTTTTTCTGGTTTCAAGAGTTGTTCTTGTAAAGCTAATTGATACTCACAAAATGAAATTGATAAAATGAAATATTTATATGAACTTTCAGTCACAGAATACCACAGAACTGTCACGAGACGGAAGATTTTGCGTATTTTTTGTCTCTTTTTAAGAAAGCTGCCCTTTTTGCATTTCTCTTTGCATCATCTTTTATGCCGCAATACAATGAACACAAATTTATTTAGTTGAGATTTATTTGCAAAGCTTTTGTAAAAATTAACTTTTAAGTTTACCACAACACAAGTAAATAATATTTAAGTAAAAAAATAACATTATAAAACAAAAATATATTAATAAATACATTTTTTTTGCACAAAACACAACGTTTGTTGAACTAATTCATTTTTTTTAACGTGATCTGTGTTTTGTTATTTTTGTTTTGATCATGCCATTTGTGTTGATTGTTGCTGCCTGTTTTTACACATTGCCACTTCACTACCAAAAAAAGCTTTCTGTTTTTTTCTTCGAAAGCTGCCCTCGCAACTGATTTGGGTCTTTTTCACACGTCAGTTTTTCCAGTTCTGTGATATTCTGTGCTTTCAGTACAGAGTCTTTTTAAAATATGCCCGAATATCTCTCATCTTCAACCGAAGCTATAGAAGCATACTTGAAGGATGCCAATTCATTTAGAGAATATATCCCCCACATTTGATTCCAGATCTGAAATGGCTGAAATTTGTTCTATTTTTTGAAAAGCTATATTTTTGTTTCAAAACATTTTGGATTTTTTTTTTTCATTTTGTTGGGCTATTCTTCCTTCTACATTGTTAATTTTACTTTCTGCAATATCAATGAGTTTGAGCTGACTATTAAGTGAACTAAATCCCTCCAATTTAGTTATTGTTTCACCAATATATCCGTAGTTGGTTAATAGAAATGCTAATTGATCTTTTACTTTTGTTAATTGCATAAGCATCTGTAGCAAGAAGTTCTTTAATAACATTCTTAAATTGCTCAAAGTTTGTTGAATAGTATTCTACAGCATCTAGCCAGGTTCCCCATCTTGTTAATACTGGCTGCGGTGGTAACGGTACAAAAAGATACATTTCATTGAAAATTGCAACTCGTGAAGGAGCCTTTAAACATATTTTTTTTTCTTTAGATAACCGATAAATCAACATTATCGAATTCTAGTTTCCGGTGTAACTAACACATGTGCCAAGCAAGTAACATGTAACAGTTTTGGATAAAATATTTTAAGCCCATTGACAGCCTTAGCCATGTAAGGTGCTCTGCATTGGTTAAAAATAGAAGAAACTTTTGTCGAAATCTTGAAAATCGTGTATTTTAAGCAGAACTACAAAAAAATTTATTTATTGATTAAAAAAAATATTTTTTGGAAGATTTTTTTTGTTTACATGGACATTTTTTTAAGAACATTTTTTATAATATGAAAATGAAAAAAAAAATCACTCAGAAATGTCAAAATATGCATAAATATGCATTTAAAACTAATATATGCAAAAATATGCATTTAAAACCAAAATATGCAACAATATGCCAAATCAATTCGATGCCATTTAAACGCAAATATAATGATTCGGAAAGATAATTGGTCGACATCGATCTTAAGACTATCGACAAAAAACACGCATTTGCATGGAAATCACATCCCTAGTTATCAGGCTAAGATTAATGTTTAAGTTCTTTGTTCCAAATTTTATTTAGATATCTCCATCTATATGAGATTTATTTGCCTTTAGTTGATTTAAGGCTGGAGGTTTATATGGGGCCCATGGTTTTTGTCATGGCATAGAATCTATTGTAGAAGTTATTGTCGCAAATGTGATTCGAAAACATGTCCTCTTTTTTTAAACATTAGGTACATGATTTTTCAATATCAGCCGGATTTATTTGACAGTCATAAAAAATGGGTCTTTTAGGATTTGAATCGAACCGAATTTGAAACTGAGGCAAAGTTCATGTTGGAAAAACCGCTACTAGAACATAACTTTATTCGGTTCTGACCTCGGCACTTAAGCAGGTATTTTGTCACGAAATAATATCGCATTAGAGTCCATTTGAAACCTGCCTGTAATAAGATATCACCCTTTAAAATACGCCTGCGACTGGTTGGTAATAGATTAAAGGAAATAAGTTGACGTTCTCTTAATCTATTACCAAACAGTCGCAGGCGTATTTTAAATTCGCCAACCACGATAAGGGTTATTATTCCTTCGAAGGTATCAAAAATTAGCTTTAAATGATTTATTTACGCTAACGCTGGCCACTGCTTTAAAAAACATGTAGTGCTGGCAAAGTATTGAATAGTGGGTATCGAGCATTGGCATTATGTGTTGAGTATTCATTGCTTAAAAGTAGTTACTCAATACTTTCAGAGGTTTTAAAACAGTTCAATGGAAAATTAACCGGCACTCTTTTAAAATACAACTCGGTTTAAAAATACAATAATACCTTACAATAAGGGCTTATAAATCAATGCAAATTTAACTCTCCTTTTTGGTTTAAAACGTGTTTAAACCAGCAAATCTATTAATCAGTAAATATATAAAACATCTTTAAACGCTTAAAATTGGGCATTTAAACTACCACTGCAAACCATACGAATTTGACAACATTTATCGTAGAGCTGCCACATGTTATTTTTTAAACAGCATGTAATATATGGGGCACTGATTTACATCTGTTAAGTTTAAAATACATATAAATTCAAGTTTTGTTTAACTAAACCAGCGTTTAAACCATCAGTGAATTATTACCCATAATTCTGCCAAATTTAACCTAAATGTCTAAAAATAATGCAGTGTTTAGCTTTTCAGCGATGCTTTAAAACTCAAAAAAACCCCTGATGATATTGTACTAATTATTATTGAGTTAGGAAAAGTAATAGAATTTGCCAACACTAAAAGTATGGTAATTTAATATTTTATTGAAAAATGTATGGAATAAATTCTTTTAAATTTCTGTTTGTCTGCCATATGATGGTGTTAAAAAAAACCATACGCATATACATACATACATATTTAAAAAAAATTATAATAAATATGAAACGAGTAGAGCCCACCACAAACTGAACATCGTTGTAAAAACCCGCACCCATGTATGTTTCACTCTTCTTTTTATTCCAAAATTTTCCGATGCACATCGTCATCATCATTTTCTACTTCGTTATCATGAAGCCTAAATTCAAGTTACTAAACTTTAAAAAAGAAGAAAAAAGGCAGCAGTATTAATAAAAAAATAGAAAAAAAACTTGTCCCGTCAACGACCGACATGAAGTAAAAAATTTTAAAAGTCCTTGAAATGCAGTAAATGCAGCGTGACGCATTTTTTTCTCTCTCTTATTTTTGCAAAATGCAATTTTTCAACTTCAAGAACCAGAATATCTTGTAAAAATTTATACCAAAGACCAGTTTTGTGCAGTTTTTTTTTTTTTTTTTTGTATCTTCCATTTTCTGTTTGGTTTAAGTAGAAAATGAAAGACAAAAAAAAAACCATGCTAAATCTACTTTGAATTCATATTCTATTATACTAAAATACACAAAACAAACACAAGAGGAGAATAGACAAGACTCGATCGAGAACTTGGTTAATAGTGTTTCTTCTAGCTGGCTTAGCAACAAGATGACAACAACGACTGACTTGACTACAAACACTGGCTGCAAACAAGAGTCAAACTGCTACTAGAGAATACAGAAATGTTTGTTGCATTTACAACAGACATTTGAAAGTTCTCCATCTATTTGAAAGCGAAAAAACTGCATTAAAAAAAACTATTAATAAATTAAGTGAATGTCAAACTGTACCTGATGTAATAAAACACTGGAAATTGGAAAACAAACTAACGTCGTTTCCTTGTTAGTTTGTACAGTACTTTTCTTCTGTGGTGCTTTGGATTTATGTTTGTGTATTTAAAATTTGCCAACTAAAAATTAGTGTTATTGTAAAAATTTCTGTCTTCATTAAGAAAGATTTTAATTTTGTAAGTAAAAAAAGTAGAGCAATTGTTGCACTAAAATGTTGACAAGAGTAGAGAACAATATAATTACAAGAAGTGTGTCGTTATAAAATGTAACACGTTTTTAAATATATTTTTGAATATCAACTAATATGGATATGCCCTCTTCTAGATACAAGTAGACATTTTTTCGTTCTAAAAGAAAATTTATAATTAAAACATAAAAAAAGTCATTGATACAAAAAATTTACTATGAAAATTAGGCAACGAAAATCTGAGTACTTTTTGCAGAAGTTTGAAATCCTTCTGAACAAGAAGTTCAACCTCAAATAGTTTGAGGGTATGTGCAAAAAAGAGCCCTTAATGATAAGAACATATAGCTTCACAATCCACCCAATTAATAATAAAAATGTTCTATTTTACACCTGAATTTAAAATTCTTCGGGAGTTCTTTCCTCTCTCCCATCTTTACAACTGAATTTAAATGAGAAAAGTGAATTTCGTTTACTCCTTAAGCATTCCATAGAAAAAATCTTTTAATTCGGCTACGAATTGATCCCTCCGAATTTTATACCAAGTCATTATTATTTTTTTTCGAAACCTTAAGAAATGTATCGACGGAAAGTAATTTGACTCCAAAGATGAAACCATTTCACGAACATAAACCTATGTTATTTTTTGGAAGAATTACAAAAATTGCACGAACGTTAGACAAAGTGCATAGAGCTCAAAAGAGACTACGGTAAATAATTAAATAATTTTTTTATTTATTTAAAAAGTCATGGACTCCTTGACACAATCCACACTTCCAAGAATGTTTTTAAAGTGTTTTAAAATGTGTAAAAACTTGTTCTCATGACAAACTGACGCCGAGGAAGTCTAACAACTAAGAGTGGGTTTTTAACATCGAGTTTAATCTTAGCGGCAAACTGTAATTAATTAATCCGAGAATAAATTTAATTGAGTACTAATTGTGTTTGTCGTTTTTAAGAGGTAATTTAAACCTCGCAGCATTGCCATACTGAATAACAACAAATGGCAGCAACATATTTTAAAATGTCAGCTTTTTATCAATGCACTTTGCATTTTATACAGAAGAAGAAGAAGAAATGTTGCCCTTTAAATTCTTTTAAAAAGAAAATTAATTCCTATTTTTTTTATTTTGGTTTTCATATGTTTCAGAATCACTGAAGTCTTCATCTTTACTAAAATAATCTATTTTTCTGTTTAAAAAAAAAAATTTATGTAGGTATATTCCTTCTATGTATTTTAACAGCTTATTTTGTTATACATGTGTATTTGTTGACATTTGTTCATTAAGTTTAAACCACCAACAGTGGCCGCTTAAACTGGCAAATAAAAGTAATTAGTCCTCATCTTAAAAACTAAAAACACAGATTAAAGATGACTAGATCGCTAATCTCCATGTTAAAAACCCACCCTAAGAAAACCAAAAATATGCACTAAAAGAACCATTTGATGACATTTGCATATAATATGTTTGTATGAGGAAATCACCGGAACTACCGTTCCGATTTTAAAAGTTTCTCCAATTCTAACCTCACTCATATATCCAAAACTAATAGAAACAGAAAAAAATTTTATACTTATCGTTGTTCTTTAGAAAAACAAGCGGACAGGTGTCTGCTACATCTTTGAAATTCGGCTCTTTTAGGGAGTAAACGGGTAAATCCTGAATTTTGGTACTTTTTTGCCACCCCGTCCGTCTATCTTTTAAACCAATAAACGTAAAAATAAGCATAATATTATCACGTTCGAAACTTATCTAAAAAATACAAATACAAAGGGCTCACACTACATTATTGCAATGTTTGATACTTTAATGGGGAGAAAAGTACCAAAAAGGGGAAATACGGAAAATTAAATTTCTTTTTTTAGCTTTTTACTTATACAACTGGTACTTTTTTTAATTCCCGTAATATTGGACCTAGAAACATAAAATTCAACATGCAATATCCTGAGTGATAAGACTCTATGGGGGATCTTTTTGGTACTTTTTTGGTCTTTAACTGGTACTTTTTAAGCTTAACTTCAATTACATTAAATATAATTGCAAAGATTCGCTTCTATTTCGAGTTTTGAATTTTTTTTAATGACTTTTCATTTTAGGTTTTTGAAGACTTTTCAGAGAAATCGCTTTATTTTACTAAAATTCCTTAAAAATTTTACCCGAATCGAAGCCGTAGTTAAAAGTACTGCATAAAAAAAAATTAACAAACCAAACTTTAAAATAGTTTTTTTTGCCTAATTACAATTTCAAGTTATTTGTAATAAAATAATTTCAGTTATCATTATGAGTAATTTATAATTGAAAATTTCTATTACAAATTACAAACAATTATAGTTGAGAAATTCTCAACTACACATTACATGAAGTCGTGATGGAATTAAAATGTAATTGAATCTCCAGGTCTGCGAGCAGTGCAGCTTTTTAATCTGTGCAATATAACAATTTAGACTCCTGAAAATATGCACACCGGTTATAAGTATTAAACACTTGCATGCGAATAAGCCACAAGCCACAGCGGTCCTCAAAGCGAACATAACACATGCCATCGGTCAAATTCAACCTGACTGGCGTATACAGTCATGGAACATTTGACATTTCGGATGCGCTGCACCCAGCGAAGCCGTAGCAAACATTTGAGCGATGTTATATTCCACACATAATAGTATCAATTGGTCTTTGAAACGAATAAAAAATGTCGATGATATCTCACACACTCGGTGTTTTATTTAAGTTTAAATATAGGAGGCGCTTAATGAAATACCATTTATATTTTATTAAATCCTGAGGGGTTAAAAAGGGTAAAAACGGGTTAATTCGGTAGCTTTATATCCCAAAATCTTAAAGTGATACATAAAAAAATGAATACGTATCGTTTTTCTTTAAAAAAATAAGCGGACATGTGTCTGGTCCTTTTTTAAAATTCAGACCTTTTAGGGAGTAAACTGGTATAAGCTGTATTTTGGAACTTCTTTGCTACAACATCTTTCGTTTAAACCAATAAACATATAAATAAAGAATTTATAAAATTCGTAACTTATTTAAAAAATTAAATATAAATTTGGTTCAGTTTTTAGAAATTTGAACGTGTAAGGGGTGAATATCGTACCTAATTTTGGGTATTTTTTTTTACAAAACATTTCTTTCCCTTCATTGATATAAACTAAGTAGTAAATTATGGGCTCCAACTAAAATATTAAAATTTTTGAAACTTCAATGGGGAGAAAAATTATCAAAAAGGAGAAATATGGGAAATCAAATTTCTTTCTTTTACTTTTCTTGGCTGCATGTGGTAATTTTTGAATTTTCTATGATATTGAACTTGGAAACATAAAATTATAGGTGCACGGTCCTGAGTGAATAAGAACGTATAAGATAAAATATTATGGTACTTTTTTGTTTTTTAGCTGGTACTCTTTCAATTTACGTTAATATTGGACCTATAAAGAATTTCTAAGAGGGATCTTTTGGGTACTTTTTCATTCTACAACTGTCACTTATTTTAGTTTTCGTTAATATTGGATCTATAAGTATAAAATTAAACATGCAATGTCCTGAATGGATGTGAATCTATAAGAGGAAACTTTTTGGTACTTTTTTCTTCTTCAACTGGTACTTTTTGATCTTCCGTTAGTATTGGACATAAAAATAAACACGCAAGGTCCTTAGAGAATGAGAATCTGTAAGAGGGATTTTTGGTACTTTTTCGTTATTGAACTAGTTGTTTTTGAATTTATATTAATACTAAACCTAGAAACATAAAATTCAACATGAAAAAAGTATCGAAAAGGGGAAATGCGAAAATTTAAATTTCTTACTTTTACTTTCCTGTGCGGCATGTGGTAATTTTTAAATTTTCAACAATTTTGAACTTAGAAACTTAAAACCATAGGCGCAAGGTCCTTAAAAATATTTTTACTTGTTTGACCTTTAACTGGTAGTTTTTGAATTTTCAATATAGAAACATAAAATTAAACATCCAGGTCCTGAGTGAATAAAAAACTGTACGGGGGAGTTTGCTTGGTACTTTTTCGTTCTACAACTGGGCATTTTTTTATTTTCGTTTTTATTGGACCTAGGAACATAAAATTTAACATGCAAGGTTCTGAGTAAATGAGAATCTGAAAGAGGGATCTTTTTAGCAGCTTTTCCTTTTTTAACTGGTACTTTTTGAAATTTTATTAACACTGAACAAAAACCAATAAAATTCAACATGCAGAGTCCAGAGTGATTGAAAAACTGTAAGAGGAGACTTTTTGGTACTTTTGTTACTTTCTGATTTTTTTTATACAAGTCAACATACAATATTAAATTAAACATTCACGGACTTAAGTGGAAGGTTACATATGGACCGGAGGTTGGTCCCTCGCAATATTGATTTACTAAGACGCGAAAAACAAATACTCGAAATGTACAAATTCATATATACTTATGTGTATGTTTTCTTTATATTTGCATAAATAATTATGGTCGAATTTCGACCACTGGGAAAACACTAGTTTTAATAAAACTTCCGATGTTTCTATAAGCACTGTATATTAATATAAGCGAGTTTTTATTATTTTCTTGTTTAAAAGCGCATAAAAAGTGTAAAATATGAAAACAAGCGTTCAATACTGTATTAAATAAAGAACAAAGACGATTCTTCATTACCATTTATAAATTTCTGTACGACACAGATATGAAATTGGAAGGAAATAGTTTGGATATCGGCTAGTAGTCGTCTGAGAATACAGCAGTTATAAAGCACAACAGATTTATTGAAAGGGAAAGGGTACAGTCAACAAACTGAATCATACATATTAAAAGAGATTTTTATAATTTGAACGATAATAAGTACCTGTTAACTTGATTGTAAAGTACCCAAAACTAATGATTCAGATACTTTACTATGACCTCTTTTTATATCGAAAGACCACCTTAACAACAATATACAACAACTTTCTTCTTCATTTTTCAAACCAGATACACAAAGGTGATATTAACTCAAAAAACACGTTAATACATATTCTTAACCCTAAACATGGTTTGTTGGTATTGATATTTCCGTCATGTTTGGCATGGTTTGACGGCGATAAAAACTTATTTAGCGCTCCTATGCAGTGCAATTTAAAAATAAGAAAACAAGCTGCAGTTTTTTGCATTCAAGCCAGAATTTATTGAATAAATATCGACCAGTAAAAATATAAAAGCAAAACAACTTCAATACAACTAAACTAAACACTGAAGACTTGATTTTTATTCAATAGTTTAAATGCTTTAAACTCAACTTAAAAGCTAAACCAACAACTACAGTTCAAAAGGAACAAAGTAAAAAGTAGGCCAAGTTAAAATTGATTTAATGTTGCTTTGGTGGCAGCAGCAGCCGCAGCAGCAGGCAACATGTTCAAACGAAACACAATGGCACTTGAAAGTGCAAAAAATTTATGTACGAGTATGTTTAATTTGAAAAAAAAATTAAATAAAATGAAATGAAAGAGAAACTAGAACTTAAACTAAAAGATGTTTTTAAAATTTATGTATTTCCTCCTTTTTTAACAAAACTAAAAAGTTTTTGTAATTATCTAGATTTTTTTTTTTGTTTTCTACAATAAAACAAAAGAATAAAAAAAATGTTTGTATAAAAAAATAAACAAAAAAAAAAAAGGAATACAATGTTTCCCTTTGAAGTATTTGCAGGAGATAAAACTCTGCTTCAATTGAAATTTCGTTTTGAATGCGCTACATGCATTAAGGTTGTTATAATTTGGTATACAGATAAAGTGGAGCAAGGATATATTTCCCCAACAAGTACCCACTTTTTACTAGTTGATGAGATTTTTCGAAATGTTTAATACACAATCACCCCTTTCTATTATGTAAGTCGTTGTCGACGTCAATTTCTGTCACATCAAATATATAATTATCTATGTATTCATATGTAATTTGGTATTTTATATGAAAATTGCGTCAACGTCGACTAGTTATTTAAAATCTGACAAAAAAATTATTCCATCTCCAAATTATGTATATTTCAATGTTCCTCGTAACACAAAAGGCTTAGTGAATTGGCCACAGCTGCAAATTGCTTGCCACACTAGGAACTTGTTTGCAAATTTGTCAACCTTATTATATTTAAAATTGCTTACGCAACCATATTATGGTTGTTTCTAAACATGTTATGGATATATATAACAATAGTTTAGTTTTGAATTAACAAGTATGTTTTTCTCTTTTTCAAGAGCGACATGCTTTGGTTGAAAATCAACCTTGCTATTATAAGTGTTAAACATAGTTTAGTTATTATTAACCACAACATGTTTGGAGCCAACCAAAATATGGTTGTGGATTCTTGATTGCGAACTACTTTAACCAAAATATGGTTGTCGGTGACAATAATATGATTAAATTTATATATAATATGTTTAAAATTTTCTAAAAAAATAGTTTTGTTGGAGGCGACCATATTTTAATTTGGTTTTTTCTCTGGGTGTGATTATACGATTTTTTTGTCTTAAGGGATTTTAGGAACGGCCGCTAAATTTTATACTGGAGTAAGTGCGGGTAATGTGGTACAGTGGTTTTTTTTCTTAAACTAACAAGTCAAAAATAATAGAACCAATGTAAATGCTTTGCCGCACTCAAAGAGGGTTTTGATCCTTGTTTTAGTTTTGCAAGCTATTCTTATTGTCCGTGCCGAAAAATTCGAGTAGCTGCGTAGTCGACTTTTTTTGAGTGTTTTTTTTTAATAAATAAAATAAGTTTTTGTTTTAGAGCTGCACTTTTAAGTTCTTAAGCGTAATACAAATGTAATTGGTAAGTACCAAATTAATAAATAATATATGGGCATTTCCCCAGAATGGTCTACCAGGATGAAAAAATTAAAATGTTGATAATCATCGTCCTTTATTGTTTATTATTATAAAAAAAAGTCTATGTTTTTATAAAAGAATGGTTTTAAAGCATATCTCAGCTGTTTTACTTGGGGAAATTGCGCTGGAAACTGTAAAATTTTATATTTTTTTATATTTTCTACTTCTAAAGACATTTTTATATACTCATTTTACATGCAAAAAATAAGCTATGTTTGCACTCTTTCTTCACAATCTCTCCATTACAATTAATTGTAAAAGGAGTATTAAGTTTTTTTGTTAAGGATATTTGAAGATATTTATGGGAAAATGAATGGTGATAATAATAAAAAAACATATGGAAAAATCGTACGTTCGCGATCCGTACGTTCGCGACCGGTACATAAGCCAATTAAACAAAAACCAAGAGAGATATTTTATTTTGTAAATACTGGATGGAGACCTACATTAATACACTTCTAAAATAAATTAATCACTTTTGAATATTCCGTTCCATTACGCAGATTTTTACATTTCACTACTGTCAGCCAAAGTTGACTTCTATTTTGCGTACGTTCGTGACCCCTGGAAATGCCCATATGCAATTGCTCCACAGCTTTAGTAAATATTTTAAAATAAATAAAAATCTGCATTAAGCCCAAGTACACCTATTGTGGTACAACTTAAGTCAGCTTATTTGTTTTAGTGAACCACATTATCTTTCAAATAAAACATTAATGAAATTATGGATTTTTTAATAGAATTGTTTTGCAATATTATTTTTTTTAATTACAATAAAGTAAAAATTTGTATAAAACGCAACTACATACTTTAAAGAAAATAGTACTATGAGTTGGTAAAGTAGCTCGCTATACCACGTTATCAGCATATGGTGTACCGCATTACCAGCACATTTGTTGAAGTCGTGTTTAAAGGTCCAATTAGACGTGACATAACCATACAAACCAATTCAATTTTGGTTTCTAAATTCGCCATTATGGCATTATGGTTACGTCACGTCTAATTGGACCTTAAGGCCTTTATACACTATCCCTGATCTAATTATTGTTTGAAAATTTTCAAAAAACAAATTATCATGACAGGGTTGTATTTTCCTTAAAATACGAAAGACTTGTGTGATAGTGTAAAACAGCTTTTAATAATATTTGCAATAATATTTTTTAAAAAATTCTGAAAATGCGGAATTAATATTTATCCCAAATGGCTTCGATGAAGCTTAACAAATATGTAGCATGTAGAAGGTCCATATATTTAAATTGGACAAAAACTAAAAGTTTGCCAATCTAAAAACTAATAGGAATACTAAAGAAAGTTAAAGCTATTTCGGGATGGGAGCTATGGTCAAACCGATTTCAAAACGAATTTGATTTGCAGTTAAGTATTTTTGGCTTGAGAGACATACACTGAAAAGAAAAATCAATGCATCCGTACTTAAATCAAGCCAAAGCGGTGTCAATAGTGTGTTAAATACGGAGTTCCTTTAATCAAGTACAGAATGCTTAATTCAATTACGGTTTATTCAAGTCCACCGTACTTAAAATAATTCCAAATCGGGATTGACTTAATAAAAGTGAGATAAAAGTTATAGAATTTCTAAGTTGGCTTATTCCTAATTCGTACTTGAACCAATCAAAAAGTGAGTTCGTTTCTAACCTAAGCAATTAGAATTTCTAAGTTGGATTATCCCGAATTCGTACTTGAACTTATTCAAAAGTAAGTTTGATTCTAACCTAAGCACTTACCCCAGAGAACCATAGAGAGGATATTATTATTAACTTACCCCTAACACATTTTTGTTTCACTTTTGTTTGTTCACAAAAGAACACTCGTAATAATTCTACGTTGAAAATTTGATATTTACCTAAACAATTTTATTAAATAGAATTTGGGAATTTTTGCTTTTACTTTTTTTACTTTTTAA
The DNA here is from genome assembly GCA_963931875.1 of Pollenia griseotomentosa. Taxonomy (NCBI): domain Eukaryota; kingdom Metazoa; phylum Arthropoda; class Insecta; order Diptera; family Polleniidae; genus Pollenia; species Pollenia griseotomentosa. The sequence goes on from OZ007560.1 coordinate 110,396,531, forward strand.
ACATAAAAAAATGTGTTATACTTCTTGTAGTTTTGTTGTTTCTACACAAACAAGCAAATCTGTTTTAAAATACTTGTATATTGTTATAGTTGCTACAACAAACTTTTACAAACACACGCGTATGCACGCATATAGAATGAAGTGCTAGCCCCTTAATGGAAAAAAAGTTAAGGTACACATTAGTTATCCAACACATTAATGCCCAATTTTCAGGATAGAAATTAAATCTAAATTAAGTTAATTTTCAGAAAAACTTAAATCGTATTTAAATACAGATTGATTTTTTGAGTTTTATTTTAAAAAGTCTTATTTAAATAAGATAAAAGTATGGTAGCACTACTCAATACAAAAAAAAAAATATCATAAAAAAGTATAATTATTTACAAGGTGGTCTCAAAAAACAGCTGATTGTTATTGCTTTGCCTCTTGTTGTTTTATTGTCGTGATATTGAGGCCACCTTGCTAAAATATTACAATAGAAACTTAAGTTGAAATTAAGTGCACCACATCGGCCATAAGACCAGCAGAAGTAAATGTTTAAGTAAGCCTCTTAAATAAAGTAAATGAAAGAAACTTAAATTTAGTACGAGATTTTTTTTCTTTCTGTGTAGCTGTGAGAAAAATTGCATGTTATTTGGAAAAATCAAGTTTTAGCCAAAATATAGATGAGGTCATAAGTTCCAAATAACAAGTAAAACTAGCAAGACACGAATGGGGTTTTGTTAGTTTATATAAGTACTTCGAGAAATTCCACACCAGGAGTTTGAAATCGATGTCTTCAAAAATGTTGCACCGTGTAATTAGCGGTTTATGAAACCTTGCATCGGCCATATTTATGATTCTTATTTGCATTTGTTTGTATTAAATATACTGCAGTGCCGCATTTTTTATTACCTGACAGCTGTAGTTTTGCCACTGTTTGCATTTACGAAGAAGATGCTTTGACAAACAGGCCAAAATTTAGACTATAATACTAAGATCATTAAGTTGACAGCAATTGCGCTATTCAATGATTTTTAAAAAAGAATTTTAAAATCGTTTTTACATCCCTTATGTAGGGCACATTTTTTAATCATAGCCAAAGGCTAGACCAATCATAATTTAAACTTGTTTTCCAGCTACATGTCACACAATTGCATTTCAACTACAATAAAAACGACAGAAAGGAAAAAAGTGTAACTCTTGTGATCGTACAATGCAACACAACACAATACAATAAACATAATTAAAGAAGTGCACACAATATTTAAATGTGCCTTGTAGCAGTAGTCAGTCACTCCTTCTTGCAACTCTTCTTCTGTATGTGTATCTAGTTCTTCTTTTTTTCTTAGTTGTCTACACTTTTTTTGTATTTTGTTTAAACGTCTTGATGCTTTTCGTGCTTTTGAAGTTAGCTACCAATTAACCTAAATGTTTTTTTTATACAAATGTATCTACGAGTATATAAGAGGCATTATGTTAGTTATTTGTACAATATTTCCACGTTCATCTTCTTTCCTGGGTTTTATTTTTTTTATTTTTCTTTTCTTTTACCTTGTTTTTTTTAACAAACAATTTCAAAGTTTTTATTTTATAAATTTTGTAAATGCAACAAAATTTTAGAATAAAATAAAAATATATGAGAATCACAAAAGCTAACGCTGGCATAAGCAATCTTATTTTCATAGAACATTTGTGACTTGCAATGTATGCAACTCAACTACAACAACAAAATTATGTTTTTCATCGTCAGCGGCAATTGCGACTTTTTTGCTATTTTTCCTCAAGCATTAAAAATATAACGTTCTTTATTATTATTGTTGTCGTCGTCGTCTTCGTTGTTGTTACTGTTGTTTATGTTGCTTTTGCATTCGTTTGTTGCTTTATACGTTATTGCGATATTTGGTTTAAAAATTAACTCATGCAGGCTCAATTAAAACTAATTGCTGCACTTGTTTTACATCACACATACTCTGTCACCCAACAGATACAAATGCACACACACATACACATATTTCCTACCCAAATGGCCAAAGTTTCATAAAGACACACACATTCACATTTTTCCAGTTGCCCAAGTTTCTTTTTTATTTTCATAATTTAAAAGCTTAAAGGGTAAAGTATTTTTGAGATTTTTTCAGATTTTTCGGAAGAGTTTTAAACTTTTAGTTCCTGCATACAAAAATAAAGTTTGGACATTTTTCTTTTAAATTACTTCCTTACAATCGTGGTTTTTGACAAAGTTATGAAGAAAACTGAAAAAAGATAGGCAAAGCGGATTTTTGGCAGAAACTCGACTTGAGCGACCTCTTAACCTCTTCCGAAAAATTTGAAAAAATCTCAAAAATACTTTACCCTATAAGCTTTTAAATTATGCTTGAGCCACAAAATTTTTTTTGGGACACGCTACTGGACATCGTTAAACTTGGTGACACTTTTTTGGTTTTGATTGTGATTTTTTGGAACTCAGCCATCTTTACCTACACAGGAAAAATTCTCCAACATTTTTCACCAATTAAAGCATTAAGCTTCGTACAGACGATGGTCAGATCTTACAATGTTGTAATTTTTCTGAAAATGGTGCCATTGTCAGATGCATTAATTTAACACATCTGCCAAATTAAAATAGCGTACAATGTTCACACAGTTGCAAGACATTTTTAGTCAATTTTAATGACAACATTGAAGGATCTGACCACCGTCTGTACGAAGCTTTAATCAAAAATATTAATATATATTATCATTTAAATATTGTACATATTAATTTAATTTAATATAATATTAATACAAATTTGTAAAGGTCGAATAAGAATTAATTTATGTTAATCAAAAATCAGTTTTAATTAAAAATTCAATCAAGTTCACTAAACGTTTAATTAAATGAATTAACATATACAGGAAAACAGAGGAACATGTTTAAGAAATCTATTTTAAGAGATACTAAAAACGATATTATCGTTATCAAATCGTATTGTTTTCAAAATCGCGTTTTCCATCACATACCTGAATATCATGAAATTTTTAATTGAAATCAATTTTTTTATTTTTTCTGTGTACTCAGTTTGTCAAGTCATCATTGTCAACATTTTCGGCGGTATGAAATAACATATATTTTGAGAGGTAATTTCGTGGGGAGTTTTTTCATGCCGCCAACTTTTTCATGGATAGTTTATCCAGGAAGTTTTTAAATTTGTCCCTCACCGCTCGTCTACGAAAATATGAGGAATACAATTTTAAGTTTTTTTCTTAATATTACCTAAGAATGACTTAAAAACGTGGCCAACTGTGTAGACACAAATGTACATGAGATACATTAAGTTCTTAACAAATGTGTTTAAATGTCTTATTTCAAATGTTTGAGAAATAATAACATACAGGGAGAAAAAGCATGTGTTGTCAATTACACTTTATGCTGGCGGTATGTTTAATTTTAAGATAAAAAATTTTAGTTTTTAAAACTAAGGCTCACATACATACACCTGGGGAGATGCACGCAAAATTTAGTTCAATGATTCCCTGTTTTCAGTGAGAAAATTTATTTTAAATGGAACAACATAAATTAAAAGGCTTCTACTCTTTTTAATTAATTATAATTTGGATGCAGATCATTTATATGTAAAAAAAATTACATACACACGCTTACATTCACAGATGCATTAATCTACATATAAATACAGTGGTGATATCTACCCACTGTAAAAATTTTACACCATATTTTCTTCATTTTCGCCAAAATATAAATTTCAGCTAAATTCAACTAAACCAACGTTTAAATCAGTGTTCGAAAAGAAACACTAAATATCGCTCCTTAGTGTTCGGTTTGGTAGATTTGTGGAAAACACAAACAATAACGTTTCCCTGTTAGTCATCTTTCGAACACAAAAATAATACTGTTTTTATCAAACTCAACAAAGGATGAGAACATTTAATTTTGTATTTGTATTTTATTATTAATAATTGCCTTTCTAAAGCAACAAGATATAAAATCTTATAGAATCAAATGAGTTATCTGATATAACATTGTTAAAATAACGTTTGTTGAAACTAAATATACTAATCTAGTGAAATTTAACATAAATGAACATTAATAACATTTTAAACTTGGAAAACAATGTAGTTTTTTTTAATTCACAAACTTCATGTGTTCGGTTCGGCTCATTAATGTCGTCCCTTTTGGCTGGTAAAAAAACCAAACATTTTTTACAAAAACAAAATACACATACAAAAAAAAACAAAAAGCTAGCAAAATTATTTTACACAAACAAAACATTGTTGGGATCTGACAATTTTTTAATTGTATCGTCTCAATGGCAAAATTGTACCAAATTGACATAAGTTGTACCAAAACTTCGCTATAAAAGAAAGACGCAAACAAAGTATGTAATTCATAACACTTTTTATTCAATAAAATTAAAAACAAAACAAGTAAAAAACTATAGTCGGTCAAGCCTGACCATTTGATACTCTATGCCACAGAATATAAAGACTCTATTTGGGACCCATGGGCAATCATGGACCAGCCAGAACAAAATTATGCAAGGAGGTAAACATTCATGTGAAAGTTCATTGTTTGAATATTATTTAGACATCATGAGATGTTCTTGCCTTAAGTGATTTTAGAAAGGGCGCTTAAATGGGACATATGTATGTTTAATATTAAAAGTTTTTGTAGCCAATTTTTTTGTCAATACTAACATTTATTTGGAAGTTATGGAATTAAAAGCTCTCCGAGTGTAGTATAAAAAAAATTTGGACCTATTCCAATAAAATTTGGTTAGATTTTTTAGATTGGAATATAATAAGTTTTGCCCAAATTTAATCTAAATACCAAAATAATAAAAGGTCTTATAAGCACAAACACTATTCCAGAAAGAAGTTTGTATGGCGGCAATGTTTACAATTACGAACCGATTCTCAACATTTTTTATAGGTTTCTTGCTTTTGTATTGAAAGCAATGTACAAAATTTCAACAAATTACCTTCAAAATTGCAACCTGTGACTCAGACAGTGATATTGAGTCGATGGGTACATATCAGCGTTGCCATTTTGGTGCCTTTCGGGTATTTTTTTGGTGCTTTTTTGCTTAAGCAACACCCGAAATTTTGTTAAACACCCGTTTTTGAAAAGCGGGTATTTACAGTGCTTTTAACAATTTCGCACAGTGCTTTTAAGTGCCTTTTAAGTAATCTACATATATCTTTGGCACTGAACCATTTTGCTACTATTCTGTAAACACAGCGAATACTTTTTTAACCAACTGCGTATTATTTGCATTTATGTTTTGAGTAGTATTCGCAAACTCTTCTAGGCTTTTCTCAAGCATCATCAGTGATGTCAACTTAGTGCTTTTGGCACTATTTATGGTGCTTTTTGATGCCTCAAAACGCCAAAATTGTATCCTTAGTGCCAAACTTAGAAATAGTACTAACTTGGTGCTTTTTAAATTTTTCGTTAGTTCCTTTAATGCTTTTTAAAATTTTTATTTTTTTTTTTCCATTTTTTAAAACTTCGATTTAGATGAGATTACCTATTTGGAGTACAATTTTGAAAAAGCCTGTAAAGATTTTAAGATTCCAAATGATAAAAAAAGTGATAAAAGAAAGTGGCATTCGTTTTACCAAAAACTTTATTTACGAGGTTTGAGCTAGGCTTCCTAGCAATTTGGAAATTTTACAAAACGTTGCACTTTTAAGCGTTGACAACATATTTAGTAATCGTATTAAAAACGATGTATTTCTTTTCGGTAAACATTTTTTTAAAGATGTAGACACTGTTTCAAAAATAGAAAATGGCTTGAAAAATATTAAGAATTGTAAATGGAAAAATAAACAACAATTTTGAGTCATGTAGAAAAAACGTATTAAAAAATTTAAAACATGCAGTCGGAAACCGTATTTTTTCGAGCTACGAAAATCGAGCTCGCACTGTATTACTTTTAAACTGTTTTATGGCCAATTCAAATTTTTGTTGAAGATAATAATAATACATTTAAAAATTTTTATATACAAATGTTAATATATTTATTATTTAATTTTAAATGAAAATGGTCCCCCATTTACGCCGTCGCCTTTTTTAAAATTTTGGAGGTATTTAATATTCGGCACAGCCGAAGGCAACTTGTTTTGTATTTAATTAAATTGTAAAAACCAAAAGTGGCAATTTGGATACACTTGATTCCAGGATTCCCACAGGGATATACTTATGTTTGTACGTATGCACTTCATATGTAAGTATAACATCATAAACACAAATTAACAGTAATGCAATTTTTGGTAGTTCTGGTCAGAGCTGGAGATATGTTACTAAATTTTATTATTGAAAAGAAAAGTTGGTTAATCCACCTGAAAAAAAATTAAAAAACTACGTAGGTATTTTATTTTAATTGTACCAAAAGAGGATGAATTGTACCAGTGTACCAATTAAGTTTCGATTGTACCAAATTTGGAACAATTGCACTACAAATCCCATCAGTGATACACAATACACGCACAAGCTGTTCTGGTGCGGTCGTTGCAAAAATTTTTTGTTTGTTAATTTCTTTATCAATGTAAGAAAAGAAACATTATAGAACATTAAAATATAATGTTTGTCAACAGTATCACTACAGTTGTTCTGTTTTTTTAAAGAAGAACAGAACACTATATTATGTTTGGCCCTTTCTTGAAAATAGTTACAAACGGTATTAAGGGGTGTGTTCGTCTACACAATCACTAAAAAAAATAGATATCGTTCTTGGGTGTGTGAGCTGAATCTAAATAATGTACTGTTTATTTTCGAACACTGGCTTAAACATTCATTGATTTATTAGCCATTAGTGATATAAAAGTACATATTTAATAAAAAAAAATAACAGTTTTTTGCCGCTACTAAAAATATATAAACTTTGAGTTGACCCTTTAGAGGAACCGGTGCGATATGTTTATACTAGATACAAATATATTTAGGTTACAATTTGACAAATCGAAAGGTTTTTATTTTAGAGGGCGTAATAAATGTCATTTTTGGTTTGGACCAAGTCGATGCACATGACCACATTATTAAAAAAGGAAATAGGACTTATTCAATGGCCGTGTTATCTCACGTGGTGAAATAATGGCCGCCAAGACCATGCGATTTGACACCGTTGGACTTCATTTTTTGGGGTTATTTTAAAGAATAGGTAAATGTCGATAAGCCAGCAACAATTCTAGAGCTGAAGGATGATATAATTCGGCACATTAACGACATAGAACCTTAATTATGCCTTAGCGTCATCGAAAATTTGGACCATCGGATGGAGGTGTGCCGCCGAGGGCGCGGCGGCCATTTGGCTGATATTTTGTTTCATGCATAATTGAACCATACCAATATTATCATAATAAAAAGAAATGACAACAATTTCCTAAATAATTTGTGTTTTGTTCAAAATCAACCTCGGCCCTTAAAAATTTAACCACCCTGTAGTAGGCCTTGCGGCTGACAAGACTTCTATCTAGCACAACGAGTATTAGTAGCTCTTGAGGTGTATGATTGGCCATTAACTGGTTATTGGTGGGGAACCCTCAGGGATCACATTGTGGTCATGGTTTCATACCCAAAATATCAGATTAGGGTCTAGTTTTTACACGTAACTTAAGGCGTGTTTCACTTTCTCTGGAGATGTGTCGAGATACATCCTTATGATATATTACTTTTTGGTGTTAAATCCTCCGGATAAAGGTGTCAATACTCGATATTTGGCAGAAGCAAGAAAAGAGCACTTGTTCCTTTCTAAGTGGTTGGTTACGGCGGATCCAAGATCCTTTTATGGCACCATGGGAACCAGTAGCACCTAGAAATTCGGTCCTAGAATGGTTATTGGTAAGGCTTCTGCGGGAATAAACTCGCGGGGGGCTAAGGTTTATACTTAAAAATCAGCCAGGGCGATTTTAAAAAGTTAGCATTAACAGCTGATTTCACACCTTTTAATTGTCAAGAATGAAAATAATAAATAATCAATAAATTTTAATTAATATTCACCCCTATTATGAAAGTCGACGTCGACACAAGACGACGGAACCTGAACAGTAATGGTATTTTCTGAGACGTTATTGACAATAATCGATAACTATTGATAGTCAATTGATATTTTCTAAGGCGCTTTTACGTCGACGTCGAGTAGAATTGTCCCTGTTTTAGTCGACAGGAAATTTTGCGACGACTCAAATGAAAGTTAAAGACAATTTAAATGAAAGCGAAACATATTTATTAAATACGTTTAAAATAAAATATGCAAATTTAAAAGAAGTTATGGGCACAAATTTTATAAGTAAATTTAACGCGAAAATTGCGAAAATTCGGAAAAGTTTGCTAAAATAGCGAAAACTCGCCAAAATTTTTAATATAAGAAGGTTGACTCAAAGAGCCAAAATTGCGAAAATTCGGAAAAGTTTGCAAAAATAGCGATAATTCGCGAACATTTTCAATATATAAAAAAGCCATCAAATTGATTAAAAGTCCCTAAAACTATAAGGAATGGTAAAAATTCGGTAAAAATTGCAAAATTAGCGGAAATTTGCAAAAATTTGCTAACAGCGACATGATAGCAAAGTCTAACTAATATTTATTAAAAATCGTTAAAGCTGTTAAGAATCAGAAAACTTATAGGAAAAAATTGCTTCTATCGCGAACATGGCTTAAATTCGCGAAAATTTCAAATTTGGAAACAAACCCTAAAATTTATTTGAAATCGCTAAAAACAAAATGTCGGAAAAAATTGATGCAAAAATAGCGAAAATTCACGAAAATTTTTAATATTTCCAACAAGCCATAAAATTGATTAAAAGTCCCTTAAACTATAAGGAATGGCAAATATTCGGTGAAAATTGCTAAATTAACGGAAATTCGCAAAAATTTGCTAACACCGGCATAATAGAAAAGTTATATTTATTAATAAACGTTAAAGCTTTAAAGAATGAGAAAACTTACAGTAAAAATATCTTTTATCGAAAACATGGCAAAAATTCGAGAAAAAATTGAAAACAAACTCTATCTACACTTTATTTGAAATAGCTAAGTCGGTTAAAAAAAATATGTCGGAAAATAGCATAAATAGCGTTAAAAAGTGAGCTATAACAAAAATAATAAAAAAATAATTAGAGATGGAATTTTATTTCAGTCAAATTTTCGATAACTAGTCGACGTCGACACAACATTCTTATAAAATACCAATTTAACGTCGAAGTGATGTAGTCGTCGACTTGATGTGACAACAATTTAAAATCAATGTCGACGTCGACGACGACTTTTATAATAGGGGTGATTATGTTGTAAAATTCCTTTCTTCATAAAAATGATTTAATGAAAATTAAATTTGATGAACTTAAGCCTAATTAAAAATATTAAAAATTTGGATTAAAAACCATAAATAGTTCAACAAAATAACCACAATACTAATTATTGTTAAAGCTAAGGCACGAGCTCTATGTGTACATTTGTCCTTCAAGTTGTGCTGAAAAAGGTCAACAAGTAAAAGAAAGACAAAAATGAAAAAACAAAAAATGTACTTTGGACTTCAAGAAGAATTCTTGACAAAAGTACTGAAAAAACAGAAGTAGGGAAAAACATGTAAAATCAATTAAAATGGATAATCATTCAAAAAAGCAAATTTCGATCTACCAAAGGTTAAAATACAATTTGGTATAAGGATTGATGTTTGACAATTGACGTCAGCAGTCGTCGATGGCTGCGAGTGTAAGACGGCAAATGCATCTCAGGAGATCGAGTGGTTGCGATCGAAACATGTCATGGTAACCTGCTGCCCAGGGTTCGAGCCTCGGCCACGGTCAAAAATGAAAGATTATCAATAACAATTTTAATTAATTTTCATGTTGTAAAATTCCTTTCTTCATAAAAATAATTTAATGCAAATTAAATATGACGAACTTAAGCCTAATTTAAAATATCAACATTTGGATTAAAAACCATATACAGTTCAACAAAAATAACCACAATACTAATTATTTTTCAATTTATTTACCTGTTTCTTCCTTTTCTTCTGTTTTTTGTACTCTTTTTGCCAAGACTTTGTCTTGAATATCTGAGTAAATTTGTTTATTATTTTTATGTTTATTTCTCTGAATCCGTGATGTTGATTTACCGTGTTATACAAATATCAAATATAATACAAATATACACAATTCTTTAACCGTCTGAAAGCGAGTCCGCGTTGTACAAGTACCGCATTATACGGGGATTACCCGTACTTACATTTTCTTCCAGTTGTCTACTGTGAAAAGTATTCTTGCAGTTTCAAGCCTTGAAGTTCGAAATTAGCTTTTTTAAGTTTTATTTTTTAATTTTAGCACCAGAAAGAAGTCAGGTAAATACAGAGCTTGTAGGAAGGTTTAAACACTAGTTTTGGTCATATAATCAAGTTTTCAAATTTTTCTGGATTTTAAAGAAAAATTTGAAAAGGTTTTTTTTTTTTAATTTAAACTTGAGGTTATGTCACATTAAGTGCCATTATTATAACTTGGCAATAGCTGTTATCCGGCAGATAGCACATTACTTTCTGTCAACTTAATCTTAACTTTAGATAACTTTAAGCTGTAATATTAACCCTAAGCGTCATTATTTGACATTAGTTAAAGGTAGGGACTTTTAGGACGATTAAAGTAGAGCTTAATTAATCGAAATACCAACAAAGACTCTATTACGGTAAGAAGTTTATAATTAACTACATCCAACAGGTACATCCACCAGCAGACTGAAGTTCACTCTAATGGCGTTTTCTTTTCTGACAATAATGTTCCATGTATGCTACCATTTGCGCGAGTTCTTGTTCTATTCTAAAAATATATACAAAAATGTGAGAAGTTGTCGTTTTCCTTTCTAAATATGTTGCAAAAATAAATGGCAAATTTGTTCCATTTCTTACCCCCAGTTATAATTGAATGTGAGATAATACCCTTTTTTGCATCTGCGCTAAATACTTTTTTATGCAAGCAAGTATTTTTCCTATTTTATTTTTTCTTGTGCTTGCGTACAATTTATGTTATATTGTGATTTATGGTTATATTCTGATGGATAAAAAAACTTTTTGTTTTTCGTTTGTTTTACTTTTATTTTTATTTACTTTTATTAACTATTAAAAATCAGTGTTGTTAACGCTTATTGAAATTCAAAGAAAATTTTATGTTTAAAATCGCTGCAACAGTTATGAATATCGCTTTAGTACAAACTTTACATTCAATATTTAACACGCTTAATAGACATTGGTGTTGAGTTTATAACGTAGCTATTATTTTGTTCCATTGAATCTTAGAAAAATGTATCACTTTGTAAGGGTTCGTGTAACCTAATAAATATATTACACAAATATAATGCATTATTATTTTTTAGAAAAGAAAACACCATAAGATACGGGCAAAAATCAACCCTTTACCCGGTAGTTTTAAGATCTACCTTTGCGCAATTAGTCGAGGTTTAATTTAACTCCTTTGGGAGCACTGGTTATCGTGGAACCAGATAAGGCTGTGGTCTGCCGCTATCTTGGAAGATCTGAAAATGTGAAGCCCCAGAAAAGCTGCATGTAATCATCTATTCCCCAAATCAAGATTTTTACGCACTACCTCTGTGGAGGATTCTGAGCCAATTGTCAGTCTTTTAGACATTACATAACATAGACACATGTGTGTGAAGATAAATTCGAATTTATAAACCCAAGATACAAACCAACGTCTTTTACATACAACGATTTGAAAGCTAACATTGCACTGTTACATACTTAACAGAGCTATGTCAACATTAAAGAAATTGTAAAAATCAAAAAAAAAAACAGCAAATTTAATAAAATATCACTATTCCACTACATGGAATCGATGGGCAGGAAAACGGTCTATCGAACAAGGATAGCAGTCGTTCTCAAATAATTTCCGAACTTTAGAAATTTTATAAAAAAAATTAAAAATTCTAACTTTTTACGTTTTTAAGAGGGATGGGTGGCCACTATGGAGTCCAGGGAAATAGTACCACTATCCCACTATATGGAATCGATGGGCAGGAAAACGGTCTATCGAACAAGGATAGCAGTCTTTCTCAAATAATTTCCGAACTTTAGAAATTTTATAAAAAAATTAAAAATTCTAACTTTTTACGTTTTTAAGAGGGATGAGTGGCCACTATGGAGTCCAGGGAAATAGTACCACTATCCCACTATATGGAATCGATGGGCAGGAAAACGGTCTATCGACTTTTTTTATTTTTCACTTCGACAATATAAAATTGAATTTATAATCAAGAATTTTATAAATTTCCTGCAACAACTTTTACATTTCAAACTTAACAAATCAAGAAAACTTTAAAATATTCCATTCAGCATCATGTGATTTCATTTATTTACCCCAATCGTTTAATCGACATGAACATAATAAGATTATCAAGTATTGAAGCGTTTAAATCATTTCAGATTTTCGAGCACATTAAACCAAAATAAAAACAACAATATTTTTTGTAAATTAAAAAGGGTCAATATGTTAACAAGCCACATATAAATTGATATTTTTATTAGCAATAATGTGAAGCCCAAGGCTAAGTTAAAAAGCTTGTTACAAAAAATTATAACTTTTTTTTTTAACTTACATAAAGATTATTTTAGGAAGAATTATACAAGAGTTTCCTTTACAGGTCAGATAATTTGGTGATAATATAAAATTTCACACTTAACACCACAATAGTTTTTACAAGCAATCAACTCATAAATTTATTACATCCCTTTCAACGAACAACAAAAAATTATGCACAAAATTTGTGCAAAAAAAAAAAACCAACATCCACAGCAAAAAGTTTATGTTAAAAGTTATTTTTTCTTCTTCTTTTTCCATAAAACTGGCAATTTTAAAATCTTCTTTCTATATTAAGAAAATCGATATTTTTACATACAAAGGAGAGTTCTTGGAAAAAAAGAAAAAAAAAACATAAAAGAAACAACAAAATTAAAAAAAACAACAATTTCGACACCTTAGACAGTATTAATTATGTTTTAAATGGAAAAGAATTAAATTACAACATAACAAGAACAACCTTAGCAAAAAGAACAGTATTTAACACACACATATTAATACAACAGCAATGGCTAGTTAGTTAGAAACGGGATCATTTATATTCTCCATTTGAGGTTAGAAGAAAATTAAAATTTAAGATTTTTAAAATCGTAGCATTTTTTTATTTAAGATTTTATACTTTTTTTTCCAGAAGTGCTTAAACCCTTAAAGCACTTATGGTACATTTAAAAAAATAAGCGCACAATTATGCGCTACGCAATAAGACATACATAAATGCAGTAAAGTAAATGAAAGAACTCTCAATAACTTTTATGAAAAAAATAAAATTTCAAGTGCCACGGCATTCCCTTACCACGAAACAGGTTTGTAAGGGGGAATACTAAAAAAAAACTGTATCAAAACATTTATTGGGATGCTAAGTCCAGTGGTGCTAGCCGTTTTTAAGGTTAGCTCTGGCTTTCGAGATATACCGTTATTTCGAAAATGGAGAAGGTTGCACAACATATATTCGCGTTACTCAAAAACGGTTTAGTTTATTAGTCGTTTTAGAAACATATTTTTTTTTTTTTGGAAAAAAAATAGTTTTTTTTTATTAATATTTCGAAATTTTTGTTTCTTAAAAATTCAAAAAAAAAATAAGGCTTCTATTTTTTCCAGACGTATAAAAAACGAAATTGCAAACAAAACAAGCCATAAATGATTTAAATATGTTACCAACTTTTGATTTTATTCAAAAAAGTCGAAAAATAGGGCCGTTTAATGAAATTCTCAAATTTGGCCCCTGTAGCGCCTAGGATGCCCCTAGATGGAACAAATTTATGAGCAACCCCACTTTATTTTTCATCTCAATCATTTATTTCAAACATACCTACGCGCTATCTCCATTCCTTAAGGGGGCTCCCGTACAAAATGTTTAATGCAGTTTAGAAATATATTGAAGAAAAAGTCCCATAAATGCCCAGCAGTCGCTCTTAGTGGGATAAAATGTATGACCGACCTCAATAAATTTTTTGTTCTTAACATTTTTTCGAGACAAACTTACTCCTTATCACCACTTCTTAGGGGGGCTCCCATACAAATATTGCGTTTTATGAAATTCTTAAATTAATTAAAATTTTTCGACTTTTGTGAATAAAATCAAAAGCTGGTTGTTTTGTTTGCAGCCTAGCTGCATTTTCCAATTTTTTATGAATTTTTAAAAAACAAAAATTTCGAAATTTTGATAAAAAAATTGTTTTTTTTTCGAAAAAAAGCATGTTTCTAAAACGACTGCGCATATTAGAAAAAAGTTTTACCTTTCTTAAAGGAAATTTTATTGCGGTATTTCGTTTTTTTTTTTTAAGTAATTTTAAAAAACTAAACCGTTTTTGAGTTACGCGAATATATGTTGTGCAACCTCCTCCATTTTCGAAATAACGGTATATCTCGAAAACAAGAGCTAACCTAAAAAACGGTTAGCACCATTGGATTCAGCGAACCTGAATTATGTTAAAACGCCATGTGCCCGGCTTGTCTATTTTTTTTAACTAGCACAGTGTTATTTTCATCTTCTGACGTGTTGTTTATTTTTTTTTATTAAAATTGCTTAAATAAAAATAAAATAAATTAAATAAAAAAGATTGTTACTTTATATTGGAAATGTATATTATGAGTAAAAACCACAAGTGTTTCGTAAACTTTTGGTGAACAAAATTAACTTAATAAAACATTTAATTTTAACAATTATTATTAAAATTTATGTCCAAAAGCCCTTTTAAATTTGCATTTTTTTTAATTTTAAACATAATTAATAAATAGAAACTGGGAATTATTTCCTTTCGTAGGTAACTTTATATTATATTCATATTACATTCTGCTGGTGTCTAATAATTGTAAAGTTTTCTGTGCATACAATATACTTCATTGCTATCCAAAGGATAGCGTAGGTAAAATGTAACAAGAAGATACAATATAATAGTCTGGTAGTGTATAAAGTCATTCCTGAAAAATTTAAGGAATAAGACTATTACAAAAAAGCTTTATAAAATACATAACTGAAATTTAACTCATAGAATAAATTCGAAAAATAAAAAAATGTTGAACATAATTAATAAATATATTTTCTGGCCCATCATAGATGAAAAAAGGACTAGGCGGGCATAACAGCTGTCCAGACATCACCTTAGAAATCTTATTGCGGTTAAAACTGGCCACTGGTCCATTTGGAGGACGCCCAAAGGCTTAGGGCTCCCTTACAATTGCCTATGTAGAAGTTGCGGCAACGAGGAGGAGCAAGAGTCAACGGAACTTCTTCTTTGTCATTGCCCGGCATTCGGAGATCTAAGACTTAGACTGTTTGGTCGAAGAACACTTGGAGACAAAACTTGTCTCTCTAATATCGATTTAAACGGGATCCACTCTTTTATTGAATCGACTGGGTGGGTGAGTGAGAATATTAGCAGCCAGGTACCACTTGTGAGACGGTGCGACATGGTAACAAAGCGGGAACTAATTTGTGGATCCACGTAAGCTGCGCTTGATAACGGCTGCCAATGGAACCTAACCTTACCTAACAGAAATATTTGCTTTCTAACTAAAATATCTTTAAATTTAATTTGACTCGTTGCAAAATTTTCTGCCGACTAAGAATATATCAAATGACTTTCAATAGTAATCAATTGTTATCAACAGGGATGAGATTTTCATGCACTAAAAAATCGAAAATATGAGCATAAAATATGCGCTAAAAACTCCAAAATATGCATTAAAAAAATAAAAAATATGCACTAAAAATTAAAAAAGCGAGTTTTAAAACAAAAATATAAAAAAATTCAGTCGATTGTTATTGAAAGGTATAATATTTTTTAAAACTTAATTTAAATTACTAATTCAAACGTTTGTTTGCATAAACAAATAAATAGTTTTTTATATTATCAAAAGTAAACCTGCTCGGACGCAAAAAACTTTTGTACGTAGAAAATAATCTCTCAACGTCAACCGAAGTTATATATACATATATATTTTCTAATTCGGATCCCACATTTAATTCCAGATCTAGAATGGTTGAAATTTGTTTTATTTGTTGAAAACCTATATTTTTTTCACAAAACGTTTTGGATTTTTTTTTTTTAATTGTTGGGCTCTCTTCCTTCCACATTGTTAATTCTACTTTCCGCAATATCTATTAATTTGTGCTGACTATTAAGTAAACCTAATTCCTCCAATAAAGTTACTGTTTCACCAACATATCCGTAGTTGGAAAAAAAAAATGCTAATTGAAGTTTTCCTTTTTTAATTGTTACCGATGCTTAGTAGCAACAAGTTCTTTAATACCATTCTTAAAATGCTCAAAGTTTTTTGATTAGTATTCTACACCATCGAGCCAGGTTCCCCATCTTGTTAATACTGCCTTCGGTGGTAACGGTTCCAAAAAATGCATATCATTAAAAATGGCAACTCGTGAAGGAGCCTTTAAAGATATTTTTTCTCCGTATGAAACCAATAAATCAATATTATCAAATAAGATTCTAATTTCCGCTGCAACTAGGTGTAACTCATGTGCCAAGCTTTGGATAAAATATTTTAAGCCCATTGACAGCTTAAGCCGTGTAAGGGGCGGTATTGGTTAAAAATAGAAGCTCTTTTTAGGCAGAGCTCCAAAAAAATTTATTTATTGATTTAAAAGTTTTTTTTTGGAATATTTTTTTGTTTACATGGATATTTGTTTAAGAACTTTTTTTATGAAATGTAAATTAAAAAAATATATCACTTTGAATGTAAAAATATGCATTTAATACCAAAATATGCAAACATATGCATTTAAATCAAAATATGCAACAATATGCAAAAACAAATCGATGCCATTTTTGAGCAAATTTAATGAATCGGAAAGATAATTGGTCGACATCGATCTTAGATTATCGACAAAAAACATGCATTTGCATGGAAATCGCATCCCTAGTTATCAATAACGACTAAGATAATACAATTATTGTTCTGTTGCCGTCGACGTCGACTTTCATTAGAGTAGCAATTATTAAATACAATACAATTATAATATTAGGCTATGCCGTATCTTATGTAACAGAAAGTTATAAGTTTTCTTTAAATATAAGTAAGATGTTTGTAGTGGGCGCACTTCTTAAGTCTTGTCCACATTTTGTGGGATGTTGTGTTTTAATAATCGATACGTTTGTACCTTACTTGGAAACTGTGGGTCTTTCCGTTAGCCAGATATACAGAAATTTATAATGTCTTTGTATGGGAAGTGTCACGCCCACTTGTTCAATATTGCCTATGTTTTTAGAGAGGTTGTGTATTGATGACCTAGATGCTTGTACCTAATTGGAAAATTTTGGCTGTTGCCGTTCTCCAGATATATAGAACAACTAAATAAAAAACAATAACAAGAGATCTATGGGTAAAATAAGAGATAGTCGTGGTTTTTCGCTCATATATCAGCCATTTATGCACCGATCTGACTGAATTTCAATAGAAAAATTATAAGGAGCAGATGTGACAGAAATATATAACAACCATGTTCCCATCATATATAGAGTCTTCGGAAAATTCATTTCAACATACAGAAAGACGAACGGACAGACGGACAACGTTAAACTAACTCCGCTACTCATAAGGACGCAGAATGTATGAATTTTTTGGGGTCTAAGATCAATATTGCAGAAACAACAAACGGAATGACATACTTTTATATAACCTTTTACCTTCGGTTAAGGGTATACAAATAATTCAACTTTGGCAAAAAAAAAATAAAAGTTTGCATTAGTTAACTAACACATAAAAACCCATACACTTTTGATGGGCTTAATGTTTTGGTTAACTAATGTGAACTTTAACTTTTTTTTGCATAAGGGGGAATATGTTTAAAAGTAACAAAATTATGATAGTTTTGCTCTATACATTTGTTTAATGATTTTTAATCCTTTGTTTGGTTTGCTTTACATATATTCTTAAATTCTTTTTTTTTAATTTTTGTTTCAAATACATAAAATTTAATAAGTCGTGAAAGCCAGCGAAGTGGAAAAAATTAAATGATAGCTTATGAAAGTGTTACAGGAATAAAAAAAAGCTGGACGCAACATGTAACATAAATAGAAAGCGAAATCAAATTATAACTTAATTTCTAATGCCCAATTGTCAGGGTATTAATTAAATCTAAATTCAGTTAATTTTTATAAAAACTTAAATCGTATTTTAATACAGATTGATTTTTTGAGTTTTATTTTAAAAGTCTTATTTAAATAAGATATTGAAAAAATGGCTGAAATAAACAAACATAGTATGGTTGATATTGATCATTTATATAATTCTTAATTCGGAACATAATATGGTTACTTTTGACCAAATCGTTGGTTAATTTTAATTTATTATTAATTATTTTGACAAAATTATAATTAATTTGCACCAAATTACGATTAATGTCGGTCTAATTGCAGTTTAATATGGTTTTTGCACACATTAACATTATTAAAATTCAATCTCTTAGAATATGGTTACCTTTAACCATATTTTTTCTGCGAGCATCTAGTTGGAAAACTATTAACTATCAAAAGTTTTAGAATTCTATCGTTTTTGATCTCTAAAAGCGGTTAATTTTGTAAATAAAACTTCATATTTTGCCAGGAAGTTGAATAAAAGTCACAGTTCACAATGCCCAAAACCAGATATTGAAAATTAAAAAAATTAACCAGAAAATTATTCAAAAGCCAATAATAAGTTCGTAAAGTATTAAAACAATTGGAACTTCTATAATCAGTTCATACTTTTATGAACATTTCTAACTTGTCGACAACAGCTGTATTTTGCAGAAGATAAAAACATTAAAACAACGAGGATACCCCAAATACAAATAAACCAACGTGTTATAATAAATGGAGAAACTTTGCTCCCTTTTCTTGAAATGAAAACAACAGCTAAAGCAAAAAAAAAAAAAAAAAAAAACATTAACAACCGGAGTCCTTATTATACAAAGAAAAGTAAAAATAACAAAAACAACCATAACCAGCCTATAAGTGCATAAGTAAAGGCATGAGATTGTGTTCCTGGGGTAAGTGGGTGTGAGAGTGTGTCTGTGTGTGTGTGTGTGGGGGGTGTTTGTGTTTGCAATATTTGTCGAAAGAAACACTCATGCATTAAAACTTTTTTCCTTTTTATGACTGCATTTAGAAAAATATGCTTGTACAAGTACTTTCATTTATTTGTGTGGCGGTGTATGTGTTTGTATGTGGATGTATGTGCATTTTAATGGCGGTTTCCGGTTGCATCTGTACTTGCATACACAAATACACATACATAACCACTCACACCCAGGCATCAACAAATACACACATAAAATGTGCATTTTAAACAGACGCCAGCCAACATTTGTTTAGTTGTTTGTTTGTTTATTTTATTTGTTGTGCAGCCAGACTTTTTTGAATTTTTGCTGTTGTTTTGCTTTTAATACGTCAAGAGTTAAACGTAGAAGGAGCTTCAGGAATAAAGTAAAAGTACTTTATTTTTTTAGTATTTATTTTAAAAATAAAATGATGATGGTATTACTGCTTGGTGCAAACTGTACTGTGTTGCACTCTGTAAGCCGAATGTTAAATGCATCAAATGACTGCAACAACAAAATAAACTTTGCATTTTCTTTTACTGCACTCGAGGGAAATTAAATAGTATTTACGTTGTTATTGATAACTACAACTCTAACCTATTTTAGTCGAGTCCTCTTTCCACAGACGTTGCAACATGTAGCAACAAATATAAGTAAAATGTAAAATCAGAACATAAATTGTCTAGCTTAAGTGTGAGTTATTAGGTGAATTATTTGAAGGTAATTGATTGATAATTGGCCGGAATTCTCATAAGGAACTCAATTGAAACAACGCAATAAAGAATTCATCTTTTAAATATGCACTTTCAATTCAATTGTAAATAATAAATTATTCAAGCAAAAAAGAAGTAAAAGTTTTCCCAATGTTTGGTTATAAAAAAGTATTTATTTTAAAATCAGCATTGTCAAAATACTAAAAGTGTTTACTATTTATGTATGTGTAGGACATGGATGGGGGTACTGCACTAATTTCGCAGTTTTAACTCACACTTACTGCCTATTTCACGATGTCACTCGAACGTTTACGTTCGCACAAATAACATATAAAACAAAAACAAATTTTTGAATTTTGTTTTTGTTTTATATGTTATTTGTGCGAACGTTAACGTTCGAGTGACATCGTGAAATAGGCAGTTAGTGATAGTGCAAAATTATTGCAATGATTTTATTGATGTAGTGATTAATTGAAAATGTTCAGCCTGATTTAACATGAATGGTAGTGATGTTAAAAAATTTTGCACTCAATAAACAAACAATTTTCAGTTTATTAGAACTTTTTTGGTCTTCACTAATTTGAGTGCAACTAAAAATTGTATACTAAATTTAAAAACAAAAAACTTGTTTTTTCATGATTAAGGCTAAAAATTATTCCGTTATTGACAAAAATTTTATTTTGTTTATGGATCGATTATGTATGGCAACAAAACTTTAGTTGAGCTGCCGAAAATATATAACAGATCGTCGTGCCGGAGTTATCTTGTCGTACATCACAAAATCCAAAAAAATGAGATAAGACCATTTCCTGTGGTAAATTTAACAAGTCTATCGATCTTCGCAATCCTCATGTCTCTATCTCTTATAGTTAATGAGATATTACGCAACCATTTTGTTGTATATCCACTTTTGCGAAAAATTTAATGCGTTATAATATTGTATGTAGCATAATTGTGGATATACGAAAAAAAACGTATGAAAACTTTCAATTAAAAAAATCTTCCGTTATCTTGTTGTATGTGAACAAGTATATCAGGCATGTTACAAAAAATAGACAACCGTATTAACCCATTTACGCCCGCTGTGCCAATTTGGGAACACTGTATTATTTCCGGCTTATGACAAAGTTTTTGACATTATTCAATATATGTTTACCTTATTGATAAACTAAAATTTCAGAAATTTCTATAACATCAAAAAAAATATTTTTTTAAATTTTTTTTTTTTAGTGACCGTAGTGCCAATTTGGGTACACCTCTTTAATTCAAAAAAAAAAAAAAAAAAAAAAAATTTTTTTTTTGTTTTTTGTTTATATGTAATGAATTAAATAATAAAATAAACAATATTTTATTTTTTGTCCGGTAGTTTTTGTTTGGGCTTAAATGGGTTAATATAACTGTTATTTAACATATTTCGTTTTATATGTAAAGAGTTTTTTCGGTTGTAGTTCACAAGGGTTTTTTATATTGATGGAATTACTGCTATATTGCTTAAATTCATTTTATTGTTTAGCAATTAAAGGTTAATTATTCAGGGTGGTCCAACCATAACGCACGATGTTAATTGTAAATAAAAGAAGGATATTTGACAATTATGTGTGGGACAAAATATCGGCCAAATGCTCGCCACGGCTTCGGTAGCATACCTCTGTCCGATGGTCCATATTTTCAATGGCTCTGAGACATACTAATTTAGGTTCAATATTCCTAATGTGCCCAATTGTCTAACCTTTTAGCTCTTGAATTGTTCTTGGTTTATTGATGTACACTTTTTATTTTAAATATTACCAAAAAAAGAAGGCCAACGATGTCAAATCACATGATCGTGACGGCCAATAAACATTGAATTACTCGCACAAAGGAGCCATTGTTTCGTTGGCCGCCTGGCCATAAACCGCACCAAACATGCATGCACACGCACATCACATCTCCTACAGAGCCGCTTTGCTGAAATTTGCGCACAATTCTCCCGATTGTGGACACATTTGATCGATTATGCTGACCAAAAAATCAAGATGTGCACAAAATGTATTTTTGATTTGAATTCAAATTTTCGTAAAAGGATTCAACAATCTTAACGCGCTGCTCAATTCTGTACCTCTCTATGGTTGAATTTGACACTAGTACAAAGAAATGTCGAATAAAGTTGGGTAAAAATTTGACGTTAAGGTGTGACTTACAATTAAAATCGTGCATTATGGTCGATAATATATGTAATTAATATAAAAACTATCAGCCATATTCATAAAAAGTTCTTATTTTAAGCTTATAGTATGTAATAACTGTTAAACGCTTTTTGTCTTACAAACCTCTTATAAAAATTTGTATTCATAAACGTACAATAACAGCTTTTTTACTATTAACTGTTTGCAGCGATTTTCTGTTTAAGTATGGCAACTTTCTTTATATTTGCCTGCCATTTTATTGTTAGTGATGCACGAAACTTCTATTCGGTTTACATGATATTCTATATTTAAATTTTTTTTAATTGTAGACCTTCAAAATGTTTCTTATCAAATAAAACTACATATTATTTTAGTTTCTGAACAAAATGTGGCCGAAAGGTATCATAAAAACTTTTGTTTGAAACTTTTTTAAATATACAATAAGAAAGTAATCGAATAAAAAGTTTGTTTACTTTTTATTAACATCACTATTATTATGATTTGTTTATTTTATTTTTTTTTATATTTTTAAACAATAATTTTTTGTTTTAAACAAAAAAAAAACAACTAGTTGCAACAACTTAATAAATAATTAAAGAGAATATCTGCATTTGCCCCTGAACATATTCATTTAAATCACATAAATTAAATAATTATCAATATAACTATCAGTATATAAATTGGCTGTCTAATATAAAAATAAAATTTGTAAAATGTATTTAACATGTCCGTTGTAATAAATAAAACATTTTTGTCATTATTTTTCAACATGTTTCACAAAAATAATATCATAAAATGCAAACACCTTTGGTTTAAATAAGGGCATATCCAACAATAAATTTTCTTACTTTATGAATGATTTATTAAAGGTTCAATAGACTATTTTTCGTTTATGAATACAACTTTAGCAATTTTTGCTTAAAAACGGTCAATTAATCATCAACAAGTTTTTTTGAATACGGCTGTATAACTATACGTAAATATATTTGTCACTAGGATAAATTTTCGTTTTAAAAATTATTATAATTTAGTTTTCAATATTGCTGACCCACGTTAATGTAGTTTTTTAATACCTTATTTTGACTTATATCCCACAAACTAAAAAATATTTCGCAAAAAGTAACGTATACGACAAAATTGAAAAAAAAATTTTGGACGTGACAATGGCTATAACTTAAAATTTTTTTTTCATGACTCTGGATATTTTTACATAAATTGATAAAGAACTTTAAACACAATATCTGACAAAAATATTGGACGACTTTTTTCACGTACATTTTTTTGTGTGAAAATTTTTTAACCTTAAGATTCGATTTCCCAAAAAAAATGTTTGTGATATATGGCAAGATAACTTTGGCACAAGATGGCAACTGATGTCGATTTCAGTTGCTGTCTAGAAATTTTAAGTAAAAAGACGCCAAAAGCTAAAAATAAGATCGTCTTTTTGTTGATTTTGGGACATTTTATTATATATTTCTTATTTTAGTTAACAAAATGGATTAAAGGGCCACTAGACAACAATTTGACTTACAAGTCCAACAGATGAAAATAATCCAAGTACATTAGGGGTGTGTGAAGCCGGTATTTGTTATACCACAGACGAGAAATTCCTTGCGGACGGCCGAAGGCCTGCTATGCACAGAAGTTAGTGAAGCCGGTATTTGTTATACCACAGACGAGAAATTCCTTGCAGACGGCCGAAGGCCTGCTATGCACAGAAGTTAGTAAAGCCGGTACTTGTTATACCATAGAGGAGAAAATCCTTGCGCCCACCAAAAGCTTTAGTAAGCGAAGCCGGTATTTGTTATACCATAGAGGAAAAAATTCTTGCGACCAAAAGCGTTTTCATTGTATATTTTATATATACGCATTTCCTCACAATGGTCAACCAGGATGGAAAAATAAAATGTTGATATCTCAGCTCTTTTA
This sequence comes from Pollenia griseotomentosa, assembly GCA_963931875.1. Lineage (NCBI taxonomy): Eukaryota > Metazoa > Arthropoda > Insecta > Diptera > Polleniidae > Pollenia > Pollenia griseotomentosa. Next base: position 110,420,437 of record OZ007560.1, read on the forward strand.
CTTGAAGAAATTATGCTGGAAACTGGAAAATTTCATATTTTATTTTTAAGCTACTTCTAAAGACATTTTTATATACTTATTTAACATGCAAAAAATAAGTTGTTTTTGCACTCTTCCTTCACAGCCTCTTCATTACAATCAATTGTAAAAGGAGTATTAAGTTTTTTTGTTAAGGAAATTTGAAGATATTTATGGGAAAATGCATGGTTATAATAATAAAAAAACATATGGAATAATCGTACGTTCGCGACCGGTACTTAAGCCAATTAAACAAAAACCAATATCGATAATTAATTGTGTAAAAACTTTTAAAATAAATTAATTACTTTTGAAAATTCCGTTCCATTTTCCAGATTTTTACATTTCACTACTGTCAGCCAAAGTTAACTTCTATTTTGCGTTCGTTCGTGAACACATGTTTATAACTATCATTATGAAAACTTAAACTGGATTAAATCCATCTTTTGCACTAAACATAGAGCTACCCAAATGCTATCGAATCGCAGTTTTGTTTTCTATATTATTTGTACATCAAAATCGTACGAACAGGAAATGCCCATATATAGTTCTTTTTTTGTATTTGTAATAATGGACCTTATGACATGTTTCAAAATGACATAATGTCCATTTGTAACTTAAATTGTGGACATAATGACACTCTGCAAAGTGTCAACGTCCGCGGTGTCGTAATACGGATCTGATGGATGTTATGACACTTTTAAAAGCGTCGCAGTGTCCATGGATACTACGATAATTTTTAGAGCGTTATAACGTCCATGGACACTGTGTCACTGGACGTTATGACATGCCACCGTCTATGCATGAGAAATGTACACAAATATTTTCTTTTTGTTTTATAACCTATAATATTGGTTTCTGTGTCTTAGAGTATTTATTCGAGAAGAAGACGATGATAACGACAACCAGGGTAAAGAAATAGATATTGGTGTCTTCCTCCTGACACCGCCAATGATGGCCAGACTGGCGAAGAGTCTGGCAAAGAAGATTCTGTCAGCATACAAAATTTACTACCAAACTTATTTTGAGCTCCAGCAGAGCTTTCTGTATATAAAGAAGGACCACCAAAGTTTTATCAGAATGAATATACAAAGCAACATGGATCTTAACAGCCTCTCAAGAAGCGTGCTAGAAAGTATAATTGAAAACCTGTTTTTCATGTTTCACTTTTACGAACCCCAATAAAAGGGTACTTATTATTTTTTTCCTTTTTAAGACGTATTTTAGCTGCTTACGACTGAAACAAACAAGTATTTGTTACGAAAACCGCATCACGCATACGTCAAAATGGCAGAGTTAAAATGTTTTATTGGAATTTTGATAGTTAGTGGCTACTCTTAAGTAAATAGAATATGCACCAGATTAAAAAAATCGTCTAATCGCTTCAGCCTTATACACATTAAATCCCGGACGATTTAGATAATTTAAGCAATTATCTCTATTATAAAAGTCGACGGCAAAGGAACAATATTTGTAACTATATCTTAGTAGTTTGCGACAACAAGCGATTATAGCTTTGCAGTCAAAGTCAAAAATGAATCATTAAATTTAACGATGCACAGTTGGCTCATCGTGTACGTATTAATAACTGTTTTTGGGACAGATAACAATATAAAAGCGGTTTGCTTTGGAACCAACGATTTGTAAATTATCCAAAAATAGCTCAATAACCGTTTTAAGAGCAAAAAAAATTTGATAACTAATATGCATGTGGCAGTGTAAATAAAACTGAACTGGCAAAATCAAATAAAGTAATTTGTTTTTATTTTTTTTATTTTTTTCATTATCAACTTACAACTACATTTAGAGTTGACAAAAAATCCACCAATTGTAGTCGGGACTGTAAGAAAAGATAAACTTACTGTTATAGTTGTTGTTTTTGTTTAAGCTTTGATATTGTTACAAGTAAAACTGGGGTTGATAATTCTTATTCGCTTAACAGTTTTATTTGTATAATATCTTTAGTTTTTCTAAAATCTTTTGACGAAGTTTCCTGACGATCTGGCCTAAACAACCAGTGAAATGCGCATGGAGATAGCTTATCTTATCGACAATAAATTTCAGTTTATCAATAGTATGAAATGGGTATTTAGTACGTGTTAACGAAACCTTGGCAAAAAAAAAAATTTAGTTCACAAAATTTTTGTAGAAAATTGTTTTTTCTGAACAGACAAAAAGTTCCTAATGTTATTAAATAAAAAATGCAATAAAACAAATGTTTCCAAATTTATCTTCAATTTTTGTGTGTACCGATCTTAATCAACGAACCCTTTAGAATCCTTAAAAAATCGTATAAATTATTAAGTTATTTTTTTAGAGCAGGAATACCGAAAAGTTCAAAATCTGTTATTTTTTCACGGGAAGTCAATGAATTTATATTCACAAATTTTTATTTTCCATATCGTGGGCGCCCGGGTAAAAGGTTAAGTTTCATTTCATGAGAAAAAGTTGACTTATCCCCTTTTGCCCGCATGCCCACGATTTATTTGTTTCCAGTTGTACAAATCTTAATATACATACATATTAAAGTTTAAAACTAATTTAGGAAATTAGAGCATAAGCAACTAAAATAACTAATTTAAATTGAAAACAAATAGCAAAAATATTGAAAGAGAAACTTTTATACGAAAGTTTTGAACTACTTTTTAATTAACAAGACTGTACTATAAAACTAAAAAGGCAAAACAGAACAGAACTGAACAGAACAGAAAAAAATTTCCAGAACAATTGGCAGATTTATTATATTCTTGGGTTTAAAAACTTAATATGCGTTAAAGTACATACGAACGAGTGAGTAAAGTTTTTTTTTATTAATTTTATTATTTGTTAATTGTAAATCAATACCCCTACGTACTTAATTCATCCCATAAAACAAATAAAGAATGGAAAAAATATATAAAATTGCTATGGAATAACAAAAGGAAAAAAAAAATTAAAACAAAAGGCCATAACAGCTGCATTTGCAATATTTTTCACACCTCAATTGAAATCTGTTCTTGTAAACTTCAATAACTTTTTTTTCGCCAGCAAGCAATCCAACAAAAAAAAATATGGAAAAAACTGCATTATTTAAACCATACCGTACTAAAATTTCTATAGGAATAGGTCAGTTCTTAACAAAAAATACAATAACAAGAACTTGCATATGTGCATATTAAGTTTCAAGTATTTTCTTTACAAACAACAGCAGTAGCAACAACACCAACAACAACATAAATACATATACGTTTGTATTTATAAAAAAAGCTTAATATTTTTTAAAACAAACAAAAATGGTTTAGGGCACAAATAATGACGACACACTCGAAAAAACAATCCCCTAGTAAAGTTGCATGCATATTTTTTAAGTTGAGTTCAATGACTGCATAGAAGGCCACATACAACAAATAAAACAACAACATCATCACTTTACTAGTTTGTACGACTACAACAACTGGTACTTCTATGAATCTACCTTCTCATGCCACACTATTGAAAAAATAGCATAAGCATAAAACACACTAACGCGCTCTCATATGCAACCAAACACAAACATAGAACATTTGCAACCAAACGTACATACTATGTATATATGCAACAACAAGAATAGCACTTGCAACAGCAGCAGCGGCAGCAGCAAACAATGCCAAACAATCGTAAATTTAACTACAACAACAATTTGCTACACCAGTGGCAAACAAAAATACAAACACAATTTATGTGCCCAACAACAATACAAACTAGAAAACTTATATGCACATATGAGAAAATACATGTTGTCGCGCACTATGGGTCGAAGAAAGCATTGCCGATTTTTTTCTAATTACTAAATTTTTGTTGAAACTGGTTAGGATAGGTCATGAGAAGAGCTAACTGAAGATCTCATTTACTTTGGTTCCTCATGTCAAACGGTGAGAAGAAATAAAAGCGTTCCTTATTTCCATTTTTTGTAAAACATAAGTCTTCTTACTTGAAGTTTTCGTATAAATACGTTTATGTTCAAAATTTGGTTTTTAAAAAACATTTAAAAGCTTTCGTCTATTCATAGTTGACATAAATATAGCTTTTTTCTTTCGTGAATCAACATTATTGCCAATGCATTAATATTCGTACATTTCTATTATTTTTTTATAAAAAGGTTTTGTGTTTGTGGATAACCCTGGCTTTTGTTTACAAAAATTAAAATTAAATTTCAAAAACAAAATATTTTATAAAAAGTGTTACTAAATTAGTAAAAATAAAAGTGTTGAATGAAAATGTTAACAATAATAGCAATAAAAAAAGAAATACATAAAGAAGATCTTTTGCTGCACATCAACATATAGATATGTAGAAGATATTTGCGAAGATATAATTTTTTGGAACATTCGGAAGAACGGTGGTATTTTACACTACACTGTATGTACAGTCACACAGCTAATAGTACGTACGCCTTAACAATTCTTTAACTTTCCAAAAATTAGAGATATTTAAAATAATAAATAAATCAAAAATTTTTAAATGAAAGCAAATATTTATTAAATTTAAGACTATTGATTTGTCCGCATACTTAGGTGCGAAGTCGGGTCGCTTTTATCTGTTTAATTATCTATGCTGTTAGATTAACTTATAAGTGTAAAAGTATAATTAGCGGAAATTGACCCAAACTTTTTGTAGATTGATTTTTACAGTGTGTCGATGCCTTGCAAATGCCAAAAAATATCGATCAGAAATCCAGAGTTATTCTTAAGCTCCAATTTTAGAGGGAGTACGTACTATGCCATGAACAACGGTACGCGACATGATGTATCGGACTTTAAATGGCAGCGCTATATTTAAAAAACTAAATGGGCTGCATATGGAGGCGTGGCTATAAAAATGTATCCGTTTTAGAAATATCGTCGTTGACATACCTTTCATTCATAGAGAATATTTTATAATAGTATTAGTTGTTTAGGCTTCCCTTTTTAAAATATCGGAGCTATTTTCCATTTTGTGGTGATTTGTTTTTTAAACGAATGCCTTTTACTTATTGTCTACTTTTCACTTTTGTTTTCATTTATTGCGAAGATGTTCATTTTATAAGAACCAAAAATATGTAGAAAAAAATTAAAGCTTTTTTGTCACTCACATGAAATGTTTTTTAATTTTATGAAAACCTAAATCTGATTTCGTTCGTTTTTTTTACGAACGAACAAATATTTTCATTTTCTAAAAACAGGCTGTTAACTTCGTTTAAAAACGAAAACATTTCGTTTAAAAACGAAGACATGTCGTTTCACTACAAACTCTTTCTAACAATGACATGGTCCATGCTTGCATAACATTGGACCAGTACAGGGAGTAGTCCATTTCATCAAAATGGTTCACGTAGTCCAATATTACCTGCAGGGAAGGATGAATATTTTTTAAATGGGGTGTGATCGTGTAAACTGGTCTTAATTAATGAAAATTCCCATTTATTTTTTGTAAGGAATAGTGTCAAAAAAGTCTATAGTGAATAAAATTTCCCTTGAAAGTTGTTTTTACCCAAAAAATTTATGTAAAAAAGCAATATTTCGAGGAAAACCCTGTTCCATATCTAATCACGATAGGCGTGATCAAGGCCACTAGTACGGTTCACAACTCAACTCAGTTGAGTTGTAATTTTTTAATTTTTGTATTATGGTTTACAACTTTGCTAACATAAAAAAAATTTCTATGAAATACAAACGAAAAAATGTTGATAGAGTTATACTCCATTTATATTACGAAAAACATGTGAAATGTTTCTAGCAACAAGTGCAGCTCATATTATTTCTCACGGAATTGTAAGCAACAGCTAATTATATGTGAGATGGGGTTTATCACAAGCGTTTCAAAAAGTAAAATGTTGAAAAGTGCAAAAATTAATAAAAAAAATTAAATTTTTTTGTTTTTTACGTTAGAAAATTATTTAAATAAAATTGTTTTACTTTTTTTAATGACAATTAACAAAATACATGGTTTTTGTCATAGATGGGGGTAGTGCACTAGTTCAAAATGATTGCAATAATTTTGTTGATATTAAGTAATGAATTGAAACTTAGCAATCTCACTACACATGAGGGATTGTAATGTTAAAACATTTTGCTAAAAAAAAAATAGTTTGATTTAAAAAAAGCAATCATCAGTGTATCGCAATTTTTTTTTCTTCACTTATTTGACTAAAAATTTTGCACACAATTTAAAATAGAAAACTTGTGTTCTATTATCTTCATATCATCAGAAAACCATGCACATACAAAATTTAATTTTTTTTTAAATTTTAGTGATATAATGTTTTTGTACAGCTTTTTGATTGTAAGTTCAAATTTTGAACTACATATTTGAATTGAGTGCAGATTTTATGCATTCAATCACAGTTAGTGATAGTGAAAAAATTTGCAATACCAATTAATTTTTTTAGTGCTAGTGAAAAAAATACCAATCATCACTAAAGCTGGTAAAAAATTGTAAAAAATAATTTTTTGCAGTTTTATTTAGTGAGAGTGCAATGTTGATTTAAATTAATATTTCGTGCACTACCCCCAACTATGGATTTGGTTTACTTTCGCAAAATAATGTTGTATACTTGTAACTAATAAAAACGTTAAGTTTTTAAAAACCGCAAGATAGACAATATTGATACATGACAAAATTTTCGTGTGAAATAATCAATGTTGCTCAACATTTCTCGCAAGTTCGAACAGAGTACTAGAGGCTTAAGGTGTTAATCCAGAATTGGCAACACGTTCTTGGCTACCTTGTTAAAGTAAGTTTTGTAACTTTAACTTAATTTGTAAATGCTAGAATAAAAATAAGAAATTAACAACTTGCTTTTCTTCATATTTTTCTCTTTTACTTAAAACCTTGTAATATTGAGCCATCGTTATGTTGTTACGTGAATATATTACTGTTGATTTTTTTAATATTTTTAACATATATATAATACATGATGATAAAATAAATGAATTTCAATTCGTTTCCAATTCATTTTACAGATTCATTTGAATTGGAAATGAATTGAAATTCATTTCTGGGTTATTCGTTTGAATTGATTCAAATTAAATTAATATCTTTTTTGTTATAAAAAGAATTAATTCAAAATTTAGCTAATTCGTAACGAATTAAAATCAAAAATTAATGATTCATTTACAGCTCTGTCACTTATACCCGCCAAAACTGACTTTATTTTGCTCAGAAACTAAGACGGTTTAAAAATCCGCTTGTTTTATCGCCGACGCCGATCATAGTGTATCAGCTTGGTTTACTTTGCTGACAATAACACAACAAAAATTTAAAAGTAAAAATATGTAAAATAAAAAACACAAGAAACGAATTAAACAGGATAAGTGCAATAAAAAGTGGACAAAAGATAATTGTTCTTTAAAGATTTTCTTATACAGTAGAAAAAACTATATTTATCAAGCAGCTGTGAATTTCGTGTTTTGCAACAAGCGTTGCAAACTAAACCAAAGTGGTCATTCACAACTAATAGAAAATATAAATTTGCATACATTTGCAATCTTAAATGCACAAGATCGTGATTTGGTCTGTTGCTTCGTGTTTTCCGTAAGCGAGATGGTGCACAAGAAAAACACTCGGGATAAATTATGTACGAGCCGTACTCAAAAATTCATGCACGATTAACTCTAAAACTTACTTAAAACAATCCTAAACGGGACAACTTTTAAAAATCAATCCCGGAATTTCTTAAAATAAGTACAAAATTCTTAAACCAATTAAAAAAAAAGATTAAACTTTTCGTTGGTAGTGCCACTCTGAGAGTAAAATTACAAAGTAAGCGTTTTATTTTCATTACATTAACTTTTTAAAATAAAAACCGTATCGGTAATGATGCTGGTGTTTTATAATTGAAATTCTGTAAGGTGTAAAACGGGTAAGCAGATCAATCATAATAAAATTCTGCTTCTAATTTCACTTTTGGTTTATTTCAAGTACGAATTCGGGATTGAATCAACATTATAATACTTGAATCAAGCGAATTTCGAGATTGGTTTATAAATGAACATGGGGAAATTGGCCGTTACATAAATAAATACAAAAGAAAAAGAAACAAAACGATCAAGCAATTTTTATATAACGAGGTGGAATATTTAATAAAATATGTTGATGAAACATGGAATGTTTGGTCAGTTAACTGAATTAAAAAGATTTGGACCTGTTCTTATTCCCTTGGTTTACTAATCATTATCGTATTGAAATGTTTGAATATTCTAAAGTCTTCATTATTTTTTAAAAAGGACATTTTATTAATTTTCTACAATAGTTTTTACTTATGCACTTTGACCCCTTTCAGACTCGGCAAGTAAGTTGCGCAAGTTACTTGCCAACAACAACTAAGCCTGTACAAAATGTTTTTTTTCTTTACCCCGACCTTACCGCTGACGTCAACAAGCCAAGAGTTGCGAAAGAGACTTGCGCAAGTAAATTGCCGAGTGTGAAAGGGGTCTTTCATAAGCAATATTTCCTTTTATTAGCTGTTCGTAATTTTGAATGTTCTGTCTCAAGTTTAAACCATCAACTTCGGGCGTTTAAACTTGGAAGCAAAATGAAACAACAATCTAGTACTCAAAAATGAATTTCAAAGATTTATTTTAACTTAATCGCTGATCTATAAGACAAAAACTGGCTCTATGGGCCGTTATTACAACCTGCCGATAGTTAAAGGTAGGATTTAGTCCCACATATAAAAAGTCTTTCGTTGTTACAACTTTGCTTTAAACTAAAGTGAGCAATACGTTGTTTAACCAAACGGGTGGGTTAAAGTTAAGTTAAAATAATAAATAACTTCTTATACGTCCGACAAAATCCTGCCTTAAACTAACGGCAAATTGTAATAATGGCCCTTAGTCAAGTAGAGAAGTATGGAAAATTATAGATCTTCTTCCACCATTTTAAATAGGCTTTGTCCTTAAGACAATTAAAACGTATAAACTATTTATTTCGAGTTATCTCCAAAATAGCTTGCGCACAAAGTTTACATTAACAGACAACTAGCTGGAAGGACAGCCATCGTTAAATAAATGATTCCGATTCGACCGGCGTACTAAATGCGTACAACGTTTATATTTGTTACACATCTATGGCCATGGTATAATTAAAAGGGTCGTCTAATCACCAAAAAGTAAGAAGTAGATTTTGAAGTAAGAAGTAGGTTAAAAGATAGAATCAAATAACTTAAAGACATGATCTATAGAATTTGGACTAATTGTTTTACTAGAATTCGTAAAAGTTACAAAGTATAGGAACTTTATAGAGAATTTTAGCAGGCTTTAGTCCCCATTGCACCACAAAACATTTTTTTTAGGAATGGAAGTTATAACCAGGCTGACCGATTAATTTATCGATTAAACTATAAACCAAATTGATAAACCGATATTTCTTTAGGATTTAGTTTTTTTTTTTTAAGCAATTAAATCTTACACATTTTGCAGAACTGACCTAGGTTTCATGATCGTAAATAATTGCATAATAAATCCCATTGTGAATTCCATATTTTTTTTTTCAAACAACAAACAAATTGCAATAGCATAGTTCAAAATAACAACAACAATTATGCTTAAACAAAAATATACATGTATGAACTCGTACATACAAAAGCAAACAGCAACAACAAACATTTGTATATTAAGTTCAAAAAGTTCATTCACCATCAATACTGGACTACACAACAAACAAGCTTAAGAGTATAGAAGAAGAAAAAACAAGCATAAACATATCGGTTAAAAACTAGGAAGAGAATAGCGAAAATACAACAACAAAATCCTCCCCTTTTACTTCAGTCGATGAAGAGATGCGTACGTATGAACTTTTATACGTTCAAACGTGTGCAATGGATGAAAATGCAATTGATTGCAATAAACTCGCTTTCAATAAAGCAAACGGCAATAAATGCAAATATAAACACAAACACACATTTCCTGACAGACGACAATGAAGACCTCGACCGACCCTTTAAAACTAACGCACACCAACTACAATACGCACACACTTACACCTTACTGGAAGCATTTGTTCGCACATTTGCAATCATATTTATTTATTCATTCATTCAATATTCCTTCTTTATGTATTGTTTAATATTTCACTCTTTTCAATAACAGAAACAGCACAAACAACAACAGCAACAAATATTTGTTTCAATAGTAATACGCACTGTGGTCAGCATGATGAGAATTGATGCTGGCTGGGCTTCAGTTGGATGTATGTATGGATTGTTCAAAAGTAGTACAAGTACTAAATAGAAATACAATTATAAGTAAAGTAAGTAAATGCAGTTGCAATTGCAGCTGCATATAACGTTAATGATGATACACCATCCTTCTTGTTTTCATTTATTCATACATCTATTCAACAACTCATTCATCCATCCATGCATCGCTTTGTCATCACTGCATTTGTTTTGAACTTTTTACCAAGTAAAAACGCATAGACCAACCCTTAAAACGTTTAACAATGCAATGGAGAACTAAAACTTTCGCGATTAAAATTATAATAAAAATAAATCCCACGTCAACAAAAATCTATAGTATTAAAGTAGAGGAAGAAAAATAAGTACAAGCTTAACAAAGACGTAGACTGGTTAAGGGATTTTGTATTAAGTAAATTAAAATCGAATTATTTAAGGTTATATGAGTATACATCCTAGCATTTAACCAGCATCTTCTTTAGCGTCTTCCTTTCTTTTGCAGACATATATACATATATGTACTTGCTTACTAACTTGAATGGCTATAAAGAACCGTTTAAGTCCGTAACCTGATTTAGAATAGTTTTTCATGCACGTCGCCTCCAGTTTCTAGCACCAAGATTTGCACGATTTTCCTCAGCTTCTTCTTTTCCCCTTCTACGTCTTCCTACGGGATTGATTTCGAATAATTTTCTCGCCGAATTATTCTTATACATACGTATGACATGCCCTAGTCAGCGCATCAGTTGCACTTTGATGCGCTTAACTGTGTTGATATCTTCGTACAACTCATAAAGCTAGCGATTCATTCGATGGCGGTACTCTCTGTCAACGCAGATATTATACATAAATTTGTTCCTTTTACTCCTTTGGGGAGCATAGGCCGCAGCAAGTTGATTCCAATGAGCTCGATTATCAGCGCCATGCTTGATTTCGTTCCACTGTAGTCGTAGCTTGGATAGTTTGGGTTAGATTTGGCGTTTCCTGGTGTGTGATGGTCGTCCGATGCGCCTGCTGCCTGGGGGTTTTAGTCTATGGCCTTGTTAGTGATAATATCTAATGGCTTGCGAAGAGTGTGTCCTAGCCAACCCCATTTGCGTCTTCTTATTTCCATCTCAATTGCTTGCTGGTTTTTATGTGACCAGAGTTGGGCATTTGATAAGGAGGGCCAGTAAACAAACACCTGAAGAGACAGGGTATCGCGCGGTGCCCTATTCCACGTTTCGCAACCGTACAAGAATGTGGGTTTAACGTTAGAGTTGAAAATTTTAGACGATTTCCAAACAGGGTTAAGTTGGGTAAATGCATTGCGTACCTAGCTAATGCGACTGGCAACATCTGCTGATGAACCACCGGATTTATCGATTATACTGCCAAGATAGCAGAAAGACCCTACATCATTAATTTCCTTGCCGTATATTAGGAATTTTCGCGCTGCGTTAGCATTTTTTTGGGGATGTTTATCTTCAATCCAGTTAGCTTTGCGGTTTCGCTAACTAAGTTTAGCTTTCATTGCATGTCGGAAAAAGAATGACTTAAGCTTTAGTACACAAAATGTAAAAAGTCACATGCGCATGTGGTTCTTACGTAATTTTGACGTAACTACAAGGCCACAACAGCAAGTTCGTGTTGTGTGATGATGAAAAAATTACGTCAGAATCACATGCGCATGTGGTTTTTTACATTCCGTGTACTATAGGCTTATGTAAGCATATATCATCCCATGTAATCCATCTCCTTTGACTTGTTGACTTTTGCATCACTACATCGAGGACACAGTTAAAGAAGAGTGGTGATAACACATGTTTTTGCTTAGTTGTTTCTCTTGTCGACGCAGACAGTTCCAAATATTTTGCAAAGAATGTTTCTCTCTTGCATAAGAACCCACGCTTTAGCGGCATATAGTAGCGCGGGTAATATAACCATTCTATAGAGTGTAATTTCTGTTCGTCGAGAGAGAGGGCTATGTTTCTAAACTGCTTGCTTAGCCCTTAATAGCATCTATTAGCAAAAATAGTTCTTCGTTTTATTTCCAAACTGATGTTAATTGTTTGGTTTATGACGGTACCGAGACAGATAAAGTTGTGTACTACCTCGAAGTTATAGTTCACAAATTGACCCAGTCTTGCCGCTTCTTTGTTCGTTGATACCATTACCTTTGCTATATCTTCGTTTACAACCAGACCCACTTTCGCCGACTCCTTTTCGATACTTGAGAATGTTTCAGTTACCTCTCGCACTGTATCAATATCATATAGACGAGTAGCATATGCCATTTGTTGTAAATTGTGCCTGCTCTATTAACTGCAGTATCACGCAGGATTTTTCTCCAACAAATTATTGAAAAGATCACAGGATAAACTACACTGATAGAAAACTGCATCTTCATATTGATGATGCCCTAACATCAGAATTGTGACATCAATGTTACTACAAATGGCATCAATGATGCAAAAAGTAACATCAATCCAATGACTAACGTCTTCGTACAATTTTGTCATTTTTTACGTGTCATCTATTTTATGACTATAGTGACATCAATTCGATGCCACATTTTGTATATTATTAAAATTTGTTTCATGATTACAATGTATTATAAGAAGCAAAAATTCCTATATTCTATTTTTTTAAATGATTTAGTTAAATACATCATATTTTTAAAGTAGAATGATTACGAAAACCATATGGGGCATGGTGCTGGTGTCTTATAATTGAGAGTTCTGCTGTAAACAAAGGTCGTAATTCAACAAACGTGAAACAAACATGTGTAACAGGTAAGTTAATAATAATGACTTTGACTTAATGACAAACTGTCATTAAATTGATGCTAATGTGTCTTTTCTCCGATGTTACTGCGTCATCGCACTGAGGACATGTTCGTCATTTCTGTGATGTCGATGCGTCATCCCATTGATGACATAATTTCATTTTGACCCTGATAACACTTTGGCCAAGTGATGTTAAGGTTGACATCACAATGATGAAAAGTGTCATGGGGTCAAAAACGAAGACACTTGTCATAGTACTGATGTCAAAATACATCAGCGTTATGACGCCTTTTCTATCATTGTATCACCTTGTCTAAAACCTCGTTTGGTATTAAACGTCTCGAAGAGGTATTTTCCAATTTTAACCAATAATCTTGTACTTCATTCTGCATAAGCGTATTTGCTTTGCAGGTATACCAAACTCAGACATGGCTCTTAATACCTTTGCTCGTATCGGGCTGTCGAAAGTAGCTTTGAAGTCTACGAACAGGTGACGGATTTTTTTTGCATCTATTGCATTACTGTCGAAGTGCAAGAAATCGTATGTAAAGTTCGGCCAACCAGCCGAAACAGCCATGTTACCAAGGTAATCGCTGCGCTCTGTATTTAATGAAACCAGATGGGTTTCATCTATTTAAGCTGCTGAAATCGGGCCAGACAATCACAGGGGACCTGATCCGAAAAAACACGAAATATATCCATCATGACAAGGCTCAGACATATACATACATACTGCAAGATTAATTAAAACCTTTTAAGTATATGCTGGTTGCGAAGGTCTGCCGCAGCCGCCTGAAGAACAGTTCTTGCCCCGTCCGACTACCATTTGTTTTGATCGATTGATAATGCTCTTACTGGAATACGCTTCACTTTAAAGCAGGATAACCGTTCTTGGCTTCAAAAAGTTATTAGTTATTGTTCGAATATCACAAATGTACATTAAAAACTGAAAACCCTTTTAATTCCGAGTCTCTGGCACTAAAAGCATTTCTTAATCATCCCCTACTGCGCCATTAACGATTCAATTATACTTCTCACAATCGCATTGTCAATGGTAACATAATACGCACATGGTAGATGGATAAAAAAGCTTCACTTTTTTCTTTGTAATGGCGAAAAATGCATTTCCTTTTCAGTTTTATTTTGGTGTAGAAAATGGATTGTTTGTGTTTCTTTGATGGCGACCTGTAGAGGAGTAGAATTTTTTTTTTTGCATTTAGTTTTTTACAAAGAATGACTAAATTTTACATGAAAAATAAAACAGCATAACACATTATACTATGGTTGATTACAGCTGCTGTAATTGTTGCTACTGCTATTTGCTGGAAATGCAGCAGCCACTGCCATTGCTGATGCAGTTGATGATGTTGCTGCAGTTTGTAATTCCCTAAATTCAACTCTTCTTTTTTTTCTTGTGTTTGATAATACATAAAGTAATCACTGGCCTACTTTACTTTTTTTTACACATTTCTTTTATTCGTTTTGCGTTTTTGCAAATGCGTTTAAACGTTGAATGTAAATGTTACGACGTCGCTGCATAGTGTAGATGTTTTTTCCCCAGCGTTATAACGATGACGCGACATAACATCCGACAACGTTGTTTGTAAAAAGAGATTTTAATCAGTTGTACAAAAAATCAGAAAACTAAAAACCAACAAAAAAAAACTTTAGACTAAAGTACAAACAGTTGACTAAAACTTCGAAAGTTGACTACAAGGACCCAGCTTAGAATGTAGTTTATGAAATTGTAGTTTAATATAGATTAAAAATTGATGATGATGAAGACAACGACAACGACAATGACGTTGATGATGATGGTGTTGGCATTACACAAATACTATACATACTAAATACGACTGAAAAAATTTAATAAAAGAACTTAACTATTGCATTTGTTTTCTACGAAGGCAGTCTTAAAAGGCAATATTTGAAAAAAAATCGACCTTAAATCATAAAAGAATACTGCAAATACCTTACTGGAACAACCATCTATATTTGCCGAAATTGGTTCAGGCGATCTTGTTCAATACCCATTTCCGCAAGATATTTAGCAGGAAAGTTCAAATATGGGAAGAAATGTTAATTGCACTCTTCATGCACAACGAGAAAGATGAAGTTAGTTTGTTTTCTTATACAAAAACTTTGAAACAAAACAACCACTGAATAAATGTCGAATACGTTCGTGGAAAAACACATTGATTCAAAAGCCAGTATTGCCAGTTGAAGAAAAAGAAAAGCATTTGGAAAAATTAAAAAAACAAAAATAACCTTCTCAATGTAAATTTATTGCTTTCAATGTAAATTTTAAAATTTCAAAAAAATTTTTTTTTTTTCAAAAACATTTTTCAGCAATATGTTAAGCTTGGAAGTACATAAAAACAAGTAAAGGGTGATTTTTTATGAATTAAGTTTTTGGGCTGGCAGCACTGGTTGGTAATTGTGTCCAAACTACATCTGTTAAAGTGAAAAGTGTTTAGTATACTCTGCCATTTCATCATGAAGAAACTCACAAGCGAGCAACGACTGCAAATCGTTTAAATTTATTATCAAAATTCGTGCTGTGTGAGAAATGTTCATCGTTTGTTACATCGAAAAATTGTGTTCAGCAATGAGGCTCATTTCTGGCTAAATGGATACGTAAACAAGCAAAACTGGCTGGTGGCATCATCGTTCCATTTTTCTTCAAAGACGACCGTGAAAGAAACGTTACCGTCAACGGCGAACGATATCGAGCCATGATACACGACTTTTTTTCCCCCAATTGGCTGAGTTGACGGTGTCACATGCCACACAGCTCGTGAAACAATGAACATATTGAAGGATAAATTTGGTGAGCAGTTTAACTCTCGAAATGGCCCTGTGAGTTGGCCGCCAAGATCATGTGATTTGACGTGTTATTCATGGAATACATGCCGAAATGCTCGAAAAAGTGGTGCAAAATTGGACCTTACGAATGGACCATTTGAACCGGAGTCGCGGGCAACATTTGCATGAAGTTATTTTTAAAAAGTAAATGGCAAAGACTAATTTATCGATCCCAATAAAAATTTTGAATATATGATGCAAATTTGAGTGTTTTAATAGATTTTTAAAAAAACTACGCTTAAAAAATCACCCACTAGCTAGCAAAAAAAAAAAATTCAAAATGCTTTACAAATTACATATCTGTGGCATTTTGACAAAATATCTTGAGTCGAGATAAGATAGCAAAAAAGTTTTTAAGAAAAAACTTGGTGAAAAAATCATGATAAACAAGATATTTTCATCTTTTTTAATTCGACTTAAGATGTTTTGATGGGTTGGGAAAAATGCCAGAGACATATTATTGCGAAGGTAACAAAAGAGAAAAAGTAACATGAATTTACTAAAGTGGCGCCATTTTGATGTTGAGTAATTATCAGTGTTGCCAATCCATGTGTAATAACACATATTGTGTAATTGGTTGGTGTCATGTGTAATCTGTGTGTAGTTTTATTTTAAGTTCTTTCTTTTATTAAGTTTTGTAATTTGACTATACTTTTAAAATTACATATTAAATTGTGATTTTCGCGAATTCAAATACGATCTTCATAAATAGCCCACAGTAGCATCACAGTGCTCGTTGAATGCAGACGTGTTTTTTTTTTAACTCGGCATACGGTTTTTGTTTTCTTTTAACATACTTAAATAAGTTGTTATAAAATCATAATATTATTTATTAAATAAATAATATAATATCAGCGAATTGGACGCTTAAAAATAATTTTTAATTTGTGAACATAAACGTCAATAATTAAAATAATAAAAGTTATAATTTAATAAAAAAATGTATGTATGAACATACATACATAAACATACAAACATACACTTTAAGCAAAAACATTTCTTGTTTTTGTTTATTCTTCTTTTTTATTATCGGGGTTTTTAACAACAAATAACAAGAAGAGCACAATTAAACAAACTGTAAAATAAAAAAAAAAACTCTTATGAATGCGTACAATGCAAAAACAATTAAACATAATGATAGAAATGCTTATGTTACAGTGAGTGTCGACGAAACAAAAGTAGAAACAAAAAAAAGAATCGATGATAGCAATTACCTAACGGCTAAACCTATTACTCGAACGCGTTCCCTCTCACCTTCTTTATTTACAAATACGGTCGATCGTATTACAATAACAAGTTTGTTAACTGCAGGCGCTGCCGCAGAGCCAAAAAAAACTTTAATAAGTGATGATACGGTTAACCCCAAAACAGCCGCTATGGACAACCCAGTAACTCAAGGAAAAATTTCTCAAAAGCCTACAGTACAAGTTGGTATGGACAGGTACATAACAGTGCTCAAACGGGGACGCAGCCCTACCTCTGCAGCAGTTGCTTCGGCCTCAAAAGTACCAACTTTTGATAAAATAAATACTCAAAATCGTTTTGCAATTCTGGAGGATGAATCCTCTGAAGCACCAAACGTCATAAAATCGTCAAAGCCTCCCCCGATATATCTTAGGGAACAAAATTCAAATGAGCTCATAAAGAGTTTGATATCAGTGATAGGTGAAAATTCGTTTTACGTAGCGGCTATCAAGCGTGGTAGTATAAACGAGACTAAAATACAAGTCAATCATGAGAATGATTTTCGCAAAGTAATAAACAACTTTGAAGCACTAAAAAAAAACTTTTATACATACCAACTGAAAAGCAGTAAAGGTCTTCAGGTAGTGATTAAGAGTATTGACTCATGTGTGGACCCAGAAGAGGTCAAAACATTCCTAGAAGAAAAAGGCTTCAAGGTAAAACATGTAGTAAACATTAAAAATAGAGAAAAAATTCCCCAACCACTTTTTCGAGTAGAGTTTGAACCCGGCGACGTTAAGCTTAAAAAAAATGAAACGCATCCCATCTATGATTTAAAATACATTCTGTACAGAAGGGTAACTATAGAGGAGCCGCACAAAAGAGGTGGTCCCGTTCAATGTTTGAACTGCCAAGAATTTGGCCATACTAAGGCATACTGCTATTTACCCCCTGTTTGCGTAGTATGTGGTGAGCTACACGGTACAGTTCTTTGCGATAAGTCTAAAACCGACCCCAACGTAAAAAAATGCAGCAACTGTGGTGGTAATCACACTGCCAATTATAGAGGATGCCCTGTATATACTATCGTCAAGCAGTCGGCTGGACCGAAAACTAATCCCCCTCAAATGCAGGTTACGAATCAAGTAAACAGTAATGATCTTCAGGCTCCGCAGCCTAGTAGTAACAGAACCTCTTATGCTAACGTTTTAAAATCAAACAATGTACCAATGCAAGGCGCTTCGTCAAGTAATGACGAAACTCCAGTTTCTAATATAAGTCGTCTAGAAAAAACCATGGAAACATTAGTGCAAACAGTAAATAATTTTACAAACACAATGGGTAATATGATGCAGGAAATTCTTAGAATGCAATCGATGTTATTGCAAGCTATTCTTAACAAGCCATGAACTGTTTAAAAATTTGTTTTTGGAACGCAAACGGCATCCGCCAACATAAAAATGAATTAGAATACTTTCTTAAAAATAAACAAATTGATGTCATGATGGTTTCTGAAACTCATTTGACCTCAAGAAATACGTTTAAAATTAATGGTTATACTCTATATGATACCAAGGACCCTCGAGATAGAGCTTGTGGAGGTTCTGCTATATTAATAAAAAACCGAATTAAACACTACCCAATGTGTGATCATCGTGAAGATTATCTCCAAGCTACGAACATTTGTGTCGAAGAGCTAAATCGAAGCATAGTTATTTCATCTCTTTATTCACCACCTAGATTTGCAATATCAGAAAGCCAATATTACAAATATTATAAGTCACTGGGGCCCTGTTTCCTGGCTGCTGGCGATTACAACGCAAAACATACCTTCTGGGGGTCACGACTTATAACACCAAAGGGTCGCGTTTTGTTTAATACAATCTCTAAAATGAATTTAAATGTTGTCGCGAGCGGCCAACCAACATATTGGCCTGCTGATCCGCAAAAAATTCCAGATGTCATCGATTTTGGCGTGGTTAAAAACATCCCCACAGAAACGATTTACGTTGAAGCTTCCATAGAATTATCCTCTGATCACACACCTACAATTGTTACTATAAAAAACACCAATAGAATTGAATCTCCCTCTGGTCACATAGCGACGTCAGCTACACATATAAATTGGATAAAATATAAAAAATATCTCAGTACCCATTGCACAGAAAATATTCCGCTTAGCACACCGGAGTATATAGATCGCTCTATTGTCAATTTTGACAGTTTTCTAAAACTAGCTGTTCAACATTCCAGCATTGCCCCCAAAAAAACCAAAAATAATAAAATATATTCCTCAGATGTCGAGCGTCTCTTGTCTGAAAAAAGGAGAGCTCGTAGAGAGTGGCAATTGCACAGATCCCCTCAACTTAAGAACTTACTAAAAGACTGTACAAAAAGGCTGAGAAAGTTACTGCAGACTCAGAAAACGGCTTCTCTGGAAAAATATCTTAAGGAACTTGATGCAACTCCACAATCAGACTACTCATTATGGCGTGCAGCTAGAAATCTCAAAAGGCCAGTTGTCGCTAATCCGCCATTAAGAAACTTGAATGGAAGTTGGGCAAGAAATGATGTTGAAAAAGGAAATCTGTTTGTTAATCATTTAAAACACGTATTTACCCCTAACATATCTCACGATATGGCGGTCGAGTTACCACCTGTTGCTGCTAGAGCAGCTGTTCCCCTAAGATTTGAGATAAGAGAAATCGAAAAGGCTATTTGTGATTTAAACCCCAAGAAGGCTCCTGGTTTTGATAAGATCAGCAACAAAATGCTTTTGGAGCTACCCAGCATAGCAAGGAGAATTATTCTTTTAATTTTTAATGCTATTTTACGCCTGGAATACTATCCTCAAAAGTGGAAGGTTTCCTTAGTCATCATGATACCTAAACCAGGAAAGGATCACACAAAAGTTGAGTCATATAGGCCTATAAGTTTACTTTCAAATATATCAAAGCTGTTTGAGAAGCTGTTAGCGTCAAAATTAACCCCAATTCTAAATGAAAACAGGTGTATTCCTAACCACCAATTCGGCTTTAGAAGAGAACACAGCACAATTGAGCAAACCCATCGTATAGTAAACGCAATAAGAAAAGCCTTTGAAGAAAGAAAATATTGTTCCGCTCTCTTCATCGATGTTTCTCAAGCTTTTGACAAAGTCTGGCATGAAGGCTTATTACATAAATTGAAGCTAAACTTACCAGTAAACACACACAAGCTGTTAGAAAGCTACTTAGTCGGTCGAAAGTTTATTATTAAAGAAGGTGATTATTTAAGCTCTCCTCAACCAATTGAAGCTGGAGTCCCTCAGGGAAGCATCCTAGGCCCACTTTTATACTTAATATATACTTCGGATATGCCAATAAACAACTACACCCAAACTTCAACATTTGCTGATGACACAGCTTTTCTAAGCGTGCACGAAAACAGTCAAGAAGCATCTCGATACCTACAGGATCATATATTTCAACTCGAACTGTGGCTGAAGCAATGGAGGATAAAGGTCAATGAGCAAAAATGCGTACATGTAACATTTACCTTGCGTCGGGAAACATGCCCCCTATTAAAATCAATAATCATTTAGTGCCTCAAAACTCGCATGTAAAATACCTCGGTATTCATCTAGATCGCCGTTTAACGTGGAAAAGCCATATAGAGGCAAAATTATCTCAAATTAAACTAAAAGCCATCCAAATTCATTGGCTTATTGGAAGAAACTCAGTCCTAAGTCTCGACTGCAAACTTTTACTTTACAACTCCATCTTAAAACCAATCTGGTGCTACGGTATTCAACTATGGGGCACTGCCTCGGCCTCTAATATCGAAAAAATTCAAAGGCGCCAAAATAAACTTCTTCGAATAATCACAGCTGCCCCTTGGTATGTTAAAAACTCAAATATTCACAAGGATCTCAATGTTCCATTAGTAAAAACTATGATTACAAAATATGCAGTAAAATATTTAAAAAGGCTTGAACAACACCCAAATCCACTAGCTCGAAATATTTTAAACCATGGCGGCCACACTCGCTTAAGAAGAAGATACACTGCAGCACTTACCCAATTAGATGAGCGATAAACACCTATATAAGTGAACAGAACCCGTGATGAAGAAAATTTTTGTCTGGCACTGGCAGGACATAAAATAACGTATTAGGTTAAGATTTGATTAATTATTGTTAGTTCATATTTAAAATATGAAGATTCAATAAAAAAAATAATGAGAAAAAAAAAAAAAAAAAAAAAAAATAGCCCGTTTACACTACAACGAAATCTAGTACTTACGAGATTTCGAGCCAAATCTAGTTGTTTTGACAAGATTTCCCATATGAAACAAAATTTAGATTTTGACGAAATCTACTCAAAATCAATTTATGGTTTTCTCCAAAAAAATACTTTTCAAATGTACGAAGGTATAAAAATAATGATTTAATTTTCAATTACCATTTAGTTGAATGTGAGTTCTTTCATTTTGGGACACATATTGTAAACTTCATTGGTTGTTTCAGTAGAATTGTAAGAAGGGACCGTAACTGTTAAAACTTTTTTCAAAAAAGTCACAAGATAACTATTATTTTTTGACCAGTATTTTTTTGGTCAAAAATAAAAGTTAAAATTTTATTAAAATATATTTTTTCAGTCTAAAATAAAAGATAAAATTTGACTTGTATGTTAGCACCCGTGGATTCAGCGTATCCGAATTAGGCGCCCGGCTTGTCTGTTTATTCAACTTGCACAGTGTAATTAATATTTTCTGAGTATCGGAGGTTTAGCGCTCCTGGATCATATCCTAAGCACTTAAGTGGAACCTTATATAGCCTATGTCCGTAAGGTTGTTCCATTCTTGATTTTGTTGAAACATATTTAAAAATCGGACCGGCAATTTCGGAGATTATCTGCTTAATAATACATAAGTATAGATAAATTTTTCGTAACATAAAAAATTAATGCAGAACATATTTCAACTGTTAACTTCGTTTTTTTATTATATTTGACCAAAGGATATCGTGTAAAATTTAACTTTTATTTTTTACTGAAATCTGTCAAATTTTAACTTTTATTTTTGACTGAAATATATCAGTCAAACTTTAACTTTTATTTTTGACTCAAAAAACATCAGTTAAAAAATAACGGTTATTTTTACTTTTTTAAGGATTTTATTCCTTGGCTAATAACCATCACAATGCTATACACAAATAATGTATAGACAAATTCTTTCAGTCTGACTTTTTGAACTGAAATTTTGATAATAACTGTTATTTTCGATCACTGATTGTAACTATTATTTTGGATTTTTCTGTTTATTCAACACATTATTTTGAAGTTTTATCTAGAGAGATGTTAGAGAACTATTGATTTTTTAGCTAGAATTTGTGACATTAGGGTAATTTTAAAATTTGAAGATTTAAGTTTATCGAAAAAGATTTTTAAATACCTTTTCAGCCCTATCCCACTTTTGTGCAAAATTACAACAAACAATCCACATCAGCGAAATTAATGTATTAACATTCTTACAAATACATATCACTATGACAGCCTGTGTGAATGAGTGCAGTAAAAACACGATGTGGTAAGTTGGTGTGTGTGTTAGTATTTTTTTCCCCGTTTGAGTTGTTAAAGGAATAAATTAATGTAAGCCAATTTAAACTTTATACATTTACCCCATTTATTTAACTCTTTAAAGTTCAAAACTGCATGAAATAAAATCAGTAAAGAAGGTTCATAATGATGACGATGATGGTGATCATCATCATTTTCATCTTGTACATCATTTCCGTTCAAGATCGAAGATTGTTAAAAGAAAACAAACCGTACTTGTTTTAACTACAAATGCAATAGTTAGTCGGTTAGTTATTCTGCCACTATAGAGCCAAAAATACTAAAAAATAAAAAAAAAACACCACATAAACTTAAATAAAATATATTTTCCTAAGTACTTCAATGTTAACCTCATTCGCAAAAAGTAAAAATCTATCTTACAACAAGACGACTTCAAAAATAATAAGGAAAACAACACAACAACAAAATCTCATATAAATTTCTGTCGTCTTAAAAATTAAAGCAACAAAAAAAATATTAAATAAAACAAAATAATCCCCTTTTTGATATTTTACTTCTTGTTTTCTTATTTTGACGGTTAAAAGGTTTAAAAATGCAAAATACCTAAATACATGTAAAATAAACTTAAAGTTAAATCAGATTTAAGTACTTGGAAATGCAGAACAAAATTTATAATACCCTACAGCACCATTTGAAGACTTTGTCAAAAAATAGATGGTACAATTTTGTTTCATAAATTACGGCATCTTGCTCTTTGTACATAAAATTCCAGTTCTAGGGCAGATAAGTAATTTGTCATAAAAAAGAAGTCGACTGCTTCCATACAGTAACTAAAAATGATTAAGCTATCGAATTGACTACTTCGGACTAGCGTCATGATTTTGTATCCGCCATTTATAATGTGTGCAGAATCGTTCGTCGAATATGCATAACGCCAACGACGTCGTATGGAGCGAGCGTAGCTCCATTATTTTTAAATCACATCTTGCCCGAATCAATGCCATCCATATTTAAAAAAAAAATTAATTTTTATCATGGTGCGGCAACGATCTCTATTGGCCGCAACACAAGCTCCGATTTCATTTTTGAAGAAATAAGGTTTGAAGATGCCACTAGTGTGTAAACCGCACCAAACGGTGCATTGTTGATGGGATTGTGATTAACCCATATGTGGAAATTTAGTTTTTTAACAGTACCGTTAAGTCAAAAATGAACCTCATCGCTGAACAGAATTTTGCGATAAGACTTATTTTCAAACTTAACTTAGATAATTTCCTAGCCTTGTTCAAGTGCGAATCTATTCATAATGATTTGTCCGAGTATAAAAATCATTAGGGAAATTATAAATATACAATTGCATGTTTTTCCTTGTGCGACCAATGAAGGCAGAAACACATATATCCGTTTTAGAGCTTTTTATAAATTTTGGCATCGATTTGTTAGTGCATATTTTTGCATATTTTACCGTATGTAGCATTTTTTTTGCATAATTTATTTAAAAGAGCCTTTTGCAGCATTTTTATGTTTATAGCGCATATTTTGCATTTTGAGGCATATTTTGATACATGTTTATTTTTTAAATGTTTTACAGCAAATAAAAAAAAATATTTTTATCGCGAAATTCAGGATTTTCTGTTTAAAATATCTTTCTGTATTCCCAACGTGTTGATTCAATTTCGCCATCTACATTTAATTTTTACTTTAAAATTTTATATAGTGGTAAGCAAAAATCAAGGAAAAAGCACTTATATCAATAGAAATCTGGACCAATTTTTTGTATACCGATCGACACAGAATTACTTTTTAAAGTGATCTAACGACGTCCATCCGTCTGTCTGGCTGGTTGTCTGTCTATGTTAACCTTGTGCGCAAAGTACAATTTAATTGTACTAAAGACGAAGTCTATGTAAATAGTGAGAATCGGTCTATAATTTCACATATTCCCCATAAAAACTTCTTTCCAAATTAGACTCTTTGTGACCGTAAGCCATCTAATTATGTTGGAATTTAGATAAAAATTTACCACCAAATATTTTACTGCAAATTATGTTCTTTTCGAATCGGTTCATATTTGCCCAAAGCTCCTATCTATAAAAAGCTATACTTCCTTTTAAATGTTAACATTAACAGACCATTTAGCGACTGTCCCTAAAATCCATTTAAAACAAAAAACCTCATATGGATGTTAATATCTAGATAATATCCGGCACAATTAACTCTTATATGAAGTTAAACCTCTTAACATAACTTTGTTTTTCTGAGCCCATGACTGCTCGTCGTTTCCAAATAGGGTAAACTCTCGAAAATTTGTCTGTAAATACTATAGCGATTATAATTTTGGGATTGTCTTTATTAAATGGAACTGTATTGTTGAATATTTTGTTTTCAAATTAGCAATTTTGTATTTTTGGGGCATATTTAACAGTTTTCAGGGCATATTTTCAAGTTTTTACTGCATATTTGATGAGCTTGATAATCGTTTTTTAGAGCATATTTCTGGTTTCCCTGCTAGTCATAAATGTTAAACAGGTGGGCACAGTATGACAGTTCGTTTGACAGCTAACAAAGGGTGTTTTTTTAGACGTGCAGAACTTCCAATAGGGATTATTGTAAAACTAGCTGTCATACTCATGAAGTGTGTTTGACTTTTTTTCAGTAAACTCTGGCAAATAACCAGGCTAAGTCAAATCGTGGAAATTTATTTTCAAAATTTGAGCTCTGTTCGGCGAATTTATAGAGCACTTCGTCAGGTTTACGGTACGCATATTCGTCCATATGAGCATCTTATATGCAATGTTATGGATCGATTCATGACCGCATTTACTCTTTTTTTATATATGTTAAGATAAGACGACACATTGTGAATTACCTTAACCTTATACCTTATACCTACAAATATAAGCGATTTCTATAAGACCTACAAAATTGCATTAAATTTAAACTTTTCAAATCTCTTGGATCGTTGCATCTGTATTATAGGGTGCAAATATTTATAAATATTTTTTTAATAACAATAAATTCCGGCAGGTTTCAATTAATCTACAACAATTAAATCTTACGAAAAAAAATTTTACGTTGAATTAAAAATAATAAAACTAAACTGCAGCAGTCATACACATCTTTTGTACAAAATTAAACGTTTTAATACCCTTTCCAGGGTTCCACTTACAATTCTTTTTTTTTTCTTTTCTTTTTTAAGTGGATGGACATATTCTGCATATAAAAGCCATTATTCAAACCTAAAAACCAGAAAAGGGAAAAAACTAACAATAAAGTTCTTAAAAAAAATATTTTATAAAATAAAAAAAAAACTGAAATACTTTAAGAGAGTCATGCATTTTTGTGCAGAACAAGAATCTTAAAACAATGCAAATCCTTTTCTTTATTTTGTGATTGAATAACCCGAAAGAAATAAAGCTGGAAAAAATAAATCTGAATACAAAACTACAAATATATTACCCGTTTGCATATTCACACACTGCAAGAATATTCACTAGAAGATACGAGAGATACTTACACACATGTGTGTTAAATATTCCTTATTTTAATGCAATTCTTTTAATTTTTGGTTGTGTCTTGAATCAAAAATGCATAACGATCATGATGATGATGACCATTCGATGCGATCATTATTAAGATTGTGACGATGACAAACAATAAAAATGAATTAAAAGATTTATAAATTTATTTCAAAAAATTTGCATCCAAGTTTAGAAAGATGATATAAAACAGGAAATAATAGCCGTTTCTATTTTTTTTTTGTTATGAAATTAATACGCATAAAAAAGCAACAAAGAACGTTCAGAGCAAAAAAGGATGTTTGGCATCTTTTTATTTGCTCATTGCAAGAAATCCTTTATAAATAATAGTCAGTAATTCGGTTTTATTTCATTTTCTGTTTTATGCATTTCTACTGCAAATTCGATTTCACAACTGCTATCGAATTAAAATAAAGGGTGTTTTTCTAAGCCGGAAAAAACTTATGAGGAGTTAGCTGTTAAACGAATTGCCTTTTTGACATTTATGATCAGTGTACTTTTGTAAATCTTTTTGAATGGATTAACGCTTGAAAAGCGAGCGCTACGTTATTATCCAAATTTACTTTGATGTTTTATCGCAAAATTGTGTCCGGCGATGAAGCCCATTTTAAGCTTAACGGGTTTGTTAACTAAAGAAATTACCGCATATGGAGAAAGAACAATTCACAACAGACTCTACAGACATCTACAGACTGGCATCTTTGAACTTCATTTCTTGAAAAATTATACCGAAGTTCGCGTTGCAATCAATATAGATCATTACCGCACCATGAGCAAGGATTCTTTGTCTGAAAATATGGATGGCGTTAATACGGACGAGATGTGTGTGGTTTAAAAAGATGGCATCGACTGTTTGTAAACAAAATTTGGCGTTGTTGATTTCGAGAAATGGATCTGGCAATTAGCCAACAAGGTAGTGCGATTTGACACAAACACTGTTAGTGTGATTCGTGACATTGCACGTGTGATTCGGCCAGTAATGCTAGAAAAAGTGGATCAAAATTTGAAGTCTAGAATGCCCTTAGTCAAGAACAATGGCCATATTTTCAAATGTTAATGCCATGTGTTGATTTTTGTAATAATTTTTTTTTAAATGAATTTTTTTTTACAATCGGGCTTAAAAAACACCCTTTATGGTGCTAAATATTTGCTTCCACTCGCATTAAGCAAACACCAACTAACAGATGCAATAAAATATTATAAATTTAAATAAGTTACATACAATACAATTAAATTTTAAGGAACAACAATGGGTACAAATATTAAATTAAATATTTTTAAATAAGAGGTGGTCTGGGCAAAATCTAACCTTTAAAAAAATGGTTGGTTCAGCTTTACAAATTAAAATTTAAAAAAAAAAACTTTAAAATATTCTAGGGAGCTGCTTTCTTTTGCGATGCGAATACAATTGTCATATTTTTGAATCAATACAAATTATTAGTTTAGTAATGTTCGGTAGTCAAGACCTGACAACCTAACCCTAACCCAAAATTGGAACAGTCGCACACAGGGGCCAAAGGCGGTGATTTCACGGATTAATTAAAAAAAAAGTTCAAATACGGCGAAAAAATAAATTTTAAATATGTAACGGTGCTTTTGTAGTGACGCGTTGATATTTAACATTGTGAGAAAAAAGTGAAAAAATAGCCAGAAAAAAGCTAAAAACTTTTTGTAATTAAATTTGATTTATCGAAAGTACTTTTAAAGAGTAACAAATTAAGCTATGCAACCATCAAGCTGAGGTATTTATTCAAATGTTTTGCCTAAATTTGTAAAATAATTATTTTTGGAAGTGCTTTTATTTTTTAAGTTTATATGAGAAATCCAAAAATTTGGTTTGTCTCAGTTTAAGTTGACATAAGGTTATTAATTGGGCCCAATTGAGCAGAGATTTTAGCTTAATTTTAAAGGTTGAACAGATCAGCGTTATTTTAGAAAAAATTATGCTGCGCACCGGTGCGCCTTAGAAGTTATGTACGAATTAGTAGCAACACGCGTTGAGTTTACCAACATAAAGCGCTTCACGACTTCTGCTATAACTTTTATTGCTGTTGTTGTTGTCAATGTTTCATGTGTTTTTATTAGAGAGATGTGCAAATGTCGTGATTTGTTACGTTATATTTTACAATGATTTAAAAACTAGAGTGCGTGAATATAAAAATTAGATTCTCACGCGCTCATGAAATAACTTAACCTTATTAAAAATAAAAATCTTCGAGTAATTCGTATCCGAACTCATTCAATGGAAGGAAATTCAGCGGAAGCGTACGTGATTTAAAAATCAATTTTTTAAATTAATTAATAATTTTTTGTCTCCCCCCACTATACTTCCAAGATTTTTTTTTGGAATATGCGGTTTGTTTTAAGAGCTACGCACATTAAATTTAGTGTGCCTCACTATTGTAGTTATTCTGATACACATAAGCAAATTAGTTAATGGGGAGGCCCGTCTGCCCCTTTCTATACCTCACTATTGTTGTTCTGTCCAATACCTCCAAAATTTGGAGGAACATGCAGTTTATTCTTAGAGTTACGCACAACAAATTTACGGCCTGTCGACAAGAACATTTCTTTCGCATATTTATATTGAAAAAATAATAAAAAACTTAAATTTGTTTTTGTTTTCAAATGTTCTTGTCGACATTGTGGGCCAGGCAGTAAGTGTGCCTGACTAATGTTGTTCTGCAGATTTAAAAAAAAATAAATACTTTGTATGGGGGTATCCGTCTCCTCCGTCCAATACCTCCAAAATTTGGGGGAACATGCAATTTATTCTAAGAGTTATCACATCAAATTTAGTGTACCTCACTATTGTAATTATTCAGATACATATAAGCCAATTTAGAACTTTTTTGTATGGGGGTACCCGCCTCCCCCTCCTATACCTCCAAGATTTTGTTGGAACATGCAATTTCTTCCAGGATTTACACACATAAAATTTAGTGTACCTCACTTTTGTAACTGATGAGATATGAATTGATCCGTGAAAAAAGGGCTTTTGGCCCCAGTCTGATTTGGTGTAATAGGTATTTTAAATAACCTAGTTAATACATTATTATATTAGGTTTTCGTATGCCCCAGTTGCTCAGTAACTAAAGATTATACGGCCATATTTCTCTAAATCGAAATAGCGTAGATTTAAAGCAAATGTTTCGAATTTAAATCCACTTCATTTGCCCGAGAATTTGTAATTGTATTTGTAACATAAATATATCGAGCCCGGCGTTAATATCGGAAGCGGCAAAAGGCGAACAAACTGGCCATGGAATATAAAATTTATTTTTCAGTTACATATGGGGTATTCACAAGGTGTGCTATCATGTTATATTGTCATAATGTTCTAACATTTTACAATGATTTAAAAATATTGTTGTTGCTTTGTAAACAAAAAAGTGTCTTAAATAAATAGAACTTTGCTTGCTATGTTTATTGCACTGTCGTAATTAATCCGAAGAGACCTGCGCTGAACGGCTGAGCCGAGCCGCATTAGTTTTTGTAAGCCGTCTTAGTCACTTGCGGCGTCAAATTAGATCGCCTTAGGACTCTGCTGTTTGGTAAACAAACAAAATAAAATATATTTCTGATTTGCGTCTAAAAAATGGAAAATAGTCAGGTAAGAGCTAATTCAATTTATAAATTCATGGATTAGAATTATAAAATATTTTTATTTTTGGTAAATATTTATTTTTTATTCGGGTGCTGTATACTTCGTGTTGCCATGGCTGCAACATCCGAAAAAGCCATTTGTGAACAGCACCAATAGAAGAAAACTGGTTGGCTTCGGAGAGGAGTACGAAAATAAGGATGGGTCTCTGTTTTAAATCCCATTGCTAAAAACGATGATTTTAGAACTAAAGAGTTAGATAAGCCTTTACAATCCATATATATCAATTAGAGAATTTCTTTTGGAGGTGGCACAAGGCCACCAAGATCGTGCGGTTTGGCATTACTTGAGCTTTGGCTGGCCAGACGGTCTTGATTTTTCTTGATTTACAAAAGTTTTAATGCTCGGTAAGAATCAAGAAAAATATCTTTTGCCAATATATTTTAAAGCCCGACCAAAAAACACGTAATTATTTTTTCAGTTTGTGCTGGGAAACGAAAACGTAAAACGCAAGAATTTGGAAGTTCTTTTTAATACACTTTTGATCTAGTTTTTATAATTTTTGTTATTAAATTCTGTTAAAATTTGTCATAAATTTTTTTATTACAGAAATCTTATTAAACCCCAACTTTGAAAAGTGTTGCGTTTTCGATAAAAAATTAATAAGAACTACCTACGTTTCCCTTATTATAAAGAAGCTCGGTTCCTACAAATTTGTAGGATTCTGCTATCATGCTTGGCGACACACATAGCGGCCAAAGGAGGTAATTTCAAGGATTTATTAAAAAGAAAAAGTTAAAGCACTGTGAAAACTAAAAGTACTCGCTGAAAGTGCACAAAATTCTACATCACAGGCAGGCGTTGAAATTAAACATTGTGGGAGAAAAATGAAAAAATAGGCAGACAAATGCTAAAAACTTTGCGTTATTAAATCTTATTTACTACAAGTAATTTTGAAAAAGTTATAAATTTAACCATCAACCTAAAGTATTTATTCAAATGTTTTGCTTAAATTTGTAAAAAAAAATTATTTGTGAAAGTGCTTTTAAGTTTATATGGGAAATGCAAAAGATGGACTTTCTGAGTTTAAGACTTAAACAATTGTAAGATAACAATATTGTTAGATAACTGACAATCGTGTGAACACTCATTGTTGCCATGGCATCATTGTCAGAGCTTTCTATGTGGTTTGTGTGGGGTCTAAGTGAAGTTATAAACCGATTCTAACATTTTTTTAATGGGTTTTGTCCTAATGAAAATTTTATCTTGAAGATTTTTATAATCAATCATGTTCAAAATTGCGATCTGTACTTTACGTACAATTTTACTAAGACAGACAAACAGCCAAGCAGCGGCCGTATGGACATCGTTAGAAAGATTCAGAAGGTGATTCTGAGTCTATCGGTAACCTAAAAGGTAGATTTACTACCAAAACTTCTATGTGTATCACACTTAAGGATAAACGTAAAAATACTTAGTATTGAAATTCCCTTAAAAGTACCATGTAACATGTCATTTAATCTGCACGTATTATTAATAATCTAAAGTGATTATCCTTATTTGCTTAGCGAATAGCGTTTACACTGCAAGCGTTTGATTGCAAAAGACAATTTTCTTTAAATAACTTTCCATAACTTTATTTTTCTTAACTTCGTTTAAAATTATTCAATGCACTTTGAAACTTTATCATATAAAGTGTTTTTTAAGTGAACAATTTTTCTATGAACATTACTTAACGAACAAACGAACGAACTCCTCCTTTTTCTGTTTCATGCAGACTTATGACTCCATTTTACTTTAACATTATCTAACTTAAATATTGAATAGTTGGCAAAACTGACAGCAGGGCTTTTGTATGTCAGAAAACTGTGTGCAAGCAATTAACAAATAAAAACCGTATTTTGGCAACTACTTCATCATAATACAAATACAATTGAAAATCGCATTACAAAATTTAGAATACAAAAAAACTTTGAAATCTGAAGTACAACTGAACTTGCATTAAGGCAATGAATATGTGTGTGTGTTTTTTTGTGTGTCTGTGTGTAAGTTTATTTAGCCTCAATACGGAGAATATCTAAAGATAAACAGAGTAGACATAGTAAAAGATATAAAATTTGAAATTAAGACAAAAACAAAAATCGAAAAATACAATCAAATAATACAACAACAAAATTTTAAAGCAAAAACAAGGAGGTAAAACAAACAAAATGCGCATGATACCAAAAAAAAAAAAACTCCATAATATTCCATCCATTTTCACCATTGCAAATACACAGACACAACAAAGTGACAAGTGGACAGACAGACAGACGTAGAAATACCGATAAAATAAGAAAAAACGAAAAACAAATGCTCTCCACTGGAAAACATGAAAAAAAAACCAACAAATTACGAAAATCAAACCTAAAGCCAGACATTGAGACAGACACACAGTCATTTCTAAAAAGACTGTTCGTTTCACTAAAAACATAAAAAAATGCAAATGATTGGCATGGGGTTTTTTCAAGATTTTTAAGGTTTCATGAAATTTTAGACCCAAACTATGGAATATAGAAAAACAAAAACTCCAACATAAAAGTCGCAAGACAAAAATTAAACTTCTTTACTATCTAATGTTTGACAAAAGTGAAACAACAACAATAATCTTTCAAACATTTAAAACGCAAGTATGAATGCTATATTCTATGCCGCTATGTCGAATCTTCGATGCCCTCCACCAAAAATATAAAATAATGCAACAAATTAGAAAAATTAACAAATTTACGATATTAAAAAATCTTTGTACTTTTGATGTGATATTACCAGGGAAACCGAAAATATGCGCTTAAAAGAACATATAGATAGATATCAGCATATAGAATTTAAAATACTTTCTTCTGTTCCGCTGCAAAAGCAACAGTAAGCATTTAAACAAATTCAAAATGTATTAAAATATGCTTTAAAAATTTAAAAGCTTTAAAAATGTGAAATAAAAATAAGATCTCTAAAAATTTTTAAATATGTACCAAATACTTTTGAGATTTGTTTATATTCAAAACATTTTGGTGTTAATATGGCAACTATAAATGCATAAGCCGTACGTTAAAAGTTAAAGGCAAGATGATCTTCCCTTTATATTATCGTTCACTTTAAGCTTAGAATAAAGTTTTAATAATATCTGCACGAAAACATTTTTACTTTAACTATCGGCAAGTTGAAATAATGGCCCTAATTATAGTGGTAAGTCATGATTTTTCCATAAAGATAAAGCTTTCAAGTACGTTCTATTTCATTTATTTATACAATTTTCTATCTGTTTGGGTGTTACCGAAACAAAGAAATTATTACATATTAAGAAAATTTGCCATGCGGAAAAACCGTAACCCCCCCCCAGGACATGTAAAGGGGGTCTTTTAAGCACGATAAAACATACAAAAACGTAAGCTATCAAACGAACTGTCATACTGCGCTCACCTTTTTGACATTTATGATCAGTACACTCTGGAAATTATTATGAATACAGATCACGCTTCCAAGTTATCCAAATTTATTTTAAAATTCAGTCAACAATGTTTTATCGTAAACAGCGATGAGGCTAATTTTTGGCTTAACGATTTTGAAAATAAACATTATTGCTGCATATGGACTCATACCAATCCACAACAGACCCAATAAATTTCATGAAGAAAAATACTCCGTTTGTTGCGGTTCACACTTTTTTTTTTAATTTCGCTTCATCAAGAACAGCCGCGTTGCCCGTATACCCAAATTCGTTTCGTAGCTTTTTTGTTCTTTAGCCAATCGTCTCAAATTAAAATGTTTCGCTATTTTAGCAAACTTGTTCAAATTTTTGCAATTTTTGCGTCTAATTTACTAATAAAGTTTAGATCCATAACTTCTTTTAAATTTGCGTTTTGTTTTTTAAACGTATTTAAAATAAATGTTTACATTCCATTTAAAATTTCTTTAGCTTTCTTAGCTTGAGACGTCGCAAAATTTTTTGTCTACTAAAACAGATACAATCTACTCGACGTCGACTTAAAAACGCCTTAGAAAATATTAAGTAACTGTCAATTATTGTCAATAACGACTAAGAAAATACAATTATAGTTTCGTTGCCGTCGACTTGTGCCGAAGTCGACTTTCATAATAGGGATGATTGTTTTTTGTTTTAAACACATTAGGGTGTTCAGTCGATTAATTGTTCGAATAATTGAAAATTGCTAATTTCGATTAAAGGATTAATCGAAGAATTTATACCGATTATTCGAATAATAATAATATATAGTATTTCT
Source organism: Pollenia griseotomentosa (assembly GCA_963931875.1). Classification (NCBI taxonomy): domain Eukaryota; kingdom Metazoa; phylum Arthropoda; class Insecta; order Diptera; family Polleniidae; genus Pollenia; species Pollenia griseotomentosa. The sequence continues at coordinate 110,454,422 of OZ007560.1, forward strand.
GTTAAATGTATAATTTTTTTTTAAGTTTTAACCTCCAATTAACCAAGTTCAGTTAAAACTAACTATTACTTTAACTTCCAGTTAACAATATGTTTTGACAGCTATAACTGATAGTTAATTATAACAACATGTTGGCTAAGTCGAATAAACAAACCAAATGTATGGGTCCGTTGGAATAAAAAAAAAACAGTCATGTTTAGTGAGTAATTTAGCTACATTTTTGTTACATTAATTTCACAAAAGAAAAAACGACAAGGGTAGATATGTTAACTCAATGATTTATATTAATTTATCGGGTATGTTCTAGAAATCGAAATGAAGTGAAATTGAAATCAAACGATAATTTAAATTCAATTATTTACATAATGACCGTAGTTTTTCGTGGTTTTAAAGAATGAAGTATATACAATGGAATATTTTTATGAACTTTCATTACAAGGTCGATTTTAAAATTTGCTCGATTTTAAATCCACTTTATTTTAATTTCCAGAACTCGCTCGTATTTTTTTACAAAATAGTTCATGCGTTTCTCTCTTAAGAATGAGTTTGGTTTCAAAATGTTGTACGAAAGATATATCTTATGCGTAATGCTAAATGTAACAGGTGTCCAAAAATGTATTAACGTAAATGTTCTTCAACAACTTCACTACTTTACTACTTACACAGTGACTATAACATATTACTTGAAGAATATACTCCACCAACAAAATCAAAGGGGCTACAAGTGGTCCAATGAATAAATATTTAAACAAGATACTTCAATCGATTCTCTAAAGAAAATTAGAAGCGTAGCAGAGGATGGAATGTCCGCGAAAAGTTTCAAAGTTCCAAAGTTATTTTGACTTTTAAATCTAAGTGGCCGTAAGTAAAGCAACAATTTGGAGCTACATTGACAAGTTTTATTTAGATTTTATTTAAAATTAAATTTTATTTTTTCTAAAATTATCGAAAAAAATTGTCATAATTTATAAAATTTCTGGATTTAGAATTATTCGATTAATCGATTAATTTTAAAATTTTATTCGTTTATTGAAATAAGTTAAAAAGTCCAAAATATCGATTAATCGAACAAAAATAAAACCCGATTAATTGAACACCCTTAAACACATTATTATCGAATTTGAATTGAATCAAGAAAAAAAACTGAGTGATTTTCATACAAATTTTTCTACACAATCAATTGTCTGTCACCTGGAAACAGCAATTAATAAAACATTGAATTTAGATTGATTTTTTTTAAACTTAACATTTAAGTTGTTTTGAAATAAATTTTCAATTAAAATATTTATTAAAAAAAACAAAAAAATTTTTCGTTTTCAATAAAATCATTTAAACTTGTGGAATTGTTGTTGGAAATTGTCAAAATCAATCAACACATTGCTTGAAACAGCAAAGTTTTTTGATAATTTTTTTAATAAAAATGAAAAATATCATTTATTGAAAAAAATATTCAAAATATTAAACTTTTACAATTTTTAGTAATCAATATAATCATTTTGGTAATAGGTGCAAAATCAATAAATTGACTGCTTGATTCTATGAATTTGGTGATTAGAGACAATTTTTAATTTTTTCTGTGTTTATATCAAACATATAAATACAAATTGTATTGTGTTTAATTTTTGGTCAAAAACAAAACCCAATTTATTCGTTTTAAGGCATTTTTCGAAATAGGCCAGGGAACTATTTACAGAAAAAATTAAAAATTGTCTCTAATCACCAAATTTATTCCAAATTCATAGAATCAAGCAACCCATTTGTTGATTTTGCACCTATTACCAAAATAATTATATTGATTACTAAAAATTGTAAAAAATTTATAATTTTGAATATTTTTTTTTTTTTTTCAATAAATTATATTTTTAATTTTTATTAAAAAAATGATCAAAAAACTTTGCCGTTTCAAACAATGTGTTGATTAATTTTGACAATTTCCAACAACAATTTCACAAGTTTAAATTATTTTTTTTTAAACGAAAAAGTTTTTTGATATTTGACTATTTTTTTAATTCAAAATTTATTTCAAAATAACTAAAATGTTAATTAAATCAAAATTATATCTTTAATTTGCTTTCAACAAAAAAAATTGATTCAATTATTACATTAATTAAATTCAAATACTTTTTAAATAATTTCTTTAATTGATAAACAACTACTAATAATTTGTTCTGTGTTGTAAATTTTTTACCAATCGTTATAAAATTCAGAAGTATGATTTCTTGTCATATAAAGTTAAATGAAACAACATTTCTTGATATTTGGAATTTATGGCTTCTACTTGGAATTCCATAAGGATCCATAATATTTATACTTTATGGGATCTGAGATGAATCTCTTCGTGTTACACTCAGAATGACAAACTTTATATACCTTTATTCACAACTTGCACTTTAATGAAATATTGCTGACTGTTTGAAAAGTTTTGGGTCACTTTTTAAGTTTACGGGCATGTTCTGACAATCGCAAAATGCTTAACATTGGCGATTCTGACTTAAAATCCCAAATTAGGTGTTCTGTAATTCGCAATAGCAAGAAGTTTGCCGACTTAAAATTACAAAAGGGAACTAGAATATTTGTAAGAAACTATACTAGATCGCAAGCTAAAAGGACGAGTTAAGGAGAACATGGCCGTTAACAAAATAAACACTTTCATATGTTCTTGATTCTCGTTGAAATTTAGTAGGTTATAGTACTGAATCGTTCCTAGCTTTCGATCTTAAACCTTATATCCTACAAATCTTAGCTTTCGTACATCCAAAATACATCACAAAAATCGACACCAAATTATTAAACTCACATGCAAATTTTCCAAACCTCTTTGACAGTGACTTTTTTGAAATTAAATTCGATATCATAAAAAGCCCAAGTGATTTTTTCTTCTATTCATTGCAGCTCGAAAGCTATAAATGAGCTCTTGGTAAGCGACGTGATCGAATTAAGCAAAATAATATTGGCTGATGTTGACACGTTTTGGACAGTTTATTGTTAATCTGATTGCCAAAATGTTTGCCAACGTCTCTTAACTCGATTTAGAATACTAGCAACGGTCCCTGTGGCTATCCTGAACTATTTTACCGAGAGTTAAACCTAAAAAATGGCAGGTTGTATGGTAAAGTAATTGGCAAGGATAGTGTATATTGGTCATCTTTTATTATATTGCTTCACATGCCATAAATATCATTATCTAGCTCGCGCTCGGCCGGTGGAATGTAAGATTTTAGGGTTTATCCTTTAATTTACCAAAATTTCTGTAAAAAAACAATCAAAAACTTATCAAACGACCTAATTTTTTAAACACCAAATTCATATGTATAAAAATTGATGAAAAAAAAAAAATGTGTCTCATCCTTGGCATCGTTATTATCAAACCTCATTCAAACCCTTGGACAGCAAAGGAAAATAAATTCAAACCAACCAAGCAATGACCGAAAGGCAGACAATAAAATCATAAAAGCCACCAAGATATAAACTTTATTGTCCAGTAAAAGCAGGCACTTGAAGAGACGAATTATAGTCAAAATACTAACTAAGCCAACCAAACAAAAAATATGTTTTTTTTTTGCATTCGTATAAAACAACAATGGAACACCACAAAATTTTAAAATTGTACATAACCACCACACCAAACAAACGCAAAAAAAAATTGCAAAAAACATAAAGAAATCAAACAAAAATCGGATTTTAGTATGAATAAACTAAACAGAAAAGTATGGAAAAAAAAGCAGTAGAAATACACACACAAAACATGCACTCGCACAATTAATGAAAAAAAGCACAAACAAAATAATTTTTTGTCAAGGGTTAATGACCCAGAATCCACAAAAGACAACAAAATTGAAAAAAATATATATAAACAAAAAAAAAAATGAAATACACAAAAAGCGAAAACGTCAAACGTTGCATACAACGCATTTGAACAACAACAACAACTACAACATCGCAAAAAAATAAAAAAAACAACAACAATTTAAAGCAGCAGACGTAATTTTCAAAGCATCAGCATTGGAATTAGACGGTGTTGTTGTTGTTGTTTTCATTGTAGCCGCCACCAACCACAGTCTACCCAAAAAAAAAATACCAACCTCTCATCAACCATCCACATTCGCAAATTTTGCTTACAAACAGTTTCATTTTAAAATTTTGGCTGTTTCTCTCTTTTTATTTTATGTATGTATTACAAAATTTTGTTCCAAAACCGATTAATGTTTTTGCAAAGTACGATACCTAACGAAATTAAAATTATAAATAGAAAGAAAAGTTTCTAAATCTGAGGCTATTACAGCGGAGATTATCAGCCTGATTACGATTGGTGTTGCGTTGGCGTAAACGCCTAAGGCTTAGATTTTTAGATGTGGATTAAGTTTAAACTTAGTTTAACGTAGTCTGAAACTCGGATTTTTCCGGCTAAAGGTGATTTTTTTATTATTTCATTAAAGGCCAACTTTTAAGCAAACCTAAGCTGTTCTGTCAAAATTTCGTAAACAAATTTGATAATGGCGGCACAAATCAGATTAACTAAACCTAGTTTAACTAAGATCTCAAAAACCCAGCCTAAGTCGTTTTTTGTACAAGATAAAAGAACACAAGTTGTGTTTTACTTTAATCTGTTACAAAAAATGACGTAGGCGTTTACGCCAACGCCAATTGTAATCAGGTTGATAATTAACGCTGTAATGAAGCTCCGTTGAACAGCAACTATTATACTTTGTATTAATACATGTCAAAAACTCAAGTAATATGTAAAAGTCTGATAGTGTGAATGCAAGTGTGATTAAAATGACATGTATTATGAAAAAGTTTGACATCCCATACGACTTCATCGTTTTTTGAAAAATTTCTAAACAAATATACTTTTCCTTGGTTCAGGGTTGCATTGTATTTCATGTGTAAGTGTTTATGCTTTGTGTGATGGTGTGAATACAAAATGTTATGTTAAATAAGATTTTTTGACAGTCGCAACAAAACTCATTAGATTTCTATCATACAAAGTATTATGGAATACGTCAGACTTGTGAGATAGTGTAAACTAGCCTTTAGTGATTCGGATCGGGAAACGTTGTATGACATTTCTGAGATTTCTCTAGGTTAAACCAGCGTTTAAAAAACTGCAGTCAAAGTAGAAAAACTGCCATTTCTTCCACTTCTTCATTTGTCATTGGCAAAAAAAAACTATTGCTTTTACTTCTGATTCATTAAATGTAAAACGTCGCTGTCAAACCAACTCAAAGAGCGTAAAGTTTTACACAAATTTTCGTTTTTTGTTCGACAGTTTTTGGTTTCGACTGCAGTTTTTAAACCCTGATTTAAACCACAGAATCAAAACCACAAAACCTAATAATCCCTGGTTTATATCTGTTCAGTCGGTATGTCTAAAGCTACGGTCACACTTATTAAATATTTGATCAAATAAGCGTAACCCCTACTTTTGTTAATAGTTAGTGAGATTTAACATGGTCTTAATATTACAAAATAAACCAATTTTTGTTAGATGTGGTATTTTAATCAAAATAAATATTGAAATTAAGCGAAATGATTTTTTAGTTTGGTTGTTGGTCCCGTTTTTTTCGTCAAATATTTGATAAGTCTGACCGTTGCTTAAGTTTCAAAACATCATCTAATAAACTGCAGTCAAAGTCAACAATGTATAGGGATGAAACGATACGAATAAATATAAATACTTACTCGGTACTTTTCATCCGATACCGAGTACTTTTGGCATCGATACTTTGGCAACGAGTACCAAGTAGGTATCGGTCAAAAAGTATTGGTATTGGTCAAAAATACTTGTTTCATATTGTTTCGAATTAAACTTCACACACAACAAACTGGAGGAAGATGTTTTAAGTTCGATTGAAAGAAGACTCAATTTATATTCCTGCAGCACTGAAATACGATCGGAACTGCAAAATAAAATAACCGATTTCGTCAAAAACTTGAAAAGCGCTTCAAACAAGTTGGATGGAGTAAGCCTAGATTTTACAACAGTTTTGCAATATTTGAAGGCAATTTTCCAACCGAAAAATTACTTTTATTGTTATTCAAGCAAAAAATATGTTTTTTGTCCTTATTGTTATTTAAATAAAAAAGAAAATAAACATTTAAAAATTTACACTTAGTTATTTTTTTAATCTAAAAAGTATTCTAGTGGAACCTGTTGTAGAGTTGATAATGTAGAAACCTATTCACAAAATGATCATTGGTATAATTACATGCCTATGCATTTTTTTAAAGGTATAGTGGTATATACGAGGCGAATGTACATTAGGGTGGCCGTTATTTTTTTTATTTTGATTTCTTATATTCTCCCCCCCTAAATCGGTTCAGTTTTATGTAAAAAAAAATACAAAAAAATTTCGTAGCGATAAGTTGTGTTTTAGGGGGGGCGTCCGTCCCTCAAAGTTTGCCATCAAGCCATTTATTCAAATGTAATTTGTTGCGTATGACTATTTTCTAAAAACAACATTTTACAAGAATATGATATATGGCAATATTTTAGCTCTTCTAGTCAACAACATAAGCCTCTAAGAAAGTTTTTTGCTAAAATTAATATTTTAGAAAATAATTAAGAAAATAAAAACAAAATACCAAATATTTTATATACGTTTTATATATATAAAAGGTGGATTTAATGTCAAGTGACCCAATTTTGAAATAGATGTCTTTCGATTTAAATAAAATTTACACCAATTTTAGTACTGTTAGATAGTAGCTTAGACACAAATTTTCAACAAGATCGGTCAAAAAGTTTCTGAGTAAGAGGGGGTCAAAGTTTGACATTTTGGCCATACAGGTGTTCTTTCTCATCCATGTAACTTATTACCTATTGGTGTAAGCAAAATTTGTCCCAAGTAGCTTAGATAGCTTTTTGATCAAACTTTTTAAAAAAATTGTTTTTGTTTTTTTAAAAAATTTTTTAAATTTTTTTTTTTTTAATTTAACACTTGGCTAAAAAAAATAAAAAAAAAGTTTTAAATTTAAAAAAAAAATATTAAAAAATTTTTTAAAAAAAACAAAAAAATATTTTTAAAAAAGATTGATTAAATAGCTATCTAAGCTACTTGAGACAAATTTTGCTAACACCAATAGGTAAAAAATTACATGGATGAGAAAGAACACCTGTATGGCAAACTTTGACCCCCTCTACCTCTGAAACATTTTGACCGATCTTGTTGAAAATTTGTGTGTAAACTACTATCTAATAGGACTAACCTTGGTGTAAATTTCATACAAATCGGAAGACATCGATTCCAAAATTGGGTCACTTGACATTAAATCCACCTTTTATATATATAAAACGTATATAAAATGTTTGGTATTTTGTTTTTATTTTCTTAATTATTTTCTAAAATATTGATTTTAGCAAAAAACTTTCTTAGAGGCTTATGTTGTTGACTAGAAGAGCTAAAATATTGCCATATATCATATTCTTGTAAAATGTTGTTTTTAGAAAATAGTCATACGCAACAAATTACATTTGAATAAATGGCTTGATGGCAAACTTTGAGGGATGGACGCCCCCCCTAAAACACAACTTATCGCTACGAAATTTTTTTGTATTTTTTTTTACATAAAACTGAACCGATTTGGAGGGGGAGAGTAAAAGAAATCAAAAAAAAAAAGTTCTCCATACAACTAACGGCCACGCTAATGTACATACATATATGCATATAAAGGTAATACGAATACTCATTTGTTCTTTCGCTGATAAAAAAATATTTTCTCCAGAAATATATAAAAATGTTTATATTTTTTGAAAGAAAACATTATGAGTATGCTTGTAGAAGCAATTTTTAGTCAGTTTTCCATGTTTTACTCCCATATGCCCTATTCCAAATCAACTTTTTCAAAAAAAAAAAAAATTAATTTGAGTAAAAAATTCTAATAATTCAACACACCGATTTTTATACAATACGAACAGTAATGTTTTCTAGTATGTCCATTATTTTCTAGAAAATTCTAAACAATATCGAGTGGTAAATTGTACTGCCTTTTTTGAAAAAAAAAAAAAAAATTAAAACCGTTTTCCGGGATTGAGAATTTGGGTATTTCTGAATCGCAAATGAGGATGTTTTTCAGTCCACTGTTTTAAGAACTTTTTAATCTACGTGACTGCCAAAATTCATTATGATACCTTTATTCATGTTAGATTTATAGAATGTCAAACATTAAAATTATTGTTTATATAGTGTAAATGAATAAAAGGGCTTTCAATATGAGTAAAAAATAATAATTTTAAGGTTTGACATTCTTTAAATCTGACATGAACAATGATATATTAATAAAATTTGGCAGCTATGTAGATAAAAAGGTTCTTGAAACAGTGGGTTGAAAAACATCCCTCATATTGAAAAAAAAATACCACAATTCTCAATCTGAATCATTAGCATTTTCATACTAAATGCTAAAAAACATCAAAAGTTCAACTTTGACCTTAAATTTCTGAACAACTACTGAACCGATTTTAACAAAATTGAAACTGTAAAAAAGTTCAAGAAGTCTCGCCTGCAAAAAAAAAATTGCAAAATTATCTCTATCGGTTCAAAAGTTACAGATTTTTGGCCGAGGAAAAACGATTTTCAGCCACTGTGCCGCGTCCAGATTTTTTTTTTATTTATGCAGAACGCTCTCAAAAATATACGCTGCACTGCAGAACACAGTTTCCGAAATTGGTTTGATTGGTTCTTGGCTGGAAAAATGGTATTGAATCCATAGTTTCCAGAAAGATGGGAAAAAGGTAATAAGTTACAATTTCCAATGCATTAAATACATTTTTAAAGTACCAGTGTTGCACAGTAAATGCCAAAATTGGATTTTTGAGTTGCAATTAGGAAATAAGTGCAGCAGAAGTTATTGTTTAGGGATATATTTTTGCGTTGTTTACAAGCTAAGGATAAGTCAAAGGACAAATCTTAATATTTGAGGTGGAGCCTATGATGGAAATGAAATCAAATTAAAATATACATTGCATTAAGATAGTGTTTCGTATTTAGTGCGTTAATTTGTACTACAAGTTTCTTAAGCAAGACAAATATCATATAATAAATCTACAGACAACATATTATTTAAAGAGTGCAATTAACGAAAAATTTTCTAAATATTTCACTAGTCACGAAATTATTTTAACGCGGAATGAATTGAAAAATTAAAAAGTAAATTCCACCTTTATGCCCTTTTACACTATAATACTGAGTATTACGAGATGTCAAAAACTCACAAAAACTAAACATGTTTAGGCCCTTATTACGGTTCACAACTCAACTCAGTTGAGTTGTAATTATTTTATTTTTGTATTATGGTTTACAACTTTGCCATATTGCGGCGAACAAAAATATCAAAAAATTACAACTCAACACAACCAGTTGTTTTGTTTACAACTGAAATTACGTAAAGAAATTTGACAGACACCATTTTTTTTAATGTTTTTCTAAACGATAAGATTTTGTATTTTATCAGAGTTGTATTTTTATAAAAGCACACGAAGAAAATCAGAGATGGTTAATTGAAATTAAGTTTACAAATTTCCAATATAAAATGCCAATTCATAAAAATAAATATTAAATAAAAGTATTAATAATGTATATTCCCACCCTTGATGAAAATAGCAAAAGGAGTTGGTAATAACACTGTGCAACAAAAAAAAACAGCCTCAACACTTGCAACGCGAAATGAAACAAGACTACTTGTAGAGCAAGGGTTTACGAAATATACTTAATGTACTTCTGAACTAAAAAAAACTATTCAGATGTCTTCACTAGAATTTACACTGTTACTTTACACTGTTTTGACTTAATTACCCGTGCTTTTGTGAAAAATAAAAATATATGCTACTATTAAGTTAAAATGATTAAGCTCGAGGTCTGTTGTATGTAAAATTGTTCTTTATTTGTTTCCGATATTTCGATATTCTTTGAATATCATCATCAGGGAATGTTTAATTAAAATTAACATTACCCACAATAAAGGAGTAATAGCTCTTCACGTTTCAGCATCAAAAACTATACTAATATATGCTACTTTTAAATTTTGCTTTATTAAGCATTTTACATACATTGCACGAACTTTTGGTCTGCGAAGACCCCTAGTGAAATTTGATGCAGAAAATATTCGTAGAACATTTTAACCCTTTGCCGCTTTAGTATACTTTTGTGTGAAAGTTGGAAAAAGGACCAAAATTACCCCTTAAAATGAGAGTTAGAGGGTTAATATAATCCAAGAAAAGAATAGCCATGCAATTCTAGTGAAGAATCTGAAATAGTTTTTGAGCTCAGAAGTACATTTAGTATATTTGTTTGACTTATTCCAAATGCCTTTCCAAAAAATTCAAAAACTTCCAAGGCCCGAAATTTCGAAAACCCGAGCTAACTTTTCAAAACCCTTTGGCAGATTTGCTCTACCAGTAGTCTTGTTTCATTTCGCGGTGCAAGTATTGAGGCTGGCGGCGATGAACCGCACTGTGTAATTTGCCGACAGCATCAGAATAAAAATTATTAAATATTAAAGAAATTTAACATCGTCAGTATCTCACTTTCATTTATTTTTTATTATCTGCTTTAATCGCACCAAAAATTAAAGCTCTCCTTAAAATTTTCTGTATTGAACAGCTGTTTTTATTCTACAAAGAGGTTTCTGTTTAATTGAAGGGTGTGTTGTAGAAGCAAAATGTAATGAAACAAATTTCTGTTTGATTTTTTGACAATCAGACCAAAAATCTTAGGACTTGTCGAAAATTTCAAAAGGACCTTAAACAGCATGCTTTATTCTATTTCAACATTAACCGAAAAAGTGTAAATAAAATCGCTTAGAAGAGTTTGAATGTTTACAGCTTTTTAAAAATTACCTGTAACAAAAACTAAATGATTTTTTTATAAGAACTTTTATTAAGAAGAATCTACGTACATATTTTTAATCCCAATTTATTTAGTTTGAAAATTAAGTATCAACTTTGCAGATTTGTAAAAGTTTAAAGGCGATTTTTGTTCTCCACAATAAAATGCTGCATTCAACTTTTCTATGCATAAATGTTTTATTTTATTTATTCAGCAAAAAAAAAATTTGCCAAGAACTAGACTTCATAGTTAAACATGCGAAAAAGAAACACATGTTTTTCACTTCCGGTTGTTAAGTTAAACGGATTTTGTTCCTGTTGTTTGTTGTTCTTATAAATTTTAGATAAAAAGTTCGCTTGTTAAATAATACAAAAATAAAAGAAGACAACGGAAAAACTTGTTTACTTTTCATACAATTCTAAGCATCCTTATACGAGTAATAACACTCTTCCACTACAATTTTGTATCCCTTCAAGAAATATAAAATAAAGACGACACTTGTACTCACATATACACTCAAACTCGTATGGGCAATACATAGATATCGTATTGCCATCACATGTAATTTTGTATTGTAGTGCACGAGCAGAGTATCCTAGGTCATTTTAATTTGCAACTATTCCTATAGTTTTGTCTTTCTTATTTTTTGTTTGATTGTACTGCCTTGCAACAAAATTTTACTTGTTTATACATGTTTCATGTTCACCCTTAGGAGTAAAAAAAGTTCATACAAGGTGCAGAACGGTGACATCGCAGCACAGAAGAACGACAATTTTAAATTTTTTAAAACTCTATAACAATAGGCAAAATGGAAATAGTTAAACCTGCAGACAGATGATGACCAATAATAAAAAAAAATAATGTTGAGTGTCTTTGGCGACATGTGTAAAATTGAAAACATGTTTAACTTTATAGTTAAACTTCTACCTATATTAAAAAATATCTAAATGCAGGCAAATTAAATTACAAATATACCTTAAAAAGGATATAATATATGAATATTATACATAAGTATTTTCTAGGATTTGACGCCATTGGCTGGACCCGGTAAACGTTAGGTTTTCGCCATTTAAAATCAGAGTTTCCAAAAGTTTAAGTACAATATTTGTGGAACAGTGTTTTTAATAGTCATTTACTACGCGGTTTGGAAAAATATACACTTTTATTGCAATTATAAGAAAAATATGTACTATACATTTTAAAACATATTTTTTGATATAAAGGGTGTTCGAATTTGAGGTATCTTCCGTCAATGAAAATCGCTATAGGGAAATGATCCGAGGCTTTTTGTGGCGGAAAATTGATAATTTAGACTTAGAGAATATGTGGTTTCACAGTTTGGTGCAAGTTGCCACACAGCAAGAGAATATTTCGAAAGAAAGTTCGAAATTTTCATTTTTTTGCTGTCACTGGGACGACATCATTTTTTCATTTTTAACCGGCACCGTTTTATAATAAACTGAAATAAAAATATTTTTAATAAACTCTTTTTTTTATTTAAATGATATCTCAATTTTTGGACACCTTTTTATGTTAAAAAGTCGATGAAAAAAGGAACAAAAATCGACTTATTTTCGCTCTACACACCACATTATACATAATCAACTCTTAAAAAAGTGATTTGTTTTTGTTACGATTCAACTTATTTTGAACACTTTCAATCAAGGAAGCCACTGCCTATCATTTAACCTATCATTAAGCGGTAAGCCAACAGGCAACCCTAGGCCTAGATAGTAAAAAACTTTATAAGTAGAAATGTTTAGATTGACAAATTTCACAAATTAAGCGCTAGGCCAAGCAGATATCCATAACAATTTTGCTTAAAAATGATCTATAGCAATGTGGAATTTCTATTCTTATTTTGGCAACTTCTACAATAGTCGTTGCAAGGAAGATTCAACATGTGTTTACAAAATACAGTTATACAATACTGCAGCTATTGCGTTACTTAGCTGATTTGTCCTAATGCAATCATTTTAGGTTCTTATAAGATCAGTCTGACCTTCGATGATCATTTGACCCACGCAGACCTTAGAATATTTCTTATCAATTGATCAACGTCCCCATCATCTAAAAGCGCCCAACAGGATTCACTCAGTGCCAGACGCGCTTGATTTGACTTGAGTGTCAAGCTTTTTTAATGTGTGTCAAGAATCAAAAAAAAAAATGTCATTTTTCAAGCAAAACTGGAATTTTAAAAATAAGAAGAATGTATATCAAAATGACTATCAGTCTTTTGTGATTCTCATTCATAACATAATGCATTAATTTCATGCATGAATATTGGCTTTGGAAAACAAATTTGGATTTACGTTCTATAAAGACTTAGGCCCTAATTATGTAAATCGCAACGCAACACCAAAAAATTATATTGAAAGCAAAAACAATGTCATAAATATCTTGAAATTTTGTTGTTGCTTTGTACAGAAATTCCTTTAATATTTTATTTACGGAACCACCGTGTTTTGATTCTTATTTCAGGCGAGGAAATCTGTAATGCTTTTGCATATCCCTATTTCGAACTTATTGGGTTAAATGATATTTCTTTGGCAATTGATTTCTGTTGTAAACAACTTTAGCACAAAATCCTAATGGATCCATAAGTTTTAATTCCAGATATTAAACCTTTCTAAAAAACTTCCACTTTATCCCTCGTTATCTATTCTCAAAGAGCACAAATGGTCAATAGTTTAATATTTTTTTTTTACAAAATTGCTTGTTATTTCTTGTTCTTCCATTTTATTATCTACAACCAAAGTGAGTAATTTACTTTATTTCCTATTCTATGTAGTAGTTTTGCATTGTAAATTTTTTGTGCAAAAAGGAATATTAGTAGTAAAAGCCAACACAGGAAACACAGGTCTTTCAAAAAAAAAAATTTATTTCAATGAGTATGAGTTTTTAAAATGTCATGTTTAAAGCTATTTTTTTTTCTTCTTCTTATAAATGTGATACACAAGTAACAGGCAGAAGAAATACTACTTACTTGGATTGGTGGTGGTCTTTTGTTATTCTACTATTGGGATTTATAGCTTTGACATAACATAAAATATTTCTCTATTTGCTTTAGTTTGTCTGGGACTTCAATTAAATAATAATGTTTGCATACAAAAGATGTCATAATTAATTTAAAATGCCTGGTTTAGGGGAGAATGACAAAAAATAAAATACGGGTATTTTATGTTGGAGAAAAATTCGTTCTTTTTACTTGAATAGTGTAATAATTCAAAAAATACTATTTTCAGTAGAGTCGTGTAAAGTTTTTGACCAAAATAATCAAGAGAACATTTAACCTTATAACAACCCTTTCAAAACTGAGATGTGTCATTCTTACAAAAAAAAACACGTCATAACATTTAAAATTTTTATCACAAGCGGTAAATTTCCAAAGATTCAGAAAAATTTTTTAACACAATCGGGCAGGTTTTAGAAATCAAAATGAAGTGGATTTGAAAACGAACGAGATTTCGAATGCAATTACTATTTACAAAATAACTGCAGTTATTCCTGTTTTTAAGAGTTGTTCTTGTAAAGATAATTGGTACTCAACGTATGAAGTATATAAAAAGAAATATTTTTATGAACATTCTTGACAGGCTCGTTTTCAAAATTTGTTCGATTTTAAATCCACTTTATTTCAATTTATAGAATATGCCCGAATATCAATTATGATATTTCTAACATTTCTTCATACTTAACTAAAAAACCGCCTTTTTGATTTAAGACACACTTGCAGTTAATAAGCAAAATGCTAAGTAACGCAGGTTTTTTTAAACGATAAGAGAGATTTAGTGGAATACAATTATGTTTAAAATTTGTATGTTCTTTAGTAATTTTTAGTTTTAAAAGGATTGTGAGAGTCTTAAAATTAAACCAGAGTTGGGAACCACAAAATAAGAAAATTAAAACATAAAATATTATTAATTTAACAGTCGGACAGTAAGTGGATTACCAGGAGAACTTAAAAAATACTTGCTAGTAACGATACAAAAATCAAATAAAAATTTTTCAAAATATATGGAACCATGGTGAAATTACTACAAGGTGGCATCACTACGACATCTGGTAATTTTTTGCTTAACTGTGGTGAAAACCCAAAGATGTCATTTTTTTTTTGTTTATGTTTACATTCTTGAAAAAATATTTAAAAAAAATAATTTTTGTGCGGTTTTTAAATGAAAATTGTGCATAACAATTAAAATATTTGCAAAAAACAAATCGTATGTGGTTTTTATATGTGCGTCTTTAGTTGGGCTAACAGTTTTTTTTTTATTAATAAATAAAACCAGAAATAATTGTGTATGTGACCACGTCGTGTGTTCGTTTGAAAAATGCGTATATTTTTGATATGCGCTTGTGAGCCACTTTCTTTAAACCTCCAAAGGACTTGTAGTGAAAAAAAAGTGGAAAAACAATTGTTTTTAATTCAAAAAACATTAAAATTTTAAGTATGAATCTTTTAGTAATTTTTTCATATTTTTCGTTTTATTTGTTGCAGATCAGCGTTGCCACTGAAAATTTTCTATTCGACCAAACTTATTAACCAAAATCCTTTGGACTCGACCAGTTTTCTATTTTTGATACATTTAAGCAAGTTTAGTTATCATTAACTACCAGTTATAGCTGTTAGTTTAAAACTTATTTTTTATATACCTTAAATATAAAATTAAAATTTGTTTTGCTTCTACTGATAATTTTTAAATTTTAAGTTAACATGGAGCCGTAGGTAAATTATGGACCGACCTTCACCATATTTGGTGTCATGAAAAGGTTTTTGTTGAAATTTAATGACAATCAGTGCATTCCGCTACAAATTCATGTTAGTTTTTAGGGAGGTAGTTTCACATTTGGGAGCATAACTCTTTTTCTAATAAAAACATCTTTGAAGAACTAGAAAAAATTTGTAATTTGTAAAATTCACATAGAATGATAAACGTTGTAATATGTTAAATTAAATTTCTCCTTAATGCACAATTTGTTTAATAACGAAATTGTTTCAGAATTCCTACTTCGTAATGTTTAGCTTTCTGTTTCTATTCGCCCTTCCAGAAATAGCATTCCACTTAGACTGCAATATTTTCATTCTCATTATGCAATGTTTGTACGTATATTGATTTCTATGATCCTTTAGCATATAAAATGACCATTTTAATATCTTAAAACAGCTTTAGTCTTAAGTTTTTTCGATTTTGTTATATATGTATTTAAACGTGTAACATTGCCCTAAGGTTTAGCCTACCATCCTACCAAGCGAAAATTATCCGACCAAATGTTGTCGGAAAAGACAAACAATGGCAACATTGTTGCACATAATTTTTGACAGCACGGAGTTTATTACACAAACGAATTTGCCTGTTTTTGTTGTATTGTTGTACAACAACACCTAGTGCTGCCACCTTGTAGTAATTTCACCATGTATGGAACTTAGCTGATTACAAATAAGACAACATTAACAACATAAGACATTAAAAAATATATTATTTTTAGATTTAAAACTTCTATAAATTATGTAAATTTTAATAACTGAAAAATTTTTCGAAAAAAGAAATTTGATACATTTTCTTTTATTTCTTCAGGAAAAATTCAAAATCGTTATTTTCTTGTTTCTTAATACATACAAAATAACAAAGAAAGATAGTAAGAAATAACAAGAAAGAAAATTCTGAAAAAGATTTCCAAAATAAAACGAAATATCTATAGTAAATTGATATTTTATTTATATTAAAACCGAAGTGACCTTAAGCCCAATAAATTATTTAAGAAAAAATATAATTTAAAAAAAGAAGAACGAAGTTTTAAAATCGGACAAATTTGATCGTAAAATTGTACCTTTTTAATAAATTGTATCAGAAATATGAGGTTGCCTATTTAGCCATTTAGTAACTAGAATTAGCCATTTTTCAACTTGTTTAGCCATTTAAAAATGAGTTTAGTTAGCCATTAGCCATTTTTCTTTTTAAAATAATAATTTTTATTTTCACTTAAAAACTTATAAAATGGCTTAAAGTAAAGTAAAAATTTTTAACAATTAAAACGCATTTAATTTAAATCACAACGTTTACAAATGTTGAAAATCGCTATAAAAGATGATGATGAAACATCTTTCAAAATAAAGGTACAGTATTTCAATACTTAATTTATAAAATGGATCAACACGAACAACACTGCTCCTTTCTGGTCGGAAATATTTCAATATAGAGATGCAGGCGTGAACAAAAATTTTTTTTAGAAATTTTCGAATTAACTATAAATTTGCTTTTACTTCCATGGGCTAATGCTGAAGTAGCCAACAAAGCATCGTTAAAAGAAATTTGAGAAAAAGGTCACATTTAGCAACCATTAATTCGATTTTATCAATAAGGTAAATATTTTTACCAAAACAATAAAATATTTTTTGTTGTAGATTTGGACTCAAAAGGTCCAAAAGGTAACGACATCGAATTGATCTCAATTTCCAATTTCATTGTAAAAAATTGTTATTGAATTATTTCTGTTTTGTTCTACAAAAAACGACACTGTCGATGACGACAACCGGAATAAGGCTGATTAAATTTGAATGTGTTTTTATTTAAACCCAACAAACACGGAGGTTTGATTTCAAATTGAAAATGATTTGAAATTAAACGTTTGACAATAATTTGAAAATAATAGCATTCTCAACAAAAAGGGCAGATTATTATCAAATTGAAATATGTCTTTATTTTCCACTTGCTTTCAAACGTAATTCTCAAATGTTTTTCAAATGTCGATTATAATACAATGTGGAACATAAATAAAAATATTTTATTTTTTACAGCCAATCCCACGATGTCACACGGTAACGTTCTAAAATTTGTTTTTGTTTTAAATGTTATTTTCTATGCGAACGTAAACGTGTGACATCGTGGGATTGGCTGTTAATTTAAATTCATTATTTTTTTAAATAAACTGTAAGATAAACATTCGGCAACATAGCTAAAAGAAGAAATAATTTTCTTTCCGTCCTCTAATTCTTGCAAAGACGAAATAACTGGCTTCCTTTTATTTTGAGGATTGTAGCACCTCGATCATACAACAAACTTATAATTTCTTCACTTTCCCGTTTAATTTTTTAAAATTCTTATTCTTCATCATTATAATTACTCACAAATAATTTTTATTTTTCACAAAAAATAAATCGTTCACTTGTAAAACACATTTAACCGCGAAGCAAAAATTCAACTTTAATCGCCATTTTTTTCTCTTTAGTATTGCCAAGTTAAGTTTTGATTTGAATTTAACATTTGATACCAATTTGACATCAATTTAATAAAACATTAAATGTCAAATGTTTATTTTCAAATCATTATCAATTTGAATTTAAATGTTAAAATCAAACAATTGAAAACATTTGAGAATTGTGTTTGATGGCAAATGATAAAGTTATTTCATGTTAAAGGTTTGACTTCGTGTTTGTTGGAAAAAAGTTGTTTGCCATTTTTGGTCACCAAGTTTTGGCAACACTGCTTTTATACCTACATATATTTTCTTTATTTTTATGTATTAATAATAATAACCCGGCCAGCAAAATAGTCCGACGTCTTTCAGATATCTGAGAGAAACTTCGATAAAAAAGTCGGAATCGTATAAGAATTCTGTCAGATTTCTGACCCAAAAACGAAGTGGTTGACACGAATTCTGACAGACTTGACCGACATTTCTGATAGATATCTGATAGATATCTGACAGAAATCTAATGAAAAAGTCATGGAAAATTTTGATGAGTTAGCCGAGATTCTTATTGTTTTTTAACTGATAGCTGAAAGAATTCCTTTTATTGCAAAATATTAAAAAGTATATAATTATAAATTTTTCACGTACGTACATACCTTGTTATCTTGAAACAATAAAATAAAATTAAAATTATTTTCAACTTAATGACAGTAGTCATTATATTCACAAAAATAATAATAATAGTTAAGTCTCGTTAGACACATCTGTAAGAATTCCGCCGGAATTCTATTATACATATCTGTATATAAATTTCCCCCGATATATCTATTCGAAATCGATCAGAAATCGTCCAGACAGTAAGAATATTCAATGTCTGACAGAAATCTGGAGGTTACTGCGTATTTCGATTCAAAAGAAATCATTTACGAATTCGAACAATTTGAACTGTGTATTACGATTTTCGTAATATTTGTTTCATATAAACGGACGTTTTTTATACTTTATCGAAAACATAAAATCCCTTCCTTAACAGCCGCTCTTTATTACGAACAAAAAGTTTTAATCAAATTTTAAATTTTTTTTAAAATACAACCTCTGCCATCGTTTCGAACGAAGACTCTAAGAATGAAGTCAGACGTTTGCAAGAAATGTCTAAATCAGACAACGTCGGAGTATTCTGTTGGCCGGGAAGTAATTATTAGTTTTTTTTATTCATTTTATAAAATTTTAACATAATTTCTATTAAAATAGTTAATTTTATTTAATTAAAAGAGTTTAAAATCTAGTATTCTTGTTGTTAATTCGATGTTGCTTGAAAAATTAGCAATTATATTCGAGCATCCTTAAAAACTAACCCTCTTTTGCAAAAAAAAAAGTAAAATTCACATTAGCCAACCAATAGATTAAGCCCAGCAAAAGTTTTTATGTGTGGGTTAACTAATGTGAACTTTAACTTTTTTTGCATTAGGGGGTAAATATTAAACAAACAAGAAAATAAATTGAAGTACACTTAATTTTTCTGATTTCAATTGAGACTTTTGTTTGGACTCCAATGTGTTAAGCGGTTTCCAAAGCAGTACCAACCGCTTCTACTTAATTAATGTTAAAAACAGTAAAAACTTATTCCTGTATTCATACAAAATTTTAAAATTTAATAAAGGTTTAAAGAACAAATTTACTATGAAAATTATCCTTAATAAACGTTTGTTATGAATACTGGGGTTAAAAATTAAGATCCTGCAGACAAGGCCAAATAAAATAAATTTTATATCGTTAGCTAAAATGCAAAAAGGCGTAACTAGCAAAAGTATAATTTTACAGGAAAAGCAAAAAACTTTATTAAATGAAAACTACAAACATGTCAGAAAACATGCATCGTCCATGGAATTCTTCAACAATTTTTAAAAGGAAACCATTTCATTATATTTTGTTATTACGTCCTTTTGTTTTTTGTTAATAAAAGCGTCATTTTTGATCGCAGAAGTGTAAACCTTTGTCAAGACATGTAGTTCAATGGCATTCATAATAACTAGGGCAACCAAAAAAAAGCACTAAAAATACAGTTTTAAGCTCTAAAAAAAGCGTTTAAAAACATGAAAATAAGCTGTTAAAATTTAAAAAAAAAGCAATTTAAACGTGTTTATTTTCCACTCAATTCACTTACGTTGTTAAGTAAATTATAAGTTGATGCAATAAATTTTCGAACAGAAAACTATGTCTGTTTGGAGTCAGCAAGTTCTTGTACATAGAAAAAGTTCTTCCTATGTATACAGATGTTAAGGGAGCATATTTAAAATTGAGTATTTGCTCTGAAGTATATTTTATACGATTGAACTCATAATTTCGCTTGCCTCCCAAAATATCCCCAATATCTTTTAGTACCGATAATCCTTCATTTTTTAATAAAACTGATTTAAATATTTTATTAACTTTGCCTCCTATATCCCCTGAAACACGGGACATTTTTCTTACGGTCCATAACTATGTTCACTTAGAAAACCAATGAAAGATATTTTGTTTCCAATTTGGTACAACTTCGTGTAAAACCCCAAAATTTGCAGAAATTAACAATATTTGATATACAGAGAAATTCTTAATAGCTAAAACTATATTAAAAAAGCAAAAAATAAGACGTTACTATCAGCCTGTTTTTAGAAAATGAAAATATTTGTTCGTTCGTAAAAAAAACGAACGAAATCAGATTTAGGTTTTCATAAAATTAAAAAACATTTCATGTGAGTGACAAAAAAAGCTTTAATTTTTTTCTACATATTTTTGGTTCTTATAAAATGAACATCTTCGTAATAAATGAAAACAAAAGTGAAAAGTAGACGATAAGTAAAAGGCATTCGTTTAAAAAACAAATCACCGCAAAATGGAAAATAACTACGATATTTTACAATTTACTATTGTAAAATATTCTTTAAAGGTTCACTTATAATTGCATAAATATGTATTTACAGGTTCAAAAAATTCTAGAAACAATGGAACTACATACGCTCAAAAATATGAACATATGTATGTACATTAGAGCGGGTCGACATCCTTACAAAAAAAGGTTTGTGCCAGTCACCCCCTTGAATGAAAGTTATGTCAATGATGTTTCTAAAACGGTTAAATTTTATAGCCACACCTCCATATGCAGCCCATTAAGTTTTTTAAATATAGCGCTGCCATTTAATGTCCGATCACATCATGTTCCGTACCGTTGTTTATGGCATAGTACGTACTCCCTCTAAAATTGGAGCTTATGAATAACTCTGGATTTCTGATCGATATTTTTTGGCATTTGCAAGGCATCGACACACTGTCAAAATCAATCTCCAAAAAGTTTGGGTCAATTTCCGCTAATTATACTTTTACACTTTTAAGTTAATCTGACAGCACAGATAATTATACGTACGATGCCAAATAGAAAACTGACCTTTTTAAATTAAGAAGATTTAAAGGAGAAATAATATACGGAAAGTGGCCCAAGCTAAACTTGCAAGCAAATTCTTAAGGACTGTAGTAATTTTAGAAAAAAAATATTACTGTTTTGTTAAAATAGACAAGAAAACAAAGGACATTTGTAATGAAATGCGTGCATATATTTTTAAAAAAAAAGGAACGATGGGAATTCCTTTAGTTCAAATTTTAAAATTGTGCAGACTGTAATAAAGCACTTGTCTGAGTCTCAATTTATATTAAGCAAGCCAAAAACTGGAAGTCCACCCAAAGTGTTAGTGAAAATCCCAAAATAACAGCCGTGCAAATTCGAAACACTTTGGAAAATTACCACAATATTAATGTTCATACAGAAACAGTGCGAAGCGTTCTGCGAAAAAGCGGATTACATAGCCGCGTACCAAGAAAAAACAAACATTAATTGGGGAAATAAACAGATAAAAGCGATTCGACTTCGCATATGCGGACAAAACAGTAGTCTTAAATTTAAATAATTAAGAAAATATGTGCTTTCATTTAAACATTTTTGATTTATTTATTATTTTAAATATCTCTAATTTTTGGGAAGTAAAGGAACTGTTAAGGCGTGCGTTCTATTATCTGTGTGACTGTTCATACAGTGTAGTGTAAAATACCACGGTTCTTCCGAATGTTCCAAAAAATTATATCTTCGCAAATATCTTCTACATATCTATATGTTGATGTGCAGCAAAAGATCTTCTTTATGTATTTCTTTTATTTATTGCCATTATTGTTAACATTTTCATTCAACACTTTTATTTTTACTAATTTAGTAACACTTTTTATAAAATATTTGGTTTTTGAAATTTAATTTTAATTTTTGTAAACAAAAGCCAGGGTTATCCACAAACACAAAACCTTAATATGAAAAAATAAAATAAATATACGAATATTAATGCATTGGCAATAATGTTGATTCACGAAAGAAAAAAGCTTTATTTTTGTCAACTATAAATAGACGAAAGCTTTTAAATGTTTTATAAAAACCAAATTTTGAACATAAACGTATTAATACGAAAATTTCAAGTGAGAAGACTTATGTTTTACAAAAACAGGCTGTATACCAAAAACAGAGAGAAGGGGAACTGACAGACGTTACTTTATACAAAAACTATATTTAAAAAGAAAAACGACGTTACAAAGTATGATGGTAAAATACGTTACAGACTGAGGAATTTGATCGTAAGAATACAGCTATGGAGTTTTCGAGAGAAAAGAACTTAAACAAGCAAATAATAAAATAAGTTGATAAAAAGGCTTAATACTAAAAACATAAGCACATAAAAATTATACACAACACTATAAAAAGTACGTTACAGTACCGCTAAGACAGAGTTGCATAAAAATCAAGTAAGAAAGTATAGTCGGTCAAGCCCGACCGTATGATACCGACCACCACAGTATTTAAAAACAAGTTTCGAGAGTGTATGGCTATATAAATAGGGATCTATCTATGTTTTAAATTTCATTAAAATCGGTTAAATAGTTACTGATGGGCCCATCGTGGTCCTATTTTTAAAAAAATGCATTCCTTAGGTGTCTATATAAATATGGATCTATGTACATATGTCTTAAATTGCATTAAAATTGGTTTGATAGTGGGCACAAAGACCCTCTTCCGGATATCAGCTTGTATGGGGGCTATATTAAATTATGGACCGATTCGCCCTTGTGCCAATTAGAACCTACGTACCAAATTTCATTAAATTATCTTTAAAATTGCGACCTGTACTTTGCGCACGAGGTTACAAAATATTGCCATAACGTTGAACGACTTTTTAACCAGAGTTGTTACAGCACAGAAATTGTTGATTTTTTAGTAAATATAAAAAAAAAGTTGCACATAAAAAAATAATGATAACGATTTTTGCAGAATTTTATTAAATAAGTTTTTTTTCGTATGAAAAAAATGAAATATGTATTATCTTAAAATGGAAAAATAAGTAAAAAAAGCCAATATCGCAAAAATAACTAAAAAAAAGCCGATATTGCCAAAATAAGCAAAAAAAAAGCCCTTACAAATATAGCTCATTTTCTATGTTTTTTTATGATCGGAACTTGTTTGCAATCAAAATCTTTCTATCTTGTAAACCAAAAAATAAGCATTTGCTTTTTTTTGGTTGCCCTAATAATAACCAATCAAAAACATGATTTTGAATTTTTTGTTAATTACGCCTTTTTGCATTTTTGCTAACGATATACTTTTTTACAAAAAGAAAATAAGTTAAATTTTTATATGAATGGGTACATTTTCGAAAATGAAAAGAGTAATGGAAAATTGTCAAGAATAAAAATAGAGAAAAATTATTGTTAATTCTTTTGAACAACAATATTTCAATTTAAGCTTCTGTTTAATGTTTTATTTATAATAAGGGAAATCACGATGTACGTGCAAAATACACACGTTTGCACAACATAACAACAAAATGTACGTATTTGCAATTTGCTCTTTTTACTTCGTTTGCACTAAAAAAAACCATGAGCAAAATTAGTAGTGTATATTTGCTCAGTTGCAAACAAATGAAAATAATAACATCTGACATATTAAGCGCCATATTGGTTTTAAGAAAACTTATAAATTTAAAATTTTCGTGTATTTTAACATAAAATAGAGAATTAAATTTAAATAATTTAAAAAGAAAAATGTATTTTAATTTGCTTGTGTATAATCCCTGCAAATAATATTGACTACCTGATCCATTCTGATAAAATAGACTACTTCATGGACTGGTCCAATGTAATGCAAGCATGGACCATGTCATTGTTAAAAAGTGTTTGTAGTGAGGCGACATGTTTTCGTTTTTAAACGAGTTCAAAACTAATCCTCTTGAGTATACCATGGAGTAGTTTAAAGACAACTCCTTTGTAGTCCAATGTTGGGTTATATGGTCCTGCCCTAGGTCATCGTAATGTTAAATAGACCATGTTTTTTCCATACGTTTGGGTTACTTTTGGACTAGTCCTACTCCCTTGTGGGCTACATTTAACACGCGGATTGTAAACAAATGCAGATTTTTAACAGTGCTGACAGAAGTTTTTTGTGTTGCCAGAATAAATTATTAGAAAAATAACACATTTGCACAAAAAATAAAAGTGGTTTGCTCACGATCAAACATAATATGCACTGCAAATTTACAAATTGCAAATTTGCACAAACACCATCGTGATTACCCTTAACGTATAATTCATTCCTAAAGTACTCATAACAACATCATATTATTAGGTACAAATACATTTTTTAAGGTAAAACTGTAGAAACATTTTCAAAACACAGACAGACATCACTTAATCAAGCCTGTCAAAGAAATCAATTCCGATCGAAAGTGGAAGTGGTTTCGTATCTTGCTTCACATAAAACGAAATCACTTTCGATCGGAATTGATTTCTGTGACAGGCCTAAATATGTGCATTTTGAATATGAGTTATTTTAAAAGGTATTTTAAAATATTTTAAAAATTTTGAAAACTAAAGTTTAATTTGATATTAATCTGAATTTGAGATCAAATCCCAGTGCCTAATGAATAACCAGCATGCAAAAGATTTAACGTTTAATTTGATTGGTCTTGACAGAATAGTTTACAAAGTACAATTTGTTTTGAAATACCTTAAACATACATATTTCTTTAAATTACCTCTAAACGACATTTTCTTTTTAGAATTTGTATGCAATAGGTACCTACAACAAAACTAAATTGGCATACAAATATTAAAATAAAAAACATCTTTGACCCCAATAACCTAAATCCTTTTACCATAAAATATGGCATCATAAAATACATTTTAAACAAACAGGACATGCAAAAACAACAACTGCAACGAAAAGTAAGAGAAGCCGCTAATGTGCGGCTGCAACATCATTTATTTTGAAGATGTAAAAAGTGCAATTGATAGTGTCAAAATAAAAAAAGATTGATAGTCAACGATAGTAAAAAGGTTAAAAAAAAACACCGTGTATATTAAAGGGGGAAAATTAAACGTAAAAAACAAGAGTGCTATATTCGACTATGCCGAATCTTATATACCCTTCACCATGGTGCGATTATACCAGAAAGTTAAATAAATGCCGTTCTTTAGATATAAATAAATCAATTTTGTGTCACGCCTACTTCTCCAAACCTGCACACATTTTTCGGATGTTGTGTTTTGAAAACCAAGTTGTTTGTACCTAATTTGAATAGTTCGGCACTTGCCGTTCACCGGATATATAGAAATCAATCACTCTTATTGTGTTTGGCGTAGTCGAAAAACGACAGCTGTTGTAGTTGTAGCCGTATTTACAATTTTTTGTTACCGTCTTAAATTTTCGACTAGCAAAATTTTGTAAAAGATTCACAAAGTAAAAGAATACACTTAATTAAATTATTTTGAAACACCCTGTCAAAAATCTGTCAAACAAGTGTTTAAATTGAAAATAATACGTTTAGTAAAACTTTTAAATTTTTGATGAAATTTTTGTATTATTTTACTTGTGGAAATGTAAAGTTTAGGTTTTTATTCATCTCTATTCACTATGAGCTGAAACTATAATTTTAAAACGATATTTTTGCGTTTTTAATTTTTTTCAAGATTAACATTTAAGTAGTTCTAAAATAAGTATGTATTTACATGTATATAATTAGATTAATTAAAAAAAAAATTCGAAAACATTCGAAAAATTCGAAGGTGAAGTACACGGGTTTTCAATTTCGGTAATGTCAGTTATTGTGTCTAAATTTGGCTCGGGGCCTGGTGAAATCCTTTGCGTTCTCTTAATTCCAAATGGATCTTTATGTTCGGCAACAGCACGCATGTCTAATATTTAGATTAATTGCTGCTTCTTCGACAGCTGAAAAAGTATTTTGTTTAAACGGGCCACCACCTGTTGCATAGCCTTTATCTAACCCTCTCCAGAACGGTATGGGGGACCAATGCAATTTTAATCTTCGGAAACGGTGTTCCACTCCTCTTTAACATTTATTTTGCTTAAACTTTTTTTGAAGGCCTTTGCCAAATAAGGTTTTTGCTCCATTATTGCTACTTACTTCGCAAATTGTGGCATTTGTAGATTATCCTAAAACATACGCCGGAATTAAGTACAAAATCACATAAAAACAAAATTATATTTCAATGATATTAAATTTTTTGCGTGTTTACATTTTATTTCCTTCCATTGAAATTATTTTTCAAATAATTTTAAAAACCGTCGTGATCAAAATTTTTAACGAGAATTTTTTACACTTTTGACAGACAAATACGCCAAACACGGTACTGTTTTAACGTCGTTTTTGTAATAGATTTGAAAAGTGTCGTATTCATTGTCGGCTTTCGCCAATCACCGCGAAGCCCTATGCTTGTCTGCAGGAAAGAAACCAGAGTCTCTGGCGGGAATCGAACCCGCAACCTCGGCGCTGATAGACTAGCTCGTTACCAGCTAGCCTACCGAGGCACTCAATACTAATATATATCTGGTGGATAAATACTAGAACGAGATACTTGAGGTCAATGACCCCCTCAAGGCAAAACATTGGTCTTCTCTAGACAAAAACATTGATAGGTATATCATACTTTAAGAACGGACTGAAAATGCCTAGTATATAATGAAAAATGTAAAAAGGCGACCCCTACTTTCGGCAAAAATAATTTTTTTGAAACCTCCCTGCAAAAATACTTTATATTATATTGGTTTATAAATTATAGGCATTTTAATGAATATTCATTTTTTAAGCTTATATGTTTGAGGAAATATTTGGAATACCACGACTAAGCGGCTGAATCAATGTTAATGAAATTCGGTATCAAGATGGAATATTCTAGCGAAATTGTTAAGTCATATTTTTCTAGAATTTTGGGTCAGGAAGGGATAAAATAGACAAAAAAAAGGCAAATCTGGAACAGATTTTTGTGGAGAAAATGTTTTTCATATAAATTTCTATTGCTACATTTCAGCATGTTACAAAAAACAGAAAATTTTAACAAATTGGTCGTTGAGGGAGTAAAAATTGGGTAAATTTTATTTAACCCCATTTAGAACACAAAATTTGTAAATTTTATTTATTTTCATACTTAAAATACCACCAGTGTATAGATTTGAAAAAAAATTAGCTTTTGGTACTTTTTGTTCTTTCAAAATACAAATTTTGTGCAAGCCAAAAATCTATGTTTCTTAACTTAAAGGTAGCAAAAAAAATAAAGTATATTTTAGTATAGTAACGTATTAGGACATTTTCCAGTGTAATAAATATACTAAAGCCCAAAATAAGCTATCTGGACTCAATATTTTAAGAGTCATAAGCTCTAAGTGCCAGTTCCAAAATTTGATATTTGTACGCCAAATTTTATTTTTTTTAGAAATTGGCAAGTATGATAACAGGTAAACTTCCTTCAAATGGTTTAAATAATTTATACATTTATTATATTGCATATTAAAATCGTAAATCACATTTGGATTTTTACCAAAAATCGACTTTCCAATTAAATTAAATAAATAGCTTACAGTTATAAAAATTAATAAAAACCAGTATTTAATTGTTATTTGGGAAATGCCGTGCAGCGAATATAGTATAAATTAAAATAACTACCTAATTTCATTGATAAATACCTTATATAGATTGTATTTTCTCTAGTGGTTTGCAAATTTTGCCTCCAATATGATGGCGTTTATCCAATTGTTTTTTTATTTTTATTTCTGTTTATTTTCACTTCTTTTGCTAACACTTATTTATATTTTCACACCAATGGTTCTATCATTTTATTATTTAGACAATTTTTAATTTAACAAAACTTTTAAAATCCAACAAATTCTGCAAAAAACTTCACCATTTAAAATAAAACCGTATATTTTTCCTATTTCACTTTGTATAATGTTCGTTAATCATTCACAATAGCAAATGTTACAAAAAAATTTGTTTCATTTCATAGGAACATAATAGCAACCCCCTCAATTTTATCTGGTAATGCTGTATTAACAGGTGGCTAGAGTTGCCGAGCTATATTTTTATAAAGAGTTTTTCGGTTTTAAATGCTGACTGTTAATTAATGATGATTTAAAAAAGAACAAAAAATTATTTTAATACTCTATAGCTCAAAATAAGAATTAAAGGTTTTAAAATTGGGCTTGCAATCACAATTAAATGAACATATTTACATATCGTTAACTTAAATGCAAAAAGGCGTAACTAACAAATATATAATCTTAAAGGAGAAGCAAACAAATTTGAAAAGTGGAAACTATAAACATGTCAGAAAAATATGCATTGATAAGTCATTGTTAGAATTCATCAAGCAATTTTCAAAGAAAATCATTGCATTATATTTTGTAAAAAAAATGTGTAATTATGACGTTTTGTATATTTAAAACAAATACACTTGTAGTTTTTTCTTAATAAAAGCTTAATTTTTGATCGCAGAAGTGTAAAATTTTGTCAAGACATGTAGTTCAATGGCATTCATAAAAATCAATTAAGAACTTGATATTGAATTTTTTGTTAGATACGCCGTTTTGCATTTTAGCTAACGAATAAGGAATGATAATGATTATTTTGAAAAATATGCAGATAGAACGTACTAAACAACTCATATTCTCCAGTTTGCATTCAACATATTTTACGTTTGCTTAGTCCGCGTGCATATTATGAAGCATTTGCTTCGAAACATTTGAGTTTGCTAATGAAAGGGGAAAGACGGATGGAAAAGTGTACTCTGTTTCGTTTTCAAGCAGTTTTTGTGATTTTGTTATTGCAGGAAAGAGAGAATGTTATTGAAAAAAATATAGAAGTCACACAAAATTCTTAATTGCTACAAAACATAAGTTTTGTTCTATGGACGCCAACGCAGTTTCAAAAGAGAATTAAATTTCTGCAGCAAATGTTTCATAATATGCACGAGGACTTAGGACAACCATTTAATAATTTGTAGGATTTTGGGTTTATACTAAAAGCCTTCAAATTTTGCAATAACAATTGGGACAATATAAATTTATATAATATACTTATTATAAATTTATAATAAGTATTGACATTGGATATTAACAACCCAGTTATAAAAAAAATTCCCCGGGAGTTTTCTCCCTTCTCCCATTTTTCATATGTAAATTCAAATGTTAAAATGGGAGAAGGAAAAAACTCCCGGGGAATTTGTATTCATAATTGAGCTGTAAATGTTGATAATCAAATGGACAATAGAATAAAATGATAAAGCCATAAATTTTGTTGTTATTTGTGGTAAACACATCTTTCGAATAGACAATAATTGGTGAAAAACGTTAAAATTTTCATAAAATCTAAGATTTGATCCACTATAACTCAGGCATTTTATATACGATCGAAGCCAATGAACTACTATTCGATGCGAAATTTAGTAGCCGTTTAAACAATATATAAATAATCTAACTGAACAATTTCTTTACTCTGGCGGCTGAAAGAGAATTATTGAGCGAAACACGCAAATGGACCATTATCTGAAAAATGTGGTGTGACGGGAGAAAACTGAGTTCATATTCGGCTCCAGCATGCCAAAACACTTATGAATAAGTTGAAACGGTTAAAAAAATCTTTCAATGTCTACCTGTGTAATTCATTTACTGTCAACGTCAAAAATTTTATTACAATTAAAAATTTTAAATACTTCAAAAAAAACAAAAAAAAGTACTATAAAAAACAAATTTACTCCAATTTTAGCTCGTCAAAAAAGTGTACAGTTTTAAATTACGAAGAAAAGTGAAGTGGCTAATACTTTGTTTGATTTCTTTTTGCTTTTAGGACGGCTTCTAGTTTATTTGGCATCGATTCCACCCAACAGTTAGCGCATTAGACAATTTTGGCTACTCTTCCTGCAGAATTTTCTTCAGAAAGTGCTTGCTGCTTATGTTTTTTCAAATTTGTCTGTTCAAATGTTCCCAGATGTTCAGTTGAGTTGATATCGAGCGACTTATGGGCTGATCCATCTGTTTTAGGTCGTACTACAAAAGCCAGCCCTATCACGCTTTACTATAGACTTGCTTTCGTCAATTTTTTGGACAAACGTATTTTTCACAGATGACAGCAAGCTTAAAGTCTGATCAAATTTGGCAAAGCAGAAACTTTTTATAACTAACATAACACTTTTTATATTGGAAAACAAGCTGTACACTTTATTTTGATGCTCACAATATCTGAAAAAAACAAAATGTTCCATATTTTATTCGTTTCAAAAAATATAATTCTAGTTTTATTCGCAAAGTCACGCGTTTTTCCATTTCAAAATAAAAACATAAATTTCAAATACTTGAATATAAGAATTTTGAATAAAATTCCGCTCAATATTATTTGATTAAAAAGTGCCCGTGCAAGAAACAAATGACTAGCAACTTGCTTAATTTTGGTTTTCTTGCGAAAACAAACAAATGAAGCAATTTTTTTTATTTCGTTTTTTCTTTTTACCCACTTACAACTAGAATCGAGTCGGAAAAACCAACCAATTGCTTGCACATGGATATTGTTTCTAAGTTTAAGAAACATTTAATTTTATAATAATTATGAAAATTTTTTTATACACATTTTGAAAAGTTTGTTTTGTTAATAAAAATATAAAATAGATGTTTCAACAATTTTTTGTCATTTTCTTTCACACTTCCGTTACAATTATTGAAAATAACTAATAGTTTTTAGATATTAAAATTACCTTTTCTTTTCTTTTTTAAAGGAAGAATTGTTTTTTTGCAATCTAGCTCTACATGGAAGAGCTTTTTTTTTTTATCAAATCGCTTTAAAATTATAAAAAACAATAATTTTTTTTTTGAAGGTTACTTCTTAAGCCGTAAAATATTTGTTCATTTAGAGGTAAAACTATGCAAGACTTAAAAAAAACTTTAATTTTAGTTTAAAACGATGGCATCTCTTAAAGGGAACGTTAATACGCAACAAAGAGTGACGTCATTAGCACTTGTTGATAAGTTGTGTTTAGTAAGCAAAATTTTTTTTGTTGTTTTCTTATATCTAAATAAAACAAAATTACTGTATAATATTTGTTGTAACTTGAATTATTCAATAATTAAAATAAGCGCTTACATCAAAAAACTTCTGTTAAAAATTGTATATCTTTTATCAAAGTTTTTTCCATATATGCATGGCAGTGTTGCCAGTGAAATTTCAAGAAAGATACATATTAGTTTCCAAAAAGATACACTTTTTCCCAAAAAGATACGTTTTAAAAATTCCAGTTTTAACGATTAACATTTATTACCATAACATTTTTATTTCATAATTAAATGAATATTGTAAAGAAAATGATTTCGTATAAATTCATTTGTATATTTATTTAAGTCATAAATATTAGGAACATATGTAATTTTTAAAAATACAGTGAGCAAACTTTAAAATTAATTATATGTAATTATCTTTGGATGTTATCGAAACAAATTCATTTTATAAAAATTTTATAAAAAATTAATATGTATACGAGTTAAGGCGTTTATACTAAGGCGTTTATATCAACGTTCATATAAATTTCCTGAAAATAAAAAAGATGTTCATATTTCCTTAGAACAACTTCGCACTACTAGAAATCATCGATTTATCGTATGTTGCAACCCCTTATTGTTTTCTTTCACCATTATTAAAGCTGCTATCAAGGCGAATTCACTAGAAGTTGGGGTCAAGTCAACATATGGTGTTTTTTTTTCGGTGGTCGACTTGTCAAAGTGTGTATGCAAACTAATTTTTTATGTAAACTAACCTTTTTTTACTAGCAATATTTTTGACAATCCGACCACAGAAGCAGTGTTGTTGTAGAGTTGACCTCACCTTTTAGTCAATGCGCCTTGGCTGCTATTGTATTAGTATTGAGTCGGTTACGATGATCAGTCTTAATATGTTTTAGTTGGCTAAAAATTCTCGAATGTTTTGTTTCTGTACATTTTGCGTAAAGATTCAAAAGATACGAAAAATGTCAGGATTATACATGATACCTGAAGTAGTCAAAAGATACGTAAAATGTATATTTCGTATCCTAACGGCAACACTGATGCATGGTGATATAAAACATGCATATATGTAAACAAGCAATGCTAATAAAGAGTTGCCATTATTGAAACATTTGCTCGCGGACAAGCGATAATTTTTATTATAAACTTAAAATTGTATTTTTTACATATTAACAGCCAGAGACCTGCACCGTGAGACTTCATAGGCGGCGGCGGCCGACGCAAAAAATACTTGGCGGCATCTCGAAGCCGGCTGTTAGCCAATAGAACATTTTAAAAAAATGAACACTTGTGTGTACATATTTTTGTGCTCATATTATAAAACAATCAATTTAAGCCATTTTTCGTATTCTAATTCACTACTCTTAAGCCCTTATGACACTACATTTTTTATTCATTAATTGATATAGAATTGATAGAAAGAAACAGTAAATGTTAGAAAGAGCTAACTATACATAATGTAAATAAAGATTTTTGTTTTTTTTTCTCTTGTTATGGTTTTGTTTCAGGGATGGCGTTGAGAATTTTTCAAATTGTACCAACAACCTTTAAAACTTTTACTTTTTTACCCTAATTGTACTAAAAGATTTTTTTTAGTTGAAATTAATTTTATTTATGTTCATAAAAAACACCAAAAAAAGGTATTATAAATCTTAGTTTAAAAAGTATCAACAAAAAAGTACAATTGAAACAACTTAGCCATCCCTGTTTTGTTTATTTTATTAAATGTTGCCAACTTTTTGTTTATGAGAAACGTAAAAACAGAAAGCGGTAAATCGCT
This sequence comes from Pollenia griseotomentosa, assembly GCA_963931875.1. NCBI lineage: Eukaryota > Metazoa > Arthropoda > Insecta > Diptera > Polleniidae > Pollenia > Pollenia griseotomentosa. Next base: position 110,487,624 of record OZ007560.1, read on the forward strand.
GAATTTGCCCATAAACCGCTGATTCAGCAACACTTTTAATATTTCAAGCTGGAAATGTCAATTTTAAGTTAAACAATTTTACATTTTTTTTGACATAACTTCATTTTTTATCGATAACTTTAGTAAAATTTTTGACGGTTTGCCATTTATCTTAATACAGCTTAACTCTTTGCACTTGGTAAATTTTTGTATTACATTATATTTGTACTGCTCACCAAAACTTGAACAATGCATTAAAAATGTAGTGTCATAAGGGCTTAACTCATTTTCGCAGATGTCGTTATTTTAAAAATTTTTATTAAATTTTGGTGTTTTATAAATTAGAACTGACTGTATTGGGAGGCAGACATTATTAGAGTTGCACTTTTTAAGGATAGGCAAACAAAAGAGTGTTTAAAAAAGAAAATAAAAATTATTTATAAGGTACTAAGCTAAAGCCAATTTTTAGCTTAAAAATTAACGGCGGCGGCAGCTAAAAATATTTTTATTGGTGCTAAAAATATTTTTATTGGTACCTGGAGTAGCCGGCTGTTAGCCGCTTCGGCGCAGGTCTCTGTCAACAGCTTTATATAGACGAATTTGCCACAATTGATTTTAAATTTTTATAAACGATAAGGTTTGGTCTCTGGCAAGGTATATTTATAGCAGGTAGCCGCGAGATTACAACAATTGTACAATAAAACAAACAACAGGGCTTTTTATTGTTGTTATATGATACGAACTGTCAAAAAGCAAAGGGGTTGATAAGAGACAAAAAAGACAAAAGATAAAGACAAAAAACTTGTTTACTATACAACATTTGACAGTTCGTATCGCAAAACAAGCAAATAAAAAATAAACAGCTGGCTTTCCGAGACTCCCTGCTATAAATATACCTTGATCTCTGGACTACCATTGGTTTTTTTATGGGCCTGGCAACTCTAGCTTAATTGTTTTGTTTATATTTCCTTTTAAGCCAACATTTAGTTTCAGTTCCAAACCGTCTCAAGTCATTCTTTTCGAGGGCGTAGTTCGACAAGTGTCATTTGGAAATTAGTCAATACAATTAAAATACAAAAGAATTGTATTGGCGTGCTTTTTTTTTAACTTATTTTGTTTTAGTTGTGTTTGGTTTAATTTAAGTAAATTATTCTGTTTAAAAAAGTGTTTCGTGTTACAATTTACTGGGGCCAATTCTGCAAGTGAAAAATGTTTGCAACGAGTGCTCTGGCCAGGAGCTTGTTGCTTTTTGTATTGGTCTTGTTTGTGGGTGTGTTAGCACAATTTGAATGGCAGGCTCGAGATGCCTTTGATGAAATAAAAATTAAATATGACAAAGTAAATGGCGATAATTGTCCCATACAACATGTTAGTGACTTGTATTTGCCAGAGGATACGGTGTCGCACAAGCCCGACATCAAAGAAATCAATATAAATCCCATTTTTCCAAATCGTACCGCATTATTGCATTTACACAACATGGCGTTAAGTAGAAGTTTCTTTTGGAGTTACATTTTACAGTCACGATTTATAAGACCGGCCATCAATGATACTTACGATCCCGGCATGATGTATTATTTTCTTTCTACTGTGGCCGATGTTTCGGCGAATCCCTCAATTAACGCCTCGGCTATATATTTTGCTCCTAACAGTTCATATACATCTTCATATAGAGGTTTTTTCAACAAAACATTTCCACGTTTTGGTCCACGTACTTTCCGTCTGGATGACTTCAACGATCCTATACATTTGCAAAAAATTTCCACTTGGAATACTTTCGATGTCAGAGATTTAGGTGCCCATCCCCCAGAGTCAGTGTCTAAGGATTATACTTCCGATTTGTATAAAATTAATGAATGGTATAAGAAATGGTTACCCGATGATGTTGAGGGAAGACACGACACCAAGACTACGTATCAAGTTGAAATTCGTTATGCTAATAACACAAATGAGACATTTACTTTCCATGGACCACCAGGTGCAGATGAAGATCCCGGTCCAATTAAGTGGACTAGGCCCTATTTTGATTGCGGTCGTTCCAATAAATGGCTCGTGTCGGCTGTAGTGCCAATTGCTGATATTTATCCTAGACACACGCAGTTTAGACATATCGAATACCCAAAGTAAGTAGCAGTTATTTATTGTCAATTGTTACTATAATTTTTGTTATATAAAAAAAGAGATTTAAAAATATTTCACAGCAATTAAAGTTATGTAAAAGTTTTTCGCTGAATTAATCTAATATGTAAATAAAAATTTCGTGACACGATTTTTGTGTTTAACTTCTCCAAAACGACGCAACCGTTTTTTATGAAAGTTGAGAATAGGTCGTGAGGTATATTTCATACCGCTAGGTCACTAGCATGTCCCTATCCAGTAAAATGTTTCCTATTTTTTTGCCAAATTTTTTTTATTTGTATTAAAGAAATCAACTTAGTTAAAATTATTAATCGGCGGGCATTGTCTTCAGCAGCACATTCCTCTAGCTGTCATAGAACATTCTTAACCAAAATATTCACTAGAAATAAGTTGTATGACAAATTGGGAGATCGATTATTCGATTTTTTTTTTTTTTTTATTTTAAAATTTTTTTGGCTAACTCTCTTGAGTTATATTGCCAGGGTATCACACAATTTTTGGAGCTTCAACCACAAGTACTCGTTCTACCTAAACCTTCGTATAGGAAGGCGAGAGCTTCCAGAATCCGCTCCAGAGTATTTTGGTATCCACCAGTAAACGTCTGAGTTATTTCCTTGGTACTCCACCAGTAAAACGTCTGAGTTTTATATGGTTCTCCACCAGTCACGTTGAGTTATTTTTGGTTCTCCACCAGACAACACATTAAAACATTGAGGTTAAAAACGATTGCATATAGTATAGCACGAAAAGCAGACAAACAAGAACGACCTGTTTGTCCTTAAGAAATAATGACAAAAAGCGCGAGCTGCTTCTCCACTCAGAGCAGTTTTACGAGTGATTCGACTTTTTTAAAAAATCATTTTTGAATAGCCTGCTGCTATATAAAAAAAAAATCCGGTTTATTTGTTAAGCATTTAAAAAATAACCGGTTAACTGGTTTTAATTCGAATAAATAAAAACAAAATTAAATTATGTCAAGCTTGTGGTCTAATTGAATGCGATTAATAAGTCTAGACGTCGACGAACCTTTACAAATTATAATATAAGGGCACTTAAAGCACCTTTGTCTTTTAAATCCTGTTCGAAACATCTCCAGAAGTACCATCTGTATAACAATATATGGGCATTTCCTGGGGTCACGAACGTACGTTCGTACGCTTTTGATGTACAAATAATATAGAAAACAAAACTTTTCCCAGCATTTTTTTTTGCGATTCGATAGCATTTGGGTAGCTGTATGTTTGGTGCAAAAGATTGATTTCATCGAGTTTAAGTTTTCATAATGATAGTTATAAACATGTGGTCACGAACGTACGCAAAATAGAAGTCAACTTTGGCTGACAGTAGTGAAATGTAAAAATCTGGAAAATGGAACGGAATATTCAAAAGTGATTAATTTATTTTAAAAGTGTATTAATGTAGGTCTCTATGCAGTATTTACTAAATAAAATATCTCTCTTGGTTTTTGTTTAATTGGCTTATGAACCGGTCGCGAACGTACGGATCGCGAACGTACAATTTTTCCATATGTTTTTTTATTATTATCACCATGAATATTCCCATAAATATCTTCAAATTTCCTCAACAAAAAAACTTAATAATCCCTTAACAATTCATTGTAATGGAGAGCTTATGAAGAAAGAGTGTAAACATAACATATTTTTTCCGTGTAAATTAATTATATAAAAATGTCTTTAGAAGTCGAAAATATAAAATTTTTAAGTTTCCAGTGCAATTTCCTCAAGTAAATCAGCTGAGATATGAAACCATCCTTTTATTACAACATAGACTTTTTTATAATAATAAACAATAAAAGACGATGATTATCAACATTTTATTTTTTCATCCTGGTAGACCCTTCTGGGGAAATGCCCATATTTAATATTTAGAACACTGTCACTAAAACTGCTATTTACCATTTTAACTGAACTTTTTTTTTGTAGTATTTTAAATCATTTTTTATTTTTTACCAGAATTTGTATTTACATTTTTTTACTTTACATTTTGTTTTGACATTCTTCATAGAAAGTTTAAGTTTGTACAGTTTTACAATTAGAAAAATACTTAAGTTACGGGTACATTTATAAAAAAGTAAAGAAAATTTATATTAATTTTGCATTATTAAAATAACCGGTTTATTTTACCAAATACCCGGTTTATTCGATATTCGAAAAATTGACATTTAAAAAAAAAACCGGTTAAAACCGGTCGAATAATAACCGTTTGACCTCCTTAATGGCAAAACAACGTTCACCGGGTCAGCAAGTTTTCTATAAATAAATTTTGATTATCGAAAATTTTTAAAAAACTTTTTTTGCTGATCAAAAGTTTTTTAAGAATTTTTTTTACAAGTATGAAAAACTTTTGTTTTTTTTTCTCAAAAAATGTTAATCAAACTTTAATGAAATTTTTAAGAAATTTTTTGCTGATTTAACATTCCAAAAATTTTTTTTATGAAAATTTGTCACTGTTAAAAAATTTAAAAAAAATAATATGTATGTATGACAACTTTACGGCGAACAAAAAGTTTCTATGGATATTTATTTACCTTGATTAATCATTTGTCTCTAATTTAAAATTTTCTGCAAAAAATAACAAAAATTTGTTGACATATAAAAAATAAACTAATGCAAATGTTTTTTTCTCTCTCTTTAGATACACTGCTATTGCTGTTCTGGAAATGGATTTTGAAAGGTTGGACATAAATCAGTGTCCCAAAGGTGAGGGCAATAAAGGACCAAATCATTTCGTCGATACTGCTCGATGTAAAAAAGAAACTACTGAATGTGAACCACTGCATGGTTGGGGCTTCCGTAGAGGTGGTTATCAATGTCGTTGTCAGCCCGGACATCGTTTGCCTAACGTTGTAAGGCGACCCTATTTAGGTGAAATTATCGAAAGAGCTTCCGCAGAACAATACTATAACGATTATGATTGTCTCAAAATTGGCTGTGAGTATTTAAAAAGTTATTAATACTTGAAATAAATAATGTTATATTTTTGTCCTTTAAATAGGGATTCAAAAAATTCCAATTCAGTGGGAGAAAGCGCCTTATCATGTTCGCGAAAAATATTTAGATTTACATCCTGAATATCGCAATTATTCCACTGGTGCTACAGCTTTGCACGAGGAAAATTTAAATATTGATCAAGCACTAAAGTTTATACACGGCGTTAATTATAGAACATGCAAAAAGTAAGTTTTACATTTTTTTTCAATTTGTTACAAATATAAAATTGGTCACTTTTTAGTTTCCATCCTCAAGATTTAATTTTACGCGGTGATGTTACTTTTGGCGCCAAAGAACAATTTGAAAATGAAGCTAAAATGGCTGTTCGCCTTGCAAACTTTATAAGTGCTTTCTTACAGGTATGTACAAGCTCTAAAGCTATAGAAAATCGTTACTTTAATTTGCTTAAAACGTAACACAAATGTTCTCAGCTTCAATCATCATTTTTATATTTCAACACTTAATTATAACTTAGAAGTGTTAATAATTTCATTGATTTTCTTGTTTTTGTATCAAGTTTCCTGACAAAATCTCTTGAAGTGTAAATGAAAATTTTTCACGCTTTATAAAACTTTTTTTTTGCAAGAAATTCTATAAAAAGAAATATACTCAAATATCTTTCTATTGTTTCCCTATGCCTTAATCTCATGTTTAACAACTTGTTTTTGTGGTAGTTAAATATGCAGTGTCAAATGAATCTGTAGTTTCTAAATAATTTAAAAAAATACTCGAAAAACTAGATATTTTTAAAAGATATTTGCACAAGTAGTTAAAAAAAAGATAAAATAATAATAATGAGGATGACAAAAACGGAAACTTAACGACAACATTTAAACCTAAATTTACAAATTAAGATTTCTGGGCAACAACAATTTTATAAAACACAATCAAAAACTCCATTATTATCAAGAAAAACTAGTTGCTATTAAAATATATCACATTTGAAATGTGCGACACCACATTTGACTAGTTTTCTCTATTTTTAACTATGAATAAAGCAAAAAACATTATGCTTCCTTGCCATAACTTATATTAAACCCCTTTTTCATTCTCTCTTCTTTTCTTAATTTAACTTCTCTTTTAAATTTCCTACAAAGGTTTCTGATCCCAATGAAGTATATTCGGGTAAACGTGTGGCCGATAAACCACTTACTGAGGATCAAATGATTGGTGAAACATTGGCTATTGTTTTGGGTGATACAAAAGTCTGGTCGGCTGCCACACTTTGGGAACGTAATAAATTTACCAATCGTACATATTTCGCACCCTATGCCTATAAAACTGAATTGAATACACGCAAATTTAAAGTGGAAGATATTGCACGTTTGAATAAGACACATGAGCTATATACGGAAAGGAAATATTTCAAGTTTTTGAAACAACGTTGGTCGACCAACTTTGATGATTTGGAAACCTTTTATATGAAAATCAAAATACGTCACAATGAGACAGGTGAATACATGCAGAAATATGAGCACTACCCTAACTCGTATCGCGCGGCAAGTTTGAAACATGGCTATTGGACACAACCCCAATTTGATTGTAATGGTTATGTTAAGAAATGGCTTGTGACCTATGCAGCACCCTTTTTTGGCTGGGATAGCCTTAAAGTTAAACTGGAATTCAAGTAAGTTGAAATGTCAATTAAAATAAAAAGGGCCCTTTTTCAAAGTAACTTGTGTTTAAATTTAAAATAGTGGAAAATTATATTATTTCATAGCAGCTATTTCTTGTTTGTAAGATTTCTTTAGAGTCAACCCCAATTCATCTTTGTCTATTTTTTTTTTCTATTTATGCGGGCCGGTTTTCATTAGTTTTTATTTGGTTCTTAAAATGTTTCTTAAGAGGTTTTGGGTTTATTTGAGTTTTTAAAAGGGTCATTTTTGTTTTTTTTTGTTCTCTTATGAACACTTCAATTTGTTTTCAAATGTTTTGTCTTGATTATGTCTTAATAGTTTTAACAAGTTATAATAATCTTTTGTAGTTATGTTAAATATAGATTATGCTTTGTTGGGCTGATTTTTTTTAAATAGGGTATTTTTTTTACTGCATACATAAGTGATGACAGTTTAAGTAACTTTTGACTTTTATTTAGAAAAGAATACATAATTTAAAGGTAAAACGATTAAATTATTTTTCGTTGAGTTTAGAAAAGATTACACTTAAAAAATGCTTTTGTATTAATTGATAATTTTTAAAATATTTTTTTATAAAAATAGAATACTTAAAAAAGTTTATCGAAAACGCAAAACGGAAGAATTTTAAACGTCGTTTTTTAATATGATTTCCGTAATATAAGAATTTTATGACAAATATTATACAAATATTTCTCTATTAAACAGAATTTTTTAACAAAAACTATAAAAATTAGATTGAAAGTGTCTTAAAAACAACTTCCAAATTCTTGCGTTTTGCGTTTTCAATTTCAAGAACACCCCTGTATATGAAAGAGTAAATTGCCGAATTATATTTTTATACCCTCCACCACAACTATTGGTGAATAAGGGCATATTAAGTTTGTCATTCCGCGTGAAACTTTTTTAATATTCATCTAAGACCCCATCTGGGTCCTTCAGTAATTCGAATTCGATTTAGCCATGTCCGTCCGTCTGTTTAAATCACTCTCACTCACTCCTAAGCAGTTTGGGATTGAAATTCAGCAAAATCGGTTCAATATGATAACAGTTATGAGTCAAAATGTAAAACAACAACCCCAAAAAATTGATAATTTTAGTACAAAAACTACCATAAATATATTAATATAAGTTTTTGCACAATAAATCATACCCCAAAATTTCGTGAAGATCGGCCCATAACTTACAATACACCCCATATCAAGCCCGCTCTCGAAAAACACTTTAGTACGCCTAAAACAGTAACGAATAAAAACCGCTATTGTAATAAATTTTGGTCTGTCGCAGTTTTATATTAGTAGGAATACTCTGGGAAATTTCGTTAAGATCGGTACTTAATTTACCATAGGTCCGATATAAAGCCCACTCCTGAAATATTCTAACTGCCGGTGGAGGTTATAAAAGATTCGGCACAGCCGAATATAGTCTTCTAACTTGTTTTATATGTCTTTTAAATTGTAAAATTCCGAACAGTTTTTTTAAATAGTCAAGGTATAAAAAAACTTCCTTGCAGACTAATCTAAACAATGGCGGCAACCGTTAAATATGAAAATCGTATTGCCAATTCCTTTTTTAATTTTAAGAAATATTTGAAAAATACCCTTTTAATTATAACATTTCTTCAAAAAAGAAATTTAACAAAAAAATATGTAACTTTATAAAAAATATCCTAATAATAGTAAGGAAAAAAAGAAAAACATTTCTATAAATATGTAGAAACATATTAAAAAATTCCCTAAAAATAATAGATTTTTAAAAATTGTGCTAAAAAAAATAGTACATTTTTGAATAATTTTGAAAAAAATAATAAATTTTCTAAAAATAATTTAAAAGTTTTCCAATTTTAAAAAATTCTTTAAATATTAATAATACTTTCAGTCTCTTCCTAAACTAAATAGATATTTCCAAAAAGTATTGAATATTCGCAAATTTATTAAGAATAATCATCATTAAAAAATCTCCATATAAAAATAATTCTATGTAAATATTCACTTTTCAAAAATTTCTATTCAAATAATTTTTTTTCCAAATTCTCTTCAAATAATAATATGTATTTCAAAAAATTGCAAAAAAAAAAAAAAAAGTAATAATAATAATTTTGAAAAATCGCCTTAAATATTATTCAAACATTATAAAAAATTTGCCTAAAATTAGGTGATTTTATAACAAACTAGCCGTCACCGCGACGCTGCCCGCCCAGAGGTAATTTTTTATTACCTTTAAAAGTAAAATTATAAATTAGGACGCATCTGTCCCTTCATATTCCTAGCTTTGAAAAAAATATAAACCTTGTGTGTTTTATTTACGTGGATCTGTCTATAATTCAAATTTTATCAAAATTGATTAGATATTTTCGGAGATGCACTAATTTTCCCTATGACCAAAATTTAAAAAAAAATTAAAAAGTATATTTCCAATTTCATCAATATTGAATATTAATTTTGTCAAGCTAATAGGGCCTAAATTTCTTCAATGTTAATAAAATTAAATTTTTAATTACAATATTTTGTCCCCGACGTTTCGTCGATTGTTTGTCGACTTTTTCAAGGGATTGTAATATGAAATTTAATCACATAAAAACGTTTTAGATGTACCCAGGAGCATACAAATATAAAACATAATTTTAATATTTAAATACATACTACTTTAAACTTTAAATATATCACAGCTCAAGTAATGGCAACAATGGTTTAGCTATTTAGCCGATAAAGCGTAACAAACGAAAAAGTCACTTTTGCTTTAATAAATTTCTTCTAAAACGATAATTAATTTTTTTTGATTTATAAGAGGTTTAGCTCGTCCTGGACCCTCTCCTAAGCACTTTAGTGTAACCTTATATAGTCTTTGTCTTATATGAGGTACTATTCTTCAGTTGGTTGAGATCCGGAGATAACCTCTTACAAACAAAGAAACATACAAACTTTTCAGCTTCATAATATTAATTGATTCCGTCAAAATTGTTAATTTAAAAAAAAAAAAAAAAAAAAATTCATTTTCGAAAAGTTTTGTTTTAATAGAGCAAACAAAAAAAAATATTTTTCATTAAAAAAATTCCCTTAAATATTAAAATTTATCAAATTATTCTTCGTTTAAATAAAAACTTGAATTACATTTCTTAACTTTTACATTTACAGAGGCGTAGTAGCTGTTTCCATGGATATGTTACAATTGGATATAAATCAATGTCCCGACTGGTATTATGAACCAAATGCTTTTAAAAATACCCACAAATGTGATGAGAAAACATCATATGTAAGTCTTAGGCCCGTTTTCACAAAATTCAGATAGCTAAAGGTAGGATTTTATCGTTCCATTATTACAAATGCACTTTTATGTAAAGTGAGCTATAAGTTCAAGAAAGGTTCATCCTTTATGGTAGATTAAAGTTAAGTTGTAATAATGGGCCATTATACGGCCGATGAAATCCTACCTTTAGCTATCTGAAGTTATGAAAACGGAGGTAAATTCTTACAAAAAAAAAAAGAAAAAAAAAAATTATTTCCATTTTTAATATACTTATGATTTGAAACAATTTTAGTGCGTTCCTATAATGGGTCGTGGTTACGAGACTGGCGGCTATAAATGTGAATGTCTGCAAGGCTATGAATATCCTTTCGAAGACTTAATCACCTATTATGATGGTCAATTAGTGGAAGCTGAATACCAAAATATCGTTGCCGATAAAGAAACACGTTACGATATGTTTAAATGTCGTTTAGCTGGGGCTTCAGCAATACAAGCAGCCACCTCATTAATTATTGCACTTTTCGGTTTGACACTAATTTTACTATACAAATTCAGATGAAAAGCTTTATAACAAAGGTAAATGATTTGTTTTCTGTATTATGCGAAAAAGTGTTAAATTTTAACAAAAAATGTAGTTTTGTAGTTTATTTAGTAAATAAGTAAGAAACGAATCCGTCCAAAAAGAAATGAAGCATCTTTCTCAAATATCAGATGAAAAAATATATATATTTAGTTATATTAAACAAGATTTGATAGAGTACAAAAATTAAAGGAGACAAAAAAAAACTTGTCACTCATGATATTTTTTTTTTTATTATAGATCAAATGATGCTACTTCTTTAAACTAATATTTTATAGACTTGAATGTTTTTTTTTATATTTTATTTAAATAGAAAAAAACATTGTCATCATTTATCCAAAGCGATTAAGTTGTAGACACAATCTTTTACAATGAATCTCATTATTTGTCATGCTTTTTGTGTGTCGCAAAAAAAAATAAGAAAAATTCCTTGAATTAAAGTTTTTTAAATTTTTTTTATCAAGGCATCATATAACTCATGTACAAAAGTATAAACACTCTAAAGAAACTCTCATAGTAAAAGAAATAGTTTAAAAAGTTTATTCAAAAAAACAATTCAACAACGCCTCTCTTTAGCTCATATTACTTTTCTTGATCAAAATCCTTGTGAGTAACTGCTTTTTTTGCTGCTTTAACAAAAAAAAGCGCAAAACGGAAATTCAGAAAAAATTTTATTGAAAAATGAGAGAGAAAACAAGCAACAAAGTTTTTATTTGAAAAACTACAAAATCTGTTTTTAATATCCATGAAGTAAATTTTGATCACTAAACACCAACAGCTGTGTCTGTTAAAACTTCTTCAACTACTTTGCAGCAGAAATTTTTAAAGCAACAACAATTTATAAAGAAACACCACTACAGAAAAGCTACAATTAAAAAGGAAACTTAAAAACGACAACGAACGAAACCTGTTAGTATCATAAAAAGAGTATTTGAAGATTTTGAAAAGAAATCAAGGCAAGTATCAGAAAACTTTGGCTGGATGGAGGTACACGAACATCAGCCTTGAGTGAGAGGAGGGTTGTTACTGGGGTTTATTTTGCACCCCGTCTTTAATGGTCACCACCATAACACGCAATGACCGTTAAAAATTTTTATATAAAGTTTTTTTTGTGTGCATTAATTTTGATTTTTTCTTTATATCTTTTTTTCTTCTTTAATAAAAGAACTTCCTCTATTAGAAAAATGACGGGGTTTCTTTTTTTCCTTACTTTACATTTTTTATACAGGCCTTTTTGTTGTTGTTGTTGTTGCTTTTTTTTAAATGATGACCATGATCAAACTCATCTTTTATTATTATCATAGCCTGAGAACTTTTTCTACCCAAAAGAAGTTCTTCAAAAGATCCTTTTGCAAAAAACCAGTTTACCACTTGGTTTTGGTCATAGCAAATTCCTAAAAAAAGTCTTATATACTTTTTTTTTTATGATATCAAAAAAAAAGTGTTTTTTTCCAAAGTTTTGATAACAGCAAACAATTTATGATATTAAAAAAACTTACGGCTGCTGTCTAATATTAGTTTCAAAATATTTTCACACATTTTTCATCGTCAGACTAAAGACAACGGAGTAGAGTTTATCATCTATAGAGTGACCAATAACTAAAAACAATGAACCCTCTATTGTTAAAAAAATTTCATAAAAAAGTAATTCTTAAGATTTTAATATCAATAATGAAAACAACTCCTGCTGTTTTTAATAATATTGAATAAAAAAAATAAAACGTATAAGCTACACACATGTTGTTGGAATCTTCCGCGTTAATAAAATTATTATAATATTATTTTATATAAAACTTTATTGAAAGATTAAAATATATATTAATGTTGATGAAAATTTTTGAAACGAATGAAAAATATTTGAAAAATAAAAACATAAAATATTCATGTTGTTTAGGAAAAATATTTAACAAGTAATTTTTCAACACTCTTCCTCAACATGGATATTCTTACAACTCAAATTATTTTAAATTTAATAAACTAACAAATTGTAAATGCTTAGTTTTTGGTAAATTCTTTGTAAAAATGTCAGCAATCATACTTTCTGTTGGGCAATATTTTAAATCTACTGATTTAGATTCAACGACATCTCTTATATGGTGATACTTAATATCAATGTGTTTACTTCTGTTATGAAACACTGGATTGACGGCCAACTTCAATGCACCTTGATTGTCTACATTTAAAGTTACACTTTCATCCTTCAAAAAACCAAGCTCTTGCAATAATCTTCTTAAATAGACTGCTTCTTTTGATGCATTAGACATCGACATGTATTCAGCTTCGGTACTACTGAGTGCAGTTGTGGGTTGCTTCTTTGATTCCCACGAAATAGTACTTTTACCGAGATAAAAGACAAATCCGGAGTATGATCTTCTGTCTACAGTACAACCTCCCCAATCAGCGTCTGCATAACCTTCTAGATTCTTGTTACCACATGAAAAAATTAATTTTAAATTTTGCGTACCCTTTAAGTAGCGTAGCACACCTTTAGCAGCTTCCCAATGCTCAACATGTGGATTGGAATTTCGTTGTGCTAATTTTGAAACAGAATGTATTATATCTGGCCTTGTTGTTAATGCCAAATACAATAATGCTCCAATTAGTGATTGATAAGACGTTTTATCAACTCTCTTGCTGCAATTATTTTCATTACAGGTGATTTGAAATCCAGAGTTTAAAGGTGTAGAAACAGATTTACAATTTTCCATTCCATACTCTTGTAATATTTCTTTGATATATAATTCTTGACTTAACTTGATGTCACCAGTTTCTCCATCACGCTGAACTTCCATCCCCAAAAAATGTTCTAGTAATCCTTTATCAGTTATTTCAAATTCAAGATTCAATTGGCATTTAATTTTTAGAATTTCGTTTTTGTTCTTACAACCAATGATAATATCATCCACATAAACAGCAATTATAATTAAATTATCATTTCTTATCATTTTGTATAAGCACGGTTCATTTTTGCATCTTTCAAAACCAATATTACATAACACAGTATTCAATTTTGAATTCCATTCTCTTCCTGCTTGTTTAAGACCATAAAGTGATTTGTGAAGTTTTAAAACCTTATTTGGATGTAACTCATCGGTAAATCCTTCAGGTTGTTGCATGTAGATTTCATCATGAAGTTCTCCATTTAAGTATGCTGTGACTACATCTATTTGGTGTAAATGCATTTTATGTTCTACAGCTAAAGCCAATAACATTCGTATTGTTGCATACCTAACTACAGGCGAGAATGTTTCGTTATAGTCAATGCCATACCTTTGACTGCAACCTTTTGCAACGAGACGTGCTTTGTGACATATAACTTCACCTTTTTTGTTTTTCTTCAAAGCATAAACCCATTTACACTTAATTGCCTTATGCCCACTTGGAAGTTCAGATAAGGACCATGTTCCTTTTTGTCGCAAAGACGAAATTTCCTTTAACATTGCATCTTGCCACTTGACATAGTTTTTACTAGATAATGCATCTTTATAAGTTTTAGGAACTTGCTCCTCCACCACATTATTTAGTAAATTCTTCACTTTTCTTGGACGTCCAGGTTTGCCGTTACGAATAATTCTTGGTCTACCAATACCACGCTTAGAGTTGTCATTACTTGCTTCATCAGACAATTCCTCTAATGGAGATGTAAATCCATTAAAATCATCCATGTCAAAAAAATCTTCAGAACAAGATTCTTCACTATGAACTTCTGAGTTATTATTTGTTTCGTTAACCTCAGTTACTTTATCTTCAACTCGATTTTCAGTTTCAGCAACTTTATAAGTATTTATTAAATCATTAAACGATATAAATTCTTCACCCGTACTATTTTTATCCATTCGGGGAAAAGAGTGTTCATCAAATTGTACATCACGTCGTTCAATTACGTCATTTGTTTCCTTGTTATACAGTCTATAAGCTTTGGATACAAGCGAATAGCCAACCATTATTAACAATGATCCTTTTTTATCAAACTTGCCTTTTTTGTTTTTATTTAAAGCCACTGCAATTGAACCAAATACTTTTAGATGCTTCACATTCGGTTTTTTACCAGTCCAAACTTCATAAGGAGTTTTATTGTCTAAGCTTCTTGATGGACATCTATTTCTTAAATATGCTGACGTTGATATAGCTTCTGCCCACAATTTATGATTGAGTCCAGAATCTATTAATAAACATCGTGCCATTTCTACTAGTGTTCGGTTATATCTTTCAGCTACTCCATTTTGTTGAGGTGTATATGGAACTGTAAGTTGTCTCTGAATACCACATTCTTCTAAATATTGGTTAAATACGTTGTTGATATATTCTCCACCATTATCACTTCTAAGAACCTTTATCTGACGACCGGTTTGACGTTCCACCATGTTTTTAAAAATTTTAAATTTTTCAAATGCCTCTTTTTTTCTTTTCAGAAAGTATATCCAAATTCTTCTCGACTTATCGTCTATAAATGAAATAAAATATTTTGAACCGCCAACGGATTCCACGTTCATTGGACCACATAAATCTGAATGAATAATATCAAGGACTTCATCAGATTTTCTTTCACTTTGTTTTGGAAATGATGCGCTATGAATTTTACCAACCATACAGGTTTTACAACAATCTATATTTTCATTTTTTAATATTAATCCATTAACCATTTCTTTATTGTACAATTCTTTTAAACTTTGGTAATTGAGGTGGCCAAATCTTCTATGCCAAATTTGGTTATTAGTACTCACATTATTTAATTGTTCTGGTGATTCTTTAGCTTCAAACACAAATAGATTGTTTTCTGTTTTTGCATGCAGGAGTAAATTTCCTGTTTTATTAAATAGAAAAGCTCCCCTTTGATTAAACTTTATTGTTCCACCATACTGTACGACTTTGCTTACGGAAATAAAATTTCCTTGTAAGTTTGGGGAATACAATACATCTTTAAAAACAATGTCAGTGCCATTAATTTTTATTGTTACAACTCCCTTTCCTTTTGCAGATATTGAATTCTTGTCTGCCAACGTAATAGTGTCATTACAATTTTCAAATGTTGTAAAGAACTTGCGATCAGAACACATATGGCTTGTGGCTCCACTGTCTATATACCAGGCTGCCGAGTTTGTATTACTATTGGCCATAGCAATTAAAGAAAATGATTTGTCTTCACTTTTTAATTTACATTTATTTGCGTAGTGACCTTTCTTTCCACATATAAAGCAATTACCTTTAATAATTTTTATATTTGACTGATTTTTATGATTTTTATTATTATTGTTGTTTGATTTTTCTTTCTTTACTGCACCAAATGCTTGTTGATGATTTGCTACTTCGTGTTCTTGATTATTTCTCCGCTCTGCCTCTTCTAAAAGCTTGAGTTTTACCACAGATAATGAAGGCAATGTATCTCTTGTTTCTATAATCATCACAAAATTTTCATAATCTTTCGGAAGACTTGAGAGAAGTATTATTACCAGTAATTCATCTTGTATTTGAATTCCAATTTCACTTAATTTTTCAACAATATCAGAAAATGTGTTCAAATACTCCACCATGTTCTTGCTTTCCTTCATATTTAAACTCAAAAGCCTTTTGTATAAACTCACTTTTTGTATAGGACCATTTGGTTTGTAAATTTCTTTGAACTTATTCCAGGCATCGTGAGATGTAGCGCAATTTTTAATATAATTGATTTGAGATGTTTTTATGCTTAACATTATTGTCGCTAATGCCTTCTCATCGATGGTATCCCATTCTCTTTTCTTTTCAGCATCCCAGGTTGAGATTTTCTTTTCTTCACCGTTTACAAATTTCCAATAACCGCAATGAATTAGCACACTCTTTATTTGCACACTCCAGGTTTCGAAATTCTTTTCATCCAATTTTTCAATTTGATAAAGGGATGATGAAGATGCCATTTTGTGTTTTGATGATTCGTTTTTCAAATAATAAAATCTTGAATAAAATTTTCACCACACTTATAATTCCTTACCCAAACGCTCTGGGCCCATAACCTGTTGGAATCTTCCGCGTTAATAAAATTATTATAATATTATTTTATATAAAACTTTATTGAAAGATTAAAATATATATTAATGTTGATGAAAATTTTTGAAACGAATGAAAAATATTTGAAAAATAAAAACATAAAATATTCATGTTGTTTAGGAAAAATATTTAACAAGTAATTTTTCAACACATGTCTCCAAAAATCTTGTTTAAATACATTAAAAAAAAACATATTTATCATTTTCATTCATTACACTAAAACCGTCCAATTTAGACTTCTTGTTTAAATGTTTAATTTAAGAATAAACAAAAAAAAAATGTACGTTAAATATTGTGCCTTGTTTTAACAAATTTACAATTTTTTTACAAAGAAACTAACATCTTAAAAATATTATTAAAATTATGTAAATTTACTAAAACTTTCTTTAGTTTTTATGTCCTGTTTGTCTTTATAAAAAACTAAAGTATATAGTCCAAATTAAATTTTTACAACAGATTAATAAAAAGTATTTAAGTAAGTAGTAGTATTCTTTTTTTGTCCATTTTTATGTAGATGCAATTTTATAAAAGCAATTATTTTTTACACACAAATATAAAATTTTTATAAGTAAATTACGTATTTACAAATTTTATCAAATATTAAAAAAAACTAATAATAAAAAACGATAAATATATCACAAAAACTTTTAAAAAATTTTAAGAAAAAAAAAATCAAATGCTTTTTTTAAAACTATGTACACCAATGCACATAGTTTGTGAGTTATAGGTACGTTCGGTGATCATATTTTTGAAAGCAAAATACAAAACAGAGTTTTAGTATTAATTAAAGATACATTTAAATAGATCCAATGACCAGAAATAAAACCAACATATGGAGAAAAAAATTAGAACGTTGCAAATGTTTCTATTTTTTTATTTGAAGAATTCCTTTTAATACAATTCGTATATTCTGTCGCCTTTATAATATTTAAAACACTATCAGCCCAATTACGAATACAAATTCCCCGGGAGATCATTGAAGCATTTTCGTTAAAATACTTAAGATTTGCATTACAGTGTAAAACGGCCTAAAGAAGCATTTCCGGGAAAATAGGGACCTCCTATATCGGCATAGAAATTGTTGTTTCCAAAA
Source organism: Pollenia griseotomentosa (assembly GCA_963931875.1). Taxonomy (NCBI): domain Eukaryota; kingdom Metazoa; phylum Arthropoda; class Insecta; order Diptera; family Polleniidae; genus Pollenia; species Pollenia griseotomentosa. The sequence goes on from OZ007560.1 coordinate 110,505,330, forward strand.
TAATTTACATTGAGTTCTCGCAATTAAGGAACTACGATTTTACTCTTTTTGGAAAACTTTTTACATTTGAAATCTATGTTATTATTTAAAATCTCTCGTATTTCAAGCAAATTAATAATGAAATAAACTGAAAGTAAGCAGAGAACGAAGCTAAATCGAAAAATAGAAAAAAATAAGAAATCTCTATAGCGTAGTGACCATCAATTTTCTCTTGAAATGAGCTTATCATTGAATTTTGTTTAAATTTTTAAATAACTGTTAGGTACGAACACGACTAGATATCTATTTGTAGAAATAACGGGCATAAGTATTGTTTTGCTCTACACGCAACTGTAGCGAATGCAGAAAATTCTTCATACAAATCCTTACAAAATAAATTTGACTCTTGCTTAGCTTCATTGCCGTATAAAAAGAGAAACGGCGTATGCGGTACAAAACAATTATTTTCACTTTTAATAAAATACTATTGACTTCTATGTTCGTTCATGAACGTTCACAAAAATTTTTCTTTAAATCATATGCCGAAAGCAGTAGTGCAAACACAAAAAATTCTCTCGGGTATATTTTCAGAAAACTTCATGTAAACCTTCATTGCCGTTTTTCTCCATTACGACATTTTGGCATATGCGCCAAACCAATAATGAGCTGACAAAATATCCAAAAACACCGTTCTGTTCATTATAATACACAACGGGCGATATTATATTCCATAATAATTCCAGAATCCTTTAATTATCAGCCATGTTCTGGAAATCGAAGTCGAGTAAAAATAAAATAGAACAAATTTGGAAAACAATCCAGATTCAAAAGTTCATAAAAATATTTCTGTTTATATTTCATATTTTAAGTATGAGAACTATCCTAAAAACTAGGAAATGTTACTTTTATTTTAAAATAATTTAATTAAAAATTTCTACGACTTCAATTTCACTTAAATTCGATTTTTCGAACATGGGCAATAAATCAAGATGGTGGGGTGTGTGAAACTCAAAGTTAACGGAATTATTAGAAGGGGGCAAATTGTTTTGAAAGTTTAAAGAGTATGGGTGAGTTCCAACACATAAAAACATGAAAGTGTGCGGTTTTGATACAGTTTCCATACAAAGTAAGGCACTGTTTTGTTTACTTTGTAAAAAAATGTCAACATAGCATCAATAAAATTATTGATGCACATTTTGCCTTTGTTTGCGCAAAGGTAACTGTTATTTTACATTTAGGGAAGTATGCCATTGTCAATGCTTAAATGGTTGCGTTTAGGAATGCATGACTTTGTTCGGTTGCATTGCAAATTACATTTTGTAATTCAGCCTATGTATATGTTTTACAAGTATTAAAAGTTTATAATATCCTACCTAATAAAGAAAAAATAATAATATGTAGTTATTATTACAAAAAAATGCCAGTTCAAAGCCCTTAAGCTTGTGCGAATTATTATTTAATAGTAAAACTTTAACAATCAGCCATGTTCTGGAAATCGAATCCTAGTAAATTTAAAAACGAACAAACTTTGAAAACGGTCTAGTTTTGAAATTTCAAAAACTTTATCCCTTCTACTTCATACCTTGAGTACCATTTTTCTTTACCAGAACTACATATTATTCAACTCAAAAAAAAAACTACGGTCATTAAAAAAATAAACATCGAACATTAAACATCCCCATCGATTTCAATTTCACTCGATTACGATTACGAAGAACATGGTTGAATATCTCCTTTAAAATTGTACATACTTAAAATTAATAATTTCCACTTACCACTGTATTTATTCATAGTATTTTGAAATGTTTTGTAATAGAGAAGTGAAAAGTCTAGGAAACAAAAAATTTACATTAAAAAATCACAACGAACTGCAAAATAATTAACAAAAATTGTTGTCTTACTTTCAAAATTTTCGGCAAATTAAATTAAAATTAAAACAAAAAAATAATGATATTCTAAACAAAACCACCAAAAAATAACGAATCTTCGATCAAATATTTTTATTGTTTTATTTTTGTTTTTTTAAAAAATGTTTTGTTTTTGCAGTTTTCGGCTTGTTTTCCGCAACTATTTCTTAAAATCAATTAATTTTTGCTTCAATCAAAATTCCTTTAGTTTTGATTTTAAAAATTTTGGCAAAATTTAGATAAATCTTTTTTATTTTATATTTTTGCTAGCGTTTTGGAATTTTTTAAAATAATTTTTAATAAAATTGGTTTTTGAATTTTTATTATGAAAATTGAAGTATTTTTCAAGGGGTTGCTTAAATTTTTGTTAAAAAAAAAAAAAAAAAATAAATAAAAACAAGGGTGGGTAAATTTTAAATTAGGTGGGAGTAACATATCGATTATTACATGTGAGCAGGGAAACCATAATATGCAAATGCATGTTTTTTTCATAAGTGATAAATTAATGCCGAAGCAATATATTTATAAGTTTTAGAGCTTTTTATGAATTTTGGCATCGATTTGTTAGTGCATATTTTTGAATTTTGTATGGTTTGCAGCATTTTTTGCATAATTTAGATAAAAGAGCCTTTTTGCGGCATTTTTTAAGTTTTTATCGCATTTTTTGCTTTTTTGAGGCATATTTTAATACATGTTAAATTTTTTAGATGCCTACAAGAGCTCTTGCAAAAATTAATTTTTTTGCAAAATTTTGGCTTTTCTGTTTTAAAAATCTATCTGTATACATAATTGGGGTATTCACAAGTTGTGCTATCATGTTATATTGTCATAATGTTCTCACATTTTACAATGGTTTAAAAATATTGTTGTAAACAAAAAGTATCTTAAATAAAAAAACTTTGCTTGCTATGTTTATTGTGCTGTCTTAATTAATCCGAAAATACCTGCGCTCAACGGCTGAGCCGAGCCTCATTCGTTTTTAAAGGCCGTCGCCGTTGATGGTAAAATTTTATCCGGCAAACATCCGAATTTAACCTGCGGCTAGCAATTTTTGCAACAAATCACTTGCGGCGTCAAATTAGATCGGCGTAGGACTCTGCTGTTTGGTAAACAAACAAAATAAAACTAATTTCTTATTTGCGTTTGAAAAATGGAAAATAGCCAGGTAAGATTCATTTTAATTTATTAATTCATGGATTAGAATTAAAAAATATTTTTATTTTTGGAAAAAATTTATTTTTTATATAGGTTTTAAATCTTCTGATTGAAATTCAAAATAGCACACTGAATTATGAGGGGTTGTTCACAACAGTCGTATTTTTTCATGTTCATGACACCTTGTGAATCCCCCAAATGTGTTGCTTTCATTTCGCCATCTACATTTAATTTTTTTTGTAAGACAAAGCAGGTTGGCATTAAAGTTAAATTTTAGTTTAAAAAAGCAATTATATACGTTTTGGGAGATGTCTGTAATACATAGAAATCGGGAATAATCTTTAAGCTCGATTTAGAATCACGTTTAAAGTTATCTAACGATAACCATCCTTCCGTCTGGCTGGTTGCCTGTCCATGTTAATTTTGTAAGCAAAGTGGCAATCTTGTACATAATTTAATCAAATTTGGTAAAAACATTTTAATTGTACTAAGAACGAAGTCTATGTAAATGGTAAGAATCAGTCTATAATTTCACATATTTCCCATAAAAACTTCTTTCCAAATTAGACTCTTTGTGTCCGAAAACCAGCTGTTGGTATTGAGGTTAAATTCGCCGTAAAAAAATATGTTTAAATTTAAATTCTTTTCAAATTAGTTCACATTTGCCCAAAGCTCCCACTTATAAACAGCTTTAACTTCATTTTAAATGCTAACATTAATAAAGAATTTAGCGACCTTCCCCAAAATCCCTTTAAGACAAAAAATCTCACATGGATGTTCATATCTATATTCGGCACAAATAACTCTTATATGAATTTTAACTTCTTAACATAACCTTGTTTTTGTGAGCCGATGCCAAATCATTGTTTCCAAATAGGGTATAATCTCGAAAATTCGTCTATTAATACTATGGTGTTTGGGCCTTACCGATCATAATTTAAGGGTTGTTCTCATTAAATCGAACTGTTAGTGTCGAATATTTTGTTTTTAAATTAGAAATTTTTGAAGTTTTTGGGGCATATTTTCCAAAATTTTCAGGGCATATTTTTAAGTTTTTCCTGTATATTTAATGCGCATAAAACGTGTTTTTAGAGCATATTTCTGGTTTCCCTGTTTATGACAAATGTTATTCAAACATTTCTCTATTAAACAGAATTTTATAACAAAAATTATAAAATAAATTTTCATATTAATTCGAATGTGTATTCTAAAGCTTCGTACAGACGATGGTCAGATCTTACAATATTGTAAGCAGGCGTTGCCAACAGCAATATTTTTCTGACAATGGTGCGATTGTCAGATGCATTAATTTTGCACTTCTGCAAATACAAATGAGCTTACAATGTTCATACAGTTGTAAGACATTTTAGCCAATTTTAATGCAATTTAAGCAACGCCGCTCACCAATATTGTAAGATCTGACCATCGTCTGTACAAAGCTTAAGTCAAATTACAACTTTTTTAAAAGCTTTTATATTTAAATAGCCTTATATACCTTTAATATTTTCGAGGAACATTTTCTATGCACTATCCGAATTTTTCGTTTGTATATTTCTGTTACCAGGCTTACTTTGGCTAGCAATGAAGTAAATTGTACAGAAAATTTATACAACAATTAGATATCAACAGAATGTGATGCCATATTCTGGCCAGCAACGGCCTTCGTCAGCATTCTTTGTATCTTATTACTGGATAGCGCCTATTGCAAATTTTATTTACGTATTTTATTTTTTTGTATTATACATATGTTAAAAAAGTTGGATTAAAATAATTTTAATTAATTTAATTTCCGAGAAAACCGCAATTTTAGTTTTTCATACAAAAAAATCGAATTTTACAAAAAAATGTGAGTGATCCCAGATTATTCTTGTTTTAGCTCTAGCTCCAATAGTTTCCGAGAAAATGGCGAAATCGCAATTTTAGTTTTTCATACAAAAAATTAAAATTAAACATTAAGCTTGTTTAAGCCTTAACTCTTATAGTTTCCAAGAAAATCGCAATTTTGGTTTTTCATACAAAAAATCAAATTTTAGTAAAAAAATGTGAGTGATCTCAGATTAAGCTTGATTTAGCTCTAAATTTTCCCACAATTTTTTTTTTAAATGTCCTCTAAAAAATGTTGGTTATAAACGGATTAATTTAATAGTAGCTAAGTATGTTTTTAAAACGTGTTTCCTGTACAAAGATATCCTTTTGTGGTTATAAAATTAGGTTTTATTGATGTCTAAGAGAATGTTATAAAAAGTAAGAAGAGCAGTTAAGGGTTAATTTTTAACTAAAATCTCAAGAGGTGGTCAACACTTTTTTTATTGGAATGGTGAAGTTATCGCTATCTCGAGTCTGTGGTTATTTTTTTTTTTAATGTTTTGCTGCAAAATCAAAGAATAGATATTTATCTATTATGTTTGGTTATTCATTGGACAAAAAAAAATTACCGAACTTTTTATACATGCAAAATACCATTTTTGGACACTTTTTTGGCGCGGCTTAATTTCGGAGTCAGTCTAATGTACATAGATAAAATTGTTAACAACAGGGACCGTAACATTTATTCCTTTTTTCATAAGTCAGTTGATAACAGTTATTTTTTGATTGTTTTTTTTAGCAATAATAACAGTAACTTCCGTTTTTGGATTTTTGATTAAAAATAACAGGCACAAAATTGATTTATCAATGGGCAAATCGAGCTTACTGCAATACCTAAACAAGAGCGTCAACATTGTGCCACGAACAGTAGTGTTAACTTTTTTGTTTAATAAACCAGTTTCAATATTAAAAGCGCTGTAAAAATCGGATTTTCCAATTGCAAAGCGCATCCGCCACGCTATTTCGGTATGCTTAACATACAAGTTGTATGGGAATGCGAATTTTCGACAGTTAGAAAACGCTTTCCGCTCTTGTTTTGGTATGGCTGTTAAGCTTTGTTATGGCTAATATTTCAAATTTGCTGGGCATGGACACAAAGGCGGAGATTTTTCAACGTCTTCTCAGATTCGATTGTTATACAATACGGTCGGCCTACGACACACGTAAAATACACTTACCACCTTTGATGGGCAACAATAGAAAAAAATGGGTTTAACAAAAATTTCCAAATTATTTTTTAATTAAACGAGATTTGTATTTTGAAATTGAAAATATTTATTGTATTCTCATGATAATATTGACTATGTATTTTTTTCTAAATTTTATAAAGATAACTATTTGTTTTCTTTTTTTATACTTTTTATAATTTGACTATCGTTTTATATAATAATATCAATTATTATCATAAAATAACATTATTTAAATTGTTAAATTTACTTTATTTGCATATAAAATTAATTCCAAATTATCACAAATTATTGGGGGATTTAAGATGATTATTTGTCATATTTAATTAAAAAAAAATACAAACATTTTAAATAAAACAATTAAAATAAACAAAACTTTAAAAAATTAACAAATTTTTAAAATAACATACAAAAAATCTAATTACATAGTTTCAATTGTTTTTGAAAAAATTAAAAACAATTACATAAACAACAACTTAAGCTAGATAAATAATTTGTTTTTATTTTGCTTTAAAACTTAACTTATTAAAAAATACACACATAATTAACAACATTTAATTTATAATCAATAAATATTTTCGCTAAACTTTTTCTAAAACATAATACTTAGTTTAGTTTTTAATTCGAAAATATTTGTGGTTTTTTTTTTTAATTTCATATAAAAATTTTTGGTTCTACAATACATAAAAATATACATACATATAAATTATTATTTTTTTTATTCAGTTCAATTTATTAATAATTGGATTTGCAAATCAATTTGAATAAAGTTTTTTGTTTTATATTTTTTTTTATTAATTTTAAATGCAATTTTTTGTCAGAAAAATACTTTTTTTTTGCAAAAATTTTTAAATTATTATTGTTTATATCGTTTTTTTTTGTATTGTTTTATTATGGTCTTACTTTAAAACTTAAGTGCTTTATAATTTTGAAAATTCTTTATTTTAATTCCTTTTTCATAATGTATATTTTAAAATCCTTAGTTTTTTTATTGTGAATTTTCTTAAAATTAAAAAAAAAAAAAAATTAAGTTCTTTGTGGAAATCAGCTTTATTAAAAGTAAAGTTAGACGTAGAAATTTTCTATTTTTTTTATTTTTCTTATCCCTACGTCTAGACGCGCAATTTGCATTTGTTAACAATAACGTCTTCAGAATGACGTCACAGAAATGTTCTGTTAAGTTTTTTTCAGAGTGGAGTAAACGTAGTATGTCTAAACACAAAACTTGAATTTGTATGTAAATAAATACATACTTACATTTTCTATGAAAACTTATTTATTTTTATTTTTTTTATTTTTTATTATTAGTTTGTAAATTTTGTAATAAACGTTTTAAGTTGAAAATATTTCCGTTTTTGTAACTGATAATTGATTTTGACAGCTTGTGTTAAAAGATAATTGCTCAGCAATGTATTTAAACATTTGTTGCTGAACATGTGTTCAAATACATATTTATGTGGTCCATACCTTAATATCTAGTGTTGGAAATATAATTTGACAGTTGCCACGGCAATAAATGCCAAACTAATTACAGTCTAGACTAAGGGTGTTGTTTAAACACGGCAAGATTTTATATTTTAAATCATCAGGAATTTAAAAGAGTTAATTATGAATCTAGCCAGATCTTCGCAAAGTTAAACTCTATTCAAAAAGTGTTTCGTTCCTAAGGTAACGGTTATGAACCAAAGTCATTTGCTCCAGAAGTTAATGGCGGTTCACTTACTCAACCTCAAAATATTTTCGATATCTGAATGGCAACTAATTTGATTATCTTTGTTGAAATGTGAACAAAACAATAGCCGAATGTTCATCATTGGCATTCACACGAATAAAATTATAGTGTACGCGTGTCGATATCGCTGCAGCAGAATTTTTTGCCCTATACTCTTGCAAGTATAGGAATAATAGAATTGGGCTTCACTGACCTAGAGATAAATACATATGTATATGTATGAGTCTGGACGATGGATAGAGACGCTAGCAGACTCGGTCTCCCATTTAATGAATTCTGTCGAAGCTGCAAAGAACTTGGAACTTAGGAGACAGTATTTTATGTGATGCCTAGCTTCTAACTTAACCTGCATAAGTTATTTAGTAATCACCTTCAGCAAGATCTCTCTAAGGTATCGCAGGTTAAACTCGGCATAAGGCTAAAATATCTCAATGCAACGGGTTGGCTTTAGCCACCTCAACATCATATTGATCCTGCAATAAGGATAAGGCATTAACCCTTTCCTTAACCTTTTATGATAAGCCTGTTAAGATTTTTCCATCAATCTTATAAGAAGCATAGGGCCTCAACAAACGATCTCTAACTAGATCTATCAATTGCGATGTTCTTTATTGCTCTCTAGCTTTTTCCGACCTCTTCTGTGCCTGCCTTGCATGTTCCACTTAATTGCAGTTCGGACTATGGCGTCATGAGGGTTGCGTAGTAAGTGGCCAGCCCAGTTCCGTTTTCGTGTACTAATTTCACGCTCGGTTGTCGATTGTTCGACATTTTTCGATAATGTTGGCGTAAACTTTTTTTGAAGAAAAGTAAGTCTAACAGTTTAATTTAGTAAAACATCTAAATTAGTGTTAATCGCAATTTTTTCGCAGTTCAGATACTGAGACATTCCAATTGTACATAAGACAGAAAATTATTTGTTATTTTTGAGAATAAAGCTGATTTCTATTATTAGTTAATATATTGTATTTATGTAGGTGTACTTATATGTTTAGTTAATTTTTAATTTTTATTATTTTTTAATAATTGCTTTAAACAATTGGCATGTAGTTTTAATTTTAAAATGAATAGGAAAAATTATGATTTAGATGGGTTTGCAAATCAGACATATTCTAAGGGAAATCGGGAACTAAGGAAATAAGTGGCAAAAGCAAACTAATCAATTCAGGATAATAAGTTATCATCCAGACTTGCAATTTTTAAAAATTCTGCTTTAAAATTTCGTTAGTGTCCAGATTATGAATTCATAGTTTTGCAATTTTTGTGTTTTTATCTTGCTTTCCTTTTCTTCTTTTTATATTTTATATATAAACAAGTAAGACTGTTTAGTCCGTCAAGCCTGCCATTTGATAACTTACACCACAGTACTTAAAAACAAATCATGGACCCGCCTATCCTATTTTTAAAAAAATGCAAAGCTTTTGTGTCCATATAAATAGAAATCGTTCTATGTTTTAAATTTCATTGAAATCGGTTTGATAGTTTCCGAGAGGCAAAAATTGCCCCTTATCTTCCCTCGTAGTCCTACGATTCGGCCCATTTTCAATAGGCTTGGTCCTTGTGCGAATTAGAACCTATTTGCCAAATTTTAGTTTGATCGACTAAGAAAGTGATTCTGATCGGTATACTTTAAGGTGGGCTTAGGTACCATATTTTAAGGTTTAACACACATCGGCAAAAATGCATAATACCCTCTCCACTATTGTGGTGTGGGTAAAAAAAGGAAATACAGCCAACTCCAAGTTAAAAAAAAAAAAACAAAACAAAACAGAACGCAATCTTCCCACCCCTTCTCCGATAAACTCAAGAATTGCTGAAACAAAAATTGCAAGTTTGGACGATGACTAAGCATTCCAGTTTGTTTTGCAAGATCTTTTTGACAAAGCCTCTTCCGTCTGGTCTCTTCAAGTCAAAAGCTTTTTTTTGTACAAAGTTTTCTGAAAGTTGAAAATAAAATTGCAACTATTGTTTTGGATTTCTTTTTCGTTCAATACAAAATCTTTTTTTTTTTTTTTTTGCTTTTTCTTATTAAACATTTTGAAATGTTTGAGAATAAGTGATTGCTTTGTGACGGGTGTGACAATTCAAAATATTTAAAGAATGGATTCTGAACAGGACCACGATTGACTGGAACGGCAGGTACTTAAGAAGACCGATTCTAATCCAATTCGAGGCAGGACATTAGAAGTTCAGGTTAGAAGTATATTTTAAAATGTAATAAAAATATTAAAGATGCGCATAAAACAAAATTAATTTCAGTGTAGAGAAAAATATGTTTTGATTTATTTCTTATGGAAAAACAATTTAGAGAACTGTTTGTATCTTCGACAGTAGTTAAAATGTTTGTTTTACAGTGGGGGAACCTTCCAATAAATCTATTAAAGGCTAGTTTACACTATTATACTTTTTATTAAAACATGTCAAAAACTCAAGTTATATGTAAAAGTGTGATAGTGTTATGAAAACGACATGTATCACGTAAAAAAAAATTTACATCTCATATGACTTCATCGTTTTTTGAAATTTTTTTTTAACAATTATACTTTTCATTTGATCAGGGTTGGATTTTAATAAAAGCATGTTTATATGTGATAGTGTAACTACAAACTGTAATGTTATATTCGATTGCTATCTCACAAAGTAATTTGGAATACGTAAGACTTGTATCATAGTGTAAACAAGCCTTAAGGAAATACATAATTTTTGCCAATATATTTTGTAAAAAGGACCGCAAAGAATGGAAAACGTCAAAAGTTGTTGTAATAAAACTGTTTTATTTAAATACATAACCTATTTTACGGGATGGCTAATAATCGCTATTTTCAAAAAACATAAAGATCCTTAAGATATGCTATACAATATAAGGGAATCCTTTTTATTTTAAACTCTGTTTGTTGTGGTTGGTGAGGGTTTTTTTTATATTTTAGTTATTGTTGTTGTTTTTTTAATTGAGCATCATTTAAATACCCTGTCGGAGATTCAGTTAACTTTAAATTAACTGAAAGCTAACTATTTCTCAAGTAGTGGTGGTTGTCACTTGCACTACTTTTATATTGAATTAACTAACTATGTATTTTAACATTGCGATGTCCTAGGAAGTAGTCAATTGTCCGACTCTGCATTACTTTCAATTAACTTTAAAGTTAGCTACATATCCGTTAACTTAAAGTTAACTTTTTGTAGCTAGCTATAAACTTACTACTTTAAGTTAAGTTAGTTTAAGTTAAGGTCGATTGTTACAAATTTAATATTTTTAAAAATAATGACAATAAATAGGTTGTTATAATGCAAAACTATAAGTAATGCTATGTTTCCACTTCGATTGAAATCACCTGTCGAAATCGTAAAATTGTACTTAGTTATTTTTTTTAACTTTTAAATTATACTATAACCTGGCCATAACCGATTGCCAATTTCTACTCCGTATATTGTAATAATGGCCCTAAATAAATTAAATCTTTTGTGGGTCTTGGAGCCGTTTGTTTGCCAATCGAATTGGCTAACTTAAAGTTGGTTTTTTTTTGTAGTTAGCTACTCATTTGACAGGTTGGCAGGGTTGTGATATTTTTATATTTCTCTGTTTTCATTTGTTGTTTTGTAATTATAAATATGCAAGTGTATTTCTTTTTTTCGGTAATGTTTTGTAAGTTTCTATTTGATTGATTATCTTAGAATAAACATCAAATTTATAAATATTTCTTCTTTTATTAATTTAGTGATATTTGTTAATTTTTTTTTAAAATGTTTTTTAAATATAACTTTCTTACCATTTTGTTTGTTTATTTATCTTAATTTATTGCATTTGATAGAGAAGTTTGTCATTAATCTGTGGCCGCATAATAAACAACCGTCGATTTGCGTCGAAAGCCCAAATTGAAAAATGATGTTTCAGATTTCTTACGTTCATGGTCGTGATCATTGCCAAAATATGAAAATAGACGACCGCCACCACTGCCAACTGGGGGAGCACGTAAACTACTGCTGCGGCTACTGGAATGATGGCCGCTGCCCGTTGCACAACCTGATGACGATAGAGATAGACTTGAATGTTGAATAAATGGTTGTGGCTGGTGATGTGAGGAGGAGGAATGATGTGCTTGTTGATGTTGATGATGTTGTTGTTGCTGCTGTTGTTGTTGTTGTTTATGATGATTGTTTTGTATAAAACCGGTAGGCGATAGATCAGTCATCTCACACGGCCAGAGGGTGACCGAAGATGGGACCTTATGTAGCCCGTCCGATAATCTATAATGGTGGGATGCTGACCGGCTAACGAACCGTGGCGAGGACCTCGACCCCATCTTTGTTTTAGTTTTTGTGTGTGTGTTTTTTTACATTTTTGAAGAAGGAAAATTTAAAAACAAAAGTTTTATATTAATTGAAAGTTACCAATTAGATATTTAAAAATATTAGTCTATTTTCATTGCAAATATTGAAAACCCTAAAAATTTACAAATTTTGTTCAATTAAATGTTGAAAATAGTGTTTTATATTACCGGGTAATTCGGCCAATAATTTTATATTTATTTTTAGTTTAAAGTTAAATTTTAAATAAAAAATTTTGTTTGTAAGTCCGATAACAAAGATTCGTTCTTCCAAAGCCGCAACTTATTTCAACATTTCTTTTACTTTAAAGTTCCGAATTTAATAAAAATGTTGTTTTAATTTATTCCTGTTTATTTTTTTTTAGAATTTTTACTGATTTTACTGATAAAATGTGAACAAACTATGTTGTTATTAAAAAAATAAATAAATAGTATAAAGGAAGGAATAAAAATTATAAAAGAAAAGCTAAAGTTTTTATTTGCCAAAAGCAGTGAGAACTAGTTACGCGAGTGTTATTGAAAATAGTTGTGATGGAAAAAAGCTTTAAGATAAATAGTATAAACAATCTTTAAAGGGTAAAAAATTATTAGAAATTGAAACTTACAGGAAGATGAAATAGTATCAAAAGATTTGCTTTATTTTATAAAAATACTTAAGCAGACATCAAGTACCGAGAAAGGAATGCATTACAAATACAAACAAAATTATATTAAACTACACGATTACACACGATTCCAAAGTATAAGAGTAACAGGGAATTGTTAAATTAAAAACACAACTCAAAATGGAGTCATTTAGAATTTAATTTTAACGATTTTGATAATGAAGTTAAAAAAAAAAATATCAAAAGAATTTTGACAACAATTCTTATGTTAGACATTTTTTGCACTGTACTAAATTTTTACAGAAAATTTTCGCTTGCAAAAAATGTATGTATATGGGAAATTTAGAAACTTTAATAGAAAATTTATTGCTAGCAAGAAAATTTTATAGCAATTTTATTGCTAGCCAGAAATTTCTATAGAAAATGTATCGTTAGAGAGACATTTTTATAGAAAATTTAAAGCTACCAAGAAAATTCTATAGAAAATTTATTGTTAGAAATTTTTATAGAAAATTTAACGCTAGTAAGAAATTTCTATAGAAAATTAGTCTCTAGCAAGTCATTTTTATAGCAAATTTTGTGTTAGCAAGAAATTTGTATGGGAAATTTATCGCTAGCAAGAAACTTTAAAGCCACTTTTTTGCAAGCACCAAATTTTTATAGAACATTTAACGCTAGGAAGAAATGTTTATAGCAATTTTAATGCTAGCAAGAAATTTATCGCTAGCAAGAAGTTTTTATAGAAAATTTAACGCTAGCAAGAAATTTTTAAAGAAAATTTAACGCTTGCACAAATTCTTTATCGAAAATTTATCGCTAGCAAGATATTTTTATCGAAAATTTGTCGCTTGCAAGAAATATATGTATTGGAAATTTATCGCTAGCAAGAATTTACTTTGAATATTTATCGCTAGCAAGAAATTTTTATAGAAAATTCAAAGCTAGCAAACAATTTTTAAAAAAAATTTAACGCTTGCAAAAAATGTTTAACAAAAATTTATCACTAGCAAGAAATTTTTATAGAAAATTTAACGCTCTCATGAAATTTTTATAGCATTTTTATCGTAATCATAAAACTTTTATAGCAAGTTAATTGCAAGCATGCATTTTTTTAAAATAGTTTCGCTTGCATATAATCTACATAGAAAATTAACCTTTTAAACTTCATTATCAAATTTTTGTTTCTCCAAATTTATGTCAGACATTTAATTATTGAGTTGTATTTATTAGGATTAAACTGCAAATAGATTAGAAGAGAATATACAAGATACGTTTTAACAAAGTATAAATACATATGTAAGTACTTATAATGCGCTTAGTAAAAGTTAGTTGTATTTACAAGCCGTTTCATTTCTAGGAAATGAAAAAAAACTATAAGTTTTTTATTTAAAATCAAATAAAATTAAAGCTCACCCTCTTTTATAATAAAGTGGCTTGTGAAAATGGAATTTGAAAACTGTTTGGTTTTTAAGGAACAATAAAAAAATTATATTTTTTCGAAATTTTCGTTTCAAATCTTAAGCAAAAGCATGAGTATTAACGGCGTAATATTTTTGATTTGCATAAACTTGTTGACATCTGTAAAAATCATGTAATATACAATAATTTACAAAATTTTTGAAATTTATAAAAAAAATTTTAAAAACAATATTTAAATTAATTAAAAAAAAAAGTTCCTAACAATAAAAACCTATTAAAACAGTTGTAATCGAAATAAATTATTCCTTAATTTATTTATTACTTACCATTGCTTTGCTTTCATAATCCATTTGATTATTTTTAATTATGTATTTAAAAATTTTATTAAAATATTTGACTGTTTTATATTTTTATATTATTATTATAATAATAATAATTGAGCAAAATAGTAGTAGTTCTTTTAGATCTTATCTCAATACCTGGCCTATCTTGTTGGTGGCGAGGCAACGACCACATCACGTCTACAAAATGCAGGACGACTAATATTTTTTTGTTTGGATTTTCATAATGTTCATGTAAAATATTTATTTAAATTTATTTGTTGGTGAATTTTTAAGCAGAGGAAATCCGATAGTTTTTTTTTTTTTTTTGATTAATGTTTATTTTTTACATGAAAAAGGTGAAATAGAAGAAAATTTTTAGAAGCCAAAGTTATAGTTAAGTGTTTTAGAATGGTTTTCTTTATTATTTAAATATATTTTGAAACCAAAGTGTTTAAATAAAAAAAAAAGAAAATAATTAACGGTTCAAAAGAAAACTATTTTTTTTTCTTAAATAATAATTTGAAATAGAATTTAGAGTGTCATTATTAGTTAAAGTTTCTTTTTGAGGAGAGAAGTTAGAGTAAAAAAAGGTGCGTTTTGGAGAGAAAAAAAAAACAATCCTTGCAACAGAATTTAGATAAAGCACAACAAGAAAAACAATTAAACGACAAAAAAAAATCTTATCGCTAACAGTAAAAATATAACAATAAATTTTTATACAAATTTTTCGCAAGCATACAATTTTTTATACAAAATTTATTGCTAAAATAAAATTTTTATCAGGGACCGTAACAGTAATATCAAAAAAGTTATTTTATAACAGTTATTTTGTAAATTAAAAACAAACAAATTATCTAAAAAGTTAATTTGTAAAAATAAAAGGTCAAATTAAACTCTTGAAAATAAAACTCAGTTGAGAAATAAAAGTTCGAATAAAACTTTTAAAGAGAATAATGGCCTGTTCGTCAATTTATAATTTCTTTTAAATGTAAGTTAATCGAATGAAGTCTTCGTTCGAAATAAACGAACAGGCCATAAAACTCTTAAAGAGAGAGTTTTATAAAGCCGTCAAAAACTTAAACTCATTTGATGAATTTGATTTTCCATAGAAAATTTATTGGTTTAATAAAACTTTGATTCAAAATTTATCGCCTATGATAAATTATTAAAATAATACATTTCGAATATTTATCTGGTTAATCGGTTAAAAAGACAAAAACTTGTAAGTCTTCTTAAGTGGTTGAGGGAGATTATTTATTTAAGACCTATGCTTGACCTTCCAGCCCAAAATTCTGCCATGAAATAGTATAACTACTAATACCAACATTTATAGGGAAGTTATGCAATTTAAAGCTATTTGCGGGATTGATATTTGTATAGGAGCTTTGGTAAAATATGGGCCGATTTTAATAAGATGATTTAAGTTGCAATAAAAAAAATGTTTGTTTCATATTGTATCTAAATACTAACAGCCGTATTCATAACGAAAAGATGTCATGAAGCTAGCTCAAAGTGTATTCATAATACACTTATCAAACTTTGTCTTACGATTTGCTAAACTCTTGTAAACGATCTGTCAAAACAGTCGTTTTTTTAATTTCTGTCTTTTTTTTTAATTTGTTATTTTTTTTTAAATTTCTAAAATGTTTTATAAAGGGTGGTCCAACCACCATAATGCACGATTTTAATTGTGAGTAACACTTTACGTCAAGGTTTTTGCCCAACTTAATTTGACATATCTTTGTTTCAGTGATTGACAAATTCAATCATAGGGAGGTACACAATTGAGCAGCGCGTTAAGAATGTTGAAGCCTTTTACAAAAATGGGCGTTCAAATCAAAATGCATTTCGTGCACTTCGTGATTTTTTTAATCCACACTTTCACCTCCGTGGATTCGTTAACAATCAGAATTGCCGCATTTGGGCAATTGAGGATCTACGAGTGATTGTTGAAAGGCCGAGCATCCGCAAAGAGTGACTGTTTGGTGCGGTTTATGAGCTGGCGACGTCATCAGGCCGTACTTTTTCGAAAATGAGGTCGGCCAAGCAGTTACCGTGAATGGTGTTCACTATCGCAAAATGACAGCGGACTTCTTCTGGCCAGAAATTGAGGTATCAACAGGATGGTGCCATTTGCCACGCAGCCAACAAAACAATGTTTCTTTTACGCGAGCAATTCATTGGCCGTGTTATCTCACGTCGTGTTATTTACACATTTGAATCATGTGATTTGACACCGTTGGACTTCTTTCTTTGCGAATATTTAAAAGAAAAGTGTACGTCAATACGCCAAGAACATTTCAAGAGCTAAAGGATGAGATAATTCGGCACATTAACGAAATTGAACCTCAATTATGGCTCAGAGTCATTGAAAATATGGACCCTCGGATTGAGGTATGCCACCGAAGCCGTGGCGAGCAATTGGCCGACACATAATTGTCATAAATCCTTCTATTATAAGAAAAAATATTAAGATAATTCTCGGAAAACTTTTATTGTGAAAATCGAAATAACATTGATGTATGCTTATCGAAATATGGGCCTCTATTTAATTAAAACGTTTTCCTAAATTTGAAACTTTATCTAAATTCTGTGTGGGTATCTTTTTTTTATTACGAATATTAATAAAAAAGTAGTGTAATTGGAATTTTTGCAGCAGATTTATAAGAAAAATCATTACACTTACCTTATTTTTATAAGACAAATTTACTGCCAATTTTACAAGGTCGAAAAAACGCTTTCTTTGACAAATACATTTCAAACAAAAACAAATGTTTGAGAATTTGTTTTTGTTTTACATGTAGTTAAGCGAAAGAAAGAGTTCTTTCGCATTTAGTGAAATAGGCAGTTAGAAAATTACATTCGTGTGGGTAAATATTTGAAATAAAATTTTGAAACTACTTAAAGCGGGTGTCGGTAGGTAAAATTGAGTGAAAAAAGTGAAGTTGGATAAGAAAATATTTATATGTATGTACGTATTTTGCAATGAAGTATTGGGAATATAGAGATTGAGTAAATATATAATATTTATGTTTTTTTTTTAATATAAAAATGTAATAATTATAATACCAGTAGTAGTAGTATAGTCTTTAAATCTGCCATATCCGAGAATTTGATTATTAATTTTTTATTATTTTTGTTTTTTTGTTGTACATATTTTATTTCGGATGTAAAAACGTTTTGTATAAAAGTTAAAGTAGAGAGAACACAATACATACAAACACATTTAAAGAAATATTTGAAATATAAAAAATATTATTTTAACATTTAAAACTTTTGTTTTTTTTAAAAAGTATGTTTTTTTAAGGAGAGCATTACATTTCCAAAAAAAGAAATTATAAAATTAAACACATTTTCTTAAAACAATTATCAAAGTTAAGAAAAAAAATAAAAGAAAAATCAAACGTGTTTTTCTTTTAGGAACAATAAAAAAAAAACAAAATAATTTCAAAACCAAAAGAAAAATATGAAATAATTCGGTAAAAAATTGAACGTGAATTTCAATTGCAATAACAACAACAATGACACTCTTTTCCTTTTTCTATTAATTTTTCAAAAGTTTTTGCTTAAAAACACCGCAATTCAAAAAGAAACTATAAATAAGACTTTTTTTTAAATAATCACAAAGCATAATTTTTTATTTTTTTTTTTGTAATTTGTTTGCAAATCAATTAAATATTAAAAAATAATCAAAATGTTTCAACCTAAAACCTTAAAGAAACTTAATCGACAAAACTTTGGGAATTCATTGAATTGTTTAAAAAAAAAAAAAAATAAAAAATTAAATAAGAAAAATTATCCTCAACTGTTTGTTTATTTATATTATTTAAAAAAAATATTTTATTTGTTTTTTTTTTAGCTTTTTTGCTGAAACTCACCTCGCGTTGTGACCCAATAAGATGATATTTCTGTAAATATAATGGAAATATCGAAATACGATTTTTACAAGTGTTTGGCTTAGAATCATGTTTCATATAGAAATATTTTTTTTGAAAAATTTTCTTTTATCTTTTGTTTCAAATGTTTTCCATTTTGTAAAAATTTGATTTAAAAGCGCATTTTCTGCTTTAATACAGTTTTAAATTGTTTAAAATTTAATTTTTAAAAAAATAAAAAAACACATGCAAAATTATATAAAAAATTATTAATTTTTTGGTTAAATATTTAGTGATTTAATATTCAGAAAAAGGGGTTGCTTTAAGTTGTTACAATAACAACAAATTTGGTATTATAACTCGAATACTAAAGCTTCGTACAGACGATGGTCAGATCTTACAATATTGGTAAGCAACGTTGCTTCAATTGCATTAAAATGGGCTAAAATGTCTTACAACTGTGTGAACATTGTAAGCTCATTTGTATTTGCAGAAGTGCAAAATTAATGCATCTGACAATCGCACCATTGCACAGAGGGGTGAAATCGCAAAAAATGGAGATTAATTAAACTACTTATCCAATTTTAAAAATTCTTTCACTATTTGAATGCTACGTTACCACTGAGTGACATATGCTACACATCTTTTGGAAAAGTGGGCGGTGCCACTCCCCCTATTAAAAATCGCTCTAGCTGCCATAGCAATAGACCGATTGCCATGAAACTTTGACCTGCTAATAGTTCTTGGATATACTTGGCTATGATTGGATAAAGGGGCGTGGCACCGCCCATATAACCTGAAACTTAGAACGGATATATCTCATGAACCATCAAAGGTATGAAGATAAGATTTGGTTTATATGTTGATCTAACAGTATGAATTATATCCAAGGTGGAATAGGGTGGTGCCACGCCCCCTTTTAAAAATAGCTCTGGCTCAGTCGGATTTTTTTTTTGTTTTTTGAAAAAAAAAGAAATAAAATTTTTCCATAGTAATCAATTTATTTTTAATATAATTACGTAGACGAATTGGGAATTATTCTATCATATTTGTAACTAAATTCGGGACTCAAAGCAGATATTTAAATTGTTCGATTGTTTACGGATGTGTCTGGTGATAGCTTGTATACATTTATTATAAGGCATGTGTTTTTGACCTGCTATTTTAAAAAATATGCCCGTCGTCATCTGTATCATAATTTGTGCCTTCTGGTGCCACGTTTGTCAAAACTGAAGGCGAAACTAGTAGATCTACTACAGATTTTGGAAGTTGGTGGAATTTTTTTTGGGCAATTGTGTTTTACCAGATAGGATTGGATCTGAACTTAGTAGGAACCTATTTAATATGTCTCGATTGCAATCCTCCCGACTACATTTGCGAGAAAAATGTCCTCTGTAGTTCTTAAAATCTTTGTTTCGGGCTTCCTGGGCTTCCTCAGACAGTTCACCGATCGGTAATAGCGCGTGCGAAATGATTTCTGGGCCATGTATTAAAAACTTATGC
The DNA here is from genome assembly GCA_963931875.1 of Pollenia griseotomentosa. Lineage (NCBI taxonomy): Eukaryota > Metazoa > Arthropoda > Insecta > Diptera > Polleniidae > Pollenia > Pollenia griseotomentosa. The sequence goes on from OZ007560.1 coordinate 110,525,203, forward strand.
AAGGTTGGAGGCATGTTAAACCACTGATACTTCTTAACAAAAAGTCGAGCTGTATTCTGAGCAAATACTCTAAATTTATCTACGTTGATATCATGACCACAAGATACGGCAATTAATATTGTGTGCATGTCCTTAATCAGCTCCAGATCTAATTTCGTAATATCTGCTGTAATTTCAGCGTTTTCAAAAAATCTTCTTGCTGTGTTGCCATCATTTGCATTGCCGACGCCGGGCTTAGGTTGGTCAATAATAAGTCCAGTTTTTTTTCTAAACTCCGTTTGAATACGACTCTTGTTTTCAGCAACAACTAATTTGTCAAAATCGGTTCTTGCTTGCCATTTTTTAATTGGTAATTTATACGCCACGTGAAGAAGACATTCATAAAAACGTATCCAACCATGCAGTATAGAAAGACCGAACTCCAATGTGTCTGTTTTAACTTCCATAGCGATCATTCTTTCAATGTCGTTAAATTCTTTACTCGTGGATCCACATAAATAACACTTCTGGGTTGATTTGGTGTCTGTTAGTGCGTTGCAGACTTTTCCATCTATCATTACTAACATGAGCTTATGAGCTACGCTTACAAGTCTGTTTTCAATGTACACTAGGGAATTTTCAAGTACACTTATTTCCTCTTCAACTCTTGTCCTTTCTTGTGTGGAGACACTAGATGATTCTCTAATAAACTCGATTTTTAAAGGCCTACAAAATCTTGTTGAGGATGGACGAGGGTTTTTCCAAATGATCTTATATTCGCACATAGTTACCAACTATATACAAAAACAACAATTATAACAACGAAAACGAAGACAAAGCAAACAAAAGACAATAACTGGTGTACTTTGCTTGAGTGACTATATTTACAATTAACTTAATAAAAAAATTTCGCGCAAAAACGCGCAACATGTTATTACTGAATATTAAGCCCTAGATAATGTAGTTTTCTAAAAAATTAATATTCTGACGCCAACTAACACCATTCATATTTAAATATCCACGAATATTTTGAAAATAGCCAAAATTGAGACACATTTTAAAAAATTTTTTTTTAAATACTTCTACACAACTTTTGTTAACACAATTATATTTAGAACAACTTCAATACCTGAGGTTGAAGATTCCATAGTAAAAGTATTACTTTTGACTTGCGAAAAACTATACATTAAGCGTCGAAATATACCGAATTTCAATTAACACTTTTGTGCGCGAATAGCTAAAAAATTACTTCACTTTAATACAATGCAGCTTGACAAGTAAGCAACATATGACATTGAAATTTTCAGTAGTGATGTAGAATTGTATATACTGTAATCGGTTACTAAATATTTTTCAAGCAAACAAATTTTAATTTTTCAATTAATATCCATTTTTTGCGATTTCACCCCTCTGTGCATTGCCAGAAAAATATTGCTGTTGGCAATGCCTGCTTACAATATTGTAAGATCTGACCATCGTCTGTACAAAGCTTAACAGTTTGCTATTAATGGGTAGCGAACTTTTGTTCATTTTAGGTTTGAATAAAGTTTGTAAATTTTTTGAGAGAAATTTCTACATTATAAACAATGTTTACATAATTGTAAAGATAAAAGTTGCCAATTTCATTCCTTGGCCTTAAATAACGTACAGTAGACTCGGTATAGAGTGAGCGAAGGGCCTGTTCGGAAATGCATCCCTGCGCTGCATCTCATGCACATCTGTGAATAATTTGCGATGATCATGCAAATCAGCCGATGCCAATTCAACGGCTATTCCCTCAACCCAGACTCAACCTCTTCAATCGAGATCGATAAAAGAATACTAAAAATAAAAAAGGCTGTAATAACATGGTATATCCAAGAAATATGTACAGTTAATGTATTTATTTATTTTACATAAGAAAAACATATTGAAATAAGTTCGACAACGCACTACTTTTCTATCTCTTAATTTTTCGAAAACAATTATTTATTTAAGCGGGTTAAGCTTCGAACAGACGGTGGTCAGATCTTACAATAATGTAAGGGCTGGCAATGTGCTGACAACATACTGCCAAAGAAAAATCGTCACCAAAAGTAAATTGTCAGTTCAGACGATTGTTACAATTTCATTGGCAGACAACTGTCTGAAAATAGCTTCATCCGCCAACAAACATTTTTTGTAATTAATAAAAAGTCTTTTTTCTAAATATATATATCATGAGATGAGCCAGAAGATATATAAAATTAGTATCGTCATAGTCTCAAAACTACGTTTTGTTATTTGGTATAAAATCCGAAACCTCATTTTCCATCCCTGCTACGTATGTATTTGCATAAACTTCGCACATCCGACATTAAAAAATAAGCTTACAACGTCTGACAATGATCTGCCAATGGCAACGAAGAGTGTGCACACGATTGTCTGATATCTTACAATATTGTTGTTTTACAATGGACTGACAATGCTTTTCCGACAACGTTGCCAAACAAAAATTGCAAGCAATTTTTAGCACATTTTACTGATAATATTGTTAGATCTGACCATCGTCTGTACGAAGCTGAAGTATTGTTCTTAGTTCAATCGATTGCTTTGTCAAAAATTTTAAAGGCTTTACATTTTTGGTAATTTGTTTCGTCATTCTCGTCCTCAACATAGTGAACTATTAAAAGTAGAGTTGTGTCGGTCATGAACGATCCGGTTCAATTGAACGAATCAGTCAAATGAACGTTGAACGGCCGTTCAGTCTCATCGTTCAATATGGTTCACTTGGGTCTTTTCAGGTCTTTTGAATCAGTCATTCACTTGCTTACCGAACAATTGATTGAAAAGAAACAACAGTACTATTCTTGTGTATATGTTTGTTATGCCAGAATAATATACTTGTTTCTTTTACTCATTGTCACATTGCTTTACACATTTTCATAATACATCGTTCAATATGGTTCACTTGGGTCTTTTGAATCAGTTTGAATCAGTCATTCACAAAAAACAATGCAAAACACAAAGCAAAATGTTTCTTCGAATTTGCTTTGTGTTTATTGTTTTCTATTTTTGTATACATATTTCTTATATAAATATTGCTATACTCTTTTAACACATTGCCGTATTCAATCAATTGTGAATGACTGAACGAAAACCACAAAAGAGCAACTGATACAAAAGACCGACTGATCCAAACGATCAACCGACCCAAAAGACAAGTGACCTGAAATGACCGACTGAACGAAATGAACGAACTCATTCACTGTTTCGAATTGAACGTTAATGACCGGTCACCTAAACGAACGATTAAGCCCAAGACTAATTAAAAGCATATTTACGTTATTGTAACCAACTTATTTCCACGTAAACTTTCAATATGAGTTTGCAACACACGCACCTCCAATGTCATATCGACGTAATTGAAATTTTTCTAAATGTTTAGGCATCAGGTGCAAAGTGCTACATATAAATAATAATAATATCTGTGGCATTTTGAAAAAACATCTTAAGTCAAATTTAAAAAGTTGAAAAAATGTTGTTAATCATACGAATTTTCATTCAATAAAACATTTTTGTTTACGTTTTTAAAATTTTGTATTATAAACGAAATTTTTCTTTAATTTTGTTTTTTTTTATTATTTGACAAAAATGATTTTTTCACCGAGATTTTTTTAAAAGCTTTTTAGCTATCTTATCTCGACTTAAGGTGTTTTGTCAAAATGCCACAGAGATTAATTCTAACAAACAGAATAGTCAGATATTTCTATGACTTGAAGTCAATTCTATAGGCTTATTTTAGGGCGTTATTGCATTTTGAGTATACTTATAAGCAAAAAAGCTTTGAACGTAACTCCTTAACATTTAGGAAAATTACAATTACGTCGATATTGCATTGGAGGTGCGAAATGAAAAATGAAAAACATAGCAAAGTCAACGGATTTATATTTTTTAGAATACGCTGCTTTTACCTTCCTTTTTTGTTTATGTAATGTTTTGCAGCACTGCGTTTCTCTCAGCCCTGGGTCCCCTCTACTAAATACTAAAAGTAGTTACATTTTATGTGACAAGTTACACAGCGAAATGCGTGAAGTAGATCTTTAAAAAGGTCAACTTTTCTTCACCAAACACAACAAAGCGTGGGGTGAACCCACAGTTTGAAATTATATGGCGTTTTCTTTTCTACAAAAAAAATGTGACATTTTATTTAAAAAAATGCAATTTGGTGTCAGTTTCTTAAAAATTTTGCTCCCGAAAAGGATGAGTTTTGTAGAATTAAACAAGCAACCCTTTTCGGGAGCAACATTTTTGAGAAACAGACACCATTTTCCATTTTTTTTTTAAATAAAATGTCACCTTTTTGTAGAAAAGAAAACACCAATAGTCATACTTAACAGATATTTGACGCCCCACACGAAACAAATATTTTTATAAATTAAAATAAAACTAGTATTGTGGTTATTTTATTGAACTGCTTATGGTTTTTAATCCAAATTTTGATATTTTAATTAGGCTAAAGTCCACCAAATTTTTCATAGTATATAAGAACAAAATTTTGCGAGTGTACCCTGTTTGGGACCCATGGGCAATAATGGACCCGCCAGAACAAAATTATGTTATGAGATTCATATAAAAGTTCTTTGTGCCGAATATTATTTATATATATCTTCATATATATGAAATTTGTGATTTTAGGAAGGGGGTTTATTTGGGACCTTTACTTTACCAGCACAACATTTTGTCATGATGTGGTAGCTATAGTTAAAGTCATTATAACCAATTTGTAGCTATTTTTGGGAGTTGTATTTGTATATAAATTTTGACCGCATCGTTCATATAAAATATCTAGTATATGGGCATTTCCTCAGAATGGTGAACCAGGATGGATAAATAAAATTTTGATAATCATCGTCTTTTATTTTTTATTATTATAAAAAGAAGTCCAAGGTTTTATAATAGAATGTTTTCATAGCGTATCTCAGCTATTTTACTTGAGGAAATTGGGCTGGAAACTACAAAATTTTATCTTTTTTTTTTAAGCTACTTCTAAAGACATTTTTATATAATTATTTTACATACAAAAAATTTGTTATGCTTGCACTCTTTCTTCATAATCTCTCCATTACAATCAATTGTTAATTGAGTATTTTTATTTTTGTTTTTGTTAAGGAAATTTGAAGATATTTATGGGATAATGCATGGTGATATGTAATAATAAAAAAAAATATATGGAAAAATCGTACGTTCGCGACCGGTACTTAAGCAAATTAAACAAAAACAAATATAGACATTTTATTGTGTAAATACCGGATAGAGATCTACATTAATACACTTTTAAAATAAATTAATCACTTTTGAATATTTCGTTCCAATTTGCAGATTTTTACATTTCACTGCTGCCAGCCAAAGTTGACTTCTATTGTGCGTACGTTCGTGACCCTGGGAGCTACTCTCTATTGCGATGCGAAAGAAAATGGAAGCAAATCTAGCGATTGGTACTCTTTAATGCGTTTGCGCATTTGCCTTTCGCATCTATTAATTTTTTTCTTTTCCCAATTCATCACTATTTATTTTATTTAAATTTTTCAATTTCAAATATTTTTACATATTTAAGCATTTCATTACTGTCAATCTGCGCCATCTTTCATTTTTGTTGCCAGTATTGCTCCATTTTCAAAACATTTTGCGAAAGTGATTGAGAGTACCAAGTTGGCATTTAGCTTTCGCATCGAAATTGTTTTCGCATCGCAATAGAGAGTAGCCCCACTTATGTTTATAACTATCATTATGAAAACTTAAGCTCGATTAAATTCATCTTTTGCACTAAACACAGACGTATCCAAATGCTATCGAATAGCATAAAAAAAATGCTAGGAAAAATTTAGTTTTCTATATTATTTGTACATCAAAAGCGTACGAACGTACGTTCGCGACCCCAGGAAATGCTCATATAACATTTTCTAAAAAAAATATAACAACAATAAAAAAGTACAAAGTTTGGTAAGCTAAGGATTCATTTTTTTTTAGAGAGTTTCGATGTTGAAGGGCCTTACCACAGAGTAGTATAAAGGCTCACAAGTAAGTGCTATGAGTTTCACAACCAAGTTAGGACAAGTTTTTTAATAACTAAAGGCCGGTCTAACCATAATGCACGAAGTTTATTGAAAGTCAGTTAACTTAATTTGACATTTCTTTGCTTTGACAAATTTGACAAATTCAACCATGGAGAGGTACGCAATTGAGCAGCGCGTTGAGATTGTTGAAGCTTTTTACGAAAATGGGTGTTCGAATCAAAATGCATTTCGTGCACTTAGTGATTTTTTTGGTCAGCATAATCGACCAAATGGGACCGGGTCTGTAGGAGATGTGAAACCAACTGTGCATGCTAGCCCAGTTCTTTTTGAGGAAAACATTGCTGTTGTTCGCGATAGTGTGGCAGAAGAGCCGTCATCCTCGACTAGTCGTCGTGCCCAAAATTGAACATTTCACGAACATCCCTTTTTCTTTGCCCACGTAAAACAACATTTAGAGTTGACAAAAAAATCAACCAGTTGTAGTCGGGACTGTAAGAAAAGACAAACTCACTGGTTATTGTTGTTGTCTTTGTTTAAGCTTTGATATTGTTACAAGTAAAACTGGTTTTTATAATTCTTATTCGCTTAACAGTTTTAATTGTATAATATCTTTAGTTTTTCTAAAATCTTTAAATGAAGTATCCTGATGATCTGGCCTAAGCAACCAGTGAAATGCGCATAGGAATAGCTTATACCGTCAACAATAAATTTTTAGTTTATCAATAGTATGAAATGGGAATTTATGACATTAAAACGAAATATTAATAATTAATTTTTTGACTCCCAAGAAAAACTTTGATCACTGATGCGAATTTTGAATAAAGATTTGAATCTACAATCTTACAAGGTTCAATTGACTCAAGAGCTGTAGCCTACTGATTCATTTCAAGCGTCTGCAATACGCCTAATGGTTGATTGAACAGACAAAAGAGAATGGTGACTTTACAAAGAAAATCATTTTCATGTGATTTGACACCGTTGGACTTTTTTCTTTGGGGATATTTCAAAGAAATAAAGTGTACGTCAATAAGCCAAGAACAATTCAAGAGCTAAATGATGAGATAATTCGGCACACTAACCACATTGAACTTCAATTATGTCTCAGGAGCATTAAAATGGACCATCGGATAGAGGTATGCCACCGAAGCCGTGGCGAGCATTTGGCCGATATTTCACACATAATTGTCATGGATCCTTCTATAATAATAAAAAATCATAAGATAATTTATCTGTGAACTTTTTGTTTAATTTACAATTAACATTATGCATTATGGTTGGACCGCCCTTTATAAACTTTTGAGTGATCCCTATTATTGCAAATAAAAAACTTTTTAATGTGTGGAAAGCACATGAAAGTAAAACAATTTATGAAATAGTAACAGTTATTATTGAAAACCTGGAGCAAATCTCAAAAAAAATTTTTTTTTAAATGTTAATTTTCTTCAGCTACTTCACCCACATATTTAATTTTATTGCTTTACGAAAAAAATGACAAAGTTATAGGGTTTTGGCCGTAATCTCCCACTGTGTAGATTTTCAACTAGAATTGGATAGTTAATAATTTCATTATTGCATAAAAATAAAAAAAAAATTAAATAAATTTAAAAATTGCGTATAAAACTTTTTCAATTAATTATTTGTTTGTCTTACTTTCTTTCCCTTTTATTTTACCCTTAAGAAATTTTATTTATTTATCGAAAAATAAAATTAAAAATTAAAAACCCTTTAAAAAAAAACTTATTTCAACAACATGCGTTTTAAGGTGCTCATTTTTTTTTTTTTATCAAAAAAGCAGGTGCTCAATATACAATATCAAGGTAAAAACCAACAGAAAAAAAAACAATTAACAATATATTATATACAATTTTTAAAATAAATAGGTATGGTCTGGCTTCCACAAAAATGCAATAACTATTAGGAAACCCCCCAAAAAATGTTGTTTTAAACTACAGCCGCAATTAAGGTGAGAATTAATTAATTATTGTTTTAAATTTTTTTACAAAAGGGGTTCAATACTAATAAAATAACATAGAAAAACAACAATTTAACAACAAATTTATGTAGTAAGGAAGTGGCATACATACATATATAGTAAATATATTTAAACGTTTATATACGTATGTAAACATGTTTGTACATATGTATAAAAAATAACAACTAAAATAGTTTTTTCAAAAATAGTTAGAACTTCTTTGTAGGTTATTTGAATTATACACAACATCGATAATACAACATGATGATCATTTTCGTCAATCAATCATTCCATCAATCAGTCAAAACTTTTGCACATGTTCCAATAAACACACTGTTCCAAGCAACAGCAAACTTAACAAAATATAATCTAGAGGCGGTAGTAGAGAAAGAAGTAACAACAATTGGAAATTGTTTTATTGAAACTGTTTTTTTAAGTTTAGTTTTTGTGTTAAAGAAGTAATTTACAACAGCCTTTAACGAATAAATATATGTATGTCATTAAGTATAAAACGGATTTAAACAATATTTATGAAAATATAGTTGAATTTATTATTTTGTTGATATAATTGTAAAAAGAGCAGATTAAAGATTTAAAACCACAGAAGATTGACTAGAACGGAAACAGCGAGAAAAATCTACTAACTCTATAATTGGGTTAGTATGAAATGTGTTTAATAGTATGTTCACATTTGGCTTCTTAAACGCGTTTAAGCAGTTCGAACGTGATTAAGCTCTAATCACTTCAAAATCGAGATGATTACCCATACATTGAAGTGATTTGTTAATCACTTCAAACTGACATGATTACAACTAAATCACTTCATAAATCACATAGAATCCACTGAACATACCTCAAATGTAGAATCGCCAACATGATCGTGTACAACCGGCCAAGACTTCTTCTTAATGTTTTTATTTTTTTTCTTAAATAATTCATAAATTTTCACAATTTCATCATTAAAATTATTAAAATAATCTTCTAATAACTTTATAAGTGTTTTTATCCATTTTTAATACTTTAAAGAAATATAAATTTGTTTGTTGTTTTTTTGTGTGTTTGATGTGTGTTTTTTTTCTTAAGCATCTGTCATCTTAATCATCTCAAATGTAATGTGAACGGCTTTGATTAGCTAAATCAACATTTTGCTTAAACGCGTTTAAAAACCTAAGTGTGAACTAAGCATAAGTTGTTGTTACACGTACGGAATTTTGCGAGATCATTTTTTAATTAAGTTTTGAGGGTTTCCATTCTGGTCGATCTTCTGAGGTTAAAACTATTCGTTGGTACGGTTTTTTTTTTTAAAGTTGAGAAGAGAGAAAGAGAGCGAAATATCAGAAGCGATGAAGAAACAACTAAAAACTAAATTAAAATTTTTTTCGTAAAACACAAAAATACAATTAATCAGTTTAGTTGTTCAGTAAAAATCTGTTTTTACGTTTAAATAATATTTTTGAGCTGGTGTCGATAAAAACAAAGCAGTTTTTTAAATTGATGCTTAAATTGCTGTACGACATTTATTGCATTATACCCAGCGTTTAAAAAACTGCAGTACAAGTAGAAAAACTGCCATTTCTTCCACTTTTATACTTTTCATTGGCAAAAAAAAAAAAAAAACTGTTGCTTTTACTTCCGATTCAATAAATGAAACAGACGCTGTCAAACCTACTTAAAAAGCGAAAAGTTGTACATAAATATTTTTGTTCGACAGTTTTTGGTTTCGACTGCAGTTTTTTAAACCCTGATTCTACCTAGCATAATGGGCTGAGAAAAAAAACAAATATCTGTTTTACTTTTGAAATATTGAAATAAAGTTCAATAATATATAAATTTTAATCTCATTAGGAGTTCTCAAAATAAGCCGACCTAACGAAGAAAACATAACAAATATAATACAAGGTGGGGCGAACCAAAGTAATTTTTTTTAACTAATGCCGTCATCTTTGCGTCATTTTGGCTAACTTTTGGAACAACCACGTATTTTGTACCTTAATTATAACAATTTGCGAACAACATATTTATAAACGTTTCTCTCTTAAAATGTCTTACGGCCATACCTAAATAAGAGCGGAAGGCGGAACGTTTTCTTTCGATTCAACGTCAACGTCAGTCAGAAACAGTAGTTTTAACTTTCTTGTTTAATAAAAACCACAAAATATAAATAAGAAATGGAGATAAAACCGCTATATTCACCTAAAAACAGCTTAATTGCCATTATTTATCAACAAAATCGGCCCACTTCACTATTAAACGCGCTTTCAAAATCGGATTTTCCAATTGCTAAGCGTTGCTGCCGCGCTATTTCGGTATGCTACATACAAATTGTATGGGCATGAGAACTTTTGTTAGCTAGAAAATGCTTTCCGAAAGCGTTTATAATTCAGATTAGTCAATTGTTATTCAGAAAGCGTCAATTGTAAATCAGAAATTGTCAATTGTAATTCAGAAAGCGAAGCAAAGAAATGTTATTAACTATGTTTTTTATTTTCTTGTAGCAAAAAAGAAAAAAATGTGCACTAAAGAGCTAAATATATTGGTATATTCGTATATATTTCCTTGTATTTTTATTATATTCTGAATTACAATTTACACTTTCTGAATTGCAATTGACAATTTCTGATTTATAATTGACGCTTTCTGAATTACAATTGTCTTATCTGAATTACAATTGACGCTTTCGAATTATAACTGACTAATCTGAATTACAATTTAGGCTTTCTGATTTACAACTGACTAATCTGAATTACAATTGACCCTTTCTGAATTACAACTGGAAAAGGTTCAGTAAATTCTGGTAAAATTTTCTATAACTACAATTTTTGCAGTTGTAATTCAGAAAGCGTCAATTTTAATTCAGAATATAATAAAAAAACATCAAAATATATACGAATATATATTAATACTAGAGTAACCCTGCCGTTGCTGGACAATACAATACATACGTTTACGTCTTTGTATTAAAAATTAAATTTTCTAGACAAAATGTAATTCTCATAAGGAAAAAATAAATTTTATATAGGGAAAACACACCATTATAAAAGTGCGAGTATAACGCATATTCGTAAAATTTTTCGATGTTTATAAACCATCAGTGAAAGTAGACCTTTCCAACGCATGTACTCGTTTGAAAATCGTTTGAGTAGTTCTCGAGTTATAAAATGACAAACATAGGACAACTTATTTTTATATATATATAAATATATTTAGCTCTTTAGTGTACATTATTTTTTTTTTGTTATAATAAAATATATAATAAATTTTCTATGCTTTCTGAACTACAATTGATAATATCTGATGTATAACTGACGCTTTCTGAATAACAATTGTCTAATCTGAATTATAATATACGCTTTTTAAATTACAATTGACAATTTCTGATTTACAATTGAAGCTTTCTGAATTTCAATTAACAATTTTTGAATAACAATTGACGCCTCTTGAATTACAACTGACTAATCTGAATTACAATTGACGCTTTCTGAATTACAATTAGAAAAGGTGTAGTTATTTTGGAAAACATTTTTATAACTATTAAATTTTATAATAAAAAGAAAATTTTAGCAAAATTTGCTATAAATGTAAAATTTAGCAAAATTTCTAATAAAAAGTTAATTTAGCAAAATTTCCTATAAAAAGTAAATTTAACAAAATTTCCCATTTAGCAAAATCTATATATATAAAAATGAAAAATGTTTGTATGTGTGTTTGTTTGTTTGTTTGTTGGCTTATAGACTCCTAAACTACTGAACCGATTTTCCTGAAATTTTTACAGATACATCACGTGAGCCCTAAAAATAAAATAGGCTACTTATTTTTTCGATAGGGGCAGGGGAATTGGTATCCCCCATAGGATGCCAATATTAATTATCGCATATATTAAGATCCGCTGCACGCATTATGCAGAACTTTTGGTAGTAAGATCTTCTGAGCCCCAAAATTAAAATAAAATAGCAGCGGGGGAAGTGGAATCCCCCATAGGACGCCAATGTTTAACATCGCATATCTAAAGAACTGTAATAGTGAGAATGTTCAAACTTTCTAGAAGTCACTCTTATGGTATACAACACTTTTGAAAATAACAATAAAGCGGGTAGGCGCAGGGGGGGAAATACCTCCCATAGGATGCATATATTAAATATCGCTCAACTGAAGAATTATTAAAGGGAGAGTCTTCAAAAGTGGCTAAAGCTATTATTATAGTAAACTATAAATTTCAATATACAAATGGGCGGGGTAGACGGGGGAGGAGCAGTACCCCTCATATATAGAAATATTAATAAGAGCCACTGCACGCATTTTGTTGAACTTTTGGTAGTAGGATCATCTGAGCCCCAAAATTAAAACAAAATAGCGGCGGGGGTACCCACCATAGGACGCCAATGTTTAATATCGCATATCTTAAGAACTGTTATAGTGAGAATGTTCAAACTTTGTGGAAGTCACTCTTATGGTATACTTCACTTTTGAAAATAAAAATAAAGCGGGAAGGCGCAGGGGGGAAATACCTTCCATAGGATGCATATATTAAATATCTCTCAACTCAAGAACTATTAAAGGGAGAGTCTTCAAACGTGGTTAAAGCTACTATTATGGCAAACTTTAAATTTCAATATAGAAATGGACAGAGGAGGAGCAGTACCCCTCATAGATAGAAATATAATTTAGAGCCGCTGCACTCTTTTTATTAAACTTTTTGTAGTATGATCTTCTGAACCCCAAAATTGAAATAAAATAGCAGCGGGGAAATGTTACCCCCCATAGGACGCCAATGTTTAATATCACATATCTTAAGAACTGTTATAGTAAGAATGTTCAAACTTAGTAGAAGTCACTCCTATGGTATACTACACTTTTGAAAATAAAAATAAAGCGGGAAGGCGCAGGGGGGAAAACCTTCCATAGGATGCATATATTAAATATCTCTCAACTGAAGAAGTGGTTTAAGCAGTGTAGCGAAGCGCACCGGGTTAAGCTAGTTTCCTATAAAAATGAAAATCTTTAACACAAAATTTCTTTAAAAAGTAAATTTTTACACCATTTCATATAAAAAGTAACTTTGGGCAAAATTTTCTTTAAATGGTCAAATTTAGTCAAATTTCATAGAAATGGTAAATTTAGGTGAAATTTCCTAGAAATGATAAATTTTAGTAAAATTCCCTTTGAGTTGTAAAATTTAGCAAAATTTCCTTTTAAAAGTAAAATTTTGCAAAATTTCCTGTTTAAAGAAAAATATTTCTGTAAATAGTAAATTTTAGCAAAATTTTCTATTTAAAGTAAATTTTAGCAAAATTTCCTATTAAAAGTAAATTTGGTAAAATTTTCTATAAATGTAAATTTTAACACAATTTCCTATAAAAAGTAACTATGTATAGGCAAAATTTCCTATAACTAGTAACTTTAGGCAAAATTTCCTTTAAATGGTAAATTTTGTTTAAAAATTCCTCTATGTAAATAGTTTTCTCGTCGATATTTTAATTTTTTTTTAGCAAACAGATGTTCGCTTATATCGGCGCTAACTGTCTACTCTGATCGGCGCACAAGTGGCCGATTAAAATCGGGACATTTGTAACATTTTGATTGCTTAACAGAAAATTTTGCTTTTTTCAATAAGTGTTACTACCAAGTGTGTTTACGTACTGGAAAAACTTGCAACGAGAGATTAAAAAAAAGATCATACAAATATGAGAAACAAAACAATTTTTTTTTAAACTTTCTGATAGTTAAAGTTGTACTAGCAAGAATTATTCAACCACCTGTGTAATGCTTTTGTTTACAAAACAAAAAAAATTTTCATTACTTTTAAATTAAAACTTTGTTTACAATGGGAGGAACAATTTCGTTTTTTCTTCTATATTATTTCTTCACAAAGTATTTCATATATTTTCCTTTAATTTTTCGAACAAAAATGTAACTAAAGTTTTTTTAAAAAGTTGAAAATTTTAACAAAATGATTTAAAAAATATTAATAAATAAATAAATAATATTGTTCTGGGCATAATATGCAAACGGTTTCTAAATTAAAAATGTGTGTGGTTGTGAAAAAAATTGTTGTTTTATTGTGAACATTAGTGAAAATGTTGCTGCTATGGTAAACGAAGCTTAAAAGTTTTCCAATCAAATAAATTTTCTAAACTTAAAGTACATTATCTTTGTTTAAATATTTCAAAACAATTAAATTCAAGAAGAATAATCTCGTATCTTACAGCTGAATACTGTCGATATTCTCAACTAGCTAGTTTTTGCTGGTTAAGCGTTCATTTACTTTTTTTTATTAGTAATTGGGAGAAAATTTTTGTAAATTTTGAATATACTCTCTTTCGTAGCCTTTTCTGCTAGTAAAGTAAATGAGCACACCTATTAACGGTACATCAGGGTTGCTTTTAACTGTCTAAAGTTACCACGTTTCTGTGCAGATTTTCGTATATTAAAAAGTTCACATTATCGGCATATGAAATGCAACGTAAATTGGTATATTGCGCCGATGGCTTTAGAAAAATCTTTCATAAAATCAGTTGAAAAGACCCCTGTTGAAACAATATAAAGAATACTTTTAATGGTTTCAGGTTGGTATTTAATTTTTTTTACTTAAAGCGATTTGACGAAATACTTAACAGTTAATATGAGTAAAAAAACTAAATCATTGACCTTTAAACTTGCAGTTTTAAATTTTGATTGAAATATTTTTTATGCGATGCCAAAAGTTTGATTAAAAAAGGAAATGTTACTTTCCAGCTTATCGTATCGTTAATAAAAATCCATAACAAAGCTGCATAATAGGTTGAAAGTTAAAGACTTCATTATAAAAAAAAAGGCAAATAACTTTGATGGTGTTTCTTTTCTACAAAAAAAATTGAAATTTTTTTCTTAAAAAGGGTTTTTCTCTAAAAGGGTAGCATGTTTTATTTTCAAGAATTTATTTCACTTTCCGCTCCGTATAAATCGACAGTGTTGATAGTGCCCCGTAGAAAAGTTGACTTTGCTTTATATATGAGGCTATTTTTATAACGGCGACGATTGCCCTCTTATATAAATCTTAAACTAATAAAGTACATAATTTTTTTTTTTTTATCCCTCTGCAAACAAAGAGGACATAAAAATAATAATAACAACAAGTATTCAAAACGCTAAAGCTGCAAATTGGACAACCTACCAACACATCTATAAAACGTTCAACCGATATGGAACTCCTGCATTATACCCCCACACAATGTCACGACTTGACATAGAAAAATTTACAAGATTGAGATTTGGACATACCTTCTTAACGCATCAACACATCTTCTTAAACTCACAACCAACAGTTTGCAACCTATGTCAATCTAATGCCATACTGGATATAGATCATTTAATCTTTAACTGTCAGACTATTAGAATAGCACAAATCTCACTCTTCGGAAAAATATGTTTACCAGATCTTTTAAAATGTATAAATTACGATAATATCAAAGATGTTAGCACCCTATTAAAATACTGTAACATTTACAACCTAATATAATACAATCTAGCATAAAAAATTTGGTCGAAAACCCATGTTGTTAGTACCTTATCTATTTCTTTTTATACTCTTTTTTATTTTATTCTGGTCTGTTCATTATCACCCGTGGGACCCAAAGAGGTACACCCGAAAATTTTTCGGTAAAAAATGTAGCGTCAGTGAAATGTAATAAATTCGAATTGCAATCATTAAACAATAATTCAATTTATGATACTTCGATACGCTTAATTCAATATTTCAAAAGTTTTTAAACCCAAAAATATTTTAAAACTTCAATTTCTTATTTTGATCTATCTTTATTTACTCAACCCAATGTGCACAGTGTATTTCTGTGGCTTGGAGCTAAAAGGGCGAATGTCAAAACTTTGCTGTATTATGTTAATCGTTCCATTATGTGTTTTTTACTTTTTTTTATTTTGCTACAGCTTCTTTAGGGTTTTGCTAGCCAATTTCACTAAGAACTTTTCTTTAAAAAAATGAAATTTTAGTGAATATTTCGTCATTAGCCCTTTTAGTTCCAAGCAACAGTTTTTTAAGTATGAAAACTTAGAGAATTTTCATATAAATTTG
This sequence comes from Pollenia griseotomentosa, assembly GCA_963931875.1. Lineage (NCBI taxonomy): Eukaryota > Metazoa > Arthropoda > Insecta > Diptera > Polleniidae > Pollenia > Pollenia griseotomentosa. Next base: position 110,541,254 of record OZ007560.1, read on the forward strand.
TATATTTCTCAAACTACAAGTAAACTTTATAAAATATTTGTATGCAATAAACAGCTGTTTGTTAAAAATTTTAAATTCTGGTTATTGTTTATTGGATTCAGGTTAGATTTTGGTGTTGTTTTGTTTAAATTTTTAATAGGCCTACCGAGTGTGTATAATGAATTTCAGCTAATTCACAACAACATTGGTAGCGAAGAATTGCACGACCACTTTTTCTGAAAGGAAGTTATTTTTTTGATTTTTATTTTTGGTAGTTTTTTTTTAATCATTCAAAAATATCATAAAAGAAATCAAAAAAAAAAGAAATTAATTATTTCAAATATTATGTTAAGTTTAAGGTACAGTTTTGATTTTCGTTTAAGATTATTAAAAATCAAAATAACAAAAAATATGATATAGATAACAAAAAATTATTTTGACTTGTATTTAGCTTTAAATATTTAATGATAATTTAATATTTTTTAGCATGTTTACTTTTTATATAATAAATATAAGCATTAATTAAGAAAACATATGGATCGTTATTAGGAAAAACATAATTATGATAGAAAATAAAAGAACTGAAGGAAAAATAAATAAAAATATTGAAAAACAAACTTACCTTAATAATCTTGTTATATAATCTGGCCAATTCTCAGGAAACATTACCAAAAAGAAACCAACTGCAATCAGTATCACACCAGCCAATTTCATGCCAGCAAATGTAGCACCATATAAAACAACATCTAATGCTGTAAAACAACATGAAATAATATTTATTAAATGAAAACAACATAATTTGAGCTGAATATAGCGGAATTCACGGTTTGCACGGTTTATAGACCTTTTACAGCTTGTAGCTTTGGTAAATCTTCATAGATTTAAAACACGAAAACGTTATACATATGAGGGATTCACAACGTATGCTATCAAGTCATAATATTATAATTCTTTTACAATAGCTTAAAGAAAGTTTTGTTGTATTTCAAACAAAAAAAAGGTACTTAAAAAATAATAATGGCCATTTTCTCAATGTATCGACAAACTGTCTATTACTTAATGTTAACATTAATTTATTAGACCGATAAACTGTCCGTTAACGATTTTGGGTTTCTCAATATAAGGACAAAAAACATTATTTTCAGTTGGCAACACTACTAAAAATAATTACATGTGAAAGTTGGGAGTCAGCTGATTCAATTCGTCTGTAAAAAGATAATCGCCTAATAAGAAAACGGCCATACGACTTTTTATGCTGTGGTTATTGTATTATCATAATTGCACAGTATACATTTTAACTATTAGGGGTTGCTCACAGCAGTCATATTTTTCGTGTTATTATTTTAAGGCATGACTTTATGACTAACGTTTGAATCTCCCAATACATTTAAAAATTACTGTGTGTATGCCATCTACAATACTAAAGACTTAAGTAGACGTTGTGAGTGCATTTATTTACCAGTGTGAAACACTGGATGGACAGAAAATATTAGTCCTTCTACATCTAGAATCTTCTACAATCAAATCTTGGTTTTAAAACAAGACAGCTACAAAATGCTTTAATTTTAAATGTCCCAAATTTACGCCATCTACAATACTTAAATTTTAAATGTATGCATTATGTTGTTGTCGTGTTTTAAATCTACTAGTTGTACAATGTCTCAAATAGAAACAGTGAATTTTGATATTAAAACAATTTTGAAAAAAGGTCGCTCAAGCTTAGATGTTTAAAATAAAAGTATATTTTGAGTTAAAGTTTAAGAGTTTTAAATTTAATATGAATCGTGAATTCCGCTAACATTAAATATTATTTACCTCCTGAAACAGGAACTGCTGTAATTAAACCTAATGTTACAAACATATTGTATGTAACAGCTGAGCTAAATTGCATTAGTATATGAAAAACTAGAAAAAGATTGGAAAAGATAAAAAAACCAAGAGAAAAAATAAACGAAAAAGACGTACATATTAGTTAAAGGAAAAGTAATAATAATTGAGAGATTAAAGACTAACTGCCTGTTTTTAGAAAACTTAAACAAAGGTTTATACGTTGAAGATTTATGGATATAAATTAAGGTAGTCTTGGTTTTCGGATCATATCTCAGCCATTTCTGAATTGATCTGGCTAAATTTCAATAGTAATTTATTCCAGACTATATGTGATATACAGGGAACCATAAATTTGCAATTGCATGTTTTCCCTTGTGCGACCAATGAAGGCAGACACAATATATTCATCCGTTTTAGAGCTTTTTATGAATGTTAGCATCGATTTGTTAGTGCATATTTTTGCATATTTTAGTTTAATTAAGTTTAAAGAGCCTTTTTGCAGCATTTTTTGAGTTTTTAGCTCATATTTTGTCTATTTGATGCAAATAATAAAACAATTTTTTTTTGCGAAATTTTGGCATTTCTTTTTTAAATATCTATCTGTATATGCCATTTAGATTTAATTTTTACTCGAAAATTGTAAGACAAAGCAGGTTGTCATTAAAGATAAATGCTATTTTAAACTTTAAAATATAATATATATGAATAAGCAAAAGCTATGGAAAAAGCAGTTATGTATATACGTTTTTGGAGATGTTTGTAATACTAAGAAATCTAAACAATCTTTTAGTATACCGATCGATTTAGAATCAATTTTTAAAGTGATCTAACGATAACCATCAGTCCGTCTAGCTGGTTGCCTGTCCATGTTAATGATTCCTACAAAAATAAAAAAAAAGACTTAAGAAGCACTTTTTCCGTAATGCCTCAGAAATAGCCAGTGGGCTGCTGCTTTTTATGTTACCGTATAAACTATTTTGTCAGTTGCGGGATTTGTGAAGACAACATTTATTTTCTATAATCATTGACCAGTAAAGGTAAAATTATCTATGTCGAACCTCAAACGATCTGTTAAATTGCTTTTTTTTTTGTAAGACTTTTTAGGTTATCCGTGTTAAATTTTAATCCTTTTTTTGCCAGAAATACCATTTCACAATGTATTTTGGCATAGAACTAGTAAAGTCACCACTGTGTATTACAAAAAAGGAAATGTGATTTACCCTACTGTTCAAAGTTTACAGTTGCCATTTGATAACACAACTGTAGTTCAGTTGCCATACATAATTGACCTATAAGCTAATACCCTTGTAATTGACAAAGATCTATATCGTATAAAAATCGGTGAACGCGTTTCGCTTTTATTCACAATTAAGTGAAGGTTTGTAAGTGAAGGAAAATACGTCCATAAATGGAACAGTAGAAAACACACACACATTAAAAAATGTTATTTTTGTGTGGAAATCGCTATTTTTATCAATTCAGTTTTCTTAGTAAATTGTGAATAAAATCAAAAGTTGTGCACCGATTACAATGAAATATAGCTCATTTAATTCGATATATGTTTTTTGTCGAATTTCATTTTTTTATGAATTTTTTAAGAAAAAATTTTATTTTACTACTGGGCAAGTTAAAAACCAATGTAAGCATAGCTTAAAGATAATATTGTTGTAAAATTTTAAATTTTTTTTAAATGAATATGTTGAACAGTTTTCATGTTATTCCAACATATGTAGTGAATGTGCCTTAGTTTTGAACATATGGTATATCTCGAAAAGTCGAGCTGATAGAGAAAATGAAGTTTTGGTTTATAACCAGCGACCTCAAATTCGTAATAGTTTGCAATAAACTTCCAGGCCGTAAAATTGCTGTACCCATTGTAATAGATATGTACATATTAAAAATTCTTTTTAATAATGTTTTATGTGCATACTTTGATTAATAAATGCGAACATTTTTTAACCTTTCAATTATAAATAAAGGGCGTATGCACATATAAAACTGTTGTAATTAAAAAAATTCTCATAAAACAATAACAACAGAATTGAAATTAATTATAAACTATTGATTGACATGTATCATGGATGCTTCTGTCAGAGTAAATGAATAAATTAAAAATATACTTACCCAATAACAATATACTAGCAATCAATAATATAATCCAAGGCATACGATCTGATGGCATTATTTCAGTGCCAGTCAAATATAAAGCCACACATATTGGCCACATGAGTAGAGCATTTAAAAAACCTAACGTGGTAAAAGCAAAAGCAATTTGTCCAACAGGCGGATCACCCATCACTTTACGGAACATAACCTTGATTAAAAATTGTTATAAATGAAATAATTAAAAACATTTTACAACGACAAAAACTAACATAGACAAACAAACAAAATAATAAAAACAAAAACAACAACAATATGACACAGGTGTTAAAATGTCAACATACTCGAAACACTGCATAACAAGCTGCTGCCAAAGTGGCCAAAACCACACCACTCAATGTGCGACTTTCCGTAATGCCATCCATATAAGCCAACAATGCAATACCAGTATCACACAATATGACAGCAACAATCTGCGAAGAATAACAATAACAAAATAAATAGAACAAAGGTAAGTGGGAAAACAAGAGAACATTTTTGTTCTTAATGTGGCATAATTAAATAACAAAACTAAAAGGAAGGCTACTTACCCGTACTCCCACAAATTGTTCATGTAATATTACCCAGGATAGAAGGTAAACACATGCAACATTGGTAGCAAACAAAGCCATAGCATCGGTGGCAAATAAGACACGCAGAGATAACGTATAAAGGTAAGTGGTTAGGAGCCATAGTATACAAAATGATAGACAACGATTGAGAAAACGTCCTGGTGACATTTCAGTTAGACGTAAGTGCACGTACATATTAATACAAGTAATGTATATGCCCCGGGTTAAATATAGAATGAAAAAAGAAGAAAAAAAAAATTTTATTTTATAAAGTATACTTAATTATATTCTATTTAAGTTTTTGCTTGTAAAATTTCATTTTAATTCTATTCATATTCAGACAAACTCCTTAAAAAATCTGGCAAACTCAAAGATTTTGAAATATGTACGTGTCAAAAGAAATATAAACTTTCAGATTACTAAATCATTTTTAAGGTGTCGAAGAAAGTTGTGAAATGGCAGCGATTGCATGTTGTTTTTACAGCTGCAGCCAATATTTTTTTTGCTTCTTAAGTGTCGCTTATCTCCAGTGGCAAAGAAAGAAACAGGGACCGTAAACAACAGTTATCCAGAAGATATAAACTCAAAAACTCTTCATCTTAGAATCAACAAAGACCTTTACTGTCATACACATACCAAGAGATTCCTTTTAAAGTGCTCTTTCAGAATCTATGGTGATCTTGCGATCTCAACTCCAAAGTTAAGAGTTATTTTTAAGAATTTGTTTTACATGTAGTTGTGCGACAGAAAACGTTCTTTCGTATTTAGGGAAATAGGCATTTATTTGAGTTTTATTTTTCCCGTCAGAAAATAAAACTCTTTCGCTGTCATAAAATAAAACTCTCGTCTTAAATAAAAATTATTTTGTTTATTTTCTTTTTTTTCTAATGACGATCTATTTACTTGAATTGCAAGCTGATTAGATCAAACCTGGGATGGCATTGAGTATTTTATAATTGTACCAACAACCTCTAGAAATTTTACTTTTTTTGACTTTAATTGTACTTAAAGATTTTTAAGTTAAAATACTTCAATAAACCACATTATAGGAATTATGATTTTTCGTCAACACATTTATACAAGTTTTGAGCACTCGATACTCTTGAGCAACCGGCATTGAACTGTCCATATGAAAAGCAAGGAGTCTCTTAATATGTAGATTCCTGACCATTTATACCAAATTTATCAAAGAGAGAAAAAGTGCCAATTTTTTCGTTTTTACATTAAAAAAGTACACTTTATTTTAATCGGGGCCTAGAATATATATCTCTATACCAAATTTATCGAAGGGACAAAAAGTATCATAGGCAGAAGAGTATTTACGTTTTCTGTATGTTAATGTAGGCTGAAATCTGTATAAATGTATATCAATATTATTGAAAAAGAAAAAGTACCTTTTATCCCGTTTTTCCCCTTAAAAAGTACCAATTTTATCGCTTAATCAATCTTAATACTAATTTTACCAAAAAGAGAAAAAGTACCAAAGTACCAGTTTTTCCTCTGCTTAAACTCTTAAAAAGTAACCTGTATTTAAATCTGGGCCATATGCTATCCGTCTACCAAATTGAGCGTTATTGAGCCACAAACTTTCACATTTATAATACAAATTAGCAGGATTTATTTTTAGTCTGTTTGTCTCTTTGGTTTTGATAAAATTTGGGTAAGAGAGATTCTTTTGACATTTGCAGATGAATGTGAAATTGATAATATTCATCTTACAATTTTGAGATTTTTGGAACTATTAATTCTATTGGCTCATTTTGTTTCGAAACTGTTGCCCAGAAGTCATAGATACTTTAATCCTAATATTATTTTAAAATTTCATTGTCAGCCAGATCTGTAAATTGCGAATTTATTTTATTAAAATTTTTGTAAAATTTTGACAACATCTTTACTGGCGGCATGAAATAGCCCCCCAAAAAAATAATGAAACCCCCAAAAGTTTGTTCAGAGGACAACAACAACGATTTTTGGGGGGTTATTTCATTTTGTTTGGAATGTTATTTCATATGAAATAAAGAAGAGCTTTAGTTAGTGAAGCCGATGATTGACCAACCATGTTTCTTTAATGCATGATTCATTTAACCAAAACTGTACAATTAATTGTATTATACATATTGGGTTCTTATTTCATTTCAGAAATTGGGGTATTATTTCATATGAAATAAGCCCCCAAAAATTAGGGTATTATTTCATTTCTATTTGGGTTGTTATTTCATTTCGTTGGGGGTTTATTTCATTTTCAAAATTGTAATAATAACATTAAAAGCAATGGAAAAGAATTTAAGATCAAACTCGAATAAAAGAGATTATGCATCTCCGCTCAAAAATGAAGCAAAGAGTGTGTGCTTGTCTCTTTCTCCTACTCGTTTGATGGAGTTTATGGATAAGAGGTTTGAAAAACAGTTTGAACTCTTAACTACAAAAATTAAAGAAAGTGAAGATAGAATTCTAACACATTTGAATGAAAAAATAAATGTTGTCGAAAATAGACTCTTAAATGAAATGGACAAACGTATGTGTGATATCATGAGTGAGATTCACACTGTTAACGAACGGGTCTCCTACTTAGAAACACAGTGCACTGAAATAAAATTACTTAAAACTGAAATTAATACCTTAAAATCGCAAATAAGTCGTCAGGAAAATTTATCAGTGTCGTGTGATTTGCGTGTCAATGGTATACCATTTATAAAAAATGAAGACTTAAATGAAATTTTTAATTGTATTTGTAATGCTTTAAATATTTCTACGCCTGCTTACAAATCTATTTTCCGCCTTCAGAACAGAAATAATAAAGAAGTAAACTCTCCTGATGCTGTAATACTTGTCAAACTTTGTTCGCCCTATGACAAAAATTTTATATTAAAGTCATTAGCTTATTATAGGAAAACTTATAAAAGCCAGTTGAACCTTCAACATATTGGATTTAACTCACAGGAACATTATGATAAAAAAGTTTACTTGAATGAAAATTTAACGTCAACTAATTTCAAAATATTACACGCAGCAATAGATTTACGTAAAAGATCTCGATTAACATCAGCTTTCTCTTTACGTGGACTAGTTTTGTGACGACAAAAGTCGCTCCCCTCGTTTTTGCCGAACATAGTATTATTAGTTAGTGATAAGGTGAATTGTTCTTTTTAAGTTATTTTGTTTATTTTTATTATTATTAGTAATTAATAAGTTGAATTGGTCGTTTAGTTATTTTGTTAATTTTTTATTTGTCTTGTTATATGAAATATATGATTTGTCGTTTACTGGTAATTATTTAAATGTAACGGAAGAATAGAGCAGTAGAGGCACCTAGCGTAAATTTAGGGAACATGCCGACTGAGAAAACACAACCCTGAGGGTGTAGTGGTGAAAGCTGTGAACAGCCGGTTGATAGTGGTGAGTTGAGTTCGGCACTATATAAAGGGGTGTGTTTTCATGAAATGAGTCAGTCGGCTAGTAGCTAGCAAACGGGTAAGAACTACCATTGGCGAGGAGATTACATCTCCCCAACTGATTTTTCTTACGGGCAGGCTTGAATAGTCAACTGGTGCGAGAAGTAGTGAAGTAAGAGGTTACACTTCTACTTTTACTGCCGCGATCACACAACCGAAGCGACCTTCGAGCGTGTATCTTTCTCTGCCAGTGGACGATTTAAGTAGGTCAGTGTTAGTGGTGGTCAGGGAGATTACATTTCCCCAAAGCCCACCGCTAGCTCCGAACGCAGCGTGCATCTATTGCCTAGCCTTGTATAGCTGCCTATAATTGTATTTCTGTGCCATTTTGTATATAAATAAAGCATACGGTTTATAACGTTGTGAACTATAAGTCTTTTATTTGCGGTGTATAATTAAAACGACACTGGCCCGATGAGCTGCCCCAGCACCCAGCAAAATAGTGTCGTTACAATGGCGCCCGAGCAGGGACACGAGAGTGTCCCAACCACCAGGATGCTGAAGACTTCATGGGTCTATTACCTTAAACGGGAGGAGCTGCTGAAGTATCTGAGCCAATTTGAGCAAGATGCTACAGGTACCGTGGAGGAGCTGAGGAAGAAGTTCGTCAAATTCTTGGCAACGGAGCATGACGAGAATCAACTCAAGAAATTGCTAGAGCTGCAGTCGACCCATGAGACAATGAGCGATAGTACCCCGGTATCACCCGTCCCACGCTTACAAGTGCCGTCGGCAACCACCACCAAATCGCCGGTGAAAAATGAAGGCATCCTCAGGCAGGTGAACCCACCTCCGGCAAGCGACACTCCAAGAACCACCGCTGAAAGGCAATTTCTCATGGTGGAGGTCGTACGCAAATGGGGAGTAAAATACGATGGTAGTAAGGACCCGTAAGCCTTCATAGAACGTGTAGAGGAGCAAGCTGAAATGTACGGGGTAGATCTCGATGAAATGCTGCGAGTGATGCCCGAATTTTTCCAAGGGAAAGCATTAGTTTGGTTTCGAAATAACAACAAGCAGTGGGGAAAGTGGGCGCCGTTCAAGGCAGATTTTTATAAATTCTTTCTCCATTGCCGTTACTTTGAGAAACTGGAAGATGAAATAAGAAAACGAACACAACGTCCCCGAGAAACTTTTAAGGACTATGTCCTTGCGTTACAAGAGCTTATGCGGCACACGGGCATGACGGAAGAACAGAAGCTAGAGAGAATTTTTCGTAATGCACAACCAGACTATCAGTGGTACATTAAAAGAAAGGATTTTGCCACCTTAGACAACCTCATCCAACTCGCCGATGACTTGGAAAGCATACCCACAACGTCCCATCATCGGATGGTGGCCCATCTCAACCTAGGGAAATACGAGACAAAAGGTGACTACAACTCCAGGCCCAAGAATAAAACTAGCCTCAGCTGGGACGAAGATAAAATAAAAGCAACAGTACTGATAAAAAATAGATTGGTCAATACCATCATCGACACTGGAGCCACCATGAGCTTTATCACCCCGAAACAGATACGCCAAATATGTGAGACGCCTGCATACGTGCCGGTAAACATAGATGTGTTCTTGGCGGATGGGTCCCACAAGCACATAACGGAGGCAATAAAAGTGATGATAACCTTGGGGAATGTGACGGCAGACTGCAATCTACTGGTGATGCGCGAGGCTACCGAAGATCCCGTACTCGGGGTAGATTTCTTACGGAAGTTTAATACCACCCTCACCTGTGCCGGTCTTGAGATAAGTTGCTCTCACTGGAAGACTTCCCATCGCAACGCCCCTAAAAAGGTAAGAAAACCTGGGGAAACCCCCCAAGGACTAAATCCACCAACCAGCGTCGCAAAGATTTTGTCGGTCAGTTCCGTCGAGGCCCAACAACAGCAAATCACTCAGTTTCTAGAGGAGGAGCTGCCGAGGTTCAAGGAAATAAAAGGGCTTGCAACTATTGCTACACACAAAATTGTTATGAAAGATGACAGACCAATTAAATTGCGGTACGGCCAACGGAACCCAGCCATGCAGGCCATCATCGATGAAGAGGTAAATAAACTCATTGCTAACGGTTGCATCGAGCCCTCATGCAGTCCCTATAGTTTCCCCATTACATTGGTCAAGAAAAAAAACGGCACCTGGCGTACCTGCATGGATTTCCGACAACTGAATCTCCGATCAGTTCCCGATGCCTATCCCCTCCCGCGAATAGACGCTATCCTGAATAGACTACGAAACGCCCGATTCATCAGCAGCCTAGATCTAAAAGACGGGTACTGGCAGATTCCCATGGAAGAAACCAGTAAGAAATACACTGCGTTTGCGGTTACAGACCGTGGGTTGTATCAATGGCGGGTTATGCCCTTCGGACTACATTCCGCGCCGGCTACGTTTCAACGAGCATTAGACAGTGTAATAGGGGCTGATATGGAACCCCACGCCTTCGCCTACTTAGATGACATCATTGTTGTTGGTACCACCTTCAATGAGCATATGGAGAACTTGAAGGAAGTATTTCGACGTCTACGAGCGGCAAATCTGAGAATTAATGTCGACAAGTGCGAATTTTTTAAAACGGAAACAAAATATCTGGGACACCTCGTCACCGAAGAAGGAATTAAAACCGATCCAGAGAAAATATCGGCCATTTCTCAAATACCTGCCCCGAAGAACCTAAAAGAAATTCGGCGGTTTCTTGGCGCTGCCTCGTGGTACCGAAGGTTCGTACCTGAGTTCGCAACAATTGCTCAACCGCTGACACAGCTACTGAAGAAAGGGAAGCACTGGAAGTGGGGCGAGGCCCAGCGGAACGCATTTAATCTATTGAAGGAGAAGTTGACGACCGCGCCCGTGTTGGCATGCCCAGACTTTACCAAAACTTTTGTCCTGCAAACTGACGCAAGCAATGAGAGATTAGGGGTGGTGCTAACGCAGAATTTAGATGATTCGGAAAAGGTTATTGCCTACGCCAGTCGACACCTGAATGGCGCGGAAATAAATTATTCTGCCACGGAAAAGGAGTGCTTAGCTATTGTGTGGGGTATTCGAAAAATGAGGCACTATCTGGAGGGGTATGAGTTCGTGGTCGTCACGGATCATCTGGCTTTGAAATGGTTGAACTCGATTGACTCACCCACCGGCAGATTGGCAAGATGGGCCTTAGAGTTACAGCAGTACCAGTTTTCCGTCAAATACCGAAAAGGGAAGCAGAACCTTGTAGCTGATGCCTTGTCCCGACAACCCTGTGAAACCAGCAATCTCTTGACGGCAAGACCAGCTAGTGCGTGTAAATGGTTACAGACTCGATTGAATGAAAAACGGGAGCGGCCGCAAGATTTCCCGGACTACTCCATCGTTGATGGACAACTGTATCGTCATTTTTCTCATGAGCTAAACAATGAAGATTGCACCCCGTGGAAATTGTGTGTTGCCACCCCATTCAGAGAAAAGGTGTTAAAAGAAACCCACGATAACGCGGCCGGCGGCCATCTAGGGATCCGGAAAACCATTAATAAAGTCGCAAATCGTTACTATTGGCCAGGCATGTTTCGGGACATAAGTAAATATGTCCGCGGATGTGAAAGTTGCCAGCGGTATAAGGTATCGCAACAATTACCCGCAGGAGAGATGCTTACCCGTATTCCGGACGAACCCTGGGCAACTGTGTGCGCTGATTTTGTGGGGCCATTGCCCAGAACCAAGCATGGCCATACGATGCTACTTGTCTTCTTCGACAAATTTACTAAGTGGTGCGAACTAGTACCCCTGAGAAAAGCCACAGCCGAGGGTGTGGTGAAAGCGTTCCGCGAGCGTATTCTGGCACGATATGGAGTGCCCAAGGTACTCATCACTGATAATGGTACACAATTTACATCACGGGTGCTCACGAAGTTCCTGGCAGACATGGGTGTACGTCAGCAGTTCACCGCCCCATACACACCCCAGGAAAACCCCACCGAAAGGGCAAACCGAACCATTAAGACTATCATCGCGCAGTTTACAGGAGAGCAACACAACACTTGGGATGCGTTTTTACCTGAAATAATGTTGGCCATAAATACCAGCGTATCGGAGACAACAACATATTCACCTGCTTTTCTTACTCAGGGCAGGGAACCACGGCTCCCAAAGGCCCTTTATGATGAAGTCACCTTGGGAACAGGAGCGAGAAACCCTAACGCAGAGGAGCGGGGCACCGAGTTAAAGGAAATATTCAAAATTGTAAGAAGAAATCTAGGAAAGGCTGCCCAGAAGCAACAGCGCCACTACAATTTGCGGAGGCGTAACTGGAAACCACAAATCGGGGATCAAGTCCTTGTTCGACAACATCCCTTGTCCAGCGCGGTTAATAATTTTGCAGCCAAGTTGGCACCAAAGTACGGGGGGCCTTACGTCATCCAGGGGTTTGTGTCCCCCGTTATCGTAGCCCTTCGCGGTCAACAAAAGAACGATTTGCGCACGGCGCACCTGAGCGATATAAAAACTTATCAACCCCGTGGTAGCCAATTTTAATTAATGGGGTCTTTTTCTTTTTATTTCTATAGATAACTCGAGCACACCACCAGCATACAGTCGCGAGGAAGATGAGTGCCGAAAGAAGGAAGTTTGAAAAGTCAAAAGCTAAGTTCAGACGAAGTATGGAGCAGGAGCGATCGAAGGTGCGACGAACCGTCTTTCTGGACGAGGATGATAGACCGAGTTGCAGCAAAAATTGCCGGCCGGGTGCCAGAAAGCAACCAAAAGCCACTCCCCGTCCGAGACCGAAGAAGGTATACTCGCCGCCGAAGCCGACCCAGCGAACCAGGAAAACCTGCTATTATCGGATGTCCACCCAGCAAAGAGACGACAGCCAAGATTTCACACCCAATGTCGATGTTCCCAGCTGTGAAGATGAGACGCAGATGAGAGAGGGTACAGCCGCATCAGAGGAACCAGGGCAGCAACACTCCGACGTCATCACCATTAGTGACGAAGAATTGCCCGAGGCCCCTCCGTTCGATAATGAAGAAGCCAACTTTGTGGACCTGGGAGCCCTCTTTCAAACAGAGGACGAATTTTTGATAGAAGATATATACCGGAGTTTTTTTGGTTTTCAAGATACCACCATGGAGGTACGGCCGCCATCGCCACCGTCACCTTGGCCGCCCAGGTCACCCCCGTCTCTGGACTCCGACAATGAGGAGTACCGACCACCTACACCAAAGCCCAGGAAAGGTCTGGGTTCCTGGGAAGTCAAAGAGACCCAGTATCGCTACATGGGGTATCAATGTTTCGAGAAAACATTAAAAGTAAGACTGTTAGTCCCAGTTACATCGCACTGTCAACCGATTCTGGAGATTGGGAACGGGAAAACTGAAGACGTCAGCGACCGTCCACGAAGAGTTGTAGTGCGTCACGAGTCGCCACTGCAAGAGGTACGTCACGAAGGGGAAGATAAACCAGCAACGCCCTGCCGAGGATGGTGTATTGCATTCCCTGGCCAAACAACAAGCGCGGGCCGCACACCTGAATCTTCGCACACCAAACCGCCGTCTGAATCGTCACCCCCAGCAACCTCCTCAACAGGCACATCTTCCACATCACCGTCATCAGCGACTTCATCTTCAAGCTCGGGCTCGGGTGCAAGCGTGGCAGTATCACCTCCGGTAACCCCGGTGCACGCGGGGCAATTACGTCCGGCCGCTCCAGTCTATGCTTCCCCAAATACTAGCGTCACTCCGCCATCACCCACAAAGTATACTAGCGCTACTCCGCCATCACCCACAAAGTTCAGCCTAACCCCACCTATGCCTACCAGCCCAAGGGAGATCTCCATCACGCAGTGCTCAGCCGAGCTGCGGGATCGAATCCAGGAGGGTAACAGCAAGCGCAAACCACACCAGCAGCTGCGGGTATTAGAAGTTGTAGATGGGCAGAAATTCCGAGTAGTGATCGCACGCAGCGGTAAGCTACGGGTGGTATGGATGAGGCCATGATCTCACTAGCGGACGGGGAGGGTAATGTGACGACAAAAGTCGCTCCCCTCGTTTTTGCCGAACATAGTATTATTAGTTAGTGATAAGGTGAATTGTTCTTTTTAAGTTATTTTGTTTATTTTTATTATTATTAGTAATTAATAAGTTGAATTGGTCGTTTAGTTATTTTGTTCATTTTTTATTTGTCTTGTTATATGAAATATATGATTTGTCGTTTACTGGTAATTATTTAAATGTAACGGAAGAATAGAGCAGTAGAGGCACCTAGCGTAAATTTAGGGAACATGCCGACTGAGAAAACACAACCCTGAGGGTGTAGTGGTGAAAGCTGTGAACAGCCGGTTGATAGTGGTGAGTTGAGTTCGGCACTATATAAAGGGGTGTGTTTTCATGAAATGAGTCAGTCGGCTAGTAGCTAGCAAACGGGTAAGAACTACCATTGGCGAGGAGATTACATCTCCCCAACTGATTTTTCTTACGGGCAGGCTTGAATAGTCAACTGGTGCGAGAAGTAGTGAAGCAAGAGGTTACACTTCTACTTTTACTGCCGCGATCACACAACCGAAGCGACCTTCGAGCGTGTATCTTTCTCTGCCAGTGGACGATTTAAGTAGGTCAGTGTTAGTGGTGGTCAGGGAGATTACATTTCCCCAAAGCCCACCGCTAGCTCCGAACGCAGCGTGCATCTATTGCCTAGCCTTGTATAGCTGCCTATAATTGTATTTCTGTGCCATTTTGTATATAAATAAAGCATACGGTTTATAACGTTGTGAACTATAAGTCTTTTATTTGCGGTGTATAATTAAAACGACACTGGCCCGATGAGCTGCCCCAGCACCCAGCAAAATAGTGTCGTTACAGTTTATATCAAAATAAATCCGTCTGATGAACCGTTACGTATTGAAGACTTAAGCGAACTTAATAAACTTTTTCCCTCAACTGATGAAAACATATAAAACGAAATTCCAAATTGATGAAACCATGATGTCATATGCTTATCCTCTTTTACACTGCAAAAAATATTATGTTTATGTGTCATACATCCTTAGTTTAAGTATTTACTATATTTTTTCTCATAAAAAATATCAAACTAAAATTTATCTTATTAAATATATAATCTTATATCTTATTTTCCTAATTTCATCCATAATCCCATCAATTCAAAATATAAATTTAGTGTTTCTTTGTTGTAAAAGCGTTGTCTCATCTGTTATATATATTGATTATGTCGTATACAAATAGCTCTGGGTTGGGTTCTACAGTCAGTACGAGGAATCTGATTCAAATTCTTACTAAGCAACGTAATGGTCTAAATATTTGTCATATTAATGCCCAAAGTTTACTTCCCAAAATTGATGAATTTCGCTATTTATTTGAGGAATCTAAGGTAGATATAGTATGTATATCGGAAACGTGGTTCGATAGAGTTTTACCAGATAGTTTTGTTATGGCAAATGGATACAAAATACTTAGAAATGATAGAGAGGGTCATGCTGGCGGGGTTGCAATTTACATCAAAAACCATATACATTATAAGGAAGTAAAAAGATCTGAAGATAAAGCGGCAATTGAATATTTATTTATTGAAATTATTGGTGGTGATAAAAAACTATTGTTGGGTTGCATTTATCGACCAAATCGTGAAATACATTATAACCTTTTTTTTACGTGATTTGGAAATTATGGCTACTCAATACAATGATGTGATTATTGCAAGTGATTTTACTGTAAATTACTGTAAATGTACTCAAACGCACCTAATATGTAATTATCTGACTGAACTCAAATGAGTTTTTATACCCACACCACAATAGTGGAGAGGGTATTATGCATTTGTGCTGATGTGTGTAACGCCTTAAAATAGTGGTCCTAGACCCACCTTAAAGTATACCGATCTACTCAGAATCACTTTCTAAGTCGAACTAACGATGTCCGTCCGGCTGGCTGGCAGGCTGGCTGGCTGGCCACGAGGGAAGATAGGGGGAAATTTCTTCCTCTCAGAAACTATCAAACCGATTTTAATGAAATTTAAAACATGGATAGATCCATATCTATATGGCCACATAAGCTATACAGTTTTAAAAAAATAGGACCACAAGGGGTGATAAGGGCAATTTTTGTCTCTCAAACCGATTTTAATGAAATTTAAAACATATATAGATCCATATCTATATGGACACATAAGCTATACAGTTTTAAAAAATATAGGACCACAAGGGTAGAAAGGGGCAATTTTTGCCTCTCAAACTGATTTTAATGAAATTTAAAACATAGCTAGATCTATATCTATATGGACACATAAGCTATACAGTTTTTCAAAAAAAAAAAAGGACCACAAGGGGATGTAGGGGGCAATTTCTGCCTCTCACAAACTTTCAAACCGACTTTAATGAAGTTTTTAAACATAGAGAAATCCATATTTATATGGACACATAAGCATGATGTGTTTTTAAGTACTGTGGTGCTGGGTATCATATGGTCGGGCTTGACCGACTATACTTTCTTACTTGTTTTTTTTTGAGTTAAATTCGACCCTTTAGTCCTCAACTAAGTTTTATTTTATGATGGAAAAAATAAAATTCCTCAAATGAGTTTTTTTTTCGCGTAAACATAAACTCCTGAAATGAGTTTGATTTTATGACGGCTAAATAAAAGTCTCTTTTTTTGAAAAATAACTGTTTTCGATGGATTTTTTTAACTTACAATATAACTTTAATAGAAGAACTTTTTTGTTATCCCCGTTACGGTCCCAATAATTCACACTACTTTCGGTGTTTTTCTACCCAACGTCCCTTCAGAGGTTAAGTTACATATATGCCTTGGGCTAGCGCTGTCCTCATGAAATCGCATTGTTCCCAAACTAGGGAGCCACTCGTTTACAAGGTAAATGTGTCTAAAGTCCAAAGATTTTTAAAATTGCTAACAATCATAAAATAATAACTTTTTGTCCTTATAGAAAACATTTTAAGAAAGTCTCCCATGTAAGTGACTACTGCTAATGACTACTAATATGACTACTTCTTATAACTTGCCAATAAATCAAAACGAATTTTACGATTTGTATGAAGTCGCAGTTGGGTTTCAATAGAAATTACTTTAATAAAAAGTACTAAGTAAATTTATGTCAAGACAGATATAGCTTGTTCGTGCACATCCTGCAACTTTACCTAATATTTATTGTTTAAAACTTGGTCATATGTAAAAACTGCAATAAATAACCCAAAATACAATTTCTCACTTTAACAAGGATGTTATAATAAAACTAAATTTTATATTATAAAAGTTCATAATATATTCTATCTAGAATAGAATAAGAAACAAGTAAAAACTCTTTAAGTTTTGAGTTTTGGGCCGCAGAATGTTCTCTTATAAAAGTTGTTGTAGGCAATATTTAAATTTCAAAAATGATAAAAATATCCTAAACGGCTTATTTTCGTATTCTTCTTAGCTTAAACATAACACTTGTTAAAATAATAAATTGTATACATATAAGCAATCTCACTTACCCACAGTAAATCCCCGATCCCGAAAACCTCTTAAAACGTCACCCAATATTTCACCAGGTTTATCACATTTTCTCAACGAAACTCTTCCCAAAATGTAAATTGGAAAAAATAACAATGAGAAATTTGTAAAAAACCATGCCGCAAAAAAGGGTGCACTAAATATATTTGTTTGCATAGGTGGATTCGGTGGCACATGGAATATTTTTGTGGCATCCTCAACATCGGTTACACTAATCGATGTATCACTGATGGGTATAAGAGAACCTAAAGTCCCTGAATCGTCATTTATAACCAAGTTCAAATCATTGCCACTCACGGCCAATGTATCGAAATCATCGAGGGCCGATATATATGAACTGCGATTTAAGTACAATAACTTAATACAGTGTGTGGCACCGACCCATGATGCTGTCACCAGTATGGTGACACAAACACCAAAATACATTTTTTGTGCCAATTCGGAACAACATGATTCTTTGCAGGCTTTAAGGCGGGGAAAACGTGTGGTTGCATTATCATTTTGACCAGGTTCTGTAGGTGTATCGGAATCATTGCCACCGCTAGTGTTACCACCGCCCACACTTCCTCCGCCTACAACTCCTCCTCCTAATCCTCTGGTTAATGCAACTGGGCAGGTTGATTCTGGATGTATAGTTATAACTTCATTAGGATCATTTTGGCTTGAAGATATAGAATCTTGGTGGGCTATTTGAGGATTGCTTGTGTTTAAAATATTCGTAAAACCGCCACCATAGGGTCCATTTGGTGAGTCCCCTGTGACCACCACTGATGGTGTGCGAACTCGATGTTGTTTTGGGTTAAAAATAGCTGGTATTTCACCGTCTCGTGTCATGATAATCAAGTCGTTGTTTATTCAATTGCTTTTTTAACGAGGATTGCTTACACATAATGGTGCACCCGATTGTGGTCAAATGTTTGGCATCGTTTTGGGTTCTTATAAATGCTTTGCATGTGAATAAGCTGAAAAAATAAGAAAACAAAAATATATTTTAAGTATTTGATCACACTTTTAAGAGAATTTACAAGTTACTGAATTCAAGTTATAATGAAAAAATAATCATATAGTTGTATACCTAAGAATAATCATGTGGATTAGGGGCTGATGTTACGAAGTAGATCAAAATCTTATTGAAAGGGTAGAAGTGTTTATTCGAAGCAGCATTTGTGTGATCAGTAAAAGTTTTCAAATTTTATACAAATAACTTCGTTATCGATACACAGCATATGCTCAAAAGTGGGCATGGCAATTCCCATAAAAAGGAAATATGTATTAATTTCTGTATATCTTGGCCACAGATTACTAAACAGATATGTAAAAAGTGATGTGTGAAAAGGACCCAAATCAGTTGCAAAGACAGCTTTCGAAGAAAAAGACAGAAAGCTTTTTTTGGTAGTGAAGTGGCAATGTGTACAAACAAGCCGCAACAATCAATTAAAACAAAAATAACAAAACACAAACCACGTTAAAAATGCATTAGTTCAACAAACGTTGTGTTTTGTGAAAAAAAAAATTCATTTAGTTATATTGTTTTGTTTTATAATGTTATTTACTCACTTAAATATTATTTACTCGTGTTGTGGTAATTTTAAAAGTAAATTTTTACTACAGTTTTTCATGTAAATCTCAACTTAACAAATTTTTGTTCATTGTTTTGCGGCAAAAAAGATGATGCAAAGAGAAATGCAAAAAGGGCAGCTTTCTTAAAAAAAGAAAAAAACTACGCAAAATGTTCCGTCCCGTGACATATTTGTTTAGTAATCTGTTATCTTGGCAACGTCAATAGCAAACGTTTTTAATTTTGGTGCAAACAGTTTGGTTATCAATACAACAAAACATCCGCCAAAAAGTGGACTGGATTGGAGGAGTGCCTATTGCACCTTTAACATAAACACAATATAGATTTCTGTATATCTGGAGAACGGTAAAAGTAAAAGTATCTACATTTTAATACAAATTGCTTCGTTTTCAATACATGAGATCTGTTTAAAAAAAAATCGTATTTCGATGGTGGAAGCGAAGCGCACCAGGTAAAGCTTGTACACAATAAAACTTGCGGAGTTTAGTGTTTAATACGAACGGTCTTGCGAAAGTGCAAATGCAAATTATTGTAGCTTTTGTGCAATACTAAAACTGTATAGCTTTTTCTGCTACGTGCATATATATAGCGTTTGCATCCCTGATACTCGCACAGCTGACATTTGTAAACAAGTCTACTAGTGCTGCGATAATGTTTTCTTTTATACTTCTTCGTTTCGTTGTATTTAAAAACAATTTTACAAAGCAATCAATTACCTCTTTTTTTAAATTTTCGTGATCAATAATTCTGTATATGTATCAGCTGTTACCTAATTTGTCTCTAGCATTGCAAAGCTGCTTAAAATACAGCACACTGTCAATGACAAAATTATTGCAAAAACAAACAGTTGCAACCTACAACGCACCAAACACTGAATACCGCCACTGTATATTAATATGCAAGTGTTGTAAAACCTAAATTTGTTCAAATGAAATGTCCAATATCTTTACAAAACTGGCTGAGACTTACATATGTATTTGTTCTTCCAAAATCAAAAGTTGTGTCATTATTTATTTTTACATAAACTACTTAAGAGGACTACTTACATCCATTATTGTCACAAGTGAAAATACTTTGTATTTTATTGTAATTTACTACAAGCATTCTAGTTAAAGCAAATGTTTATTTTTATTCTGCTTTTTGTTTTTATTTTGTTAATTAATTATTCAAATGTAAAATATGGCTTATTTATATTATACTTCTACTTGCTTTTGACACTGAACGTGCTCGTATGCAATTTTATTGTCATTTAACAGAATATAAAGACCATTTAATAGCCTTCACTTTTCATTCTTTTAAAAAGAGTAAAATTAAATTTATGCCTTAAAGACAAATGTTATTGTTGCGCCTGCCATGTCTGCCTGGTTGTTCACTGGCCATTTAAAAATTATATGAGCTTCAAGAGATTTATACAAACAAGTGTACATAAAGAAAAAGGTAGTGTATAAATATGAGTAAATAGGTAGGTATGTATGTATTTGTTTTTAGGGGTGAAGGTCTAGTACAGGGCACTTGAGGTTTAATTATGATAATTAGTTTTTTTTAATTAATGTTTTAATTTTTAATTAAGGCTTAATGTTAGTAAAGAAGATTTTGTAACTTAAACTGAAATCAAAAGCAAATCTCGCTCAAAATATTTAAAAAAAGTGGGAACAAAATAATATTAAGTGTTTTTTTGTGTCCTCTTAATATGGAAACGCAACAAACCATATTTTTAACTAAATATTAAATTACTGTTGTAAACTTTATTGATTTTTGCTCAGTATTAAATGTTTCAGGCGCTTTTAACGCTTTAAGACACTTGGTTTTTCAAAGGCTACATGGAAAACACTGAAAGAAATTTCAAGCTTATTTGAAATAAAGAAGTTAGGACAGATTCACAATGACAGCAAGATTTTCACTTATTGTTCATAATGAAGCAACAATTTTTTTCACAAACACACACAGATTTTCAATCATGAAAACGTTTTCAAATTTTTCCCAGAACAATTAGTAGCCGTGCCAAAGATATACAGTACTAGTTCTCAACTGTAAACTTTTCTATACTATCTTAATGCTTAAATTAGCAATGAATGTGCTTGGAAAATCACAGTTTACTACTAGTACATGTGTATAGAAAAAATTAGCATTTTGCATTTTAAAACTTTTTATAATAAAAATGGCATAAATAAATTATTTAAAATGAAATTTTAGAAGCAGAATCAAAACACAAATATGTACTTTAATTTTAGTTTTGTTACAAAAAATTCGACCAGTCTACAAGTGATGCCCTTGTTCTAAATAAAGTACTGGTACCACTGTGGTACAGTTGTACCAAATTTGGTACAATCGAAACTTTATCGGTACTTTTACAATTCATAATTTTTTGGTACAATTACAAAAAACAAATACCCACGAAGCTTATCATTTCTGTCAAGTAGATTAACACACTTTTCTATTAAATTTTTAATGACATATCTCCAGACCTTACCAGAACTACCAAAACTTGCATTATTATTAGTTTATGTTCACGATGTTAAGTACATACTGATATTAGTTTGTGTACTCGCCTCCATTTAGGAATCCTGGGATCAAGTCTACGCTTCTGTCTGCCTTGGACAAAAAAAGAGAAAAAGAAAAATTTTTGCTTCTTCTTTATTTTGTATACCCACACCGCAATAGTAGAAAGGGTATTATGCGTTTATGCTAATGTGCGCAACACTAAAAAATATTGCTCCTAGACAAAACTTTAAGTATACTGATCGACTCAATATCACTTTCTGAGTCGATTTAACGATGTCCCTCCGTCTGTCCGGCTGGTTGGTTGTCTGTTTATTTTACCTTGTGCGCAAAGTACAGGTCGCAAATGTGATGAAATTTTGTACATAGCTTTCGATTCGTATGTACAAAGCCCACTAAAAATGGTAAGAATCGATCCATAATTTCACATGGCCTCCATACAAACTTGTTTCCGGAATAGAGTTTGTACCCATAAACCATATTATTATGTTGGTATTTTGATTAAATTTATCATCATCTTGCCAAACTTTTTTTGGAATCGGTCCGTATTTGAAGATAGCTCCCATACAAATACTACTCCCGAAAAAAGCTTTTGATGCCATAACTTCCTTGTATCTGTTGGTTTTGACATAGAATTGGCTACATTAACTTTTACGATAGCTACTATGTCATGGCAAAATGTTGTGGGGCTAGGTATAAAAATAAACATGGATCCCATATTAGCCCTCTTTCTAAAATCACTTCAGGGCAAACCAATCGCATATAGATGAATATAACTAAATAATACTCAAAACAAAGGACTTTTACATGAATCTTAACCTTACAACAAATTTTGTTTTGGCGGGTCCATGATTGTCCGTGGTTCCCAAATAGGGTACACTCTTGAAAATTTGTCTTTATATACTGTAATGTTGGGTATCAAATAGTCGGACTTGACTGAGTATACTTTTTTACTTGTTTTGTTTTGATCGAAAAAAAAGTGTTATGAATAACTATGTTTTTATTTTATAGCGAAATTTTGGTACAATTTATGCCAATTTGGTACAATTTTGCCCTTAAGACGGTACAATTTAAGAATTGTTAGATCCCAACCGTGACTGGTAATCATAAGCACTAGTATTTTTATATAAAACTCTAGCTACGTTAGCACTTGTACCTCTTGTTCTAGTTATTTTACTAGTGGCATTTTGACAATTAACTCTCAATTTCCTGCAGGGAGTAAGTAGACTCAACTTTTTAAAAATATTAAGTTATACTTATGTTAAAAAAATGAAAGTAAATATCGTACGAAATACTTTAGGGGAAAAATAAGACAGAGGAAAAATGCAATTGTTGCTTTTATTGTGAACGAAGCTTTAAGCGGCCCATCCATTTATAATATTATTGTATATGTTATTCGCCATACTATTTCTATATTGCCCTATATTATTCAATAAGTGACACAATTCTTTCAATTAAATTATGGCGCAACTCTTATAAAACCTAACTTTTAAAACAAAACAACATCATACATTGTTGCCAACACATTTCACAGTATATTGCACTTTTTTTTCGTTGTGCAATAAAAATCAAAAGGATTTTGATTCTTGCCAATATATTGTGCCACCTTTGAATATCACATACACATTGGCGATATAATTGTACAATGCGAAAAATTTAGCAATTATATTGCAAGTCGTTTAAGATTTAAGCCGCTTTAGATTTAACTATAAGGCATTAAGGCAATCCGTAATTCGATAAACCGGCAATATTCATTATCCGGGAAATTAGAAATTTTGCATCGATTTTTATATACATCTTTTATCCGGAATTATAATTAAAAATTATTTTTTGTTTACCTTTAACAATCAACGAATAACAATGTACTGGATGCATGTTTTGTTTACTGTTTTCTGCCAATCCTCATATAATAATATTGTAAAAGATAGTGTACAAATTTAACAAACCAGCAATATGTATGAACATAAATTAACATAAATTTTAAACTTATGGTGATCCCATTTCAATATTTTAAAGTATAATGAGGACACCTGTGCTCATGTTCTGTAACTCTCGCTGCCATATATTGAAACAAACAGCTGTTTTTCTCACTAAACTCCCAGTAAAAAATTTTGTCATTTTGCGAAGCACTAAAGGTACATTTAAAAAAATTATGCGCTACGCAATGAGACATACAGAAATGCAGTAAAGTAAGTGAAAAAACTCTCAACAACTTTTATAAAAAAAAAATAACATTTCAAGTGAAGCAGGTTTGTAAGGGAGAATACTTAAAAATAACGGTATCAAAACATTCAATGTGTAAAGCTGATCGTTACATCTAACAATTTTTAGATGCGCTGAATAATGCGCTTTATTTGTCAAAAATGTATTGCTTCAAAGTGGGAACCCGTCATATAAAATTCATGTCTTCCGTAAGCGCAATGGTAAGCGAAACTCTTATGTTTCTCCCTTACAAACCTGCTTCGTTGGAAGCTCCATTTTTTGTTGGGCTGTGTCTAACTTTTTTTTTTGCGAGTACTAGCTATTACGTAAGGAAATTACTCGCCAATTCATAGAAAAAGTATGTCTGTAAAATTTCTGTGAGAAAGTTCCCGCTTTGAACTGTCAAAAAAACTTAGGAATAAAAATGGGGCGATAAAAAATTTCAACACCAAAAAACAATTCAAAATTCAAAATGCGAAGAATAATAATAATAATATTTTGTTATTATTAATTGTGTAATTATTTTGCTGTAAACATTGTTATAAAATAATACGAATTTTTTCAAAGCTCGTTTGCAAACAACAAACATTAAAGTCGCACTTTACATTATTTTGTGTTGCCGACGGTTGTATTTTCGCCGCCGCCGTTGAAAACTTTTAAATTTTAGTAAATTTTGGTCGCCGTCAGCGATATGTATAACTGGCGTTCGTAACGCTTGCAATGTCACATCGACTTCGAGTGCAATGTTATGATATTTATAAAGTAACGACGTAATCTCTTTTAATAGTTTTCGACATGAGTTACATACACACTTTTTTCTCGCTTTTCGAGAAACGATGGAATATTTTGATTTTAGAAAAACTAAAGACTAAAACTAAAACTGTTAAGTGTATAAGAATTATAAGCAACAGTTCTACTTGTAACAATATCAAAGTTTAAACAAAAACATCAACAATAAACAGCGAGTTTATCTCTTCTTAAAATCCCCACTACAATTGATTGGAATTCTTCCAACATTAATTGTAGTTGTAAGTAGGTTAAGAAAAAACAAAATGAAAACATAAAAAACTTGCAAAAGCATGTTGCTAGTTAAGTTTTTTTCAAGCCGTGCACTTGCCAGTTTATTATCAAAGTAATTTTTGGGAATACAAAATTTTAATTTAAAAGATTTTGTTATTCGTGCTTAATTCCCAATTTTTATTCTTGATAAAAAACACTGAAATATATTGTAAGAAGAGATAAACTCACTGTTTATTGTTGATGTTTTGGTTTAAACTTTGATATTGTTACAAGTAGAACTGTTGCTTATAATTCCTATTCGCTTAACAGTTTTATTTGGTTTAATATCTTTAGTTTTAAAAATTTTTTTTTTTGGATGGAGTTTCCTGACGATATGGCCTAAGCAACCAGTTAAATGCGCATAGGAATAGCTTATCCCATCAACAATAAATTTCAGTGTTTTTATCAAGAATAAAACTTTTTTTTCAATTAAAAAAAATAATTGATTCAATTGTCACTTTTATTATTTATTTCAAAACATTTTTTTATTTGATAAAACACTACTAAAAATGTTTTCTGTGTATGAAGCAGACTTCATTAATAAACTAAATGATTTTTTACCCAAAAACTTGTTTCATTTAAAAAAAATTTTCCCGGTACCGTCTATTGCGGATATGCGAGGTCTCACTGTAGTGGATATTGTTGCTAAATGTCTAAAATTTTCGAAAAAAAGGATGGCATCTTAATTAAAACATAATTTTTTTAAGCCATTTTAAATATATCATAGTTCTACTTTTGATTTATTAGCCGATTTTTAAGCGTACCAGCTAGCAAGATTCTTAAAGTCAGACAGATCTTTACAACATTCGTGAGATTTTTGAAGTCTCAAAAATCGTCATCAGAAACACAATTAGAACAGAGCAGTAAATGTAATCTCGTAAAAGTTTAAGCCCAACCACATTTCTGCTTTTATCCATTCAAGAGGTATATTAAAGTTATCATTTAAATACAGTTAATTACAAAAATTAAAACGAAATGTGTTTGAGCGTAATACTAGTTTAGAAATAAATGAATGAATTATAGAATTAAAAGTACATTAGCTAATAAAAACTAGAGTACACAGATATAGTGAGATGTTAGTATGTGAAAGGTAGCAACATAATAAAGTGAGCAAAAAAAAAATAAATGGCCGTTAGTCATGTGAGATTAGCAAAATAGAAGTATGCTTTATACCAAACGAGACAAAAAACGAATTTATTTTTTATCAAAATATTTTTTTTATGCTTAACAAGTCCTTTAGTATCTGTCAAAAAAGAGGTTAAGTAGGCTTTTTGTATTTAACGACTAATTTTCAACTTAAAGTACAATTTCTCTTCACAAAAAAGAAATTGTACAAAGAAATCTATCTTTGCTTCCATTTTTCACTAAGTAAAACGCTTAAAAATGTCCTTGCTGTACATTAATGAACATTTTAGAAACACTTGATTTTTGTTGTTATTTTCGTTTGTAGTTGTTGCTTGAGTATTTAGTTTTAGCGGTTTAAACAAAAGGACCTTCTAAATGGAAAATAAAAAGAAAGAAAAAAAAAATAAATATAAAAACAATTAAGAGTGCTATATTCGGCTGTACCGAATCTTTAATATCCTTTACTAAGAATTAAAATGGTTTGGGAGTGAATATTATAAAACAATCTTTATAGACCATCGCGGAATTGTATGGTATTCTTTTAAGCCATTTCAAACAAAGTTAAATCAACTTTCACAACCATAGCATTATTCGTTGCGATTTAAGGCGTATTAAATCGTTTTTTTTAGAGTGCGCGTAAAAACATGATATCAAGATTTTTGTGAAATAGCGCCCTCCGTCAAAAAATATCAATAATAGAATAACAATATATCGTTAAAATTAGGGATGCCAAACGAGACCAAGTTTTTTGAAACCCGGGATTTTTAATTAAAAAAAAAACGGGATCCCGGGACGGTTCGGAATTATCGAAACCAATGTTCGCATTCAATACTTCTGGGTGGTATCGTAAATAAATAGCTACATATATGCTTGATGGCAATATTTAATTTATTTTATCTCGAATAAATATGCAAGTATTTATTTTATAAAATTTTGATTTTGTTTTCTGTGGTACAAAATGAATTGCATGTAACATTTATTCACTTCTGACTTCTTTTTGTAACCAGTTAAAAATTAGATTCATTGCCAGTATGATTTAATATTAAATTTTTGTAGTTATTTTTAACAGGGTGACTCACATTTATTTTAATATAGTTGTTTTTGACAAAAAAAAGTTAGCACATTGTTACGAAACCCAAAAATCCGGGAATCGGAACTTCCATTTTTAGAATAATCCCGGGATTTCGGTATTCGGGATTTCGGGATTGGCATCCCTAGTTAGGATACATTAAAAATCTAAATAATGTTAACTTCAAATAGTAAATACTGTGTGAACAGAATAGAAGTAAAAAATCTTCTCCTACTGAATCGATTGTGCTAAATTGTAATGCAGCTGAGCTATTTTAAAGCGGTAGTGAAAATTTCGTAAAATGCATGAACCAACCCAAATGCAAAATATGGTCAGAAGAAAGCCTGCCTGATGATTGGAATCTCAGTGTCCTCTGCCCTATCCACAAGAAAGGAGAGCCTAGGATTTGCAGCAACTATAGGGGTATAAGCCTTCTTCCCGTTACTTACAAGATTCTTTCCTCTGTAATATGCGAACGTCTTAGGCCCTACACCAACAACCTTGAAAAATATCTGTGTGGATTTAGACCTGGCAAGCCCACAAAAGCCTACATACTCACAGTGCGTCAAATCCTTGAAAAGACCCAAGAAAAACCAATCGACACCTATCATCTATTCGTCGACTATGAAGCTGCGTTCGAAGGCCCGATCAGGGAAAATTTTTTTGATATTCCAGCAAAGATCGTTCGACTTTGTAGATTGAATTTGCAAAATCCAAAAAGCTCCGTCAAAATAGGGTTAAACCTCTTCGAGCATTTTTGTACCAAGCGGAGTTTTAGGCAAGGCGATGCATTATCGACTTTTTCAAACTACACTGAAAGAAAAATGCTTCATATATTTAATGAATCGTTTTCATAAAAAAAATTGCACTGGTTAAATGAAAATTTTCATTGTCCAAATGGAATTTCGTAGTTATAATGAAGTATTTTCGTTAAAATCGATTCATTGGATTTCGTAATTATGTACGTTAAAAATTTGGATATATGAAAACTAAAGTTTGTCCAAGTTAAACAAACAATTTTAATTGGGAACATAAAAAACAATATACAAACATAACTATATTCATAAATTAATACAATATTATAGTTTCCTTAAAAATATGTTTAATTGTTAATTAACAAATGTTCACTTTATTCATTACAGATGTTAAGAGAGCATATTTAAAATTGAGTATTTGCTCTGAAGAATATTTTATACGATTGGACTCACAATTCCGCTTGCCTTCAAATATATCCCCAATATCTTTTAGTACCGAAAATCCTTAATATTTTAATGAAATTGATTTAAGTTTTATATTAACTTTGTCTCCTATATACCCTGGAACACCGGTCATTTTTTTTCGGTGTCCATAACAATATTCACTTGGGAAATCAATGAAAGATTTTTTGTTTCCAATTTTGATACAACTTTGTGTAAAACCCCAAAATTTGCAGAAATTAACAATATTTGGTTCCGCAAATCACTTTCATTCCAATATATACAGAGAAATTCTTAATAGCTACAACTACATATATTAAAAAAGCAAAAACAAACGTTACTATACACAGTGTTGGGCAAAATACATGGTTTGCGGTATTTAAAATACAAAATACAAAATACTTGCTGGTCATGTATTTAAAATACAAAATACTTACACATCCTGTATGTATTTAAAATACAAAATACAAAATAGTTACACATCCTGTATGTATTTAAAATACAAAATACTTCCATTTATTGCACGTATTTCAAATACAAAATACTCCCACGTCATGTACATTAAGGTTATAACTTTTTTTTGAGTGCAAAATACCACTCCAGCGCCATGTGGGGAATTTTGTTCTGATAATAAAAAACTGTTTTTTAAGCTGATTCGGTGAAAAAAGTTTCCGCACCGTAAGCGATTCCTAAAACTCCATATTATGTGTAAATTTTATTTTTGTAAATTGAAACCCTTTTGATTTTGCATTAGACTTATGAAAAATGGTTTAATGTTGAAGATTATATATGAATTTAAACAAAAACGAACTTATTTAAGACAAGAGCCACTGATTTAATGATGAAAATAAAAAATAAAAACAAAACTTCAACGCTTTCGGTGCGGAAACTTTTTTCACGAAAGATGAAGTGACACCATATTTTTTTTTATATTTTGGTAGATTAAAATGCAATCAACCATCAATAAACTGACAGAATATATTTTGTAAACTATGTTTTTAAAATACAAAATACTCCCATTTTTTTATGTATTTAAAATACAAAATACAAACTACTTATATTTATTGTATGTATTTAAAATACAAAATACAAAATACTTGCTGGATATGTATTTAAAATACAAAATACAAAATACTTGCAAGTCATGTATTTTGTATTTGTATTTTAAATACGTATTTCAAATACATGTATTTCAAATACTGCCCAGCCCTGACTATACAGTGAAAAGGGGAACTAACAGACGTTACTTTATACAAAAACTATATTTAAAAAGTAATAAGAAGTTACAAACTATGATGATAAAAAGACGTTACAGAAAGAGTTTTATTGTATAAAGTGACTGTGTAACTGAGGAATTCGATCGTTATAATACAGCTATGGAATTTACGAGAGAAAAGAACTTAAACTTTAGGACCAATATTTTAAGGTGTTACACACATCAGCACAAATGCATAATACCCTCTCTTCTCTTGTGGTGTGGGTATAATAACATACAGAGAAAATATAAGCTGTTGGGATGATATTGTGCAAGGGAAGCACACAATATTAAAATAACGTTGAACGATTTTTTTTTAACCAGAGTTGTTACAGCACAAAAATGGTTATTTTTTTTAGTATTTTTTTAAAAAAAAGTTGCACATAAAAAAAAAAAAAAAAATAATAACGATTTTTGCAAGATATATGAAAATATGAAAAAATATCTTAAAATGGCAAAATAAGTAAAAAAAAAGCCGATATTGCAAACATAACTAAAAAAAGCCTTTATTGCTAAAATAAGCAAAAAAAAAAGCCCTACCTAACAAATATAGCTCATTTTCTTTGTTTTTTTATGATCGGAATTTGTGTTCAATCAAAATCATTCTATCTTGTTAACCAAAAAATAAGCATTTGGTTTTTTTTTGGTTGGCCTAGTAATAAGTAATGAACAAACAAATGTTCTCCTTTAAAAAAAACACATCCTTATTTTAAACTGTTGTCAACCAAATGATGTATACGAAAAAGCTTGTTCTCTCTTTATGTGGTCTTTTTTATACCCTTCACCGAAGGTAAAAGGGTATATATAACTTTGTCATTCCGTTTGTAATTTCTACAATATTGATCCTACACCCTATAAAGTATATATATTCTGGGTCCTCATGTAAAGCGAAGTTCAAATCCGGTTGTCCGTCTGTCTGTTGAAATGGGTTTTCCGAAGCCCCCAGATATGATGGGGGCTTGGTTGGGGTATCTTTATGTCCAAAATGGTTGAGATATGAGCAAAAAACCACGACTACCTCTAATTTTTTCCAAAAATCCCTTGTGGTTGTTGTATTTTTATTCCTTTTTGCTGTATATCTGGGGAACGGCAAGAGCAAAAATTTCCAAAATAGGTACACACATTTAGGTTGTCAATACACACCATCCTACATGTGGGCGGGATTGGAGAAGTGGCCGTGGTACCTCCTGTACAAAAAATATCAAAAATTGTATAAAAAACTGAATTTTTGGACTGTCATATGACCTATGGTTACGCCTTATATATCAAAAGATAAACAACACTACAAATCGCTCCTTCTGACGGTCCTACTATATGGTGCTGAAACATGGACAATAAAAAGATCCGATGAGACATTGTTCGTGGTGTTCGAGAGAAAGATCCTCCGCAAGATTTATCTCTACGCTTTGATGATGGATTTCGAATTAGAATAAATCACGAGCTGTACGAGCTTTATGCCGATTTAAATATAGTCAAGCGCATCAAAATACAACGACTCCGTTAGCTTGGCCACACTTGGAGATAAGGTATACAAAGTATCCGTGGGCAACGTAGAAAAGGGCGATCCAATCTCCGTTGGAACGACCAGGTGAAAGAAAACCTAACCGCACTTGGAGTCTCCAACTGGCACCAGCACGTAGAAGCCAGAAATAGCTGGCCTTCTATTATACTTCAGGCTGAAACCGACTCCCGGTTGTAATAGTCATCTAAAGTAAAGTAAAGTAAGTATATACAATCTGCATACCAAATTTAACAAGAAGAGAAAAAGTACCAGAGTATAAATTTTTTCCGGATTTCTCTTACAAAGTACCCTATATTTAAATCTGGGCCATATGTTATACGTCTACCAAATTTCATCTAAATTCATTAAGCGGTTTTCGTGATGGAACCACAAACTAATAAACATCAAAGCAAACAAACTTTCACATTTATAATATTAGTAGGATTGGTGCTTAGTTGAATATGTCTTGGTGTTACACACGTAATTACAAACAAAGTATACCCTTATTAACCACTCGCCATGGTGTAGGGTGGAATAAGCAACACGCAATTATATTAAAAGTGTAAACTTAAAAACTTTATTTTTATTCTTCTTTTTATATATTATTTAGTGATTTTGGCGCGATAATTCACATTCAACCACTACAATACTCATATACACACACACACACACACTCTCGCTCACATTTCAATATCGTGTAAAACAAGAAATTTTTCTTTTGAACAATTCACGTGTTGGTTTAATTATTACGAGTAGAATCATGGAAACTTCTTTTTGTTTCAACTTCTCCCCCTTTTCCGCCATTTACCCCTGTACACAATTTTATAAATAAGTTATAAGACACCTTGTGTTGTTTTTTTTTAAGGGATACAAATTTATGAAATATTCATTATGGTGTATTTCATTCAAACTAAATAGAATCATTTTTACGTTCAAACTTCTTTATGGGTTGTTTAGACGGTAATACAAGTCGTATGTATTTTGACGAAAATAGTTTCCTGATCTAATTATTTTTTGAAAAATTTCGAAAAAACAATAACGACTTATCATGACAGGGTTGAATTTTCCTCAAAATACGCACGACTTGTGGAGCAAAAAAAAAAAAAAAAAATACCGGACATGCAAAAACTTTAATTTTTCTTTTCATTGTGAGTAAAGATGAAAAGTGTTATTATTTAATAGATTCTATTATAACAATCCAAAAAGCCAATTGGTATTTTTAAAGCATTTCTAATGGTAGAACCAACAATGCGAAATATTCTACAATAAAATCAATTTTTGGTGCTAATCTATCGCTATGCGTTTGAAGGAATTAGAAGAATGTTTTTACAAAAATTTTCTAGAATATACCAATTTTGCCAGCCGTCTAATCACTCCAAAGAGAAAAAAAAATTGGTACACGGCAAATGGAACCATCTGTAGAAAAACAGTGAGGCCAGGAGGCAAACTACGGAAAATTACAATTACGATGGCAAATTACGACATCGATCTGAGTTTCATTTGTTACTATCGATTGAAAAATTTTTAGGAGTACTATATCAAGTAAACCCACACCACAATAGTAAAGAGGGTAATATGCGTTTGTACTGATGTGTGTAACACTAAAGAGTATTCGTCCTAGACCCAGTTTTTAGTATTCCGGCCGACTCAGAATACTGAGTCGATCTAACGATGAATCATTATGAATCGCTTATAAATCTTGTAACAAAGAAAGTCTTATTTCATCCGGCTGGCTGCCAGTCTGTCTGTTAATTAGGGGTATAACTTATTCCCATTTTTTTTCAAATATCAAAATGGCCCTAGCATAGTCGAATAGTCCATTGAAAACTATTAAAAAAAATGATATTAATTTTTCGCTGTTTTCAAAAAAGGTCACCCACAAAACGCGGTAAAATTGGAAAATTATTCTTTTATATTTTTATTTGTACCTTTACATTTAGCCAAAACTCACAGTTTTTTTAATCAAAACAACAAGCACATTAAATTTGAAATTCATGTCCTTTTTTTCATTTATTAATAAAATATTTAATATTTTTTTCTTTAGGGATTTTAGAAATCGCTTTCTCGTTATTTTCAAACGACCCAAACAAATGGTTTTCGTAAATAACAGAATATTCGCTTTCGCGTAGTGCTAGGGCCAAGATTTGGTTACACCCCTACTGTCCATGTAAACATGTGCGCATAGTACAGGGGCCTTTTTCTGTATTGCGATGCGAAAGACAATGCGTTGCGCAAATGAAATGAAAGACTTTAGTATTCACTGGTCAAAAAATAACAAATAAATGTCAAATTTAATTTAAAAATTTTTCTTGTCATTTTGATTGCAAAATATATTCACTTAAATTTTTTAAAAAGTTGCAAAAAAAGGTCTTATTGTTTTTACCTAAATGAAATTTCTTTATTAAAAATAAACTGGTCGATCTTAAATTGAAATCAAAATATTTTGCAGTTTTATTTTCAAAGTTTTCAGTTTAAAAATGTACGGCAGCCTCTAAAATATTTATATTCCGCAAAGATCCAAAGTAAAAAAGGGTCTTTATTAGGAGGAAATTTGTATGGGACGGATTCCCACTTCCTTTTCCAATAAAAATTAATGTACCAAATTTCATTAATTTTTTTATAAAATTACAAAGTCGAATGAACGGACATCGTTATATTGATTAAAATAGTGATTCTGAACCGGGTCTGAACCAATTTAACTCATTTTAAACATAGAAAAATTTTTTGTTTTTCTTAAAACGATTTTTGTTTTATAACAATAAAGCACAGTTTTCCGCACTCTAACAAAACTTTAACAATTACGAATAATTGAGAACAATAAATTTAAAAATGCTCCGATTTTTATTAAAGACGTGCTAATTTTGGAATGCATATAAGCGATAAATACTGTACTTGATGCAGTATTTTTTTTGTAAATTTAGAAATCTTCTCCATCCTGAACGATCGTTCAGTATTCAAACTACAGTCTTTAAAGTGCCATAAGCTTGCTTATAAAATAGGTTAAATTTCAGCAGCACTATTTCTTAAACAAGAAAAATCTTAAAAAATTCGCTATATTTTGTCTTAAAATAGCGCAGGTTTTTCTATCATTGACAGTTTTCTATCATGCAAGTTAAAATCAATTTAACTAAATTTATGCTTATACATATTTTTAAAATACTTCTCAAGACATATTTATACGGTGACAGCTGTTTATGCTTTTTTAGTTAGTTTGTTTAGTTAGTGCCCATATTTGAGTGAAACTGAGTGTACAAAAGGCGAATTGAAATATTCCTGTCACTGTTTATCTTTTGTACTTTTTTTTTTGTATAATAAACAATCGCAAAACCACCACTAAATATAAAGGTTCTTACACCTTAAATATAATATCAACATTTAACCCCCTCGAACCCCCCGTTTTTTATTTATTAATTTTTGTTTAAATAATAATACTTTCATCTTAACCGCAGCAATACTACAACACTACAAAAACAACAGTGGTTTCTAAAGTTGTAAGCAATTTTTTTTTGTTTTCTTTTTTAGTGTTTATTGCACAAAATGTCAGCCATTTGAAAACAAAAAATTTTAAACCAAAGCAAACAGTTCGAACTGTCAAAATCAGCTAGGCTTTTACCGCAACCTTATAAACTAATACGCCTTGATACAAACCATAGGGAAACGACTAGAGTAGAAGCCGTTTCAAAACAGAATATAAGATTTACTTTAAAAATTCGGTACGTGTGAAGTTACAAGAAAAAAGTAATTACATTTCTTACAAACACAATACCCATCAAGGTATGTATGAGCATGTCAGTTTTTTTTCTTTAAAAGGCATATTTTCGTTTTAGGAGTTTTAACAACGTACATACATATTTGAAAAATAATAATTGCTTGAATTAACACGCCCTAGTTATAACTATTAATTAAATAATTTATTTATTATTTAAGAAAATTTTTACAGTATTTTGAAGCCATGGTAAAATAAGTATTTACAAATTTTGTTTTCAATCTTATAGTGCATTAACACCTACGCCATAAACAGGTTATAAGTAGTTTATGATGATAAACTAGTTTGAGAAACTTCCCTAAAAGATATTGATGAGCGAATAGTCACATTTTTCACGTTGGTGTTAAGAAAATGATATAAAGATATGACCGAAATCAAGTTTTCTGTCATTTCTTTTCATCATTTTCTTAATACCAACGTGAAAAATGTGACTATTCAGCCATTCATTTCTTGAAGGGTTGTTTATCCATACAAATAATAAACACGTTTGTAACTAGCTTTTGAAATGAACTAGTTACAAACAACCAGGTTTTGTTAATGCAACTCTGTTTTTCAAATTTTGTGATATTTGACATTTTATCAAGAATAAAAAAATTAAAGTGAAAAAAGTTACTTTTATTTGGAAAAAAACAATAAGAAAAATAAAATATAAATTAGTTTTTTTAAATAGTTTTTTTCCATATGTACGTGCATCCACTTTTTTTATATATTGGGGCTAAAAATGTTTTGACTTGTCAGAGATAAACAACCTAACTGTCTAAAATGCTGATGTAAACGGTATAGTTTATGAAAGTAGCTTACGATCATAAACTAGTTTCAAAATTACAGGTGTAAATGCACTACTAAAACCCATATAACGTCAAATTCAAACAAGCGTCAAAAATCAAATAAATTAATTTGACATTATATGGCTTAATAATGACAACTCTCCCTAATGAACCTACCTGTACTTATTATATGTACTATGATTTAAACCCATTTTTATAAACGTGTCTTGCCGTTTCCTTTTTTGCTGCTGTCTAAAAGAAAATAAATTAAATTCTTGACAAATTGTTTAAGGTGTCAGAAGCGTAAAAGCATTTATTTATAATAGTTCGTTTATTTTACAAACTAAAAACGTATGTATGAACATTCTTTTCGAATGCCAAAATTAAGGCAAAAACATCTAATTAAACTTTAAATCGTTGTTAAATCTATATGAGTGCCTCCTTAAATGGCAAAACAATGGCCATTTGCTAAATTAAAATATTGACCAAACATTTATGTATGCAAGTACATGGTGGCGGTAAAGTTGTAAACCGAAGTTTTTTGACTGTAAATTTTTTGATATTTGGATTGTGTTTAATTGATGTCTAATTTTTTTTCATTACTGTTAAAAAATTATATACGCCAAGTGGCCGCCGACAGAATTGATGCATCGCTGCTCCATTCTGTTAGAATTGCAGATCTCCAGTTTCAATTTTTCCAGTTCCGCTAGAGGGAGAGCGATTTTTGTTTACATCTTTCATTACATTTTTGACTTTTGCTACATTTTGTATTGACATTTTTCATAAAAAATTCAAGGTTGCCCAACATTACAATATAAATTACACATTATTGGAATAACCGGTCTATTCGATATTCTAAAAAATGGACATTCAAAAATAAACAGCTTGAGCAAAACTTGAAACAACCGGTTGAATAATAACTGTTCGATCTCTCTAATTCCAACGCACAAAAGTCGAAAGACATTCAAAAATAAGCAGATTGAGCAAAACTAGAAAAAAACCGGTATAATAATATCAGTTCTATATCTTTAATTATAACGCAAAAAAGTCGAAATAATTTTACCGCGTATTTGAGGAGTGTTGAGCTCCATTTCTTATTGACACGTTTTTTTCTATCTGTTTACTTCGCAAATGACAAATCAAAACATTTATCATCATTTGCAAACACTATAGCATCTTCCGATACGGTCTTGACATTTGCGCCACCTTGTATACACAGTGATGATGTCAAAAAAAGAGAAAGAAAAGAAATATAACAAAAAAAAAAAAAAAAAAAAAAAAAAAACCAACAAAACTTTTTTCCTTTAAAAATATTTTATAAAGATTTTTTTGACATCAAAAACAAACAAATTTGCATAAAGTTAGAAAATTTAAATTCTAGCAACTGCAAATGTTTAACATGTAGAGAAGAGAAGAAGGCAGCCTACGCTGACTAACTGGCCTTAACTGCAAGTGATATTTATTATGAATTTAGGTCAAGTTGAATGAACAATAACATGAAGTTCTAATTCAAATTAAACAAAAAAAATTTTTTTTTTTTCAAAAAACTAAAATAAAGAAAAACCATATAAAAGAATAACGTAACAAATTTAATGAAAAAACTAAGTAAAATTACTTTTAAGAACTTTGTAAATTAGGGCTTCACAATTAAAATAATTACTTTTACTTAACTTAAGTTCCTTGACAAGTTTGCAAAGAAAATTTTTAAAACAACCCAAATATATCTCAAATTTTAATAACGCGATGACAAATGTCTAAATTACATGCACCACTTTATAAATTTATTATTGTGAAAATATGTTGTGAGGATAGAAGAAAACTCCACCTTAAAGTGGAAATAGTTTTGACAGAACGCCATTTAAAAAAAAAAAAAATAAGTAACGCATGGTTTTTCGAGACTTTAAGTAGGCAACACTGTTCTTAGAGGCAACCATTTTAAAGGTCTCATTATTATTATGAATATTGTTTTTTTTTTTATCAAAGTAATTTTTAACTAATAAGATTTCGTTTGTCGTGCTTAATTCCCAATTTTTATTCTTGATAAAAACGCAGAAATTATTGTTGATGGGATAATCTATTTCTATGCGCATTTCACTAGTTGCTTAGGCCAGATCATCAGGAAACTTCATCCAATTATAATTCTTATTCGCTTAACAGTTTCATTTGTATAATATCATTAGTTTTTCTAAAATCTTTGGATGAAGTTTTCAGTTAAGGTCAATGTCAAACGCAAATGCCAATTTCTTTTAGTTCAAATTGATACCGCTCAATTAGAAAGTAGAATTTATATAGTTTCAGCGAGAGGGCGTTTTGTGAACCCGACAATGTGCATTCTGCAAAATCGATTTAAATGTATTTTAAACCATTCCGCTAGACATTTAATTGTGGTGTTTTTTATATAAGAGGTCTATGCCAACAAGCCAATATTAACTGATGTCCTTAAGTACAACATAAAATAATAAATTAAATTTAGAATTTCTTTAATGTCTTACATACCGCTTGGCTCTTATTGACGTAATCTTAAAAAAATATTTTTATAAGTTAAGAGGAATTTTTTTTAAACAAATAATTATTGTCTGCTTCCCTTTTTGTTCTTAATTTCTTTTTATTTCTCAAGGCATCACATTGGACCATACTGGTCTCTGGTTAAGGGTGTGAAGATTAAATTTACACCAGCCTTTCTACCTGCCCTTTCCTTGAGGCAACACCCACCTCTTGACATGGATATCTCAGGAGATATAATACTAACGTTAAGCGTGGAGTCAAATCTGGAACCACAGTAGCCAGCTGATCCCGGGACTTAGTTGGTCCTTAAGTAGTTTTTGGTCTCCTCTTAGAGCATGTGTGGATGCAGGCAGGCGGCAGATAATAAAAATATGAAGTTGACAGACTTTTGTCAAATAACTTGAGCTTGTACCGACAAAATAACCTGCTTTTGCAGTTAAGATTAGTTAGCTCTGTGAGCTTAGAAAAGAGTTAAGTACAAAGTCCAGATTATAGTTTTATGTGCTAGTTGAAAAAAAGACAAGCCGGGCACCTGGCGTTTTAATTTAATACGGTACGCTGAAGTAGTGATAACCGTTTTTTTTAGGATAGCTCTTGTTTTCGAGATATATCGTTATTTCGAAAATGGAAGAGGTTACAACACTAAAAAATTCCGCAATAAAATTAACTTTCAGAAATGTTAAAACTTTTATTTAATACGCGCAGTCGTTTTAGAAACATATATAATATATAATAATTTTTTAGCAAAATTTCGAAATTTTTGTTTTTAAAAAATTTAAAAAAAATTTTAAAATGCAGCTAGGCTTCTTTTTTTTCGGACATATAAAAAACGAAGCTGCAAACAAAACAAGCCATAAATGATTTAGACGAAAACTTTTATTAATTTAAGAATTTTATAACACTCAATATTTGTATAGGACCCCCCTTAAGAAGTGGAGATAAAGAGCAAGCATGTCCCGAGAAAATGTTAAGGACAAAAAACGAATTGAGTTTGGTCATACATTATATCCTCCTAGAGGCAACTCCTGGGCAGTTATGGGACTTTTTCTTCAATATATTTCTAGTCGGTACGAACTTTTTGTATGGCAGCCCCCTTAAGGAATGAAGATATTGGGTTTGTTAGAAATGAATTATGGAGATCAAAAAAGATTAAACCGCTATATTTGTATGGGAGCCTCCTTAAGGGGTGGAGATGGATGTTTTAAGAAAATGTTAAAAAAACCAAGAGGTCGGTCCGACATTTTATCCCCCTAGGGGCGACTCTTTGGTAGTTATTGGGCTCTTTATTCAATATATTTCTAGTCTCTTTTGAAAATTTCGTATGTGAGCCCCCTTAAGGAAGGGAGATAGCGGGTAGGTATGTTAGAAATAAATGTTGAAAATGAAAGATAAAGTGGGGTTGATCATACATTTGACCCATCTAGGGGCATCCTAGGCGGCGCAGGGGCCAAATTTAAGAATTTAAATAAACCGCCATATTTGTATGTCAAATACTAGAACAGTGTAATGCTAAGTTCACATTTAGGTTTTTAAACGCGTTTAAGCAAAATGTTGGTTTAGCTAATCAAAGCCTTTCACATTTCATTTGAGATGATTAAGATGACAGATGATTAAGAAAAAAACACAAAAACAAAATTTTTTTTTCTTTAAAGTATTAAAAATGGATAACAACACTTTTATAAAGTTATCAGAAGATTATTTTAGTCCTTTAAATGAAGAAGTTGTGAAAATTTATGAATTATTTAAGAAAAAAAATAAAAACATTAGGCATAAAAACATCTTGGCCGGTTGTACACGATCATGTTGGCGTTCTTACATTTAAGGTATGTTCAGTGGATTCTATGTGTTTTATGAAGTGATTTAGTTGTAATCATGTCAATTTGAAGTGATTAACAAATCACTTTAATGTATGGGTAATCATCTCGATTTTGAAGTGATTAGAGCTTAATCACGTTCGAACTGCTTAAACGCGTTTAAGAAGCCAAATGTGAACATACTATAATCGCCGATAAGAGTAACGAAGAGTAGGAACGCCATAGATATTATTGGATATTCTTAACCACACGCCAAATTCTACCTCGGATTGTGCTTATATTAAGCTTTTTTCCCTTAGGGGGCTCCCATACAAATATTGCGTTTTATGAAATTCTTTAATTAATTAAAATTTGTCGACTTTTGTGAATAAAATCAAAAGTTGCAAACAGATTTTAATCATTTATGGCTTGTTTTGTTTGTAGCTTCGTTTTTTATAAGTCTGCAAAAAATTAGAAGCCTAGCTGCATTTTTTAATTTTTTATGAATTTTTAAAAAACAAAAATTTCGAAATTTTGATAAAAAAATTAATTTTTTTTTCAAAAAAAAAATTATGTTTTAATAACGACTACTCATATTAGAAAAAGACTTTTACTTTTCTGAAATGAAATTTTATTGCGGAATTTCGGTTTTTTTAGTAATTTCAATAAACTAAACCGTTTTTGAGTTACGCGAATATATGTTGTGCAACCTCCTCCATTTTCGAAATAACGGTATATTTCGAAAACCAGAGCCAATCTGAAAAAACCGCGGGCACCACTGGATTCAGCGTCCCCGAATTATGTTAAAACGCCATGTGCCCGGCTTGTCAGTTTTTTCAACTAGCATAGTGTTATTGTTCAATCTGGTACATGTTAAAAACACTGAACCTGTGGGTTTTGCACTCATTCTTTATGAGGTTCTTTCAGAGATCACGTAGTTGCTACGGTTTAAACCTGCGATCGGCAAAATCGGGGCGCCGTGTTTTCTCTTTTACTACGTACGTGTGCGCACACATTGAAGAGAATTTAACAACATTAACAACAACATATTTAGAATTCATACAACGCATACAATTGCAAAATGTAAAATGAAGAATAGGTTGCCGATCGCAGGTTTAAACCCAGGGAGGTATCATATAAACGCTGAGTTTAGATTCGATTTTTGTCTTCAACCTAGCGGCATCTGCAATGACAAATTTATAGCCTCTGTTTATCGTGATTAGGTTTCTCACTTTTTATATTCCATATTTTTGCTGATAAGACTAGATTTTCTTTAAAAATTTTTTGTTTTAACAGCAGTTTTTTTAAGAAAGTATTAAGAATTCAATATTTTTATTCGTTTAATAAAATGTAAGCTCATTTTTCTAGATTTAATCTTAAAATTAACATTTTGAATACAAAAATTAATAACTATTATTTTCAAAACAGAAATATACATTATACTGTAATGTTTAAACAAATTTACCCTTAAACTTTTCAAGGTAAAAAGTTTTTTTGTTAAAAAAAAGTCTAATACTGGGGGTATTTGCTTATGGAATGTCTAATTGTAGTGCTTGTGCATTAAAAAAACCAACAAAATGCGCAAAAATGTGTATAAATACGAGAAAAAAAATTATCAAAAATAAAAAATGAACAACAATTTTTTCTAAAATATTAGTTGATGGAAGATAAAATGGTAATGGATAAGAAAAGGCAAAAAAGCGAAAAAAGGCAAACTGATACAATGTGGTAAAAGTAGAAGCATATTTTTTTTAATTTTTATCACCATCAATTAGGGGACTCCCGTACAAATATAGCGGCTTAATGAAATTCTTAAATTTGGCCCCTGCAGCGCCTAGGATGCTCCTAGACCGGTCAAATGTATGACTAGCCCCAATTTTTTTTCACCCCCTCATTTGTTTCTAACATACCTACCCGCTAAATTTATTTTTTAAGGGGGCTCCCATACAAAATTTTCAATATAGCCTAGAAATATATTGATGAAAAAGTCCCATAACTGCCTAGGAGTCGCCTCTAGTGGGACAAAATGTATGACCGACCTCTATTAGTTTTTCGTCGTAAACATTTTCTCAAAACAAACTTGCCCTTTATCTCCACCCCTTAAGGAGGCTCCCACACAAATA
This sequence comes from Pollenia griseotomentosa, assembly GCA_963931875.1. NCBI lineage: Eukaryota > Metazoa > Arthropoda > Insecta > Diptera > Polleniidae > Pollenia > Pollenia griseotomentosa. Next base: position 110,583,162 of record OZ007560.1, read on the forward strand.
TAGCGGTTTAATGATGTTCTTAAATTTAATTAAAAATGTTCATCATTTGTAAATAAAATCCAAAGTTGTAGACAGGTTTTAATCATTTTGTTTGGAACTTTGTTTTCTATACGTGTATATGCATTTTCCAATTTTGTATGCCTGTTTGAAAAACAAAAATTTCGAAATTTTGCTATACGACTCCGCAGATAAGAAAAAAGTTTAAATCCTTACTTAAGCGGCCCATACACTTGCAATGTTATTGTTAATGATATTCGCCATTATATTTCCATTTTTTCCCATATTATGCAATAAGTCGCACATTGGTTTCATTCATTCAATAAAAAGGTGAACATAACCTATAGAAATAACACAAACACCATTGTACAATGTTGCCAACACATATCACTTTCTCTTCGTTGTGCAATAAAAATCAAAAGTCTTTTGATTGTTACCAATACATTGTGCCATCCTCGAATATCACATACACATTGGCAATATAATTGTACAATACGTAAAAATGAACAATTTTATTGCAAGTGTATGAGCCGCTTTAAAGGTAATTTTATTCCGAAAGTTCGGGTTTTTTTAAGTTTATTTTCTAAACGAAACCGTTTTTGAGTTGTGCAACCTTCTCCAATTTCAAAATAACGGTGTATCTCGAAAACAAGAGCTAACCTTACAAAACGGTTCCACCGGATTCAGCGTACCCTAATTAAGTTAACACGCCAGGAGATCCACTTGACAGAAAAAAGTGTTAAACTCTAGCGCAGTGTTATTAAAGAAAAGTACATAACTAATAGCAAACAATAAATTTGACAAAAAAATAAAAAAAATAATAACGGGAAAATAGAAAGAAGAAATTGTAATAAAGTCGATAAGCTTCAGTGCGCATTTTAACTTTTATTCTGTTATTTTTTAATTTTTTTTTTTTACATTTATGTATACAATAAAGTCAACATTTTTTAAAATTTTTATTATCAATAAAGAGATAGAAAAATGGAAACTAAAAATTTTCGGAAAGACTTTAGGGCGCCTTTACACGATGTCTTTCCAGACATATCTGTTTTTGACATTCTCTTTTGAACCTGCTTCCAAAACCCTTTTGTCTTTTGCCGATGTATTTCCAAACATGTCTGTTTTTATGTATAATTTTAAAATTTTATTTTTTTTAAACTCCAAATTTTAGGTGAGTGTTTAAACTTAAGTCTCTGACTGTATATAAATTTTAAAATGGACTACTCCCTTTTGATCCCTGCCCCTGATCCTACTCCCTGGACTGGTCCAATGTTATGCAAGCATGGACCATGTCATTGTTAAAAAGAGTTTGTGGTGAAACGACATGTCTTCGTATTTTAACGACATGTCTTCGTTTTTAAACGAAGTTAAAACTAATCCTCTGAAGTATACCATTAAGTAGTTTCAAAACTAGTCCACTAGAGTATGTATGAACATGGATTAGTTTTAAGACTACTCCGTTTTAATGCAAAACTGGTTTATGTATATGGTCCATTCCTAGGACATCGTAATGTTAAATCGACCAACTTTTAACCATATACTTGGAGTAGTTTTGGAGTACTCCTACTCCTTTATGGACTACTCTTTACATGCATGTATGGACTAGTCTCGCTATTTGCAGGGATCTTCAGGGTATCGCTCATTTACTTTGATAGTGTCATAACTTAAAAAGCACATTTTTTTATTAATGTCGAAATGTGCATAATTCATGTTTGGTTTTGTTTAAAAAAATTCTTTCTGAATATTTGGAAATTGACCGTTATAATGACAATTTTTTTTTGCAAGGTTAAGAATGCAAGCTTTTTAAATAAAGTGTATATTTTGTGAAAGAACGATATATTTTATATTTTTTATATTCTTGATGTTTTTGATCAAGAACTCTACACGGCTCTACTAAAAAATATTATTTTTTGAATTATGACACCATGAAGTAAAAAAGCAAAGGGTTTTCGATCTGCAGACGTATTCTGTTTTTTGCTTAGCTAAAGCTAAATCTCGATCGCTAAAATGACTTAGAGAATACAAAATTTAAAAATTTTAGTGATGACATTAAAAGCTAAAATTGCAGCGAATTAAATTTGTATGGTATTGCCCAATTTAACAATGCTCGTTACAGAATTGCATTCGTACACTGAATCAAAAATCCAATTAAAATGTACGTTAAATAAACGAAATAACGTTTAATAAAATATTTTCGTTGGCTCAACGAATTATTTCTTAATATAATGAAAATAATACCTAAATTTACATTATATTAACGAATAATTCGTTGAGCCAACGAAAATATTTTAATAAACGTAATTTTGTTTGCTTAACGTACATTTTAATTGGATTTGTGTTTCAGTGAAGCCAAAAATCGCTAAATTAACTTTATAGATTTTTAGCGAGAGATTTAGCTTAGGCGAATTACAGAATACGGCTGCTGTACTACTAATTTAATCATACTTATAATTTTTTTTTTTTTAATATTTTGCTTACAATTTATTTTTAAATGCTATATAAAAACTTAATTCCAATTGTTTTCAATCAGAAACCTTGCCAAAAAAAATTCACAATATTCATGTTTTATGCAAATTTTTCTTCGTTTCCTAAACATATAAATATTTTCTTACTATTTTCCCTTTATTGTACAATAAACATTTAAAAATAAATTAGGATTTTAACTTTTTACTGCAATTGTACAAGAAACCTAAATCTTTTCCAATTGTGAGTTAGAATGCGTCCATTATAATTCAGAAATCGTCAATTGTAATTCTGAAAACGTCAATTGTAATTCAGATTAGTAAATTGTAATTCAGAAAGCATCAATTTTAAATCTGAAATGGTCAATTGTAATTCAGAAAGCGTCATTTGTAAATCAAAAATTGTCAATTGTAATTCAAAAAGAAATGTTGGAAATAAAATCAACCAACTGTAGTGGGGATTGTAAGAAAAGATAAACTCACTGTTAATTGTTAATAGTTTGTTAAAGCTTTGATATCGTTGCAAGTAAGACTTTTTGAGTATTTGCAATTCTCATTCACTCTGCATTTTTTTGGGAGAATGTTTCCGGATGATCTGGCCTAAGCAACCAATGAAATGCGCATAGGAACTAGCTTATCCTCCAACAATAAATTTCAGTGTATTTATTAAGAATGAAAATTGGGAATTAAGGACGACAAACAAAATCTTATTAACTCTGAATTACAACTGGAAAAGGTGTAGTAACCACAAATATATTTTTAGGTTAAACATTTTTGTATTAGTTTTTTTATTCTTTATTTGGACATTTTACTGCATTGAGTATAAAAAACGGAAAATACTCCATTAAGACTCATACTCGTATGATGAAGCACAACCACAGTATGAACAGGAATGTAAGTACATATTTTTAATATACTTTTCAACACTGTCAACACTTGTTTTCTTTTCTTTCCGCCGCAATAAACGACTTTTTCAATTTTATACAATGGGCTTTGAAATACACTGAGACAAAAAAAAAAAAAAAAAAATTATAAGATATCGATTATTTTTAACTTGAAAAATATATTTTATATAATATTTTTTGCTGGTATATCAAAATGAGGATAATCATTGCCATAGCATACAATTATCGCATGGCGTCTGGCAAAATATTCTTGGATTTTTTTCATTGATTATCTAGATCACGGCTCTCTTTTTATAGTTTTATCAGGTCTTAGGAACTCACAAAACGCCCTGTTGTATTCACCAAACAAAGTTTGAAAGGGGAACATATTGTCCATAATTTAAAATTTGCAGAAAAATTGAGGAAAATCCAAAAATTACGGCTTCAAAAATGGTGACAGAGATTAACCATTGTTACACAGAAAAAAAATAAAAATTGATTTCAATTAAAAAATTTTTTCTGTGTAGGTAAAGTGTGCTGTACCGAAACAGTGCACCGTGTGCTGCGGGAATATTACTTCTATGACAGAGAAGCTCGGGGATTTTTTGGGGATTTTACACTCTTTTAATATATTTTCCCTTCTTTTATTATTTACGCTTATTTTTCGCTTATAAAATACGAAAAAAAAGTAGCAAAACTTGTATCTTAAGCGGCCCATACACTTGCAATATTACTGTTAATGATATTCGCCATACTATTTCCATTTTGTCCTATATTTTGCAATAAGTCGCATAATTGTTTCATTTATTCAATAAAAAGGTGAACATAACCTATAGGCATAACATAAACAGCATTGTACAATGTTGCCAACACACTTAACTTTCTTTTCGTTGTGCAATAATAAAAGTCTTTTGATTGTTGCCAATATATTGTGCCACCTTCAAATGTCACATACACATTGGCGATATAATTGTACAATACGTAAAATTGAACAATTTCATTGCAAGTGTATGAACCGCTTTACTCTTATCAACAACTTATACGGTTTATAAGGTACTAATTAAGATTACCATTTTCGTTAACTGTGTAAAAGGTACTTTATAAACTTATGTTATTTTTCTTGAGTGAGTGTTTAAAAAAAAAGGAATTTAAAAAAAAAATCTAAAACCGTTGACAACACAAAAAATTTTTGATTTTTTTAAAGACAATTTTTAAGCAAATATGTGTGTCTTCCCCAAAAATAAGTCAAAATGAAAGGCAATATAATAAAGTTTAGGTAAAAGAATGTTGGGCTATTGGATAGTAGATATGATGCATCGAACTATAAAATAAATGACGTGTATATGTATTTTATTGTTGATTATAAGGATGATTAAAACCGATTGAACAAGCTCTAAATTCTTATAAATTGGCTCAGTCGCCTTCAATAACAGCATATTGTTCTGCTTGTAATTCCTCACTGAAATCGCATAAAAAGGATTTAAAAAAGCATGCCGAACCCAGTCCCTACAAATAAAGTAAAATAATTTTTACTAAAAATTTTTAATTGGGGATTTTTGGGGATTTCTTATTAAAATTTTTGTTACTATTTTTACTATTTTTTTCAAAAAATTTTAAGTTTGGTCAGAAAAAAAACAAACAAAAATATTAACTTTTTAGGTTTTGTTTTTTTAATTTGGGGATTTTTGGGGATATTTTTTTAATTTTTTTGGGACAAGGAAAAAAGTACCTGGCAGCTCTGGCCGCTAAAAAGTTTCAGAGATAGAGAGAGAGTAGGAGTAAGAAAGAGAGACACAGTGATAGAGAAATATGGTTACTTTTTTCAGTACTTTTCTTTATAAGAAAATTCTCCACAAAATTTTGTTTGGGTAAACATTTTCCGCTCCCAACTAATAAAAGAAGGAACAATATCTATTTTTTTTAGTGTTTGTGTATTAGTACACAACCTTTAGCACCGCTCATAACATTTTTTAAGAATGTAACAAACATTATGTAGTGTTCTGTTTTTCGTTATAAAACAGTGCAATAGTAGTGATACTGTAGACATACATTATGTTTTAATGTTCCATAGTGTTTTTTTCACATTGATGAAGGAATGAGCAAAAAATAATTTTTAGCAACGCTTTTTACTAGTACATATTGTTGTTGTTGTTGCTTGGCATTTTACACAACCGTAGCACGAATTTGTGTAAAAATTTTTTGTGTGCCTTTTTTTTTAAATACAACTGTAGTTTGTTTTTGTAAAAACGAACGAACATTAAAGTGCTGAACACAACGAAATTTGTGGTTTTCTACGAAAAAACAGAACGCGATGTTCTCATTTCTATGTTGAGTTAGATAGAATCAGTAGTATTTTCGTACACGAAGAAACTTTTTTTAAAGGTATTTACTACACAAACACTATCAGCGCTTGTGTTTTTCACATTTCTACCGTACAGAACAGTATAAAATGTTTATTTTCGAACACTGGTTTTTATTGTTGCCAGATCTTAATGACAAAAAAAATAAAAAATAGCGATAACTTTTTTTTTGGCGTAATATTTTGTGAAATCGCCGTTTATTTCTTTCAGTGTTTTGGCTACTAGCACTTTGTGTCAGTTTAATTTTTTATGGCAAAACAGCAAATTTTATTTTTCCGTTTATAAGCAACAGAGACATAGAAAAAAAAACAAATAAAAATGTGTTATTTTCATTGTAATTGTTGTTCGTTTGGTAGAACTAACAAACTATAAATATGAAAACGACAACAGGTGGATGGGAAATCTTTTAAGGACAACTGAATACTTGGTTTGTTTGACAACAATACTATGCAGCCCTCCATAAACATACATACATACAAACTTATTTAGATACTTGCATAGGTATATATGTATGTACATAACTACACATGGAAGTTTGTACAACTGTGTTCGTCTACGTGCATATATTACGTATACAAGTAAATATTTGCCGCATTGCATTGTATTACTGTCAATCACTGATGCCGTTTTTATTTTCCTCCATTTTTTCTTATTTTTTTCTTTACAAGTAGATATTTGTTTATGTGCGTTGGTTTGTGTGCGATTATTTCAAATTTTAAGTAAAGTGTATGTCTGTCTGTATGTGTGGCATGTGTTTTAAGTCGTTTTATATTTTTACATTCTTTATGTCATTTTAACTGCCGTTGTTGTTCATCTTCTTTACAACATCAGAATATTGTGAATATTTAAAGATAAAAATGGTTTTGAACGACTTATAGATACGAGTAGTTATGTCTGTCTTAGGTTTCATACGTACTTGTTTACATTCTATGAATATTTAAAATTGGCATAGGTATACGAATATTAACATACATATGTATGTATGTAAATTGGTGAATGCTAGATTCAAAATCTTGTGCATGTTGGAAAGAAAATCAATTGTCAGATTAAAAACAGTTCCGAAAAGACAACACTACTGATACTTTGTAGATATTGAACATGCACAATGAATCAAATGCTTAAAAAAAATGGAATAAATTAAATTTGTTTTTTCAAATATTTGATACGACCCATTTGGAAATATAAAAAAAAAACTAAATTTGGAAGTTTTTTTGTTTAAGTTTAATGGGTAAAAATCAAATATATGACGACAATTTTATTTCTATATATGTATAAAAGTTTTTTTTTTGATTGGTATATAATTAAAAAATGCAGGACTTTCAACAGATGGTTCAATAAAAAATTGCTAAAGCCATTGATTGTTCCTTTAAGCTTATCCTGAATATGTTATATCGTGAATTTGAAATTATAATAAACACGCACGATTTGGGTCGCAAGTTTTATATTGCAATCACTGCACTCTTTCACGCGTGATCAGTGTTCGAAAATAAACACTAAATATATTCGAGTTTGTCATCTTTCGAACACAAAAACATATACACAACACACACAAGCTGTTCGTGCTGCGTTAGTTGCAAAAATTTTTTGTTTGTTCATTTCTTCATCAATTTAAAAAAAGGAACATTATAGAACATTAAAATATAATGCTTGTCTACAATATCACTACAATTGTTTTGTTTTTAATGAAGAACAGAACACTACATACTGTTCGGCTCTTTCTTGAAAATAGTTACGTACGGTATAAAGGGTTGTGTTCGTCTACACAAACACTAAAAAATATATATATCGTTCATGGGTGTGTGATCCGAACGCTAAATAATGTTTTGTTTATTTTCGAACACTACGCATGATTAATATTTGAAGCAAACACAACCACGAATAATTCACGATTAAACGATTCACGTCACCAAGCGCACACCTTTAATAAATATAAATTTTAAGCGAGGCTTTACATATTGGCATTTAAAACTAACCAAATCGATTGTTATTTTACATACCTCTTATACAAATGTAACCCCGCCGAATTAAAGGATTGACCACAAGAGCTGCGTAATTACTTCTTACATATGGACATTTTCATGAAAATGTAAACCACGTCTCAAAAAATTAAAACCTTTGAAACTTTTTTGAAAATATGGTAGAACGAAAAAAACACTCAAACTTTACTATGCGAAGGAAGTTATTAAAGCTTTTAAAGAGCAAAACATAAAAGTTAGAAATGATAATATCTTTGATTCATTTAAATATTTAAATATAAATCATTAAAAATTGCATTTATTTTCTCGCATTATTTTTTTTTTTTTTTTTTGGCAATTAAATTCAGGTATTGGTAACATTGCAATTGTTCTTTAAAATTGATGTTACAACAACAATTAACAAATCCATGACGAAGGACCAAATATAGTTCTATTAGCGGTATATTTTTTGGTTTGTTTTGGATGCTGTTCTTGTGTCACGTACGTGCTGCAAAAAAATAATTTATCTATGTCATTTGCATTTATTTGATCAGTCGCAAGTGTTTTAATATAAAAGTTCAAAGAAAGATATTTGTCGCAAACAAATATTGATCAAAAAATGTTTTTTAAGTTGGTATAATAAAAATTGTATAAAGCTACGGTCACACTTATTAAATATTTGATCAAATAAGCGTAACCTCTACTTTTGTTAATAGTTAGTGACATTTAAAATGGTCTTAATATTACAAAATAAACTATTATACTACTAGACATAGCAAAAAACAGTTTTTTGTAAGATGTGGTATTTTAATCAAAATAAATATTGATATTAAGCGAAATGATTTTTAAGTTTGGTTGTTGGTCCCGTTTTTTTCGTCAAATATTTGATAAGTCTGACCGTAGCTTAAGCTTTTTAAGGTTGTCACGTACGATATTGTAAGTATTTGAAATACAAACATATGTGTCGTTTCATCTAATTATGTTGGTATTTAGATAAATTTTGTTTCAAAATTTTTTAAGTGCGATCTTAATCCTCTTACCAAATTCAATTGGAATCGTTGCATATTTGACTATAGTTCCCATATAAATAATACTCGCGAAAATAGCTTTAAATGTCATAATTCCATATAAAAATTGGTACTGGCATACAAATTTGCGACAGCAAATTCAACGATAGCTACTATGTCATGATAAAATGTTGTGCTGGTAGGTCCACAATTAACCATAGGTCCAATATAAACCCCCATATGGAAATCACTTTAAGGCAAACAAATCACATAAAGATTAAGATATCTTATTAATAGTCGGCACAAATAACTTTAATATAATTCTAATGGCCGTTTTCTCATTACATGATTATCTTTTTTCCCAACGAAAAACTGCACATTAAAGAAATTTGGTTTTCTCAATGTCTCATTTGCTTCTATTCTGCCGCAAAACTAACCAGCACTCATCTGCCAATTATTTATTTTTCTTATATTTGCCGTGAAGATAAATTCAATAAGCTGACGCCCACCTTTTACATGTATTTTGAGAGGAGTTGCCAGCTGAAAACAATGTTTTTTGTCGGTATATTGAGAAACCCAAAATTGTTAACAGACAGTTTATCGGTCTAATAAATTTATGTTGTCACTAAGTAACAGACAGTTTGTAGGTACATTGAGAAAATGGCCATAAACCTTATAACATAATTTTTTTGGGGCTTGATTGACCATGGGTCCCAAATGGGATACACTCTCGAAAATTTGTATTTAAAAACTTAATAATTAAATACTTCGACCTGCGTCGAAGAGGCTAACAGCCGGCTTAGCCAGGCGCCGATAAAAATATTTGTAGCCGCAGCCGCCGAGAGTTCTTCAGCTAAAAATCAGCTCCTGCTTAGGCACCGATTACTTTGTAAAAATTTTTTATTCACTTTGTTAAAAACATTACTGCATTCTTTTTTGTTTGACTATCCTTAAAAATGCATCTCTAATACTGTCTGCCTCCCAATACTGTCAGTTTTTGTTTATAAAGCACCAACAATTTTATAAACAAATTTAAAATAACGATACATACGAAAATGAGTTAAGAGTAGTGAATTAGAGTAAGAAAAATTGCTTTAATTGCTTGTGATATAATATACACACGCACACATACAAATATGTACACAAAAATGTTCAATTAATATGTATATATATTAACGGCTAACAGCCGGTTTCGATCCGCCGCCGATTATTTTCTGCGTCAGCCGCCGTTGCCGATAAAATCACGGCGCAGGTCTCTGGTAGGGAATTGTTTGGTCGGGCTTGACGGACTATACTTTCATAATTGGTTGTTTTAAGTTTTTGTTTTACAAAACATATGTACATTTCATATCTTATAAATACTATTAAAGAAAAGACTGTAACGTACGGTATGTCACAAACGATATTAAATTTTCAAAGTTTTTCTTGGGATTAAAAAAATTAATTAACAAGGTTTCGTTTATATGTGCTAAGTTCCCGTTTCATACTATTGATAAACTGAAATTAATTGTTGAAGGGACAAGCTATTCCTATGCGCATTTCACTGGTTGCTTAGGCCAGATCGTCAGGAAACTTCATCCAAAGATTTTAGAAAAACTAAAGATATTATACAAATAAAACTGTTAAGCGAATAAGAATTTAAAACCCCAGTTTTACTTGTAACAATATCAAAGCTTAAACAAAAACAACAACAATAAAAAGTGAGTTTATCTTTTCTTACAGTCCCGACTACAATCGGTTGATTTTTTGTCAACTCTAAATGTAGTTGTAAGTGGGTAAAGAAAAAACCAAAATAAAAACAAATTACTTCATTTTATTTTGCCAGTTCAGTTTTATTTACACTGCCACATGCATATTACTTTTCAAAGTTTTTCTTTGGATTCAAAAAATTAATTAACAAGGTTTCGTTTAAATGTGCTAAATTCCCATTTCATACTATTGATAAACTGAAATATATTGTAAAATATTATTAAGGACATTATGTTTTCCACATATCTACAGAACCGAACACTAAAAAGCAATAGTAAGTACATACATATTTATACTCGAACACGGCATTAAATTGCTGCGTAGGAATCTACGTATGAATAATATAGTAATTGGAAAATATTAATCATACGTACAGATAAGCTTAATAAACGACTATTTACAAAAACTAAACTTTTTTGAAAGCTTAATTTTCTGAATAAGCTGTTCATCAAGAGTTCAAATGACATCCAGTTAAGTGTACTGTTTAGTGCGGTGTATGATCCGAAAGGATAATTTGCCAATATTTTTTTGAAAGTGACATTGGTGTTTTAATCTCTGTCAACTGATGTGCAAATGGGTCAATGTTAAAAAATGTTGTAAGACAGGCTGTGAAAAACCATTCGTTCAATTTATCTTTCTGCAAGTTAAGGCCACAGCACATTCTACAGATGGCTTCAGTGGCTTTGGCTTCAGACATATTTCGCAAACGCATTATTTAGGGCACAAGCGGCCTCTACCGGATTATACAGATCTTAACCGTTTTCTTTGTTGATACTTGAACAAATTAAAGAAAAGGGTTCATTTGTAATTGTTTATTTTATTAAGCTTGAGGTTTAAAATAATTTGTATGTATTTATTTCAATATTTCGCTAACCTATACTAAATTTGCAGAAACTGTATGTAGTTTTCTACATCAATACTTACTTTATACTAAAATAGTTCTATAAACAAAATTATAGCAATTATTATTTTTCGCCAACACATACACATGTATACGTTTTGAGCACTCGATAATCTTTAGAAATCGACATTCAGCTGTCCATATGAAATCCAACGGGAGTCTAAATATGTAAATGCAGGTCATTGGACCACATGCGATCTGTAAGCCAAATTTAAAAAAGTATCTTATATTTTTACCTGGGCTATATGCTATCTTTACACCAAAATTTTTGCAAAAGAGAAAAAGTACCGAAGCTAAAAGAGTACCAAGAGTACCAGCTAGCCTCATTTTAGGCAACCATAAAGTACACTGTATGTTAATGTAGGCTATAATCTGTATGTATATTAAATTTATCGAAAAGTGAAAACGTATAAATTTAATACAGTTTTTACCTCATAACTTATGGCGTTGAAAATTTAAAAACGGTACAAATTAATTAAATTTAATTAATAAACAACATCGTTTTTCAAACAGTTTCCGTTTTTTATTAACATTTTTTAACAACAAAGTTGCACACTAAACTCGCATAAAGGCGCAAAGCAACACACAATCAAAAAACGAGAAAAAAATATATGTAATAAAGACCAGTCATTATGAAATATGAAACTATTTATATTAACATTTAAATAACTCTGCTTGTCAGTTCAACTCAAGTACCGCAATAATAATAGATGGCATTTTAAATGTTAGTTAGCGCCAAAAGGACGACACCAACTTGAATTCTCACTCACTCATTCATCAGTGGTACGACGAAAACAACAATGATAAAAAAAAATTAATAAAAAAAGAAAGTTAAAAATAATAAACGGATATTTTAAGATGAGTACATTTTTCAGAGCTTTTACTTTTTCCTCTTTTAGATTAAGTGAACGACAATAAATGGCAGAAGCCATGACAGAATAAACAAAAGAAAGAAAAGAAAAAATAAAAAAAAATTTTTATAACAATCAAAAAAAAAAAAAAGGGATACAAAGTATTGAAAAAATAAGTTAAAATACTAGGGCAATAATACAAAAAAAAACCTTCTTCATTTATAATAAAAATAGGAAAATAAATAAATAATAAAGGTCCAATAACAATCAACCACAAATACTACGAGAGAAAAAGCAAAAAATAAAACAACTAAAAAAATTTTTATTCCACTACCGATGACATTGATATTGGTTATGGTCAAGCTTTTAAATAATTTCTGTTTTTAGAATACAAAACAAATAATAAAGACTGCAATTTGTTTTCTTCATGTTATTTACAACAACAATACACAAATGTTCACACACATAAAAGGTTTCCTCTGTGTGGCCAACAAACCACTCGTACGTATACTTGCTCAAAATGTTTGTAGGAAAATAAAAATACAATAAAATTCATTCATACGCACAGTTGTACTGTTTTTCATTTCCGAGAGAAAGAGAGCACTTGTTGTGGGAGAGTAATTGGGGGGGGGGGGGGGGTTCTGTACAACCAGTGTGACCACAACTAAAAAAAAATTGGATGCTAAATGGGGCTCAAAACAATGCTAAAAATGCTAAAAAAAATTTTGAAAATTCTAAAAAAATGCTAAATTTTCTTAAATAATTGTATCATTATAATGAATGAATTATATATTGGGTTTAATTATTGATTCCGCACGGAAAGAAAAATTCAAAGGAAATAAATATCGATTGACATGCAAATTGCAATAAGTTTTTAACATCCCTGTTTTAATAATTTCTGAGTTGATATTAGGTCTTGTTTTTTTACTTTTTAAGCAAAGTTCGTGCAAATGGCAGCAATCAGACATTTCTCTCATAAAGAGACAAAACTACGCAAAAGTACGGGAACAGAAAAAACACGATTTAAAGAACTTTTAACAAAAATAAAACAAAACAAACAATAACTAACATTTTGTATCCCTAATATTTCAGTACAAAACTATATATTTAAGTACATTATTTTATTCCACAACACTTTTTCCAGAATTTGGATCATGAAGTTTTTATCTTTGCTTTTTCTGTTTTGTTTGTTTTACAGCTGTTTGACAATTTACACAATTTGCATGAAGAAAACGTCTGGGCTGTTTTGTGCAAGAAGAAAAAGAAGAACTTAATCTCTCAAGCCCGCTCTCATTTACAAAAATTTTAAGTACGGGAACGCGTTTCGTTCAAATTGTGATCCCGAGGGATCCCAAAGTAGAGTAAAGAAACAGAGCTATTGTGTCAGCTGTTGGTAAAAAAAACATTTTAAACCAGTTGTTGAAATTTTTGTGAGCAATAATTTTTTTTATCAAATTAATTTCTGTAAAATATACAACTTATTTAAGATATGATAATAAATTTTTTTAAATAACAAACCTAAATGTTTTTTTTTTTAATATTTCTTACATTTTTATTCCTTCCGTTAGCTTTTCGTTGTAAAATTTTAACGTAAGCAAAATGGCGAAGAATATCTATATTGCGGTTTCAATAATATGGCCATACCACAATGGTAGAGATGACACCGCAACAACGGAAGATACCGCACAAACAAAATGAATAATTACAAATTTGGCTTCCGCACAAAAATTGCTTTCCGCACTTGCGGAACGGAATCAATAATACCACCCATTAATTTACCTGAAAATGTTTTATTTCTTTTAAATATAACGAAGTTGATTTAAAAAATTTATATTCATACATAGATTTATTTAATAATAACAATTCAGGAACATAAGCAAAGTAAATTAAATACATATTTACATACATTTAAATTCATGTATTTGCATAAAATATGCAAATATTTCTTTCCGTCTTATACAAATGCATAGGTACATAAGATAATTCTGATAGTGCATACAAAATATTCCTGAAAAATATTGAAGGAATAAGACTATTAAAGTATATAAAGTATATTCCTGAAAAATATTGAAGGAATAAGACTATAAAAGTATAGAAGCTTTATAAATTGTAATTTGACTTAGAATACACATCCGAATTAATATGAAAATGTGTGGTACATGAAATATGTAAAAAATTACCAAAAGTTAAAAATTGACTTTTTCATTGATTCTTATGTATTGCATCAACTCAAATGTTCAGAAAAAATTTTGGAATAGTTTGGCAAAAGTTAGCGATTTTTTAACAAAAAAAAAAAAATTCCCTATCTACAAAATATTACATGATAAACGCTTAAAGCCATAACCTATAGTTTGGATATATGCAACATTGTCAACTGTCAAAACAACTGGGAGGTTTTCAAGAAAAGTAGAAGAAAATTAAATTATAAGCCGTTTAAGGCGATTAATAAATTTATCATTTAAAATAGTTTTTAGCTTCTTCAGTAAAATTTTCAAAATGTTAGATAGGGCTTTTTGCGTTTTAGGTAGCGATAAATAAATACAAAATATAAGTAAAAACAAAAATTGTCATTGAAAACATAACAGGCTATTCAACAGCATTTTCAATAAATTTAATTACACATTATTATATGAATAACATTCCTTAACTGCCAAAGTCTTGGTCAAAATACCATTAGAATATGATCTGTTTTCATCACACATTTTTATAAGATCAACAGTAATGATAAAATCACTGCAACACTTATTTAGCCTTTTTAGTCCACATCTAACTCAGTGAGTTCAATACCATCCTATTTCTAATCTTGGTTTTATAAGGTTCTTTCAACTTCCGCGTTACTAAATGGCAAAACCAAAAACTTCATAACAAAAGAACCTAACTCGTTGAAAGCATTTTCTTTTAAAGCGTTTCTGTACTCATAAACACCTATCCAGAATTCAATAGTTGAACTGTGGTCCATCCATTCGTATTCATTCAGCTTTTGCCATTGCTGTTCCAAAACCGTTATTTCTTCTGTAATAAAATCTACCATTTTTTCTTTAAATTTTTGTTTGGTGTTTACAGGGTTGCTCTTATTATACATTTGTATGAATGTATAAATGTCAAAATAAAATGATAGAGATTGACAGAATTGTTAAGTTATATTGTGAAATAGCCATATATAAAATTTATAAGATTAAAAAATGCTAAATAATGCTAAAAAAATATTACAAAAATGCTAAATGCTATTTGAAAAATTCGCTGCTAAATCAAAATAAATAATCCTAAATTTAGCAGTGAAAATGCTAAAAGGGTCACACTGTGTACAACAGTTATTTTGTACTCTCTTACTGCCATAATTTAAAGAAAAATTAAATTCCTACAAAACATAACAGTTTTATTAACATGTTTAACGGAGATGCCACCAACATTGTGCACATTCTTTTTTGTTTTAAAAGAAATCACCAAAATGTCGCATTAAATTAATATTTCTCTTAAAAAACAAAAAGAAAAGAAAGCTGAGCTGTTTGGAATTCTAGATCTTTATCAAGTATTAAAAAAATAATGCAGTTTTTTTAATAAGATACAAGCAGAAAAATAAACATTTTGCAATATGGACATTTCAATAAACATTATTTTCAACGAGATGTTTTAAACATATTATGGCAACTTCAACCATAATTTTGTGACCGACAAATGTACATATTATGGTAAAATTAGTCCTCCATCAAAAAGCCTCAAACATATTAAAAAATGTTTTTTTCTTTTGATGTAGAAGGCTAGCAGTTATGCACCAAAGACAATGGGCTACGATCCGCCTTTTCGATGGTTTTGAAGAATCAATGGTCAAGTGCATAACCGCCGCACGTTTAAAAGCCTAACACAAACCAAAACAACTGACTATTTTCAATAAAAGTGGATATATGTAATCCCATTTCAGCATAATAAAGTTTCTGTACAATGAAGTGAACTCATGGCAATTAGTGTTTTTGGCATCTGGTGGGTTAAGACTGATTCCTATGTATAAAGGTCCGGTGGAAAAAATCTGCATTAAGTAAACAACCCTATTGTATTTGGGGCTTAAGTAATTGTTTATCATAGTGTTGAAACAATCGTCGCTGACCGTAGCTAGAGCTGTAAAAATATGGCTTCGAATTATACAGTACAACAATTTCACTATTTTTCCACAATAACGGGGTTCTGGCATTCAATTCTGGTAGAGGAGATCAACAATAAATGTACGTATGTCGGCGTTTTGAAAGATAAAATCGGAATTTTATTTAAGCATATCGGTATATGAATATATTCTATTCTTTATTTATAATTTTATGAAACTTATATTCGAGGCAGTGTATACCAAATGGTTTTTAAATTTTGGATAATATTATACCGTATTATATAGGGTGTTTTTTAAGCTGGTGAAGAATTTAAGATGAGAACTTTCGACATCGATAACTATGATTTGACTGCTGAGAATGAGTAAGGTTGGACAAGTCATCATGATTCGTTTAACACTAAAACAACGCTTCCAAATTGTGGGAATTTACTATGAACAAAATTAATCTGTTCGCAAAGTGCGTAGAGCACTTCGTCCATTTTACGAATTTCGTTTCTGGTTAGATGGCTTCGTCAATAAAGCCTTTGACGAATATGTTTAAAATTGGCTGTTTTTGCGGTTTGCACGCTCTTTCGAAATGACAATAAGCTGCTGTTACGGTGAATGGCGAGCGCTATCGAGCCAAGCTGACTGAATTTTTGTTTCCAAAAATTAATCAGCCAAACATTTGGTTCATAGAAAAACTAAAACAAATTCATTTAAAACAACGATGATCACGCTAACTATTCCCCTAAGAGCCGGCACTTATCGTGCTTTTCACAACCACAACACGAATGTTAACAAACTCAGTTGTATGAAAGCTTTCAAACAGGCATTCCGTCGTCGCTTTTGTTGTTAAAAAACAATAACAATTCACATAGTAAATATCTCAAATGTGTAGTTATATATCTCTTTCTTTTTCAGAATTTCAAATAGTTTCAGAACACTTTGAATATTTTTGTATTATTGTATGTGTTTATGTAAATGTGGAAAATAGAATAGGGAAACAAGTTTTTCTGTCTGCTTATCGATTTCGAACGCAGACTTCATTCACTTAACTTCATTTAAAACCAAAAGCAATATTGTAAATATTCGGAAATAGATGAACAGGTTTATTTTCATCTAATATATTTCATAAAGCCGAATGCCTTGTATGCAATTAGAAATTTAAAAAAAAAAAATAAAAGCATACATTCATTTATTTAATAAAAACATTTTTTAATACAAAAACCTTTTTTTTTTACATATGTAGTAAGAAATTTTTTTCAGTGCACTGAAATACACTCACCACAACGCACACATCCTTAACTGCCTCTCTTTGTGATGACCACTGGTTTAAAATTCCGTGGATTGGTGCTAAAAAGGCATTGGCTAGCAAAAAGCTATTCAAGATTCAATTAAATAATCAAACCACATATTCAAATAATCTAGATTTTTTTATAAACATGAATGATGCATTCTTTAGTAAAATGTTCTTTTTTATTACGATCTACTTACAACAAAACGGGACAAATCGACGGGACACGGGGTATATCGACGGAGCACGGGACATTACACTCTGGACTGTTCCAGTGAAAACTGGACGGTTGGCAACTTAAAACTAAGTTATTATACCCACACCACAATAGAGGAGAGGGTATTATGCGTTTGTGCTGATGTTTGTAATTTATGGGCATTACCAGGGGTCATGAACGTACGTTCGTTCGTACGCTTTTGATGTACAAATAATATAGAATACAAAACTTTTCCTAGCATTTTTTTTTGCGATTCGATAGCATTTGGGAAGCTCTATGTTTAGTGCAAACGATTGATTTCATCGAGTTTAAGTTTTCATAATGATAGTAATAAACATGTGGTCACGAACGTACGCAAAATAGAAGTCAACTTTGGCTGACAGTAGTGAAATGTAAAAATCTGAGTAATGGAACGGAATATTCAAAAGTGATTAATTTATTTTGAAAGTGTATTAATGTAGGTCTCCATCCAGTATTTACAAAATAAAATATCTCTCTTGGTTTTTGTACCGGTCGCGATTTTTCCATATGTTTTTTTATTATTATCCCCATGCATTTTTTCATCCTGGAAGACAACTCTGGGGAAATGCCCATATTAAAGTCTTAGACCCACCTACCGAACGACTCAGAATCACTTTCTAATGATGTGCGTCCGTCCGGCTGGCTGGCTGGCTGTCTATGTAAATCTTTGTACAAGTCACAATTTTAAAGATAATTTGATGAAATTTGGTACACAGGATCTAAAAGGTGAGAATCGGTCCATAATTTTACATAGCCCCCATACAAGATTCTTTTGAGAATATAGTCGTTGTGCACATACATAAGCCATATTTTTATGTTAGTATTAAATTTGGTCGAAACTTATTTAATTGCAATTTAAATCATCAAAACAGATTTTATTGGAATTGGTCTATATTGACTATAGCTCCCCTACAAATACTACTCACGAAAATATCATTTAATGCCATAAATTCCTTATTAATGTCGGTATTGACATAAGATTTGGCGACAATAACAATTAACGATAGCTTCTTAGATGTAACAAAATATTGTAGGTCCAAAATTAGCCATTGGCCCCTTATAAACACCCATCCTAAAATCACCTAAAGGCAAACAAACATCAAATAGATGTAGATATCTAAATAATATTCGGCACAAAGAACTTTTATACAATGTGGAACATAAATAAAAATATTTTATTTTTTTAACTTCAATGCATTATTTTTTTAAATAAACTGTGAGATAAACATTCGGCAACATAGCTAAACGATGAAATAATGTTCTTTCCGTCCTCTGATTCTTGCAAAGAGGAAATAATTAGAGCCCTTTTATTTTGAGGATTGTAGCACAACGATCGTACAACAAACTTATAATTTCTTCACATTCCCGTTTTATTTTTTTTTTTTTAATTCGTATTTTTAATCCTTGTAATTACTTACAAAAAATTTATATTTTCCACAAGAAATAAAGCGTTCACTTGTAAAACATATTTAACCACCAAGTAAAAATTTAACTTTAATCGCCATTTTAAATGTTTACATTTATTTTTCGCTTTAGTATTGCCAAGTTTTATTTTGATTTGAATTTCACATTTGATACCAATTTGACATAAAATTGATAAAACATTTGAAGTCAAATGCTTATTTTCAAATCATCAATTTGAGTTTAAATGTTAAAATCAAACAATTGAAAAACGTTTTAGAATTGTGTTTAATGTCAAATGTGGTGTTTGTTGGGATGTTTCATATTGTTGGGATTGAACGACTGTACTTTTTTACATGTTTTTTTGTTTTTATTATAACAGCTTAGGTGTAAGTTAAAAAAAGTGTCAAAAATTAAACAAAACTGAATTTTCAGATTAAAAAATTTTTCAGAACTAATAATATTACGAAGTTTTTTTTTTAAATTTTGCACAGGATATGTCAAGTAATATATCTGATTAAATTCTTTGAAATGTTTGGTTAAGGGAATGGATTTATTTTTTAACCAAAGAAATTAGTTACCAAAAAAATTTTTTTTTAAAAGTAAGTCGTTACATTATAAAAATGTAAAAGATTTTTGTGTTTGAATTCATTTATTATGGGTAACAACAAAGTTGCATATTTTTGTTAGTATAAAGAAAATTTAATTTAATTTTTCGGAAAATGGCATTTACATTTATTTTGTACAATATTAGCCTAAAAATAAATTCAAAATAATAATTAAATTTTTGAGCTATAAGGGGTCATTTTCTGTGAAAACCCCACATGTGATATTCCATAAACATACTTTTACAATGACAAACATGAACGTTACAAATAATAAAGAGATAAAGGGCCATATAATGAAATAAGTCCAACATCTCATTATATTTTTTTTTTTTACAAAATGTTGTGCTTTGAAATGACAGAGACGTAGAAGTTTTAGTCGTTTTGCATCATCTGTTGATCGTGAAAAATATAAACATCAGTTTTATGTTTTTCATTGGCTGCCAACAAAATGCAACTTAGAAAATTATCCAAAGCAAAAATCGGCCAAAAATTTTTTAAAGATAGTCACCCCCTAGGAACAGTGTTAGAAAATAAACATTATATAAAGTTTTTTAGTGTTTGGTACGCTAGAAATATAAAAAACACAAACGTTTGTGTAGTAAATAACTTAAAAAACGTTTTTTTGTTTGTGCTCTTCGTACACAATAAAAATACAGTTCTAATCCAACTCAACATAACTCTAGACGAAGGTTTTTCAATTTTTAGCATATGCAGTGTTCTTTCTCATCCATGTAACTTATTTTTTTTTTCTCAAGAGAAAGCTTATGTCTTTTTCTTTAAGGTAGTTTTGGTCGCTTTTTGGAATGCGAGTGGCTTATGTATAAAAAAAAATAATTTCTAACCCAAGACGTGGGTTTTTAAATTTTTAGTATGCAGCACTATTTTGAATTTTTTCCTAGAGGACCAGAACCAACTTAAAGGCAAAACATTACCTTTCTTTTGAGCAAAAAAAAAAAAACATTCCGTATAAAAAAAAAAAAATAAAAAAGTTTTAAATTTAAAAAAAAAAAAAATTTTTTTTTTTCAAAATATTGATCAAATAGCTATCTAAGCTACTGAGACAAATTTTTCTAACACCAATAGGTAATAAGTTACATGGAAAAAACATAAGCTTTCTTATGAGCAAAAAAAGAAAAAAAAAAAAAAAAAAAAAGAAAAAAAACATTTCCGGTAAAAAAAAATAAAAAAAAGTTTAAAATTTAAAAAAAAAAAGTTTTAAAAAACACAAAAAAATGTTTTAAAAGATTGATCAAATAGCTATCTAAGCTACTTGGGACAAATTTTGCTATTTCCTACTGGTGATAGCAAAATTACATGGACGAGAAAGAACACCTGTATGGCCAAATTGTTAAACTTTGACCCCCCCTATCTCAGAAACTTTTTGACCGATCTTGTTGAAAATTTGTGTCCAATAGGACTAACCTTGGTGCAAACTTCATCCAAATCGGAAGACATCGATTTAAAAATTGGGTCAATTGACATAAAATTCCCCATATAACAAATGGAGTTATCAATAATTGAAATTAGAAAAAAATACGCAGTAAGTCCGAAGCTTTTTTTTTTTTTGGTACATAAGCTGAAATCTCATATTAGCAGAGCAACCGATAAAATTTACCTGATCTCACTCTGAAATATTTTAAACTCAATGCATTTATCGAAAATACCCCATTTACGGAGCACACAAAAAATACATTAAAAATATTTCCAAAACAAAAACAAAAAAAAAAAAAAAAAAAAAAAAAAAAAAAAAACTTCAAGAAAAATTCTTGACAAAAAGTAGGAAAAAACAGAGGTAAGGAGGAACATGTAAAATCAATTAAAATGGATAATCATTCAAAAAAGCAAACTTCGATCTACCAAAGGTTAAAATACAATTTGGTTTAAGGATTGATGTTTGACTATTGACGTCAGCAGCCGTCGATGGCTGCGAGTGTAAAACGGCAAATCCATTTGAGAAGATCGAGTGGTTGCGATCGAAACATGTCATGGTAACCTGCCGGCCGCGGTTCGAATCCCGGCCACGGTCAAGAATGAAAGATTATCAATAACAATTTTAATTAATTTTCATGTTGTAAAATTCCTTTCTTCATAAAATAATTTAATGAAAATTAAATTTAATGAACTTAAGCCTAATTAAAAATATTAAAAATTTGGATTAAAAATTTCCAAAACATTTATCAAAACAAATATTGTTCAAACAGGTACTTAAATACATCAAGTTAATGGTTTCATTATAATATTTCTACTTTTCAAAGATTATGACAAAATACAACCACACGAAATATCTCATGCAAAATTTGTAAAAATTATTTGACTTTGACCGCTCACTGCCAAAAAAGTAAGTAACGGAAATAAGTAATTTTCGCAGTAGTGATGTAGAATTTATATATTTTTTACCTTTACCCAATACCAAACATGACTGCGAAGGATAAAGTTCAGCTTTAGAATTAATCCTCACTTTTACTCAATTTCAACCCTCTGTGCGACATATTCTAATATTCTTGTTAAATTAATTTAATTATATATTAGAAAAAGGGCGGTTACTATTTAAACTTCTAAGATAACTTTTAACTTTAAAACTATAAACATTTCTTAGAAAAATTGTAATCTCGTAACAATATAAACATTGATATCACCTATCAATTAATAACAAATACTAAAATGACCTCCGGATTTGTTGTATTTTGCTTTCTGTTAAAAAACGCCAGGGGCCAGTTGTATTGTAATTTCTTTTGGTATCGAATGCCATAATTTGGCCCCAGATTTAAAAAACCCCTATCTTTACTCTGAGAGTTTAAGACAATGGATTGATCAAACACTGCAAATCCCAAACTTAAATTTAATATTTTGAAGAATTCAACTTATCAAATCTTATGGCAACACTTTAACAGTTCGGTTTATGTTAGTTTATATTTTTATGTGACAGACACATGTTTAAAAGAGATTTGTTGATTGTGTGTGCAATAATGTACAGCGCCGTGTACTGAAATTTTCATACATACACATTTCATTTAGTTTTCTTTAAATGATTATTCCTTCACAATGTTTTTCTACTTCCTCCTACTGCTGGAATAGAAACCTTAATACACCTTTATATACACACACATTTAAACGAGAGTAAAAAGTCCGTATATACATAAAATTTTCTTATTTTTTTGTTTTAAACGTAGACTTTGAATGTATATTTATTTTTATTATTCAATTAATTGATTCATTTAAAAATACAAAATTGATGGGAAAAATATTGCAGTGTATTAAGTAACATACCGATTTTTCTTTTTTTTTATATTCTTTTTAATTTAACCTTGTTGGTGGTCAACACAGAAAAAGTGATATTTTTTGTTAAAATTTTAATTTTGCAAATTAAATTTTATCACACATTTTCATTAACATAAAAAAATTATTTTGCTGGAGTATTCAGATTAAAATTTTTACATCAATTTTCAATTATTTTATGCATAAACATTTTATAATTTAAAGAAATTAATTCACTTGAGCAGTAGTGGTTAATTTCTTAGAATATTTTTTTTCTTTTTTTTTTTTTTGCTTTTCTAGGATACAATTTTTAGGTTTTTATTGATATCTGCTACTTTTAGGCGTTTTTCATGTCAACGTTTTTATATCTAGGGATCTGAACACGAACTGAAAAGAAAATTTCATTGAATTTTCATTAAAATGTTAGTTGATTAGTTGTTGTTTTTGTCTGATGGCCTAAACGAGCATTTTCTCAAGATTTTTCATATGCCAGCTTTCCTCATTCAATGTTAACCGTTCTTAAACTCTAGCTATCAACTTCCGTTTTCTTTTGCACTCTCTTTACATGTGGCTCTCCTAAATAAACACTTGTTATTACTAGATGTTTGTGGTTTTTCCTTTTACATTTTGTTTTGGAAAATTGTTTTGTTTATTCGTATTATGTTCTTTGTTGGTGAAAACAATTGTTGTACGCATGCTTTCAACAATTTTGAACGTAAAAAAGGCACCAACCACATTATCTTTCGTACGAGGACGGGTCAATAAGTTCGCGACTTTTTTAATTTCACGCCTTTTAACTGAAAGGACAACACTGCTTCTATAAACAGGCATCTGCCAGTTGTCTCCTATCAAAATTTGAAATGAAAAAAGTATATTTCGTGTGCTCATCAAGCATTCCATGACAAAATTCGACTACAAATTGCTCTTATAAGATTTGTATTCTTCGGATTTATTCCCCAAGTGAATATTTCTTGTTTCCAAACCTGGTGAAATGGCTCCTAATAAAAAGACGTTTGACTTCAAACATGAAATCGTCTCACAAATAAATATGTATCTATTTTGATGACCTGACAAATCTTATTTCATTATTTAAGGAGACTACGTTAAAAAATAAAATGATTTTTATATCCAAAAACCTCCGTTTAATTTAAAAATTCACCGACCTTATGACCCGCCCTCGTATAGTTAGGAAGTGACATGCACGCCGCTCGTTTTGATGTCAATGCACCTGTTATATTTATAAAAAAATTTTTTACTTTGTTGTACTGTTGTTGTTATCTTTTGTAGGTCGGTGTTTGTTGTTGACTGTCAAGTCATAAAGGCACCATTTTAATTGTTCGTATTTTTTTTGTAGTTGCAACAAATTTCTAGTTTATAAAAAAAGTGTCGTGATTATAAAGAAACTAAATAACTATGCACAAGTCTTTTACATTTTTATATACAAATAACACTTAACCCGCTGCTTCGTTAGCGTCTCACTTTCTTTCGTGGGCAAATTTATAAGCCAAAGTTTATGTTTCTAGGTGTAAATAAAAAAGTACCAACATTTTTCATCTTTTAGGTTCTCATTCACTCAGAACCCTGCACTTTTTTTATGTTTCAAAGTTCAATTTTATGGAAAATTAAAAAAGTACCACATGTAGAACGAAAAAGTAAAAGAATGAAATTTAATTTCCCGTATTTTCCCTTTTGATACTTTTTTTCTCCCTATTAAAGTATCAAAAATTTCAATATTGAAATGGGAACCCATAATTTAATACAAAAAATAGAAACGATTTGCACCCCTTCAAAATTCGATTTTCGAAAAAGTACCAAATTAATATTTGCATTTTCTAGATAAGTTACGAAGGTGATATTATTTGTATACCCTTTACCACAGGTACTTTTGTAATTTCTACAATATTGATGTTAGACTCTATAAAGAATATATATTTTGGCTCCTTATGAGTAGCGAAGTTAATCTAAGGATGTCCGTCTGTCCGTGTGTGTGTTGAAATGGATGGGGACAATTAGAAGAAACAACCCATCGGAAATGTTTAGTGAAATTAAGAAACAATTCAAAAACTCACAACCTCTTAGGGTGGATATTATTAAAATACCACAGGAAAATGAAACTGTTACTAAATATGCAGGATTAAACCCTGATGTACTGGAAATAGATGGTAACAACTTTCTGGTGAAAGATTATACTCAGAAATTGAACGTAATTAGAGCCTACTTTGAATCAGTTCAATCTCATTAAGAGATCGATATTGATAATAGCATGCATGCACAAGTTGAAAATTGTTTTTATAGATTTCTAGAAAACAAAAATCAGTATGAATGCAATAATTCAACTATTACCACGTTCACAGCATTTAAAAAAGCCAATGATTTGAATGAATATTTTACTGATAATTAATTTATAACTAAAGATACAATATTTTATATTTTAAAATATTTAAGGAAAAAAAGTCAGCTGGTCTGGAAAATATTTACAATATTGTTTTGAGAAATACTCCAGAGAAAATTGTTTCGGAATATTCTACCCTCTTTAACAATATGCTAAATAATTCATACTTTCCGTATGCATGGAAAGTAGCTAGTGGTTGTTGTACCTAAAAAAGACAAAGACGCTAGTAACCCCAAGAATATGAGAGCAATTAA
Source organism: Pollenia griseotomentosa (assembly GCA_963931875.1). Lineage (NCBI taxonomy): Eukaryota > Metazoa > Arthropoda > Insecta > Diptera > Polleniidae > Pollenia > Pollenia griseotomentosa. The sequence goes on from OZ007560.1 coordinate 110,608,848, forward strand.
TCTACTCCAAAACATAAGTAAAGTTTTTGAAATTTGCATTAATAACAACATAGTAAATATGTGTAAAGAAAAAAACTAATAAATGAGAAACAGTTTGGTTTTAAACACAAACATTCTACAATTGATGCAATACATCTGCTTGTTTCAAATGTTCACTGGAACTTTGGCCCCTATTACGGTTTACAACTCAACTCAGTTGAGTTGTATATTCTTAATTTTTGTATTATGGTTTACAAATTTGCTATATTGCGGTGAACAAAAACATAACAAAAATTACAACTGATCACAACCAGTTGGGTTTTAATTACAACTCAGCCGAGTTGAGTTGTAAACCGTAATAGGGGCCTTTATAAAATCTCTAGTAACAGGGGCTTGCTTAATTGATTTTGAGAAAGCCTTTTATAATGTTTGGATACCTGGTTTGATTTATAAACTATTGAATTATGGATATCCATTTCATTAAATTTGCTAAGAATTTAATATGCTAAATAACAAAACGTTTCAAGTTTGTGATGGAAAAAAAATTTGTGAAAAAAATTTATCATTGTTAATGGTCTTCAACAGGGCACTGTCAATGCGCCAATACTTTTTAACTTATTTATACACGAACTCTTGAACCAAGTTGAGAATATCATTGGTTTTGCTGATGATATCATCATTTATCACTCTGATAATAAAATTGAAACAAATAATGATTAGTTACAAAAGTATTTTTATATTATTGAAATATATACAATAGATTGGCAAATGAAAATTAACTTGAATAAATGCGAAACAATATTCCTCCGCCCCCTGTGAGAAAATGCAACAACAACATTAGACGTTATTGGAAATCCTTTAACGTGAAGTCCACAAATAACATTATTATTCCAAATAAACAAGTCGTAAAGTATCTGGGTGTACAGCTGGATAAGTTTCTTTATTTTAATGACCATATTAATCTTCAATTAAAGAAGGCTAAAAATGCCTTTTTTATGTATAAAAAATTATTTTTTTCAAAATTTCTGAATTCAAGGGTTAAGTAAATTATGTATCAGTCCCTAATAAGGACTATACTTACGTATGGTTGCCAAGTTTGGTACAACATTTCCCCATCTTATATGGAAAAAATTAGACTTTTTGAAAGAAAATGCATTAGAAGCTGTACCTCACTTTAAAGATCTGCAAATAGCAATAAAAAGTACATATCAAACCAAAGATTGTACAACGAATCACAAGTTAGCAGAATTGACATTTTTATTATCCATTTAATTAGAAGCCACATTTTAAAGAGTACTAAATGTAACGAGAATAATTTAATCTTAGCTCCCTATTATGCTAGCGACGATTACATATCAAAGAGCCTTCAGGAGGGATTCGTCCCACCAGAAGCATTCATTTTTCTCGATAGAAATAGTTTTATTCAAAACGAAGCAGGCATATCTATAGTTTATCACATCTATAGACAAACTAACATAAAAACAATAACAAGTAAACAATTAACAACGGAGAACAGTGATTTGATACTAGTTTATATGTAGCAGATAAAAACTTAAAACCCAACTTATGTAATAAAAAATATTGGTGGCTAACCGAATAAGTTTTTTCTTTGCTTTTAACCTAGGACCTTATCTTTTATTTTATAAAATATTGTAGTGAGATTTTTTTCAACTTTTTTTCTCGCATTGAATATAAGATTATTTAATACATAAAATTGTTAATTAAGAAATCAATATTACCAAAACTTATATTTATACTCTAATACTGGCTGTACTTGATTGCCCTTTTTAAGGGACAGTGTACTATATATTACTTTTATAAGTATGTTATATTGTTTATTAATAGTTTGATTATATATAACATACAATTTTGATTAAATAAACAAATTAAAAAAAAAAAAAAAAAAATGGATGGGGACAAGGTTGTTTTACATTTATGACACATATATTCCGTTAAAGTTTGATATTCCAATTCAGCCCGATCGGTCCACAAATGGCTGAGATATGAGCAAAAACCCACTGCCTTTAATTTTAATTTTACCCATAAAGCCCTTTTTGTTGTTGTCTGTCTGGGGAACGGCAATATCCAAAGTTTCCGAGTTAGGTACAAGCATTTTCGTTATTGATACACAACACCCGACAAAATATTGGCGGGACTGAACAATTGAATGCGGCACAAAATACATTTCTTTATATCTGGAGAACGGTAGGAGAAAAATGGTCCAAAATAACAAAATTTAGTACAAGTATTATGGTTTACAGCACAACTCTTGTACAGTTAAAATTAAGCTTTTTTTGTATAACGATTAACAACTCTGTTATAGTGATGTTAACAAAAACATCAAAAATTTAAAACTCATCACTAGCAGTTGTTTTAGCTTAAACTAACTGAGTTGAGTTGTAAACCGTAAAAGAAGCATACACATATATATTTATTGATATAACTTTTAAACAAAGGCATTCTCGTTCATAACAGCGGTTAAGATTTCCGATTTGGTTTTAATGAATATCAATAACATATTTAGACTTATTGCGGTTGTCGTTGTCGTAATCGGCTGTGTAGTTCTTAGAAGTAGATAAAAGAGCACAGGTTGTGTGTTACTTTAATCTACAAGTACAACCGTAAAAAGTCTTATTAATTGGTGTTTAAGCCAACAACAATGAAATCACCAAATCTCTTTAGAAACAGGTAAAAGTGGCTGGGCCGAATCGTACCTTTACCTTAAATTCGCCCATATCAATATTTTATTCACCCTTATTGTGTTTGGCGTATTTAAAATACGCCTACGACTGTTTGGTAAAAGATTAAAGAGAACGTGAACTTATTTCTTTTAATCTATTACCAAACAGTCGAAGGCGTATTTTAAATACGCCAAACACAATAAGGGTGATTATTTGTCTATAACTAGTTCATTTATGAACCGATTTCGTTTTATTAAGCTACTGATATCCTACAAAATTTACTTCAAGTAAAAAAGAAGCAATATAGTTCATAGATTTTGGGAAGACTTTAAAATCACCCCTATTCTGCATTTTGATCACGTCTCCGCATTCAGTTCCGTTACGATCAAAAATTGGTATTCTGCAGAAAAACGGAATCGAAAGAATAAGAAGAAGATAACAATGTTTACAAAATCAATTGTATCAATGTGGAATGTGGAAATGAAACAGCAGAATAAGCAAGTCTGTTATCATTTTCATAAACAAATGTCAAATTTAATAAAACAAGTTCTGTGTATAATAAAGTAAATTGTTTATAAATTTACTAAAAGAAAAATATTGAAATAAAATAAAAAAAGAAAAAGGTAAAAATAAGTTTTGCATAAATATATAAGTGTGTATAATCTAGTGAAGCTGAAATTAACTAAAAAAAGTAGAAAATAAAAGTGTTGTGGTTAAATATGTAAAGACAAATTAATAAAAACTGTTTGTAAAGAAATAATTTAGTGAGTTGCATTTTTATTTAAAATTTAAGGACAAATGGAGTCTATCACAGCTGCATTATTGTTGGAAGAGGAGAACAACGACAGTTGTTGTTTTTGACCTGCATACATACATACATAACAAAACACTCATATTCCAGTACAAAAAATAACAATTGAAAACAAAAAAATTGTAATAATTTGTATTTAAATTGTTTTTGAATTTTTAAATTTTTTACTTACATTTTTTCACTTTTTTACTTAAAAAAACAAAAATAGAAAAAACCTCCGTTAACAAAAAAACAACTGAGAGAAACGGAGCTCCGATCGTAATGCAGAACACATACAATCGAAAGAAACTGAGCGGAATCGAAACGCAGAATACCAAAATTGCCAGACGGAGAAAATTTCGATTCGAATCGAAACGCAGAATAGGGGTGAATGTCTTCCGAAAAATTATTGACAGACGTGGTTGTTTACTCATATCTCGGCCATTTGTAGACCGATCTATTCCGGATCATATGTTATATAAATATACTAGCTGACCCGGCAAACGTTGTTTTGCCATATAACTTATTTCTTTCAGATGTTGCATTGTCTGCATGCCAAATTTTAAGAAAGCTGGTTGATTAATTAAGATATAGGGAGAGGTAGCTATAGTTCCTTCCAGATGTTACACTATTTGCCTACCAAATTTCAAGAAAATCGGTTGATAAGCTAAGTGGATATAACAATACACATAAAAAATATCATAACAATCGGTCAAACCGTTTCGGAAGATAGCAACCTTTTCCATTCGTATTCAATTGATTAAAGAGAATAGAGTATAACTTTAATATGTGGGCCGATGCTTCAAAGTCTATTTTGGAGCTTCCCGACCGCGTGCAGGAAGGGAGAAGGTTCTTTTTGGTAGGATGTCCCTACTGCCACCAATAGGAGTCATCTATTGACCCCTGAGAGCACCGTCGCAACGAAGGTTGCATTTCATTGTTTTATCGTTACTACAACGGGATGTGTTCTGATGAAATTGGGGATCTGGTTCCCGAAACTCGTACATTTGTTCGCAATACGTGTTTTCCTCAAGAGACCATCATTTTGTGGTCGATTACATTACAGGGAAAATTCGTTGTTTGGCCGTACTGTTCGTATGTGGAATAACCTTCCTGGGGAAGTCTTCACTTTAATTTTTAACTTGAATAAGTTTAAATCGAATATCCACAAGCACTACTTCCTTTATCCTCCTTTCCTATTTTCCTAGTTCCAAACCAATGCCATGCATTAGTAGGGGTCATCCATTGAGTGCTGGTTTTCACAATTAAAAAAATATAAATATATAACAACATGGTCCCCATTATATCTGGGATCTTCGGAAGCACAAATTAAGCATACAAACAGACAAACAAATTGACGGACGCAAAGAATACACTCGTACTAAATTTTAGTTTTTAGTTCTTTTAATTTTAGTACGAGTCGTATTTACTTGAAAATTTTAATACGCATAACAACGAAAAGTACTTAAAACAATCGAAAATTTGATTACTTTCGAAAACTATTGCATTCTATATGCGTTCATACGCGTTTATTTGTAAAAATTTGTAGAAGAAACAACAACAACAACACCACAAAAAATAGGTAAAACACGATTTGCTTATTTGTTTAGCAACAACAACAACACATTATTTTTATGTTTAAAAGTAAAATTAGAAGCGAAAATTCCCGAGTTCTAATTGGGCATGTTCGTAAATGCATCACTGCGCTGCATCAGAAAAGCAAACTTTTTTTAATGCCGATAAAAAAAATTATTAATATAATCTGTTTTATTGTATAATATTTTTGTGTAGTATTTGACAATTTTTTGGTCCACATCTACTTCACTGATATTTATATAAACATTTGAAATCACTAATGCAGCGCAGTGATGCATTAACGAACATGCCCATTGTTATGCTGCTGGTGTCTTATAATAGTGATTTCTTCTATCTATCAAATTTTCAAAGTAGAATAAACATAAACTTTTGTGTAAACGGTTAAGTTAATAATAATATTTTCTGTCTCTCTCTTTCTGGTTCTCTGGGGCAAAGGTTTAGGTTATTTCAAGTAAGAATTTGGGATTAAAACCAACTTAGTAATTCCTTGAATCAAGCACAGTTTGATATTAATTTTTATCTCACTTTTACTTAAGCCGATCCCATTTTCGTGTTATTTGAATCAAGCAATTACGCTTCAAATTGTCGTTATCGTTATATCTTAATCACAATTGTAGAACTTAAGAATCATTTCTCATATACAAAATTGGCGTTTAATGTCTCCTGACTTCTGTCCATATGGTTCTTGACTACATTTTAGTTCATTTAAATCGAGTAATGCCTCTATTTCGCTAGAAACTTTCACAGGACTACATAATTTTCGGCCTTTAAAATGTGTATTTTATAATTTTCCTAAAAAATCAAATTTAGTCTAGGTGAGGTTAGGAGGGCAGCTTTTGAGTATATTCTGAGGACTAGTTACATTGTGCTGCCCTAAAGACTTAATCCTGCATTTATGTGTTTCTATTAAGGTCAGACCCTCGAGAATAAGCCAAAACTTTTCACGAAGCACAACAAAGTAGGCTTCAGTGGACATTTCAGGTTCTTGAAGAACACATTTTTAAGCATTTTTATAAGCGATTTTCTAGAGTATGTAATTCATCAAATAGGTGTTAAACGGGTCTTTTCGCCTTCGAAATATCTATTATTTGGAGCTTTGATAGACGTATGGTAAAATCAAGGTTGGTATTTACAAATTTGTTTTTTCGGTATCGGCATTTTAATTATATCGGTATACTGGTATAGATATTTTTATAACGCTATATACAGGTATGTGATGAAAATCGATCGATTTCAAAACGAACGTTTTAGAAAGGTGTGATGAATTTCGAGGGATTTTAAAAACAATTTCTGAATTATAGTCTTAAATTTTCGTTCAGAATACACTTCAGATATACGTTAACCGAAGTTAACATAAATATACAATTTAAAAGAATAAAGACTGAAAATAAAAGGAAAATGTATTTAAACCCCAATTTAAAAGATACTGAAAACGATATTTTCGGTTTCAAATCGTTTCGTTTTTAAAATCGATTTCCATCACATACCTGATATATAAATATTACAATTAAATGAACAAAAAAAAAAAAAAAAAAAAACACAATATATTTATATACATATGTACTAGAGTGACCGGAGTGGTCTTAACCCCACAAAATAACAACAATTATGTATATAATATAAATTTTAAAGAACAATATTAGCTTTCTTTTGGATATTAAGCATGTTTTTATTATTTACAGTTCTAGAGTTATGGCAGATTTTGGCCCAAAATATCGATTTTTCCAAATTTTGAACGATGAGGGCATTGGGTTAGCGTTGTTAGCTAGCTCAAATTTTGTCTATCCCAATATCTGGAAAGGGGAATCATTTTGTGGGGTTAAGACCAACATCGATTTTTTGTGGTCACTCTAATATGTACTAATATGTACATATATGGGTATGCATTTTATCATTCATGTATACAAATGTTTATGAGTTATATTTTATTTATTGATTTTAACTAAAAATATAATGCACATATAGAGATCATCAAATGACAAAAAATTAATTAAATAATTCATGTTGTATAAAAAACAAAATTGTATTTATGTACCTACAAATGTATATGGGTAATTCAAAAGTGTTGAACGTGACAGTCGAACGCATCAAAAATGCAATAACATTTTAACAACAAATATTTTATCAAATGACAAAAAATTAATTAAATAATTCATGTTGTATAAAAAACAAAATTGTATTTATGTACCTACAAATGTATATGGGTAATTCAAAAGTGTTGAACGTGACAGTCGAACGCATCAAAAATGCAATAACATTTTAAACACAAATATTTTTACGTTTTTTTAACCCTTAAATTATAGCACTAAGAAAGCACTATTATGCTAAAGTTTATGGGGGAGCGATTCTAGGTCAAAGATAATGTCAAAAAAAGTAGCGGTTCGAACGTGAAAAAAATAGAAGTAGTTTTTGGGGCCATGTATAAAAAGGCGTAATTCAGCGAAACCTGGCACAATTTTTTAGTCAAACTACTTTCAGAATTTTACAATGTAACATTAAAATGTCTTTGGTTTGATTCCAAAATCTTCTGTATTTTGTTTTGTTTAAGCCAAAATCTGGTTCGATACGTGACATTTCGAACGTGAAATTTTTTCCATAATAGTTTAACTGAATAATGATAAAAAAAAAAATTACCGTTAATTCGAATAACATATTTCTCTTCGAACTCTTCCTTAGATTACAGATTACATTACATGCAAGAAAATCTTTTTGGAATAATTTTCATCAAATATCACCTCTTTTAAGAAAGATAATATTGAAGAAAAAATACATTAAAACATTCTCACAAATAAGAAATTACGTTTGCACAACTTTGCAGTCTCATTGTTTATCAGAGTGAACAAATTTATGGGTAAGTTTATAAAATCTAAATATTTCTCTATAACAATATCGTAAAATAATCAGCTTTTAATTACTTTTGAATTTTCGGTGACGGTGGACCTTTTGACGGAAATGTCCATATGTAAGAAAACTCTTTTTAAAAAGATGTAAGAAATATGCAAGAACATTAAGGTGTATTTTTACTCTTTTTCGTTTCTGAAAGAAAATAGTAATTCGCGTATTTTGTTGTCATTTGGCGTTAAAGACAAATTTTCTTTTTCATATTTTTCAGGATTGCTTCTATACAGTCTGAAGATGAATTTTTACTGTAACTTACATATTATCTTCATCAAGATCTAAGCAACTATTTTGGCTAATTGTGACCATCTTCACACTCACTCTTACAATATGATCAATTGCATGTTCAGTAAAATTGCCCTTAAGAAAAATATTTCAACGCGGATTCAAAATCAATGCACCTGGAAAGGCTTTATTCTCAAAAAGAATTTATTCTTTCTTTTTTATTTCCTCAAGTATGAAAAATGCTTTTAATTTTCTGTAGTTCAACTTTACATGTAAACCAGGCATCAAGGCGTCTCCATATGTTAACTGTTCTTTTTGAAGAATTTTCTCGGTAATGTTCGCTGTTTGTAAAGCTCCTACAGCATCTTTTATATTTTCTCATATATCATGCATATATAGAAACAATTATTAGCCTTTGATACGTTTTCTAAAAAATCTTTCATTTTATCATCTACAAAAGAAGACGACCAACGAGTGGCACAATAAATTGTAGGTTTCGTACGATTAGGACTTTTTAATAACATATTTATAATTGCCGTTCTTAACTTTTTTTTACCACAGCACTTGCTATTTAGTAACTTTAAGCATTTTACGGTCCTTTAGTACAGCTTTAAAATAATATAGTATGTAACAAAACAATAAGAGTGTTGTAACCGTAGAGCTTCAAGTTAATAAACATATTTTACATTAGAACAAGTGTTGAAACTTTAAATTTTTTCTATTTGAAAAATTATACATATTATTTTTCAACACCGAAACTATTTTACTGGTATTAAGGGAAACGGTATACGTACACCGGTATTTTAGGCAAAAAATTAATTTCGGTAGCGGTATGAATACCGGTATTCAATTTAAACGGTATCGGTTGCCAACCTTGGGTAAAATGTTAAAAACTGTATCAATAACACTGAATTTATTTACAGTATGGCCTTGATTATTCGTCATTCGATATACCGGCAGCATCAATTAACTGGAAAATCAAAAATCCGGCATTACCTCTGTTATCCGAAATTATAAAAAAATTATCTTTTTTTTCGTTTACTTTTGAACAATTAAAACAAATTTAAATAAACGAAGAGAATTTCCCAACGTATTGGAAGCATGTTCTGCCAAAATTCTTTTTTCCTCATGTTTGCATAATAATACATTAAGGGTAATCACGATGGTCATTGTGCAAATTTGCAATTTGTAAATTTGAGTGCATATTATTATTGATCGTGAGCACACCAATTTTATTTTTTGTGCAAATGTGCTATTTTTCTAAAAATTTATTCTGGCAACACAAAAAACTTCTGGCAGCACTGTTAAAAATCTGCATTTGTTTACAATTATACACAAGCAAAATAAAATAAATTTTTTCTTTTTAAATTATTTTAATTTAATTCTCTATTTTATATTAAAACCCACGACAATGTTCAATTTAGTTTCCTTAAAAAACAATATGGCGCTTTATATGTCAAACGTTTTTGTTTACATTTGTTTGCAACTGAGCAAATATGCACTACTAATTTTGCTCATGGTTTTTTTAGTGCAAACGAAGTAAAATAGAGCAAATTGCAAATACGTACATTTTGTTGTTGTTTTGTGCAAATGTGTGTATTTTTGCACGCATTTGCATCGTTTGCACACTTTGCACTACCCATCGTGATTTCCCTTATTATATATTTACATAAAATAAGAAACACAAAAAAAAAAAAAAAAAAAAAAAAAAATAATCAAGAATGCTGCCGGTCCCGTCTGTTATCGATAATCGAGGTCTCACTGTATTTTCAACCACACACTTCAAAGTAAGAAAAAGAATAAAACGTAAAAAGAAAAAGTTAAAAGTTAAAGTTAAAAAACAAAAATAATATAAGAAAAATTAAAAACATCCTTCTTGACAACAATTTTCCTGAAAAACTCACGAATAATCTTATTGGTGACTATAAAAATAGAAATTCAAATAGTTCGAAAGTTACTGACATACCAAAATGTTACAAATCCCTTTCATATGTAGCCGGAATATCAGAGAGATTTGAAAAATCAAAATTTGTTTAATGGTGAAAACTTTAAAATATCGCACAAAACGGACAACAATATCTCAAAAATATATAGCAAAACAAAAGAACATGCATAAATCAAATGTTATATATAATATACCCTGTATTGGAAATTTAAACGAAAGCTGTGACAAGGTGTACATTGGAACCACAAAAAAACAAACTAAAAACTAGAATCGCAGGCCATAAATCGGATCAAAAATTAAAACTCAGTAGAGACAAACCAAAAACAGCACTTGTGAACCACTGTGTCGAAAACAAACACTCCCCTGATTTTAATAATGTTAGTGTGTTACAAACAGAGCCGAATTACAAACGTCGATATATGTTGGAAATGCTTCACATCATAGCAACAAAAAAAGAGTGTAAACTTTAAGAGCGACGTAGAGTGTTCGTGTGCCAATAACTACAGAGGTTTGGTGAAAAAGATCAACCTGCAATTATGATTTTAAGTTTAGTGCAAGTCTAGATGTCGATGTGGAAACAACATATTTTTAAGTTTTTGTGTTTATAAAAATTCGCTGTGAGTGTGTATATATTTTGTAAACGTACTAAATCAATGTGGTTGTTGTCCATATATGTTGTTGTTATTTATATGTTTGTAATAATTGTATTTTTTGTTCTTGAATTTAAGGAAAATAAATCCCTGATGATGATCTTCAAACAAGATCAAAATATTGGAAGCAAATAAAAAGGAATTTTTATTAACAAAAAAACACTGGCCTCGAGCTTGATTAATTTTTATTTTTATTTATTTATTTAGTTAAAAGAGATATATAAAAAACGAAATGAAAAACACAAAACGAGTCGTTTTGTTTACCCCTCTTTCTTCTTTACACCGCTCGCCAACAAACCAAAAGAGACGTCGAGAAAGCGACGTCGTAAAAGCCCCCATGTGAATTGGCTGTAACTCTTGGGCGAGGACATGCTGTTCGACTTATTGTCCGACAGAAAAGTGTTAAAAAAAATGAAACACGAATGTCTGATCTTGTGAATTCAAGCAGATGCTGGCAGATATATTCTTAAATATTTTTAAAGTAAATTCCACCCGTTTTATTATATTATCTTCTGTGATAACACAAGGGAACAAGGTTTTTGTTGAGAATTAAATGTTGTTTTTAAGGTTATTTGGGACGCTGAATTCAAATCTGCACTCTATCAGCTTGACTTTTCGAGATATACCGTTATTTTCACAATTAAGACACTTCCACTACATATATTGCAATAACGGTGCACCATATTCACTTAAAAAAAAAAAACGAAAATTAGCTAACAATATTATCTTTAAGCCGTGAAGTTTTAAAAATAGAACAATTATTTGAAAGTTTTGGTATAAAAAAAGTAAGCTTAACGTATGAAATAAGCTTTCCCAACTTTTGATGTTATGAAGTTATGATTTTTCGAACTTTTAATTTTAGAAAAAAAGTCAGAAATTCGATTAGTACCAGTAAAATAAAAATGCGAGCTGATTGAGAAAAACGGAGATTCAATTTGAAATCAGCGACTTACGACTGTGTCGTTTTTTGTAGTAGAATAAAGAACATAGGTTGTGTGTTACAGTCGTTTACGACAACGGCAAGTGCAATAAGGCTGAAAATCTGACGACGATGCAAAAGTCGTACAGTTTGGCATTTTTTGTGAGACTCCAAAGCATACAATACAAAACAAGCGATTCGGTTTTTTTTGTCTTATACATAAACATTCTTGGGGTTTCCAAATTTTATGAGGAAAGAGTTACTTGTTACCATAAATGTCATTTTATGTCCCTATTGCGGTTCTCCACTTTTGTAACAGTTTGGCTGTCTTTGATAAATTCACATTGCCATTCTCAACTCTATTCAGTTGTGTATCTGTTTGTTATGAGCTATTGCCGTTTTCAACTTTGTAAAAGTTTGGTCGACAAATATGTTAAATACACACAACTGCTAAAAAGTAGTTGTGTTATTGGCAGTTAAAAATTATTTTTTTTTTAAATTCGGTGAAAATCGAAAACAAATTGGAGAAATCGTATGTATACATTTTTGTAATAACTTTTTCAGTTTTTTTTTTAAACTTTTATTGGTTTGAAAACAAAAACGAAAGCTCAATTCGAGCGGCCCGTCCAGATTATTTAGAGAAACTTAGAAATGGTTCGCGGAAAACACCAAAGTTTGGTATGATGAAAAATTCATGTAAGGAGTTATGGGAAGAGTTTATAGTGGAGTTAAATTGTTTGGGACCACGACAAGAACTTCTTTTAATCACTTATAATCTTCTTAATCTGATTATAATATTCTTGATACAGGTTTGGATACACTACGGCAAGTATAAAAAAAACTTGCCAACAATAAAAAAAAAAAACACTCAAGCGACAGGTGGAGGGCTATCACAAGAGGTTCCTTTAATTAGCCTTGAGGATACTCTTTCGCAGCTCTTGTATTGCAAGTCCGGCCAATTATTTGGTGTTGAAAGTATTCCACCATCAAGTGACAATTTTACTGAGTCAGTTGAACCAATAATACAACCAGCAGATTGGCCAACAGCTACCCCAACCAGAAGAAGAACTCATCAGGCACAAGAAAGTTTCGTTACTTATTAGAAGTTCTTACTAGGCACTGGGAAGTTCAAGAGGGTTGGAATCATCACAAATTTGTCTTCTTGTACTAAGCGCATCTATACAAGAGTTTTCCTTTTCATCATCACAAAATAAATCGACATTAATATCAATTATAAATACTTTTTATTCAACACAACAATTAAAAATACTTTAAGTTTAAAAAATTATTTAATTTTAAAAAAATTTTACTTGTCAAACGTTATATTTAAAATTGGCAAATCTATATTTTAAATCGGCAACTTTATAGCACACTCAACTAAAGACAGTTTGGTATCACAATACCTAAAATGAGTTTGGTTGTGCAAAAGTTGGGTTGACTCCAACACGACCAAACTGAGCTGAGTGGAGAACCGCAATAGGGGCATTAGTTCTCTGCATTTTATATGTTGGAGAGAGTCTTTGGCAAATTCAACATTTCTTCCAACTAAATTACCGACTAGAAAGCCGTCTTGTAAGGTTTTGTAAGAAATTTGCCCACTTTGCTGAAGCGCAGGAAGTTGTTGAAACTTCAGTGGCAATGCACAACATGGATAAAGAGCCCAATAGCAGAAAAAGAAGGAAAACAAAATCAAAATCTTCAAAGAAGAGAAAAAATCGCAATGGATCACAATCAAGAAATTAAAATGGTGCATATGATAACGCTGGATATAAACAAACTCAATTATAGCCGCAACTCTTAGGATTAGATCAAAATAAAGGCCATCTACGGGTCAATAGTATGCTTTGCAGCTAGAATTACAAGACATTTACTACAATCAGTATGGACAGTATAGTGGACATTACACAAATCAGTATAATCAATATAACAGCTATCGCGATGTGGGTTATGATAAGAATGATTATGATTCAAATAGTGTCGAGTTTTATTATCCAAGTGAAGGTTAAGCTGGGATCACACGATTGCCGCAATGCACCAATTTTCATACTTTTTAATACCCCAATCGTGTGACTGCACAACCAATTGGCTCATGTACCAATCAAGGACAATATTGTGCTTACTTTTACCAATCAAATACAACCCTGGTGCGCCAATCGTGTGACTGTTTGCTATGCAACCGCGCGGCAATAAAAATAACAAAAATGCACCAATATTTATTGTGTTCTTGTGCGGCAATCAAACAACACAATACGCACCAATATTAGCCTTTTTTTAATAAATTTACTTTTTGTGTTTCTTTTAGTAGGTAATGAAGATAAATATTTATTTATTTATTATGCATTTTAATTATTGCTATTAACAAAATATGTATGTATGCTCATAGGCATATTTAGCTGTTCAGTGCGAATATTTTTATTTAAGGTATTTCGATGCGAACCTTAACATACGAAATTGTTGAACAGACTTAATTTTTGGAATTTCTTAAAAAATTTAAATAAAACTATTCAACAAAAATTTGTTTAAGTACATACATACATATATGATACATATTTAATTTTAATTTAATTAACAAACCAACAAGAACTTTCAAACAAATAAAAAAGCTACCACAACAGCTGTTTTCGCAGTTGTCAAGTAAGAACAATCGTGTGACTGTGCTGCGGCAATTGTTGTAACCATTTCGCTTTGTACCAACTAGCGGCAATTAAATTTGTTTAAAACAGGGCAATCGTGTGATTTCAGAATATTTTATTGGTCCAATTTCATTATTGTGCGTCAATAAAGCACAATAAAAATTGTGTCATATTGGTGCATTTGCGGCAATCGTGTGATCCCAGCTTTATGGAGATGATAATTGGGAGCAATATAGCCAGGGTCATAGTTCTGAACTTGTTTACGAATTTGTAAATCGTTATGAACCTAAATACAATTTCGAACATGGAAAATTCGATTATGGACACAGCAATTATGATAATGAGTTTGGAGGTTATGATGAGGGCTATATGGAATATGATGATGATGATGTAGAAGTGGTCGATAATTGAGGCTTGAATGATGATAAAATTTTTGCTGATAGAAAACTAAAGGGAGAATCAGACCGTCTCAATTCTTTAGCCGGTAGTTTTATAAAAATTCAAAAGCATCTTTTAAAAGCAGAGACCAGAGAGGACGCTCAGCTTTTGATTGTTAAAAATAAAATAAAATTTGACGAGATAGTAGCCAAGGTAACAAAAAAAAAAAAAAAAAAAAAAAAAAAAAAAAAAAATCAATAGAGGAAAGAAAGAGGAACCGAAAAAAATGAAGTGGAATCCATGAGAAAAGTTAAATAATTATATTTACCAGCAAGTTTGTTAAATAAGATTATAAATAAGAAATAGGTTATAAAGTTAATAAGGAAAATATATGCAGTTTTTTTTGCATTAAAAATAAAAATCGCCAGTTTTTAAAATATTTATTAAGAACAAAACAAGATTGTTGTTTGTGTTTAAAAAAATTCAAGTTAAATTAAAAGGTAACAAAAACGATTAATTACCTGTTAAGGCTTGCAAAACATTTCATGAGTCGTAAATTGTTGAACCTTTTGTGCTTTTCACTTAATAAAGGGAATCTTGATTTAAAATTTCAAATGTTTATTCTTGAAAATCTATAAAAATATTAAAATTAAAAGCAATTAAAATATCTTTATTTAAACCGTAACAAGTTTATAAATAGTTTTACTTTCAAAATTACTCTACTTACATTTAGTTTTTATGTATACTAATGCCCAAAAATATAAAAAGTGTATGAAGGTAAATGCAGCTAGGAAAAATAAGAGTTCGAGAAAAGCACTTAACTAAGTCATGTTTCCTTGGGTAGGTCAACATGTTTTATTATTTCTAAATTATCGAAATACGGATGTAGCATAGCATTTTTAGCTGAGATCCTTTCATTGGGATCAAAAAGCATCATGACCTGCAAAAATAAATTATATAAAGAATAAAGACCTCAAGCCGAAAAATATAAACATAAATTAAATTTAAGTAATTGAGCTAATTTTTTTTAACTTACTTTGAAGAGATCATAGGCTTCATGTTTAGCTATAGTTTCGGGTATATTTGATTTTTCCCATCTAGGAAATTTAGCTTTGTAGTCTGGCAACTGTGATACACCAGGCCATGTATTTTCATCGGGTGTACCCAAAGTACGAAAAATTCTATATAATTGATCAATTTCACTGTCGCCGGGAAATAGAGAACGTCTCATTATCTGTAAGTATATTACATTTTAGAAGGAATAATGTCGGTCAAATTAAAACATTGCTTTGATTTAAAAAAATAATTAAATGAAAACAATGACGTTTATACTATGTTTATGATCATTGTACATCTTTTACCGCAACATAAAACGGTTTCTCGAAAAATGCGATTTAGTTCTATTATACAAATTACTTAATCAGCCTGATTAAAGTAAGCGTAAACGCCTGAGTCAATTTTTTCAATAGATAAAAGTAACACACAACCTGTGTTCATTTATCTACTACAAAAATTGGCTGATCCATTCGGGCGAAGACTTGCTTTCGTACAGAATATTCATGCTGTAATGAGGCACAATAGGGTGCCCCGGTAGGCTAGCTGGTAGTGAGCAAGTCCATAAGAGACTCTGGTCTCCTGCAGACAAGAGTAGAGCTTCGCGGGATTAGAAAAAAAAGCAAATAACATAGGAAACAAATGTTTACTACTTATAATTACACTAACGAATCATCTTGTTTTTAAGCAACAAGATGATTTTTGTGGTAAACTCTTTGATGCTCTTACTCAGATCTATTGAATCCAAATTAAATAAGTTTGTTCTATCTTAATCAACATTGCGATAAAAACACTCTTGCTTTAGGGGTATGATTTATTTCTTCACCCATTAAAGGAAATAATGACCTCTACTACGTGTTTTTCTACATGCTTGTATCTATTTTTAAGTCCAGTTCATTCAATCACCTACTTCAGTTTTCGCTTCTATAGAAAAATTTTCTTAGAGAAGTTTACAATTGAACTAGGTCCCGAAAAAGTAACAGGAGGGAATATTTGCCGGTTTTTTCTTCATAGGTATGTACAAAAAATTTCAATAACTTTTCTTGGATGTAGCAAGTAAAATTTCTAAAAACGTTCATAGTAAATTAACTAAGTCCCAATTCACATAATACGATTTTTGTCGTTGCGATTATTGTCGTTTCCTCTTTGAAGTCGGTCTCATATTTACATTGTGCGATTTTTGTCGTAACAACCTTAATACATTTTTCGTCAAATGAGAGAAAATTGAGAGAACGAATGAATGAACAAAACGAATCGAAGAGTACACTCGCTTCTGTACCCCTTATAATTCCTCTCACCCCTCTTGCCGATAAAGTAAGAATCGCAACGACAAAAATCGTATAATGTGAATGCGCACTAAGACTTGACCAAACAGTTAATAAGACATGTGCTAGAAGTTATCAGTTTATTACGGACATGATGCAGCTTGACATTCTGTAGTCGTATGGAATCTGGGTTCTTTCATAGCGAGGATCCTTTATCGTGGAAATCCGTTTTAATATATGTTTTTCCTTTTATAAGCATTCGAACGGACTGTACAGAATGTCATTTCTTGTATACATATTTTCTTATGCTAGTCCCGCAAAGATCTGCGAATGTCTGCACAACTTATCAGGACTTATTATCATCTGCTATTGGAATGAAATTGTTACATTAAAAGCCAGTTACAATAAGCGAATTGTTTCGTGCAATGCTGTGCTGCCTTTTTAGAAACCCCTTTGCGCACCTGCACATCATCTAAAGGTTCGGGTAGCAGAGATAAGCTTTAACAGCCAAGACCTATCGTGTAGAAAATGGTTGACGAATATGTTCCTGGTTGTTGTTGAAACTGATATATGATTAGCCCACTTGCAAACACCGCTAAGTTTTCAATACAAACTCTCTATAATGCTTGCCAGTTCACTTTATAAAAAATTGTTTTAGTGCCATTATTGCTACTTGCCTTAAGTTAAAGGTAGGATTTTGTCGGATGTATAATAAGTTATTTATTATTTCAACTAAACCTGGGGGGCTACTCTCTATTGCGATGCGAAAGAAAATTGTAGCAAATCTAGCGATTGGTACTCTGCAATACGTTTTCGCATGTGTCTTTCGCATCTTTTAATTTTTTTTCTTTTCGTAAATCATCACTTTATTTTATTTAAATTTTCCAATTTCAAATATTTTTACACACTTTGTCATTTCATTACTGTAAATCCTGTAAATCTTTAATTTTTATTGCCACTATCGCTTCATTTTTCAGAAAATTTTGCGAAAGTGATAGAGAGTACCAAGTTGGCATTTAGCTTTCGCATCGAAATTGTTTTCGCATCGCAATAGAGAGTAGACCCCCTGACCGTTAGGATGAACTTGCCTTTAACGTATGGCTCACTTTAGTTTAAAGCAAAGAAAAAAAAAGTATCCTAGCTTTAACTATCGGCAACTTGTTAAAATGGACCTTAATCGATTTTCTCAGAATTTTGTTGTATTAACCTAGCGGACTTTGCATGTGGACTAGTCATATGTATTGTAGAAATTTAAAGAAAATATCTGAAATATTAATACTAAAAAGCATTTTAAAAATATCAATACTAAAATGCATTTTAAAAACTACGTAACATAAGATTCTTAAGACCAATTCGATATACATAATATTCTTTTTAGAACATGGGAAATCAAGTTTGTATTTTGAATCAGTGTTCGAAAATAAACATTAAAAATTGCTCCTAAGTGTTCGGTTCGGTAGATTTGTGGAAAGCACAAACGCTAATAGTGTTTGTGCAGTAAATCATTAAAAAAATAACGTTTCGCTGTTTGTAATTTTCGAGCAAAATTATACTGTTCTTACCAAACTCAACAAAAAGATGAGAACTTTTAATTCCTTTCGGCTTAAAAAAAAACACAAATTTAATTGTGTTCGTTCGTTTCAGTTATGCTTAGCGCCCTTTTGGCTGTTTATTTCTTTTATTTCTTCATCAATGTAAAAAACCACAGACTGGTCTTGGGAGTTGTGAAAATAGAACAAGTACAATCATTTAACTGGTATATGAAGAACAAAAAGGTGGATAAAGTAATAATTTACATAAATTAAATTAAATTTAGTTTTAGGACTTGTTTTATTGAAACGAGTGTTCGCCTAATGGTCAAAATTCGACCATACATTTTTAGGTTCCCATGAAGATACTACATCTAAGTATGTATGCATTTACATGTTTTGAGCATTCATTTTTTCCATCTTAGTGGATCGATTTGGCAAGGGACCAACCTCTGGTTCATATTCTATCTTCTACTATAAAAAAATCAGAAAACATCAATTGAAAAACAAAAAACTATCATAAAATCTCCTTTGTAAATTGTACTCCACTCAGGACATTGCATTTTAATTTTTTTTTTCAATGTCTAATATTACAGAAAATTAATCAAAAAACCAGATGTTGAACGAAAAAGTACCAAAAAGCTCCTCTTACATGTTCTTATTCATTTTTCATCTTCACTCAGGACCCCGCACCTATAATATTTTGTTTCTAAGTTAAATAAATCACCACATGCAGCACGGAAAAGTAAAATAAAGAAATTTAATTTCCCGTATTTATATAGTCGGTATAATCGAAAACCGGTTTCTTAAAAATGTCGAATAATCGAGCACCCTATTTTTTTATTATTTGATAATTGAAAAAAAAACAAATTTTGTATTTTGTACATATGTGTTAGTAGCTAATTTGAACGCTTATTACTCCGAAAATATTGAACAGATTTTAATAAAATATATATTGTGCACTTCTGTAAGTAAATATCTTTCAAATGGTGTGTTTTTTTCAAATTGGTTGACATACAGAGGAGGAAAGTGTTCTTAACTGTTTTGCCTTAGCCGATTTATATATAGATAATACTACATTGTTTAAAAATATTATTAAATTGTAGTAACTAACACTAAACAGGTTCATTTAAAATATATGTGTGACTTGTCAAATGGCGGCTGTTAGGTGTCAATTGACCTGACCCCCTCTAATGACAACCCCATGTAAAAGTGATAAGTCCCATTCATATAAAGTGTTAGAACTAGAACCGGTCTCTACCCCCAAAGACCTACCACCAGACTACTTTGGTGTCAGTTCGCTTCCCTCTTGGGTTTATAGAAAATTAAAATATAATGTTAGTCTACAGTACCACTACAATTATTCTGTTTTTTAAAATTGTTTTTCTATTAAACAAATAAATAAAATTTACAATAATTACCATTTCCGCAAATATACAACCCAAACTCCATATATCCATTCCAGTGGCATAAAATTTAGTTCCCAAAAGAATTTCAGGAGCTCTATACCACAAAGTAACAACTTCATGCGTGTAGGCTCTCATGGGCATATTAAAGGCTCTGGCTAAACCAAAGTCGGCCAACTAAAAAGACAATTTATTACTTAAAAAAGGGAACCAACAATTCCAATACACTACCTTAATGTTACCCGAAGTATCTACTAGCAAATTCTGGGGTTTCAAATCTCTGTGCAATATACGATTTGTGTGGCAGAAGGCAATGGCATCGAACATTTGAAACATGTAACTCTGTAAAGAATGTTAAATAAAATAAATAAATCATTTTTTTAATTTGAAACAAAGGAAATTTAATTATAATCTATAATTATCTGTGTTAAAACGGCCGTATGCTCCTTATAGCAACAACAGGAATTAATATATATACATAAGTGTCATATGAAACAAAACATAAAATAAAGCTAATTAATATATACATAAATTACAATGAATAAATGCATGCAAATATTCTGAATAGAAGAACAAAACAAATAAAGTTCATTAAACTATAACATATTAACATTTCCTTAATTAGCATAGCAAAACGATATAACTCCACTATTTTTATACCCTTCACCACAGGTGGAAAAGGGTCTATATAAGTTTGTCATTCCGTTTGTAATTTCTACAATATTGATCTTAGGCCCTATAAAGTATATATATTCTGGGTCCTTTTGAGGAGAGAAGTTGATTTAACGATGTCCGTCCGTCTTAAGTTTGATATGTGTTTTCCGGAGACTCCAGACATGATAGCGGCTAGATTGTTTTACATTTATGTCACATATAGTCCACAATTTCTTGCTATTAAAATACAGCCAGATCGGTCCAAACATGGCTGAGATATGAGCTAAAAAACCCGACTACCTCAAATTTTGTTCAAAAATCTCTTGTTGTTGTTGTATTTTTATTACTTTTTTACTGTATATCTGAAGAACGGCAAGAGCCCAAGTTTTTAGGTACACAAATTTAGGTTATCAATACACAGCATCCCACAAAATGTGGGCGGGATTGGAGAAGTGGGCGTGGTATCTCTTGTACAAAAAATATAAAATTTTTTATAAAAACCTGATTTTTTGGAATGTCATATGGCCTATGGTTATCCCTTATATATCAAAAGATCGGAAATCTTTAGTAGAAAATATTTTCCGAAAAATATTTAACGAAATAATTTTAACAAATAGAAACTGGGACTTTTTGTTTCTATGTGCTACTTAAAAACTCGCCAAGAAAGATAAGTCTACAGTATGACAACACTGCCTATACTAAAAGAAAACAAACAAACAAACAAACACAAATACATGGTACAAACCATTTTGGTGAATATAGGTCCCTATTACGGTTCACAACCGTAATTTTTGTATCATGATTTACAACTTTGCTATAATGTGGTGAACAAAAACATAAAAAATAATTACAACTCAAATGAGTTGAGTTGTGAACAATAAAACGGGCCATATTTCATTTTAATGATATTCTAACAACGTTCCTTCGTGATTCAGTTGTCTAGCGTGTTTGTTAAGGTTAGAAACTGTGAATTTTTATGTTCAAAAACGATTTAAAAAAAATATTTACCAGTTTTCGCTTTTTTAATTTTATTTATAATGAATTTTTTAGTATTGTAAATATGTTTTCGTCTAGTTGCTCTGTGTTCTGCTCGGAAAATGGTGAAGGGTATATAAGATTCGGCACAGCCGAATATAGCACTCTTACTTGTTTAAAGATGATTTGTTTTTTGGATTTAATTCAATTCTACAAACTAAAATATATGAAACCTTCGTTTAAAAACATACCAAAGATCAATAAGAGCCACTTTTTGGTTTAGAGATTAGCGATTAAATTAACTTTAATCTCCGTTTTTAATTTTTGAGTGGTATTTTTTTTACTTTATTTTACTAGTTTAAGCGGCCAATGGTGGTGGTTTAAACCTAAACTTAAACTGTCAACATACACATGTTTGGTTATGTTAAACTGTTGCAAAAATAAGAAACAAAAAATTGTTTTTAAAAAATGATATATTGCTAAGCACTTTTATATAATTTTTCCTTTCTATTATTATTTCTTTAATATTTTTTTTTCTTTAAGCACAAAAAATTTCTACCTTGAAAACAAAAAATTAATTCGCGCATTTTCTTCTTCTTCTTTATCCTTCCTATACCCGCGCGTTGGTCTGTGAGACCGACAAACGTAAATATCTATTTTCCCAGAAACTCCACAAAATTTAATTTTCTGTTAGCTTCCGCTTTTTTACAAGCTCCGTTTAAGTGTTGGTTTGGTATGTGCACTAGACAAGCGTGTTGGTGTATTCCATAACAATCGGTGATGTGTGCTACATGCAAACAGTATTTTTGTTTGGAACATGCAGTGTGATATGCCCTGATTTTTATTAAAGGCTGAAAACTAAGGAGTGCTTTTTAGTTATTTTTTAGTTATTTAAAGAAAAAAATATGCATATTTTTTACATTTTAGAGCGATTTTTTTAATTTCTATATTTTAAAAAAAGTTCCTAAAAAAATTTTTATATACACAAGAAAACCTTAAAATCAATAAATAAATTCTTTTGGAGCTTTGATTTAAATACAAGATTTTCAAGATTTCGACAAAAGATCCTTCTTTTTTAAGCCGATGCAGCACCTTACTTGGTTAAGGCTTCCAATATTATATCCAAAACTGTTACAAGTTACTTGCTTGTAATATGGGTTATTACGGAAAAAATAGCTAAAAAATAGCCAAAATCTTTTTTTAATAAAAACTCATAAATATTCAAAAACAAAACAAAAATAATTAACCTATATTTTTGTTGTTTGGCCAATATGATTGTTCATTAAATTAGATTCTATTTTAGCTAATACGGCCTTAAGTTCTATATGTAATTAAAAATGCATTAAATCCATATTTTCCCAACGTTTCGTGAATGCAATGTTCACTTTATCAAGGGATTCGAAATAAGAGAAATAAATTTTTTTTACATTGAACAATTATTTGTTGTTGACAAACATAAAAAACATTAAACATGAAAATTAAATTTAACTCAAACTTAAAAAACTTTGAGTCCAAATCTACAATAAAAAAGTTTAAAATATTTTATTGGTATGGTAAAAATATTTACTTAATTAATATCGAATAAACGGTTGCTAAATAAAATAAAAATTATTATTTTAAAAGAAAGAAATGGCTGAACTAATGTTTTAATAACTAAACAAGGTGAATAATGGCTAAATCTAGCCACTAAATGGCTAAATTGGCAACACTGATAGGATCTATAGCAAATTGTGGATCTACTGACAAAAACAGTGTTGCCAAAACTTTGTGACCAAAAATGGCTACATTTACGGAAAAAAATGGCTAAAAATGTGCTAAAAAAATGGCTAAGGCTTTTTTAAATTAAAACACATTAAAATTCAATAACAAAACAGAAATAATTCATTTAAAGTTGTTTACGATGAAATTGTAAGTTAAGATCAATTTCTTAAATAAGAATAAACGTAAATTAATATTTTGATAGATATTTAAAAAATTAAATCATCGATAAAATCGATGTCGTTATTGTTAATCTCATAGGAATCACTCGTTCCTTTTAGTTTTAAATAACTTGAAGGAAAATAATAATCACGACAACAGTAACCCAACCTTTTGAGTCCAGATCTACAATAAAAAACAAGTAAAAAAGTATAGTCGGCCAACCCCGCTTGATGATACCCTACACCACATTATAACCTATGTACCAAATTTTATTATATTATATGCAAATTTGCGACATGTACTTTGCGCACAAGGTGTACATAGACAACCAGCCAGCCAGCTGAACAAACATCGTTAATTCGACTCAGAAAGTGATTCTGAGTAAATCGGTATACGTAAAGGTTGTCTAAGTATCAATATTTTAAGGTGTTACAAACATCACCACAAACGCATAGTACGCTCTCCACTATTGTGGTGTTGGTAAAAACATTTCATTGTTACGGTAAAAATATTTACCTAATTAAAAAAATCGAATTAACGGTTGCTTAATGTAACCTATTTCTTAAATTACTTTTAACGATGTTTGCTTGGCTAAATACCCTATCTACTTCAGCAGTAGGCCATGGAAGTGGGAGCAACATTTTAGTCAATTCTAAAATTTCTAAAAAATTTTTGTTGCCGCCTGCATCTCTTTATTGAAATACTTGCAACCAGAAAAAACAGCGTTATTTATGTTGATCCATTTAAAAATTTAATATTGGAATACTGTCCCTTTATTTTGAAAGATGTTTCATCATCTTAGTTTATAGCGAATTTCCACATTTGTAAAAGTTGTGATTTAAATTAAAGGCGTTTAAATTGTTAAAAATGTTTATTTTTCTTTTATAAATTTTTATAATAAAAAAAAAATTATTCTTTTAAAAGACAAACGACAAATAAAATTTTATGGCTAAATAATTTGAAAAATGGCTAAAAAAATGGCTAATGGCTAAACTCATTTTTTAATGGCTAAACAGGGTGAAAAATGTCTTAATCTAGCCACTAAATGGCTTAATTGACAACACTGGACAAAAAACCTACACATAAGTTAAAAGTCTTTCAAGTCCAAGTTCAAATACGTACGTAAATCAATGGATTAGGGATTATGCTGCAAGGTAACATAAAATAAATGTTTGTAACTTAAGGTGGGTATAAAACTTCTTCACCTGGTGTAGTTATAAAACGACAAACGAATTAAGAAAATTGTTCTGAATGATTAGAAAGTTAAAGAATTTAATGCATTTTTACAATTGAAATATTTTTAAGTTTTGGTTTATTAAAAATATGTACATATATACTTATATAAAAAGTTTATGTTATGTTGATATTTTGTCCGCTATAAACCATGTTAAGCACTGAGTTTGTGTGTAAAACGAAAGAAAATTTCTATGGCGAATACAAATTTTCAAGAATTTCTACACTAGTGTAAAAATTTATACTCGGCCCCAGGGCTAGAGAAATTTTATTCACCTTAACAGTGTCAAAATGTTACTTCCATAGGTACTATGCTACCGTTGTATGTAAAAAAATAAAAAATAACAAGAAAATATGTATTGCTTACTTACCTTTATCAACTTCGGTGTGAATACTTCTTTCTTTTTGTCCATTAATTTTTTTAAATCCATATTAAGATATTCAAACACCATATAAAGACTAGCATCGGCTACAACAACATCAAACAATTGCACTATATTGTCATGTTGTAAATCTTTTAGCAGGGAAATTTCACGTATAGCTGTTGAGGGTACACCCTCAGTTTCACTAAAAATTTAAAAATTGAAAATTAGTTAAGGTTCTGAAGTAAAAAAAAATATTCTTTGTTTCAAAACTACCTCAATTTTATTTATCCAGAGAGAAAGCGTGTAATATTGATAAAATGTATTAATAAGTTTGTTTATACTTTATAAATACTATATATTTTTGTAAGATTCTCGATGATTTTTGAACTTCAAGACAAAGCCGAATCATGTGGTGCTACGTTTATAATAATCAAATACATCGGAGCACGTACATGATTCGGATATTATCTGGATTCAGTTGTGAATATTTTTATAAAAATCTTGTAACACACAAATATACATATGTAATTATTATTACATATTTTTTTTTTCAAAATTTTTTTTGTTTGTTCTTGCGCTTACGTTTTTATTTACAATTAATACGTTTTGTTGTCGGTTTCAGTGATTTTTCTGGTTGTAATCTAGTTCAGAATGATCGTTTACGCAAAAGAGATTTTTAAATTAAGAAAACTTAAGTATGTATGTATGTATATCTTAAACCTTTTTGTTGCGCTTAACGTGCATGAGAAGTATTTTTTCTGTTATTTGCAATTCAAAGCCTACACACTTTGACATAGATCATGGCACTAAGCCTTTGCTTGATTATGGGTTAATTTGTGATGACTCTTTGGGTTGCTGTTCTGATCAAATCCATTTCCCGCTATTTTCAAAAATGTATTAATATTTGCATTTTTTTGCAGGATGTCTTAAAGCCTAACAATCAATGCATGTCGTGCTACTTTTAACTAAACTTTTTTTTTAGAATTTTGAATTTAATATTTGAATTCATCACTAGTAGTGAATGAGGATTAGTATTTTTCATACGGGATTTACCGGGCCAAAAATCTCGGAATCCCGCACATTTTTCGGGAAAAAAATCTCGAAAAATTTGTGCGCGAATTCCCGGGATTTTTTCCAAACGCCAAAGAGATGTCAATTCATATCCGATAAGTAAGGCAATGTTTTATGTTTAATGCTCTAAAATGTCGAAAACAGAAGAGTAAAAATTTACAAAATTTTTAATTTGTTTAAAGAGCCAGATTTATTTTATAAATCTTAAGTCTATTTGTTTACTTTT
This sequence comes from Pollenia griseotomentosa, assembly GCA_963931875.1. NCBI lineage: Eukaryota > Metazoa > Arthropoda > Insecta > Diptera > Polleniidae > Pollenia > Pollenia griseotomentosa. The sequence goes on from OZ007560.1 coordinate 110,635,239, forward strand.
AAAGGAGAACAAAAATAAAATTTTTAAGGTGGCTTTCGGAAATTTACTCCAAATTTAATATAATCATCAGCTCTGCAGTTATAGTTTTTTTTACTTCTTATTCCCAAACACTCCTAATGTCACAGATCGGAAGTTTTTGTTATACGAAATGTTATTTCACATTAAAAAAAGATAACCAAAAAGTAATTTTGCTATTACTTTCTCAAAAAATCTTACAAACTAATTTTTATTTTGCCTGGAACATGAAGATCTTAAAGTGCTAATAACCACTTTTTCCTTTTTGCCACATAAATAAAAAAATTTAATGCATTTAAAAACTTATTTAATTGATCTCAGGAAATTTTATTTGTTCAAATAATCGATTTGTATTGAGCGGGAATTCCCGGGATTCCGGGAAATCGAAAAATAAATTCCGCTTTCCCGGGAAATTCAAAAGTCCGGGAAAAGAAAAACTCTAATGAGGGAATACTAAGTTTGTCATTTACGACTGAAAATCATACTGTAAAATGTCGTGAAAATCGGTTCACAATTTACTTAAGGCCCCATATAAACCCTACTCTCGAAAATCATTTTACTACGCCTAAAACCGTAATAAATAATGCTATCACAATTCAGTTGTCGCGTTATTAGTGGTGTAGCATGATATCTATTCTCTTATTCGGGGATGACAAGCCCAAACAATCATAAAACATAAAAATCGGTTAAGCCTTTCTTGAGCGATAATTTGTGTAGCACACCTGACTTTGTTTAATGTATATAAATTATTTTGTGGATTTATCTTATGTGGAACGTGAAAAATTTTTAGAATATCTGGTCTCACTGTGGGTAACAAGTAGTTGGTGTAATAAATTTAATGTTGATAGCCTGAATGACTATATCGTTAACTCTTTTAATTCCCTCAAACATACTACTGATTAAAGCACCGTTATTGATGTAAATGATACATTTTCTTTTGGTTGTGGTACGTTGTTTCTAGGGTAAATGCGATCTGAAACGTATGGCTGAGTCAATAGTTACTGATACTACCTATACCCATTCGTTTTATCAAGTTTCAATTGGTTCCTATCAGTGGATACTTTCATTGAAATTGAAGCAAAAATTAACGTCACTGTAAAAATTATTATACCTACGTTGAATATTTATAAGAATTCATTCTTCGGTGAAATTTTTGTAAGAAATATCATTTTATTTTATAAACTTTATTAACAACAATCGTTCAAAAATCTAAATGTATGACATTCATGAAGGACATTTGATGTTACAGACAAGCACCTCTCTTTTAATGTCCCTACTCCTCTTTTTCGATACGATGCCATCACTATTTTTGAACAGCAATCTTTTATGTGTATTTGACATCAAATACACACACTAATAAATAGGCACGTAGACACTTTTTAGCACCACAAACATACACCGACACCCGAGTTGTGTAAATTAAGGACATTTGTAGGAGACAATTTCACTCGACAATTTACATTAGAAAAATTTTATATCATTTGTAAACACTTCAGCACGGGCACTTTTATTTCTTATAATTTGTTGGTTAAAAAAGTTCTTACCTTTCCAAACGTATTTTTTTTAAGGCCACATCCTTGCCTGTTTTAGTGTCCCGCGCCTTGTAAACAATTCCATAAGTCCCCTCGCCAATTTTTTCGATTCTTTGAAAGTTTCCAACGTCATGCATTTTTTATTTATCTGAATCAGCTTTATTTCTTTGCAGTGGTATGAATTGTATTTGTTTTTATTAAAGTTTTTATTTATTATTATTAAATTTGTTTGTCACACTACACATACAAATGCCTTAACGCTAAAAAGCCGCAAAAATTCTATAGTTATCGAAGAAGCCACTAAAATATTAGTAATGTGAGTTTTGGGTCAACGATAACAATTCATATAAACACAGAGTTGGAATTAATATAACTAGTAGTAAAAGAGGTGGTTGTCTGAGGTAAAATACAGAGATGTATGAACGGTATATTTTATTATTTATTTATATATTTATAAAGGAATTTTTTTGTAAAATACTTAAAACTTTTCTATTTCAGATGAGTAAAGATAAACTACTTTCTTAAAACATTTTCAACATAGTTATGCTTAGAGTTTGTGATAAAACTATAGTACTCTTTTTTTAAACAAATACAGTTTTTAGTTAACAATTATACAACTCTGCTTAGTACACTATTTTGAAACTGTGCAATAGAGTAACTGAAAATAAGAAATCCATTATCGATATTTGAACAAATTTGTGAAAATAAATTTATTTTCAAAAATACATAAAATTTTTGTTGTGATAGACTTTTTAAATTACTTGAATTGAAATAAATGAAAAAAATCCTTAAGAAACATTGTTAAAAAGTGCAACTATAATTAATATAACAAAAAATATAAAAAAAAAATAGGTATAAAATTAAAATGGTTAATGTGTTATAAACGGAAGATCCAGAACATTAACGGGTAAGTTTTAAAACTTTTGACTTTAGTAGGAGAAAACGGTTCCTATTCCAAAAAATTTACAACAAGAATTATATTTTTCCGCAATATTTTAAAAAACTTAGAAAATTTTGGTAATTTATCCATAAAAAAGCCTTTGACTAAAATTTAACGTTTTGTGATCGCTAATGGCATTTTTAAAATATTCATATCTGTAACTGCCCTGGGCGGGGAAGCAGCTTGTGCTGCGTTGTCATTTTCTTTTAATTGTGGAAGTTTTCGCCAATACGAAGGTCTAGGTCGACCGAGGACTTTTGTAAGTTGCATGTCATAACGTCCCTGCACACTATGACTCAGCAAAAAGTGTTGCAATGTCCATGGATAATAAGACAATTTTTTAAGTATCATAAGATCCATGGACTTTGTAACACAGTGTTATTTGTTGTACCATAGAGGAGAAATTCTTTGTACATATAACAAACATCGGCCTCGCTAATTAAAGCTTCTCTGCATAGCTGGCCATTTCTTCTCTATGGTATTTTGAGATTTAGAATTTTTATATGCGGGATATAAAAATATTCGGGATTTTGATACTATCCCTAATTATTAATTGATTATAACACACCATAAAGAGTCATAGTGTCCATGGACAATTTGACTTTTCTTATATTGACCTTAAAAGTGGCATTATGTCAATGGACCTTATGATATGCCACCGGTATCGTATAACTGTACTAAGTTACAACTTTTTAGGTTTAAAAATTAAAAATCAGCTTTCGGTTTTGATCGTAATTTTTTAACCTGATCCGATCAAGGTTCGAAAGCAATTTTATTTCAGTCGATACTAAACGAATCGAAATTCTTTTTTCAGTGTTATGAAAACTCAAATAAATGCTTTACAACAACACTGAATAAAATTATGTATTTCGATTTGTTTAGTATCGACAGAAAGAACTAGAAATATAATTGCTTTCGAATCGAAAAGGTATTCGACTACGACTGACATAACTAGCCCCCTGTTTGTCTGAAGTTAACTTGGTGGAGTACCATTTAAAACTAAGATTGATTACACTGTGCTAGAAATTGACACTTTTTTTAGACAAGATGGGCACTTGTCGTTATAACCTAATTCGGGTACGCTGAATCCAGTGCTGCTAGCCGTTTTTCTGGTTTGCGCTGGTTTTCGAGATATACCGTTATTTCAAAAATGGAGGAGGTTGCACAACATATGTTCGCGTAACTTGAAAACGCTTTAGCCTGTTGAAAAAACTAAAATTTTCTTTTTTCTAATATAAGCAGTCGTTTTAGAAACATAATTTTTTTTTTGGAAAAAAAATAATTTTTGTATGTAAATTTTGAAATTTTTGTTTTTTAAAAATTTATAAAAAAAACGAAGTTGCAAACAAAACAAGCCATAAATGATTAAAATCTGTTAACCACTTTTATTCACAAAAGTCGAAAAATTTTAATTAATTTAAGAATTTCATAAAACGCAATATTTGTTTGGGAGCCCCCCTAAAAAGTGGTGATAAGGGGCAAGTATGTATCAAGAAAATGTTAAGGACAAAAAACTAATTGAGGCTCCTGGGCATTTATGGGACTTTTTCTTCAATATATTTCTAACAGTTACTAACAGATTTGAATCATATATGGCTTGTTTTGTTTGCAAGTTTTTTATACGTCTGGAAAAAAATTAGAAGCAGCAAAATGCAGCTATGTATTTTAAAATTTTTTATGAATTTTTAAAAAACAAAAATTTCGAAATTTTGATAAAAAAATCTTTTTTTTCCAAAAAAATTATGTTTCTAAAACGACTGCGCATGTTAGAAAAAAGTTTTACCTTTCTTAAAGGAAATTTTATTGCGGAATTTTGGGTTTTTTTTTAGTAATTTTAAAAAAATGACCGTTTTTGAGTTATGCGAATATCGGGCATGTTCTGAAAATCACGTGTTTTTGAAATGACGAGCGTGATTTTGTGGTGTTCTGAAAGTCATACTGTTTTTGTGTTTCTCGGTGTGCTTTCGGTAATTGAAGATCACACCAAAACACACAAAAACGGAACACTAAAATATGACACGTGTGAGTTTAGTAGCACATGTGATTTACGTGATTTGAGTAAAAGTGATTTGCAGAACAGGCCTGTATATGTTGCGCAACCTCTTTCATTTTCGAAATAACGGTATATCTCGAAAACAAGCGCTAACCTAAAAAACGGCTAGCACCACAGTATTCAGCGTGCCCAAATTAGGTTAAAACGCCAATTCTAGCTGTGTTTTTTTCATTAAATATATTTGTTGCACCTCCGCCTTAAAAAGTACCGGTTGACTCAAAATCACTTGGAATGGATCTAACAACGTCCGTCCTGCTGGCCGGCTGAGATAATTTAATAAAATTGTATACATAGGTTATAATTGGTATAAGAACCAAGCTTGTTGAAAATGGTGAGAATTGTTCCATAACTTCATATAGCCCACATACACGCTACTTTCCAGAATAGAGTCTTTGCCCACAAAGCATTTTATTATACTATAGTTTTTTAATTGTTTTAATTAAACCGGCTATACTTTTTTAATTGTGTTAATAAAATTTAAACTTTTACAAATTTTAGAAATCAATATAATCATTTTGATAAACGGTGCAAGCATAAAACAAGTTGTTTACTTGATTCTGAAAATTTAGTGCTCCAAATGAATTTTTAATTTATTACTTAATATTTTTGTTATATTCCAATATAAATAATTCGTTTATACATAAAAAAAATACAAGTTAAATTTATTTAACTTTGCAATACTAACGGCCAATTGAGTATGTGCGTCTCAGTGTATATTTTAAAAGCTGCTCTTGAAGCACTTGGGCATAATGTAAACGAAAACATAATTCATAAGTCTCCCATAAAAAGAATAAGAACACAGATAGGAAAAAAAGTGCAGAAAATATAATATAATAGTAGCCTTTTTTACAAATAATATTCCTAAAATCAGTAATGCCAGGAGAAATTTCAAAAAAAACCCTACGTGTCTAAAAAAAATCCCTTTTTTCTCTACAAAAAAAAAAAAAAAAAAAAAAATTCCCTACACTTTTCCTTACGTTATAAATTTATTGTTTTTTGTTTGTGTGCCTGACAAATACATGTTTTGTTAACATATTGTAAACACCTGTATACATCCTTTAATTTAGAGACAAAACTTAGTCAAATTTAGTATTCGATTTTTCATTTCCTCATCTTTTGTTCTTTTAAAAGAACTTAACATTTTTCAAGAATACTTGTTTTAAATAATTTTTTTTTTATATAAGTATCTTATAATTTTAAGCGGTATCAGTATATCAACGGTACCAAATAAAAGGGAAGTTTTCATTAAAAATTTTTTAAAAATTCGAAATTTTATTTTTTGATTTCTCTTAGTTAAGAAGGTTTTTCTCTTTTTTTTTTGGCAATTGTTGAAGGTTTCTGTTCTCCGAAAATTTTGATTTCTAAATGAAAATAATACAAATATTTCCGTATTTTTACACAATATATTGAAAATGAGATAATATTTTAAAAATTCCCTACATTTGCTTTAAAATAAAATATCTATCTGTCCGGTTTTCCCTACGCTTGAAATTTTACGAAAAAATCCCTACGAAAAGAGAAAATTCCCTACTGTTGCCATCACTGCCTGAAATGGTTTATGTTCATTACACCTAGCAAAAATTTTTGAAAAAGGCAATCGAGTTTGAAATTAATCATTTTAGGCGGAATGACTTCTAAACTGATTAACCACATTACGAATTTTTACAGGGCATAAGACTTAAATAATTAGTTTTCTTGAAGTCCAAAGTACATTTTTTGTTTTTTCATTTTTGTCTTTCTTGTTGACCTTGTTCAGCACAACTTGAAGGACAAATAAACACATAGAAGTACGAAAAAACAGAAGTTAAGAAAAAACATGTAAAATCAATTAAAATGGATAATCATTCAAAAAAGCAAATTTCGATCTACCAAAGGTTAAAATACAATTTGGTTTAAGGATTGATGTTTGACTATTGACGTCAGCAGTCGTAGATGTCTGCGAGTGTAAAACGGCAAATCCATTTGAGAAAGATCGAGTGGTTGCGATCGAAACATGTCATGGTAACCTGCCGGCCGCGGTTCGAATCCCGGCCACGGTCAAGAATGAAAGATTATCAATAAACAATTTTAATTAATTTTCATGTTGTAAAATTCCTATCTTCATAAAAATAATTTAATGAAAATTAAATTTAATGAACTTAATTAAGCCATATTAAAAATATTAAAAATTTGGATTAAAAACCATAAATAGTTCAACAAAATAACCACAATACTAATTATTTTATAGGTAAACTATTAACTATTATTTAAGAAAGTACCAGTTGCAAAAGAAAAAGCTAAAGAAAGGAAATTAATTTCCCGTATTTCCCCCTTTTTCGTACTTTTGTCTCCCCATTAAAGTATCAAGAATAATAGTTAAGACTTTTGCCCCTTAAACGTTCGAATTTCGAAAAAGTACCGAATTCTTACTTGTACTCTTTAGTTTCGAATGTGATATAAACTTTATTTTTATGTTTATTGGCTTAAAAAATATATGGGGTGACAAAAAAGTTCAAAAATTCAGGTTTCACCCGTTTACTAAAGAACAACGATAAGTACTAAATATTTTTGTATCTGTATTAGTTATGGAGATATAAGGTTATCGAATTAACCCGTTTTTACCCCCTAAAAGTTCGAATTGCCAAAAATGCTGTCTTAGTGGATCGATTTGGGAAGAGACAAACCTCCAGTCCAAATTTCAAGTTCTTAGCTTCAGGCGTTTAGGCTGTGCGTTGATGAATCAGTCAGTAACGTTATAATTTTATATATATCGATAATAAGATGTATGTTTATGTATATAAACTTCCGCTTTTTCCCAAGCTTGGTAAAGGGTATAGAAGATTTGGCACAGCCAAATACTGGGGATAATATAATTCAAAATTTTTTGGTGGCAAATCAAAGTTAGGCATAACCAAAGCTGTCAAAGACTTAACTATGACAAACCAAAGCTATCAGCGAAACAAAGTATCCGGTAACTTTTTTTGCTATCGAAAATCAAAGGTATCAATAATGCATTATTATTAATAAAACTTTTTTATTTAAACATTTTATATATTTCTATTACAAATTTAAGTTATCGATAACTTAAATTCTCGACCGAAAAGCTATCGAATTTTTTTTTATAAAATCAAATTTAATGATACATGATACAAATTTTCTTTAGAAAAATCAAAGCTTTTGATAACTTTCCAAAACTAAATTTATCGCGAACTTTTCTATAGAAAACAATTACACAGTGCAAAATTTCACTTTTGCGGCTACATAAGCGCTACCTAAACGGTGTTACGAATCATTCCTAGGAAGTTTATATGTTCTAGAAAGTTGTTTACTGAGATCTTAGGTATATTTTTGTAGTTGATTGTTTCCTTGAATTTTAAACGGTTTGCAACCTATGGACCTGAACAGGCGAAAAAAGGCAAAAGAAAATCGAATTTTTTAAAGTTTTTTGCGATTTTGATCTTGAAGATGAAGTTTTTTTAATTTTATATGTTTACAATTTTTGTTCTCTATGGCAAGAGCTACAACTTTGCTTCAGTGAGTAAATCAAAACTCCTAACGGTTTGCACGATAGCAGCCTGAGAAAATTGTCACTTTTTTGCAAAAATTACACCCATAAAAAAAAGTTCATCACTTTGGGCAAAACTGGGAAACACGGGTCTTTTTTATGATCTTTTATGACGTAGTGGTGACCGTATATGGTTATAGATAGCATAGAAGCTCAATGTTGAAGTAAAGAAAAAACCAATGAAATGTAAAAATTTTCACTTTTGTGGTTACTTAAGCGCTAGCTAACCGGTGTTAAGAATCATTCCTGGGAAGTTGTTTATTGAGATCTTAGGTACATTTTTGTAGTTGATTGTTTTCTTAAATTTTTAATGGTTTGCTACCTATGGACCTGAACAAGGGAAAAAAGTAAAAAATCTAATTTTCGGGAAATTTTTCACTTTTGCGGCTACCTAAACGGTGCTAAGAATCATTCCTAGGAAGTTCATATGTTGTAAGAAGTTGTTTTCTGAGGGTAAAAAAGGTAAAAAATCGAATTTTTTTAGAGTTTTTTGCAATTTTGGTCTTGAAGATGAAGGTTTTTGAAGTGATTTTATATGTTCACAATTTTTATTTTTTATGGCAAGAGCAACAACTTTGTCTCAGAGGGTTAATCAAAATTTTGAACAGTTTGCTAGATATGAGCCTGAGAAAATTATCACTTTTTTGCAAAAATGACACCGAGGCCCCAAATCTTTTGGGGCCCATAAAAAAAAATTGCATGACTTTGGGCAAAACTGGGAGACACGGGTCTTTTTTTTGGTATTTTATCACGTAGTGGTGTCCGTATATGGTTATTTTTCCATGATTTAAAAAATTACACACAGTGTTATGTATTAAATAAGGAACATTTATTCACTTTGTTTTCATTATTATTGGTTTACAAATCTTAATTGTATTTAGTGAGTATTTCAGTCTCACTGATTTTATTCTTTAAATTTAACATCTCATTAAGTAAATGTCTTTTTTATTATGTGCCATAACAATTATTTTGATAATTTACCAGTCACCTGTTTTGTCTCTTTCAAAACTTAAATAAAAAGCAAAATAAAAACAATGTCTGAAGTGACAACGCTTTTAAACATATTCTTCTCATAAAGACCGCTTTGTTTATTTTCCCTTTTATTTAATTTTTTTTGCATAAAACAATTTAGCAGTATGTAGAACAATAAAAAAAGTTTATACTCGTTAACACTATGTATTTACTATTTTATATAAACTTTTGTTTTACAAAAAAAAAAAAATTAAATGTCGCATAATGTTAAATGTCCTTTTCAAAGTTAGGATGAGAAAATAAAAGAGCAGCCTGCAGAGCAAAGAGTTAACAATATGACTAAGTGGAATTAAAAGCGAAACTAAATTTATTCATTCATTTACATATGAAAACATTCTAAACAAACACACACAGATGTTAATTACCAGCTCTAAATGACTTTAAAAAGTTAGTTTTAAATTTGTATTTTTTAATTTATTTACATCAGGGGTTTCCACCATTTTTCGCTTGCGGACTCCTTAAGAAACATATTTTTTTCGCGCACCCTTTAATTTAATTCTGTTAGAGGTGAATTCGGTTAAAGGTGAAATATTAGCCCAAATAAACGCATTCTGAGTTTGAGTTTTCTTGTGTTAATACGACTTTTTAAAAATTGACGAAAAAACTATATTTATTTTGAAATTTTTGAATTTGAGTAAACAATTTTTTCAAATTTCAAAGAACACATTTTTTGTGTTTCTATTTGCATACCCTGGAAATCGGCAACGGACGTTTTGCAAAATTTAAGCGCATTTTCTTGCGTGCGGGGTGGAAAGGAGATTTTTTCTGTGATTTTAGTATTTTTAAGTGTGGAGCATTTTTTTATATATATCTTATAAGCTCGATTAACCGCAAACATAAGCCCATATTTTGCAGCTGAATTATTAGATTTCGTGGCTTCTCTCGAAATTGCGAATTATGTATAAGTGTGCGAAAGAACTTTATTATTACTGCTTTTATTGTTTTTTTTTACCGTTTTATGACTTATTGTGCAAGAATGCTGTTGTATGACTTTTACCGATTTTATTTCAATATTTCTATTATTGACAGCTTTAAATACTCCTTTAGACATACATATTGATAAAAACAGACAACTTTATCAGATTCAGACCGTGATATAAAAAGCATGTCTTTTTTTAATTCCTTTTAAAAGTGGCTCCAAAAAACACACCAGATTCAAACGATGATGTTTTCCCCATGATTTAAGACTTTAGTTTTCCCCGTTATCGTTAATTCTTATTTACTTGCTTATTGGTAAATACAAACAATTTAAATGCGCTCCGTGTTTTGTATTATTAAGAGATGTTGCCACATTGAAATAAAATATAAAATGAAAACGAATGCGTGCAAAGGAAAATATAAAAAAAGACACAGAGAACAGAAAATTTGATATTTTTTCTCGTCGCTTGCCTCTCTACACCGTTTGCCTATAAACACCAAAAATCATATCTTAAAAATCGTGGAAAAAATCACCGTCTAAATCTAGTGATAGTTTATGCATCGGGTAAATTTTCTAAATGCCTGAGTTATAGTGGAACAAGGGTAAGATTTTTTGAAAACTTTTTACCAACTATTGTCATCTCGGAACATATTTTGTACCACAATTAATAGCAAAATCCATAGTTTTTTTTTATTATTATTGTATAGTTCATTTGATTACAAACATTTTAAGCCATAATGAACCGAAACCGGAAAAAACAAAAAATCCTATAATAAAAAACAAGATATAATTAATTTAAACTGAACCAGCCTGTGACTCTGGATGGCGGCTGAAAGAGAAGCAAACAGCGAAAAACACAAATGCACCATTATCTCGTAAATGTGACGTGCTTTATTTAAACGAAGTTTATACTTGCAAGATATAGATCAACATCTACTTGTTATATATATATATGAAAACATCACATCACCCAAGTAAAAAATTTACTTTGCTTATTGTGTACGCACCGTTACTTTTTTTGCGCACTTTGGAACATATAACTTTGTAAAATTTTACGCGATTGCATTCGGCTGATTCCATAAACGCAGTATTGCAAAGCTGGTAGTGAGCTAGTCTATCAGCGCCAGGGTTGCGGGTTCGATTCCCGCCAGAGACTCTGGTTTCCTTCCTGCTGACAAGCGCACAGCTTCGCGGGGTTTAGATTAGGGGAATAAAAAAAAATCACTTAAAACAAGTGCGTTGACAAGGCATCAAAAATAAAAACGATGCACAAATTTCGCAACGTTGTGCAGTGAATACAGTTACCGTGCAATAATGAACTCAAGGCATTGTCTACAGAAAAGCTATATGAAGCTATTCCTTTAAGGCCCGTTTTCACGACTTAACGATAGCTAAATGCAGGAAATTATCGAACAGATAATGAGTTTTTAATTATCACAAGTTCTCTTTAACCTTAAAGTGAAGAATAAGCTAAAGAGAGGAACGTTCTACCTTTAACTTTTGTCGTAAGTTTTAGATTTGAGATTGCCATATTATATTCACATATTTTTTATATATGGCAACTCCAATTATACGTATATTTTGTAAATGTAAAAAAAGTACAAAGTATTTTTATTTTGGCAAAAATAATCGGTATTTTCTTTAGTATTGCCACTTTTTTAAAAATGTTAAGTTTATTTTATACAGAAGTTGTGAAAACGAAAAATAGTTGAAGGTAACTTTATTCCTTACTAGTGCTAAAGGCAGCGTTAACTATATCGAACTTTAAAGGTAAGTCGTGAAAACGGGCCTAAGTGTTGCATTGCAATACTGCGTTTATAAAGTCAGCCGGCATTTAAAAAATCGAGTTGCTTTGTTACTGACGTTTTGGAACGCAACCATAAATATAAAATTTTTAATAATATAAAGATTGATTTTCTATAGAAAAGTTTTCGATAATTTGGATTTTTTATAAAAAATTAATCGATAACTTACATTTTTTATAGAAAAGTTATCAATAACTTTGATTTTCCTTAAAAACTGAATTAAATATTCAAAATAATTTATCTCAATTTTACCGACAACTTAAATTTTTTATTTAATTAGAAAACTAAACTTACTGCCTGTTTTTGGAAAACAAAATTTAGCGTAAGAGATTATCGGCTTATTTTTTTGATGACGAGTGCAAAACTCACTCGTTTAATTTATATTTAAAACAAAAAAAAAAAAAAAAAAAAAAAAAAATTTAAAACTAAGCAGTTCCTTCAAAATTTTTGATACAAACTTGGTTATTTCGGCACGAATCTGTATTCAGATTAACAAAACCTAGTTTAATTGAGATCTCAAAAACCCAGTGTTAAAGCGACTTCGGTAGTTTTTATATTTATTTTTCTAATTTTCTTTAATTTTCAATTTTCTTTGTTTTTTATTATTTTTTATTTAAAAATTGTTTTCTTAAATTTTAAGTTTAAATCTTGGTATTGTTTAAATTTTGATTTGTTCAAATATTGATTTTATTTAATTTTTAATTTTATTAAATTTGAATTTTTTTCTCTGAGTGTAGAGTACTCGTTGGAATTTTCCAATTCCCTTAAATTTCCTTTATTTTGTTATACATATATGTGTATATGTATATACAGTCAAATCCCGATAATTCGTACCCCGATAAATCGTAATTCCCGATAATTCGTAATAAACTGTCGGTCGCTTGAAAAAATCTCGTTAATTCGTAAAATTTCCATACATTTTGGTCCCCTCGATAATTCGTAATTTTTTTTAAAATAAAATCTTCTTTACCTCTTATAAGTCGTAATTGTTTCGTAACTACCACTTATATTCTTAATAAAAACAACAGAAACATGGAAAGAAAGATTTTTTGTTTACCGTCGCTTAAAAACGAAAACATGTCGTTAAAAAACGCAGACATGTCGTCTCACTACAAACTCTTTTTAACAATGACATGGTCCATGCTTGCATTACATTGGACCAGTCCATGGAGTAGCCCATTTTATCAAAATGGAGAAGGTAGTCCAATATAATATTTGCAGGGATAAGATCAGTTTGTTACATAATAAAAAAATGTCAAAGTGCACACATAAAACTCAGCCATTGACAATGGAGAGAACAAAATAGACGTTGCTAAGCGATTTGAAATTCCTCCATCAACTCTTACTTCAGTCCTTCAAGAAAGAGAATTTATTACGCAAAAATCTTCAGGCAGTAAGCAAAAGCGCGAAAAACAACCTGAATATCCAGAGCTGGAAGTCTTTAGTTTTATGGTTTACACAGTGCCGGTTTTTTATGTTTTTTTTTATCGTTTTAAGCTACGGTCAGACTTATCAAATATTTGACGAAAAAAACGGGACCAACAACCAAACTAAAAAATCATTACGCTTAATATCAATATTTATTTTGATTAAAATACCACATCTTACAAAAAACTGTTTTTTGCTATGTCTAGTAGTATAATTAGTTTATTTTGTAATATTAAGACCATTTTAAATCTTACTAACTATTAACAAAAGTAGGGGTTACGCTTATTTGATCAAATATTTAATAAGTGTGACCGTAGCTTTAGTAAATAAATTGAAAACCCCCGTTAATTCGTATTTATTTTATTTTAACCCCGTTAAATCGAAACCCCGCTAAATCGAAAACCCCTATAATTCGTAAAAAATGGCCGGTCCCTTGCGATTACGAATTATCGGGAGTCCACTGTACTTTGCTCTTGAGTTTGTAGTTTTCCTTTGAGTTTGTTGGGTTACTACAAACTTTTTTGTAATTGAGTTTTTAAGTATAATCTTTAACTTCAACCAGGCAAGAAGCCTAATAAATTCGTTATTTTAATTTTAGAAAAAAAACCTAACCGTGGTTTTATTTAATTTTGTAAAAATAATAAGAGGCTAGAAAGCCAAACTAGGCTGAACACCCAACCTTAGTTTAATATCGTCCAAACTTGGTACAATTAGAAAAGTTATCAATAGCTCTGTTCCACATGCATAACGAAACAGTCCGAACTTGCACAATTACCCAAAAGCGTTCCACACAGCACTGCCAGAAGTAAGATATTACCTTATTTTTTAAGATTTTTTAACCGAAAAAAGATATTAAGATTTTTTCCCCAAAAACAAGACTTTTTGTTTTGTCTAGACGAAGGTTAGGTTCAATTAAAAAAAACATTCTTTGTTCCCATTTGAAAATTTTTAAACTAATAATACAACCTTGCGGCTTACTGGAAAAGAAAAAAATACTTTAGGCCCAACCATAATGTGCTTAAATTGGCTTAAGCAAATATACAAATCATATTAGGCTAGCCATATTGAACTTAAGGAAACTTTTTGTTAAATTTTATGAAACTGTCATTTGTTTAAGTAAGGTGCGAAACTGATCGCACATTCCGTACGGAATCAAATGTTTGTTGATTTTATTTTTGTGTTTTTTTTTTTAATACATTTGAGAGACTTTTTGTTAATTTTTGACAGTAGGTTAAGCAACGCTATGCATATTATGGTTGGGCCTTTAAAAAGCAACCTCTGTTTGGCGTTCAAGGGTGATTAATCAGGTGTAAGTTTTGCCCGCTTTTTATTTTGCAAACACAAAAAATATTGCAAGTCAGACTTAGGTTCGCAAAAATTAAATAATAGCAAAAACATTTAATGGAAAAATGTTTAATCCGAAAAAGTAATTTTAAGTGCATCGAAATACCTTTGAAAAGGCAGATTATAAGGAGTGTCATGGAAATCGAAAAAGTAAAACGAAAGAATTTGGCAGTTCTTTTTATTAAACTTTTAATCTAATTTGGCAGTTCTTTTTATTAAACTTTTAATCTAATTTTTACAATTTTTGTTAAAAAATTCTGTTTAATAGAGCATAACAATTGTCATAAAATTTTTTTATTACAGAAATCTTATTGAAAAATTACTCTTAAAATTCTTTCGTTTTACGTTTTCGATTTCCATGACACCCCTGTATATCTAGATTTATATAAATAAACTTTTAAAAATGTTTAGATTTTAGAGGTATTTTTAAGAAAAATCCCGCTACATTGAATACTTAGCGGTTTCTAGCGGTTTTGAAGTCCGATTTGGCGGGAAATCTTCAAAAAAAGTTGGCAACAGTGGAAATACATATTGATATGTTTTAAAGTTAATTTTAATAAAAAAAAAAAAACACTTTTTTCCAAAAATAAGATTTTTTTTGGTAAAATTAAGATTTTTTGTTGAAAATTTCTGGCAGCCCCGGTTCCACATAACAATTTTTGTGCAATTGAGAGAGTATTTTTTTCATTTCCTGTACAAATTTGCACGAACTTTTTCTTTGGGTAAGTTCGGACAAGAAAAACCAATCAGCTGTTTTTGTTTACATATGAAACTGATAAATAATTCAGAAAATTTACAAGCAAAAGAAAAAATTTAGTTATAATAAAAAAACATATTAAAATGCAAAATTTAAAGTTGTGAAAAAATTAAAGTGGTTAAAACGTTATTGCATACATATTTCCCTTAATCTTTAATATATAAAAAAAGAAAAAATAAAAAAACACAATGATCACTTAAATAGATCTTAATTTAAAAAGTAAGCAGCATTAGTATTTGAGGAAGTGCAAAAATGGGTTTTTCCGTTCCAGCAATTTTGGGTAGTTTCGGCAAATTTAGAGAGTAATTTTTATATTACTCTCATTAGTCCGAACTTGCCCGAGAACTTGTGGAACACACCTAATATACAGCATCTGTAAAAAATGTGCGCTACTGGAGAAATAGATGTGGCACAAACTAGAATTCTAGAGAACTGCAATAGCTACAATTTACACAATTGGTTCAAAAAGCTTCGTAATAAACGCACAATATCTGTCAAAACCTTGGGCCTTATTGTAGACGTAGGCGGGACACCTTTAATACAAAGGCCATACAGATTTCTGTTTAACTGGAGAGTGGTAGTAGTAAGAGTATTCAAACTTGGTACATATATTATGTAATAAAATAAATATTTGATTTTAAGAAGGGTGGGTAGTAGAGTATCCAACTATTTGACTTTTGGTTTTGTTCGAGTAAGAAATTAGTCGATTTTTTAATTTTAAATTTACTCTATTAATCGAGTAAGGTTTTTAAATTGTTCGAATTATTCGAATAATTCAAATAATTTTATTCAATGGAAAACAAATATAAATCTCAACCTGAATTGATACTTTTATTATTTTAATAAACACAAAAAACAATAATACAAACAGTTTAACAATAACCAAAAACATTATTATATGACTTTGTTGCAATAAAGGAGCGATATGTGCTATGTAGATAATTTTAAAACTTTTAAATTAAATAAATAATTTAAAAAATCAAAATAACCGGTTGCAAAAAACACAGTTTTTATACATTAAAAAGACCGAAACAACATTAAGGAAAACAAAATTAAATTTACACTAATTATGTCCATCACACGCACATATACGAGTGAATTTGCCTGCTGGACAAGCATTTGAAATGTGTATTGATATTCAAGAAATTTGCCCTTAACAGACTATAAAATGATCTGAAAGCCAAATTTTATGTATGTGTATTAGCAGGTTTTTTCGGTTTATAATTTGCAATTGTGTCCCGCCTAAATAACTTAATGCGGGTATTAAATAAAGGCTTGAGCTCATATTTTTAAGACAATATTTTATTTACTTCTTATATTTGTGTCTTTTTAGTTCCGGCATATTTTGTAAGAGGTGTTAGTTAGTTATGAACAACTTTTAAAACCAATTTATTATTTTTAGAAATCAATTCAATTCAATTTCAATTTCACCGAAGTCGATGGACATTCTTAGTTAAAAATTTTTTTAAAAATCACCTAATTTTTTTTATACTCTTAAGTTTTTAAAATTATTTGAATTTCACTGATAACTTATTTTGTAATCTCCCTTAATTTATACATATTTTTTACAATAAATGTTAAACTATATATGAAAAATGTCCTATTAAAGTGCCAAATTTCTAACGTATGGAATTTGACGCTTATAATGGTATACATAATTTGTCTCTCACTCAACAACATCTAAAAAAGGTCTGAAATATGCGAAAAGTTTGTGTGATAAAAGTAAATGTAGAAGTTAAGAACATTAATTTAGTTTTAAATATGTAATATTAAACAGTTAGAAATATAAAAAAAAATGTTTATTTAAAAAAGTAGATTTTTACTCTTAATTGATTAATTGACATAAGTTGTTCGAGTTATTCGTTATTCGAAATTGGCTATTTTGATTATTCGATCAAATAATGGCGGAAAAATTCCTCGATTAATCAAACAACGATTAATCGAGTGGATACTCTAGTGGGTAGTCAAGCGCACTGGGTTAAGCTAGTTATTTATAAAGTATTTTCAATCACTTCTAATTTTATGTTTACTATACATTAAATAAAATTTTTTCTGCTGTTTGACATTTTTATTGCAAAATATTTATAAATATAATTCTAAAAAAGTTTGATTTACAAATTGTTGTATTTATTTAGCCAAAATAAGCAATAAATTTTAAGTAAATTGCCAAATTAAACAAAACTATTATTTATTTGTATTTGTCAGACAGACATCAAAAAGAATATAAACATATTGAGCATGTCGTTTATTTTCAGAAACTTATGTTGAACAAAAAATGTAAACAAAATGTCAAATATTTAACTTTATCCAATTACCCGTGAAAAAGACGTTTACTACAAGCAATCAAAATCGAGAACAAATATTTTGAAGGCATTATTGAACAATAGAGGCACGTATGTATGTGTATGTACACTAGGGTGGCCGTTATTTTTTTTATTTTGATTTCTTATATTCTCCCCCCCTAAATCAGTTCAGTTTTATGTAAAAAAAAATACAAAAAAATTTCGTAGCGATAAGTTGTGTTTTAGGGGGGGCGTCCGTCCCTCAAAATTTGCCATCAAGCATTTATTCAAATGTTATTTGTTTGCGTATGACTATCTTCTAAAAACAACATTTTACAAGAATATGATATATGGCAATATTTTAGCTCTTCTAGTCAACAACATAAGCCTCTAAGAAAGTTTTTTGCTAAAATCAATATTTTAGAAAATAATTAAGAAAATAAAAACAAAATACCAAACATTTTATATACGTTTTATATATATAAAAGGGGGATTTAATGTCAAGTGAGCCAATTTTAAAATAGATGTCTTTCGATTTAAATGAAATTTACACCAATTTTAGTACTGTTTGATAGTAGCTTAGGCACAAATTTTCAACAAGATCGGTCAAAAAGTTTCTGAGTTAGAGAGGGTCAAAATTTGACATTTTTGCCATACAGGTGTTCTTTCTCATCCATGTAACTTATTACCTATTGGTGTAAGCAAAATTTGTCCCAAGTAGCTTAGATAGCTTTTTGATCAAACTTTTTAAAAATATTTTTTTCGTTTTTTTTAAAAATTTTTAAATTTTTTTTTTTTTAAATTTAACGCTTGGCTAAAAAAATAAAAAAAAAAGTTTTAAATTTGAAAAAAAATAATTAAAAAAATTTTTAAAAAAAACAAAAAAATATTTTTAAAAAAGATTGATTAAATAGCTATCTAAGCTACTTGGGACAAATTTTGCTAACACCAATAGGTAATAAGTTACATGGATGAGAAAGAACAGCTGTATGACAAACTTTGACCCCCTCTACCTCTGAAACATTTTGACCGATCTTGTTGAAAATTTGTGTGTAAACTACTATCTAATAGGACTAACCTTGGTGTAAATTTCATCCAAATCGGAAGACATCGATTTCAAAATTTTGTCACTTGACATTAAATCTCCCTTTTATATATATAAAACGTATATAAAATGTTTGGTATTTTGTTGTTATTTTCTTAATTATTTTCTAAGATATTAGTATTAGCAAAAAACTTTCTTGGAGGCTTATGTTGTTGACTAGAAGAGCTAAAATATTGCCATATATCATATTCTTGTAAAATGTTGTTTTTAGAAGATAGTCATACGCAAACAAATTACATTTGAATAAATGGCTTGATGGCAAACTTTGAGGGGCGGACGCCCTCCCTAAAACACAACTTATCGCTACGAAATTTTTTTGTATTTTTTTTTACATAAAACTGAACCGATTTGGAGGGGGAGAGTATAAGAAATCAAAAAAAAAAAGTTCTCCATACAACTAACGGCCACGCTAATGTACACATTTGTTTTGAAATTAAAATTTCAATAACATTTTCGAAACAATAACTTGACAGTAGACAGGAATATTGAAATGTTTTGATAAACAATTTATCTGTTTGGGAGAATTTAAATAGCATTCGTGGTCGTGGAAATAATTATGGCATTAAAATAAAATAAAATTGTACATTTAATATTTAATTTAATTATAGCATCAGAATGTTGATTAGAGTTTAAATTTTAATAAAATTTATATTGAGTATTTAAAGTAAACAGTAAAAATAATTTTATTTAAACAAAGTTGAACAATGCTTTTAAAGTAAACGGCCCCAAAAATACAAATTATATCTTATAAAGATTCCAAAGAACCACTCAATAATTTCTCTTTGAAGTTTTTTCTTAAATCCCCCCTTCAGATATTTTAGAATTGGTTGACAACAGAAGTGTTTGAAATGTTGTCAAGAATTTTACTAAATTCTATTAAACTTTCAAATAAAATAAAATTACTTATTTTTGCCATTTATGCATTATTTTATTTTTTTAACACATGATTGAATTTAACTTTTTTATCATTTCCCCTTACGCCTAAATACAGAACAATTCAATCACACCTTTGGAATAAATACACTTCGAAACAAATTTTTCAAGCTTAACGGTCTATACACATTCAAACATATGTATATGCATCCAAAATAGACATACATACATATGCATGTATCTTTTTTTTTAGTTTATTATTTAATTAATTAAGATTTATTGAATTGTCTTTTATTTACAATTGCAACAAAAAAGTCTCAATATTTTTCATTAAAATGCACAATTATAAAAAATAAAAAACAAATAGACATTTTATTTGTTTGTGGATTATTTATTTACATTTTTATAAAGTTGTTTTATTTAATATTTTGTGGTCTGTTTTTTGCAGTCAGTCAGTTAGTTTGACTGCTGTAGGCCACTTATCAAAATTGTTAAACACACATGTGTTGGTGAGCGTATGTGAATGGCTACCCAGAAAACAATTTTGTGAATTTTATAGGTTTTCAAAAAAAAAAAGATATTGATTACTTGAATAATAATACATGGTGGGCCAAAAGTCACCATGGCGTTGAAATTTTACTGGGTTTTATTTCTTAATACCCATATTAAATCTTTTTTTTAAATGCGCCGTAGTGATGTACGAGCCATTCCTAGCTGAGCAGAACGCCCTCTGGTGTTTCGTAAACACTGCTCTACACGTTAAATATTTTCTGAAGTGCGAATTAAACGTGTTCTATCGGTTCGAGGCATGTTGGTGGTGACAATGAACTAAGCAACGAATTATTGCTGCAGATAGAGAAAATCTGACTAAAAAATGTCGACGATATGTTTTTTGCGTTAAAATAATTGATTGCTAATTTAAATAATATAATTTTGGTTCTTTGTTCAGCTGTGAATCTCTCCATTATTTATTCTCTAGGTGTTATTTATATAATCTGAAAAAAAAATATATATGTAAAACCAAAAGTTATCAAATTTTTAAACCCCATGGTGACTATGGACCACCCTGTATAAAAATTTCACAGCGTTTTCTAAAGAAAAGTAATCGCTGACTTTGTTTTTCTATAAAAATGTTATCGTTTACTTCAAAATTCTATAAAAAAAGTTATCAAAGACTCTTATGTTAAAAAAAGTTATTGATTTCCTTTCTATTAAAAAAATAAAAAATAGTTTTAGATAACTATCATATTCTAAAGCAAATTTATCGAAACCTATTATATTCTCTAAAAATGTTATCGTTAACTTTAATATATAAATGAAAAGTCAAAGATAACTTTCATGTTCTGTATAAAAATTATTGAAACTTTCATATTTTATCAATATCTTTTTGATAACTTTCACATTCTATAGAAGAGTTATCGATAACATTCTTGTTCTAAACAAATGTTATTGATTACATTCATATTGCTGGGAATTTTTTCATAATTTTTGGTATATATGATCTCTATATCGCTAAAACGCATTTTTATTGCATTAAATGATTTCAATTGGTTTGAAACATTCAAATTTATATTTTTTTTTAGTTAAAACATGCCCACTTCAATACTTGTTAACGGTTTTCACTTTTGTAGTTGAAAACACAACTTACTTCTGCGGCTCACTATGAAAAAACTGAAATGTGGCTCGAGAATTTCGCAATAATTCAAGTAACGTTAAAGCGAACAGCGGACTACTTTGAGAAACAAACATTAAGAACAATCAGCGCATTCGATGGTCTATTTGACATTGGTCAAATATAAGCGAAAATATTGAGCCCGAACCTCAGCCGCACAATCGATGCATCACGGTCTGAAAGGGATATTCTATAGAAAAGTTATTGATAACACTGGTTCACAAATGTCCAACAAAGTCGTGACCAAATGCATCTGACACCTAATCTTTATGTTAAATTGTCCGCTGAAGTCAGAATTGTCGAAAGTAGAACAGTTTTTGAAGTATTCCAAAATAACCGTTATTTGTGTTTTTAAAAAAGATGATGTGACTTAAATGCAAATATCTTCAAAAATTTTAAACGGATTATGTATTTCTTTTTTTTTTTTTGCAGTGAAAGATAATAAAATTACTTAAATAACCACACGCAAAGAAAAAATATGGTTGATACAATCACAAACGCAAACTATCATTAATGTTTGCGGTAATGATTGTGTCAAACACGTCTTTAGTAACAATATATGTTCAAAAATAACGTTTATAGTTAATTATTGTCTCAAACATATTATTATGTTCAGAAGAAATACCCAAACGATTATTCAAACCATGCTTTTCTTTTTCCCAACACCATGCAACATGTCTATTTGAACATGTTATATGGTTCTCAGAATAAAACAAAAACATTTAATTCCAAAAATTTATTTTTTATTAAAATATAATAAATATATGCTAATATTAATAAATAAAATGTAGCATATGTATATTTAAAAATTAAATTAAATAAATACATTTAAGAAACATTTAAGAAAAGTAAAATCAAAGAAAGTACAAACATACAAACATTCCTTTACCTGTATCAAAGTTCGGGGCCAACGACAACATTTTGTGTCAAAATTTCTATGCCGGTTTCGATGTTGTTGGTTTTTTGGGCTGCAAGACAGACAACGCAATTGAGTGTTTATATGTATATTTTGATAGTATTGTATATATAAATAACTTACCTGTCTAAATGAAAGTGTAATAAATAATTTCTTTCATTAGTTTTGCAAGGCAACGTTTTAATTGTTCTGTAATTCATGTTTCGCGATTAACTGAAGCTCGCGGACGGAAAATGACGTATAAACACACACTGTATACTTTGACAATAAATGTTTGCTCCTTTAGAGAATGTGTTTTTAAGCAAACAAACATTATGGTATTAAACATACCTTTTGTGGGCAACAAATATTATTATTATAATCTTATAGTTGAAAACATATCACATAACTTAATATGTTTAGCTAGATCAAAGTAACTTTTAAGGTGTAAAACACAATATAATATTATTGTAGTGATTTTAAAAATGTTAAGGCCAAAAAATATTTTTTCAAGTTATATAAGGACTATAATAAACTTATAAGGGTAAACATATTAAGCAAATATAAACAATAATGGTCGTAGTGACCACTCATTAATCATGTTTTTTCTCTGCGTGCATTGGTCGTTTGTAAAGTTTAGTCAAGAAATGACAGAGTTACAGTGGACAAAAGTTCAAACCTCATAAAAAAATTTATGATTTTGTTAAATTTTGCATGAAATTTATTGATAATTTATATTTTTTAGAAAAGTTATCGCTAACTTGTATATTCTACAGAGAAATAATCGATAACTTTTCTATTCTATAAAATCCCTAACACAAACACAATATGGTTTCGTATATCTTGAAAACGGCAACAGCTGCAGTTTAGAAACTTGATAAAAATGTCTTGAATATCAATGCACAACATCTGTCAAAAAGTGTGTAGAATTGGTGAAGTGGGTTTGGCACAAAATATAATTCGATAAGTCTGTAGAACGGCAATAGATAAAGTTAACAAATTTGATGCAAATGGTTGGGTTATAAATACCCAACATCTCGAGTTCTATTTGCGATTATATCGTAAGCGACAAAAGGCAAATTTTACAGGAGAAAGATTTTTATTATTTTTTTCTGAAGCAGTGCAATACTTTATTTGGATTTAGTTGCACTTTTTCTTCGCAACGGCACAAATTCAATGAATTTGTTTGTCATTGTAACGAGTACTTAGAATCTTTTTTCGAGAAAAAATTGCAATAAATTGTACCTTACGATATAATCGCAATTCGGGCTCGATTTGTCAAAAAGTGGGCGTGGCATAAAAAAAAACTTCGTTACCAAACGAGATCTGTATAAAAACTTTTTACTAATTTTTTTCAATTGGGGTAGCGAAGCGCACTGGGTTAAGCAAGTTTTACATAAAAAAAATTGATGATATGAAGTAAAATCCCACACACAAACACAATATGGTTTCGTACATCTTGAGAACGGCAACAGCTACAGTTTCCAAACTTAATAAAAATTTCTTAAATATTAATGCACAAAATATAATTCGATAAGTCTGGAGAACGGCAATAGATTGATGATATGAATTTTGTATAAAAAATTTCCTGTTGGCATTTATTTTCTATAAATATTATTAACAAAAATAGAATCTGGGAATTTATTTCTCATCGTGAGTAATAATTATTATTTTAATTATTCCTACTTATCGAATGTGTATTCTAAGTCAAATTATAATTAATAAAGCTTTCATACTTTAATAGTCTTAAGGCGCATATAGACGACATGTTTTTGTCATCTGACATGTCAAATTTTCAAGTCACATGTAATTGTGCATGTCTGTCAAAATCGCTGTTTTACATAAGCTTTATAATATTCGGTCACAAACGTACATGTAATTTTCTTCTGACATTGTCTCTGTTTTTTTCGCATTGTTATTGCAGAAACCAAAGTAGTGCTCGGTTTCAAAATAACTTGCTGCCGCCATGAAAAGTTTTATTTGCGCCGTAAAATAGTTCAGCCATCTTAACATTTTTTTCTTTTAATTCAAAGATACCAATTTAGGATTTTATAATAAAACGGTTTTTATATATATATTCACATAAATTCTTTTTAATGGTAAGATGATCAAACATATCTCGGTATTGTAAAAAATTAACTTCAGCTGGCTAATGATTCCGTCAATAGTGGACGCCGCTGCCGGTTTCTTGCCGGCATAGCTTTCTGATGTCAGATGGTTTGTCAGAAGAAAATAGAGCACGCTCTAATTGAAATTTTGTCAGATGACTTTGCGTCTGACTTTTACAGAAGCAAAGTTAAAAAGGTAACACACGACATGTATGTGTTTTGTAGTGGAAAATTTGACATGTCAGATGACAAAAACATGTCGTGTACGGTCGCCTTTATGGCCATTTTCTCAATGTATCGACAAACTGTCTGTTACCTAATGTCAACATAAATTTATTATAGCGATAAACTGTCCGTTAACGATTTTGGGTTTCTCAATATACTGACAAAAAACATTGGTTTGAGTTGGCAACACCACTCAAAATACATGTAAAAGATGGGAGTCAGCTGATTGAGTTTATCTGTACGTCAAATAAAAGGAAAATAAATAATTGGCAGATGAGTGCCGGTTAGTTTTGCGACAGAATAAAAGCAAATGAAACATTTAGAAAACCAAATTTCTTTATTGTGCAGTTTTTCGTTGGGAAAAAAGATAATCGCCTATTGAGAAAATGGCCATTATTCCTTCAATATGAAGCTTTATAAATTGTAATTAGATTAATATAAAAATTTAAGTTATTAAAAAAACTATCAAAGTAATTTTTGGGAATACAAAATTTTGTTAGTCGTGCTTAATTCCCAATTTTTGTTATTGATAAAAACACTGAAATTTATTGTTGAAGGGAATGTAAGAAAAGATAAACT
This sequence comes from Pollenia griseotomentosa, assembly GCA_963931875.1. Classification (NCBI taxonomy): domain Eukaryota; kingdom Metazoa; phylum Arthropoda; class Insecta; order Diptera; family Polleniidae; genus Pollenia; species Pollenia griseotomentosa. The sequence continues at coordinate 110,660,347 of OZ007560.1, forward strand.
CACTGTTTATTGTTTTTGTTTTTGTTAAAGCTTTGATATGGGTACAAGTAAGACTTTTGCTTATACATATGTAATTCTTATTACCAGTTTTACTTGTTTAATGTCTTTAGTTTTTCTAAAATCTTTGGATGAAGTTTCCTGACGATCTGGCCTAAGCAACCAGTGAAATGCGCATAGGAATAGCTTATCCAATCGACGATAAATTTCAGTGTTTTTAGCAAGAATAAAAATTGGGAATTGAGCACGACAAACAAAATCTTGTTAATTAAAAAAACTTAAATATTAGTTTTTTTTTCAGTTAAAATCACTTATAAAGATTCTGCAATTGTATGCTTGCTGGGTTTAATTAAATCAAACTCAATTTGTGATTTAAAATATTAAATTGCCCATTGTCAATTGGTTTTGTATCGCCAAATTTGGTTAATTTATGCATATTTGTAATGAAATACAGATCTGGATTTCACTTTATATTCAAAACTTCAAGTGGCGGTAAAATTGTAGAATTTATAAAGAAAATTTCTATATAAATCAAAACAAAATTACTGTGGGCTAGTTTTGTTTCTAAATCATGTTTATACACGACTTATCTTGTCAATATTTTTGTATATTTTTTTTGTTTCCTAAAAGCTTTATTGTGTTTGAAAATAAATTTATTTACACAAGTATTTTTGTAAGGGAATTTCCTGCTTAGATTGTAAGAAAATTATTTTTTTTTTTAATGTAAATAAAATAGCAAAAATTTAGAAAATTAAAAATAATAAACTCATTTCTTAATCTAAAAAGTTAAAGAAGATTTTTAATAATGATAGATTCAGTAGCGACACATTGTTAATAAATTTCTTGCATGTATTAAAAAATGCTGATCGACCTTTAATTTTCTTTAAGCAAAAAAATATACAACCCAGTTTTCTTCAAATCAAAGCCACAAACAATTTCTTTTATATTCTCGACAACAAAATCAATAAGCAATTGCTATGAATACATTAAATCGTAACTTTGACGCAAAAAATGAGGGAAATTATCAAAAGTGTTTTTATTTGGGCTGTTGATTGACACTTGTTGCTGTTGAAAAAGCAAACAAGCCATATAAATGGAATGAATGTATGGGAATAATGAAATTTACATTAGAATATGTTGCATTGATACATCCAACAACTACCCTCATCTTTTAGTTTTACGATAAATAATCAATTGTTGAACTCATCTTCATCATCTTATGTAAAAAAAAAACTAAATGTACCAATAAATATATCTAAAACACCAGCACGTGAATTGAATATTGTGAATAAAACGAAAAGAAGAAGCTTAAGAAACCTACATCAAAGATTTAATTTTGATGCTACACAACGAAACGAAACGAAATATGTATATTTGTAATAGAACCCATCAAACATATAGATTAAAAATAAACAAATTCTATCTGTAGAATTTATTGCAAAAATATTTAATTTGGAGAATTTTTTCTCGAATGCGGAATATTTAAAAGAAGTTTGCTTTTAACTAATAGAAAATATTCCCTAAAATTTTCGATTTATAAAAAACATTTTCCGATAATTTGCTTTTTATGGAAAATGTTCTATAAAATATCTTATTTTGAGAATATTTTTCCGATAATTTATATTTTTTTAATTTTTTTTAAAGATTTTTATACCCTTCACCACAGGTGGAAAATGGTATACATATATAAGTTTGTCATTCCGCTTGTAATTTCTATAATATTGATCTTAGACCCTATAAAGTATATATATTATGGGTCCTTATGAGGGGAGAAGTTGATTTAACGATGTCCGTCTGTCTGTCTGTCTGTCTGCCCGTCTTACGTTTGATATGTGTTTTCCGGATACTCCAGACATGATAGCGGCTAGGTTGTTTTACATTTATGTCACATATAGTCCACTATTTCGTGCTATTGAAATTCAGCCAGATCGGTCCAAAAATGGCTAAGACATGAGCAAAAAACCACGACTATATCTAATTTTTTCCAAAAATCCCTTCTTGTTGTTGTATTTTTAATACTTTTTTCTGTATATCTGGAGAGCGGCAAGAGCCAAAGTTTACAAGTTAGGTACACGCATTAAGGTTATCAATCAAAAATTGTATAAAAACCTCATTTTTTCGACTGTCATATGACCTATGGTTGTCCCTTATATATCAAAAGATCGGAAATCTTTAGTAAAAAATATTTTCTGAAAATTTCGGGAAAATCGGCTCAGATTTTTTAAATCCCCACTTCGGGGAACCATAGGTCTTCCCGAGTCCAAGATTTATAACCCAACTAACTAGTAAATTTATTCTTAAACACGTTGGTATATAAATCTGCCAAATCGGTTAAAAAATGGTTGAGTTATAATCAAAATACTGAAATCCCAAAAATTACTCTTTTTATAATTAAGTTTGTTTTTATTTATTATTTTTATAATAAAGTTTGTTTAAATATATGTATGTACATATATGTACGTATATATACATATGTATATACCTACAACCCAATTTAATGGTAATATTATTCTTAAGCACGTTGGTATATAAATCTGTCAAATAGGTTAAAAATGGTTAAGTTATGAGCAAAATACTCAAAAACAGGACTAAAAATCATTAAATTTTTATAAAAACTAAATTTTTAGAGCTGTAATATGACCTATTCATACGTTTAAGATATCAAAATATCGGAAATCTTTAGAAGAACATATTTGCTGAAAAACTCGCAAAATCGGTAAAAAAAAATGTAATGTCAAAAATATAGTTTTTTTTTAAATACCTATTTTCGGAAACTTCTCGACTCCAAGTTTTATCACCAAAGTAAATGGTAATTTTATTTTTTAAGATGTCGGTGTAAAATGTGTCAAATCGGTTACAATATGGCCGAGTTATGACCAAATACTGAAATTCGATCGAAACTAAACTTGCTATATATTAATTAAACTTTTAAGTATTTAATACCACGCAAACATGTGCAAATAATTAAATAAAACTAAACGATATATATAATATTATTCTTCTTTATTAGTTTGAGCTTAAGGTCACTTTAATTATAAATAGTTTGTTTATTTATCGATATTTTGATTTCCTTTGGAAATCTTCTTCAGGATATTATATATTTCAAAAATTTAACAAAAAATTGTGTTTGACAAATAACTAAAATTAAAATTAAATTAAAAAATTTTCAAACATTCAACAATAACATTTCATAAATTCAAAATATTAAAAAATTAAAAAGAGGAAACAAAAAACAATTTTAAAATATTTCCCTTTTTCGTCAAAAAATGTATTTCTACAAATCTAACATAAGCCAACTAAACTTTATTTTAGATGGCTTATGTTAGATTTGTAGAAATACATTTTTTGACGAAAAAGGGAAATATTTTAAAATTGTTTTTTGTTTCCTCTTTTTAATTTTTTAATATTTTGAATTTATGAAATGTTATTGTTGAATGTTTGAAAATTTTTTAATTTAATTTTAATTTTAGTTATTTGTCAAACACAATTTTTTGTTAAATTTTTGAAATATATAATATCCTGAAGAAGATTTCCAAAGGAAATCGAAATATCGATAAATAAACAAACTATTTATAATTAAAGTGACCTTAAGCTCAAACTAATAAAGAAGAATAATATTTTAAAAAGGTCGAAGAAATTATAATAAAATTATTGATATATATAATATAAATATACATGTACATATATATATATACATATACAGTAGAATCTCACAAATAAAAACCACTTTGTGCACCGGGCAATTCGAATTTCTGGACATTTTTTTTTGCAGAAAATGATAAAATTTTAATGAAATAGTGATAGATAATGAATAGTTGTGTAAGCTTTATTTAAACTCAAAATAGTTTTTATTTAATAATATTTAATTAATTGAACATATTAAATAAGTATCTAAAGATAAGGTATTTTTTTACGTTTGTCTGTCATTTTTTTTATCTTTCACACGTATGAACTTTTCACTTTGACCTTCAGTTATCAACTGACCCAAATTTGTACAAGCATATCAAATTTCGTATGCATATAGTCGAATTGTACACACCACCAATAACTCGGTGATTCCCCGTTTTATTTTTACTTTAATGAGGCAAAAAAATAATTTGTAGTGAAAATACAAAAAAAAAAAAAAAAATTCCGTTTGATTTGGTTTTTCGCCTATTTAGTTCAAAATCATAAAAAAAATTTTCAAAAAAAAAAAAATTCTTCCAGCAGGTTCTAATTTCAGAGCGTCCAATACATTGAAATGACCGCAGGTTCTAATTTCAGAGCGTACAATACATTGAAATGACCGGTTCTAATTTCTGGACGGTTCGAATTTGTGAGATTCTATGTATTTAGATAACTATATAAACTTCTGTTCTTAACAAACCATGGTGAAGGGTATATAAGATTCGGCATAGCCGAATATAGCACTCTTACTTATTTTTTTTTAAATTTGCGCTTTAAGGATTTTTTTTTTAAATTTTAGTCTAAAGCAAAGGTTTGTAAAAGGTAATTTTTTTTAACACAGGCCAACAAATTTTTAACCCATAGACCAGGGTATTCTTTTCTAGGGGTCTGAGTTGCGGTGAATCCGAATCTGTACTCAGAATTTCTCCATCATATCTTAGCTAAAAGTAAAAAAACCCTCTTTTTCGCTACATTTACGACGTTATAACCAGTCCTGTCAATTGCCTTTACATGAATTTGTAATATCTTGTTTCTTTTCTGGGATATTCTAACCTAAAGTTAAAAAAATAATTTTCACTATTTTTTTTTTAATATTTTTTTCTAATTTTCTTTTAAATAACTTTGACTTCATTGTACTTTTTTAAGATTTTTTTTTAGTTTTTCGACCTTTTCCAGATGTTGCAGGCCTGTTTTATTATTTAACTAAAATATGCTTTCTTTCATTTATCTAATTTTAAATATTATAAACTTGTAAGTTTTTGTTTAATGGGAAATTATCTCTTCCACAATACTTGTGTTGCAGCCACTGTTGTCAATTTGAAGATTTTCGTGCAACTCTAGCTATTTTTATGTGACCATCTCGGTAAAATGCTCGTTTGGACAGTTAGCGGGCAACTTGTGCAATTCGCAGATAAATTATGTTTTTTTTTAAAGAAAATTTGTTTTTGTTGGCATTGAATTCGTTTCTGCTATAAAGGCATTTTACAGAGTTAATTTTACAAAGATTTTATAACTTTTTTTTAGAATTCTTTGTTATTCTGTCAAATTATTACTGGTTTCATTCACGATTCTGCTGTTTATTTGTACGTTTACCATAGTCTTCCTTTTCTATTAGGTTAGATTCCCTGAGATCGAAGGATCTGGCCACAGTGACCATAAAACTCATAGAGTACTTTCATAAGAATTTTACACTAAGCCAAATTTTCAAAAATGTATACAAATTTTCACAAATACCATTTGGTTATAGTATTAAAAGATTATTGTTGCCTTGTCCATAGTCTTTATTTTCCATTAGGTTTGATTCCCTGATATCGAAGGATTTGGACACAGTAGGCATATCCCTCACGGAACTCATTCATAAGAATTTCATTCTGTCATATATTTTAAAAAATCATAAATTTTAATAAAAAAAGCCTTATAAAATTTAGTTTTTAACCCATTTACGCCCGCTGTGCCAATTTGGGAACACTTCATTATTTCCGGCTTATGACAAAGTTTTTGACATTATTCAATATATGTTTACCTTATTGATAAACTAAAATTTCAGAAATTTCTATAACATCAAAAAAAATTTTTTTTTAAATATTTTTTTTAGTGACCGTAGTGCCAATTTGGGTACACCTCTTTAATTCCAAAAAAAAAAAAAAATTTTTTTTTTTTGTTTTTTGTTTATATGTAATGAATTAAATAATAAAATAAACAATATTTTATTTTTTGTCCGGTAGTTTTTGTTTGGGCTTAAATGGGTTAATGTTTAATAAAAATGATTGATTTTTCATAAAAACTTTAAAATTTCGTGTAAATAGTCGTATTTTCTTTAAAATATGCATGCGATATTTTTTTATAATATATTTTTTATCGCATGCGATATTTTTTAAAAATAATTTAACTTTTCATATTTATCTTCACATACGTTCAATTTGTGGACAAAAATGGCGTAAAAACTCCCTTTATCTAAATTGGTATTACATTATTTTATTCAAAATATTTAGATTTAAGTGCTATTCTTAAAAACCTTTCCACTTAATAAAGAGTACATATAGCTGTTTCAAGCTGTTTTTAAGTGCAATTAAACGAGAAGTACTCTAAAAGAGTTGGCAACAGTGTTTGCAACCATACCTCTATTACAAAATGTGTCTGTCTACTTTTTGTAAGATGTCTAATAGGTATTCAATACAATGTTAATGTTTAATTCTTAACTTTCAACTTAAATAAAAATATAAATACAAAAAAAAAAAAAAAAAAAAAATTAAAAAACTTCATCATTTAAGCTCCTGTGCCTTTATTGATTAAAGTCGATAATAGTACAAGAAAAAAAAATGAGTAACAGAATTTTTTTTGTGGCTTAAGTTTTACTGAGTATTTCGGAATTTTTGTTAAAAGTTTCATAAAAGTGAGTTTTATTGCTAAACCAGGGGGAAGCTCAAATGGTACATTTCAAAAAGTATGCGCACAGTTTTGCGCTACGCAATAAGACATACAGAAAACCAGAAAGGCAAGTGAACGAATTCTTAACATGGTATACTTAAATAGGGATCAATGAATAATATTGCTATGCGTTACAAATCGGAACATTAACGCATAATACCCACTCCACCTGTGGTGTAGGGTAAAAACCCACATAACAAACAACGTTTGTGAGCTTTGTGTATGTATGAGTATTTACCCATTCATAAGTGTATCAATACATTGTTGTAGTGCTTTAGTTGTTGTTATTGTCAAACGTATGTAAAAACCACAGTTGAACGTTCGAACGTGCCATTTTAACGTTATTTTTTTCGAAATACATATTTTTTTTTTTTTTTTGAAACTTCAATTTTTTCTTTTATACTACATTTCATTGTTGCATCACACAGGGTTTTTCGTTTTTCTCTTTCTTCTTTCGATTATTTATTGTGTCATTGTTGTTAAGGTTTTTTGCAGAAAAAGTCAAAATTATGAAAAAATGCCCTGAATTTCAGTAGAACTGAAATATGTGAATGTTTATTTGTACGAATGTTTGTAGGTTTCTGAATGTCATGATATTTGAACAGACTTATTTTTTTTAATACGTAATAGATGATTTTTGTTAACAGACGCTTCACCTTTGGCTCAAGTGAAGTGAAGTGTGACATACAGGCATTTGCCCAATAGTAAACCCATATTAATTATTCTATATGTGTTTGTATGGATGTGTATGTATAAATGATGATCACATTCCCATGAATCATTGATTTGTTGATTGTATTAACGATTGATTATGATGGCAATGAGGATTTCGATTTCAAAGATAAATGCTGCTTAAATTACCGATGATAATGATGATGATAACGATGATATTATTACGCGTGTAATGTAGTAGCAAAGTTTGACAAAGATTTGATTAATAAGACCAGTTTTAATTACGTTTTTTTTTTTGAAATTTTTAAACAAAAACTCTACACGCAAAGAAAAAACATGGTTGATGCTATCACAATCGCAAACTATCATTAATGTTTGTGGTTATGATTGTGTCAAACACGTCTTAAGTAAACATATATGTTCAGACAAAATGTTTTTAACTTATTATTGTCTCAAACATATTATTATGTTCAGAAGAAAAACGCAAACGACCTTTCCAACCATGTTTCTATATTTCCCAAAACCATGCAAAATGTCTTTTTCAACATGTTATATGGTTCTCACAATAAAAACAATAACAAATTTATTCTCAAAAAATTTTTTTTTTTTAATACAAATGTATGTACAAATAAAATTAAATAGTACATACATTTAATGGCCGTTTTCTCATTACGCGATTACCTTTATTTCCAACGAAAAACTGCATATTAAAGAAATTTGGTTTTCTCAATTTCTCATTTGCTTCTATTCTGCCGCAAAGCTAACCAGCACTCATCTGCCAATTGTTTATTTTCCTTTTATTTGCCGTACACATAAATTGAATCAGCTGACTCCCAACTTTTTTTGACTGCAAGAAAGACAACGTTTACACAAGTGTGTATATATTTTTATAATTATATTTAAATTACTTACCTGTTTTAATAACTTATAAGTTTTGCAAGGCAGCATGGCCTTTTTCTTTTATTTTTTCTTAAAAAGTTTTAATTATTTTGTAATAATCCAAGTTGTCCGATTAACTGAAGCTCGCAGACGTAAATGGCGTGAAGAAAATTTTATTTTTTTTATAAATAAACATTGTTTGTTTTGACAATAAATGTTTGCTCGATTAGAGAATGTGTTTTAAAGCAAACAAATATTATGGTACTAAACATACCTTTTGTGTGCAACTTATATTTTGATTTTAATTGTATAGTTGAAAATATATGTATATATAATAGTAACAAACATTTCACAAAATTGAATATGTTTAGCTAGATCAGAGTAACTTTTTAGATGTAAAACACCATATTTTATTATTATAGTGAATTTAAAAATGTTAAGGACAAAAAATATATTTTCGAGTTATAATAGGATTATAATAATCTTATTAGGATAAACATATTAGGCAACTATGAATAAAAATGTTCGTAGTGAACACTTAGTAATCATGTTTTTTCTCTGCGTGTACTTGAGTATAATCCTTATTTTACTAATAAAATTATGTTGTAAATTCGTATATTCCTTCCTCTACTAAAAATAATTTAATGAACTTAAGCCTAATTTAAATATCAAAAACTTGAAATAAAACTAAAGTTATAAAAACAGACCAACAGTTTTGAATGAACTTAAATATTGCAGTAGAGAAGTTGTCTATAACGTCTATACATTTCGTCGTCTATCCTTCTGTTCATCCATTAGTTTAATAAAACAGACAAGCAGACTCCTTCTAAAATACCACATGTTACCCATCAAGCGTATGATTTATGTATTAATTAAATAGTAAGTATACGCATTTTTAAATCCTGCAGCTAAAGTGAGACTTTATTATAAATTTAAAACAGTTATTTTGTATTATAGCCTTTAAAAAAAGTATGTACATAAATTAAAAAAATTTGCCAATTTAAGTCTAATATTCCGCATTATAATTTTGGTAATTCAATATTAACTACGCGTACTCTTGCCCAGAAAACTTGTTCGCTAATTAATAGAATTAATCTATAACAAATTTTTTATTTCCATTTTTATGCCCTTCACCACAGGTGGTGAATAGGGTATATATAATTTTGTCATTCCGTTTGTAATTTCTATAATATTGATGTAAGACCCTATAAAGTACATATATTCTGGGTCCTTATGAGGAGCGAAGTTGATTTAACGATGTCCGTCTGTCCGTTGAAATGGATTTTCCGAAGACCCCATATATGATGGGGGCCAGGTTATTATACATTTATGTCACATATGGTCCGGAATTGTTTGCTATTGAAATTCAGCAAGATCGCTCCGCAAATGGCTGAGATATGAGACGTGACATTACCACACCAACACTGTATTACCAAAACGACACAAACATACCATACAAACCAATTCAATGTTGGTTTCTACGGTCATACAGTGGCTATGATAATGTGTTTCTTTTATACCGTTCCCTACAAGTGGTGGATTTTATTTGTAATGTGTTTAATTTTACGCATACACATACACATTAATGCATGTATATCATTTTTTTTATTTAATTTTTTTATGTTCTAAAAAACGATTTTAAGATTATAAAACGAATATCAAACATCAACTTTGGCAAAAAAGGAAACGGGCTTAAGCCCTTATGACACTACATTTTTAATGCATTGTTCAAGTTTTGGTGAACAGTACAAATATAATGTAATACAAAAATATCAAGTGCAAAGAGTTAAGCTGTATTAAGATAAATGGCAAACTGACAAAAATTTTACTAAAGTTATCGATAAGAAATTAAGTTATGTCAAAAAAAATGTAAACTTATTTAACTTAAAATTGACATTTCAAGCTTGAAATATTAAAAGTGTTGCTGAATCAGCGCTTTATGGGCAAATTCAGCGATTTACCGCTTTTTGTTTTTAGGTTTCTCATAAACAAAAAGTTGGCAACATTTAATAAAATAAACAAACCAGGGATGGCTAAGTTGTATCAATTGTACTTTTTTGTTGATACTTTTTAAGCTAAGATTTATAATACCTTTTTGTGGTGTTTTTTATGAACATAAATAAAATTAATTTTTCAAATAAAAAAAAAATCTTTTAGTACAATTAGGTTAAAAAAGTACAATTTTTAAAGGTTGTTGGTACAATTTTTAAAATTCTCAACGCCATCCCTGAAACAAAAGCATAACAAGAGAAAAAAAAACTAAAAAACTTTGTTTGCATTTTTAATAGTTTGCTCTTTCTAGCATTATCTTTTTGTTTCTATCAATTCTATAACAATTAATGAATAAAAAATGTAGTGTCATAAGGACTTTAGGTACATATATAAATTTTTTGTTTTTTTTATATTCTTCGGCATGGCGAAATGAAAAGTTGGCGTGGCTCAAATAATATTTATTTATACCTATCTAAAGAACGTTATTTATGTATATAACTTTTTGTTCTTATCTCATCTAGGTGAAGGGTATATAAGATTCGGCATAGCCGAATATATCACTCTTACTTGTTTAGAATATTTTTCGAAAAGTTTCAATATAAAACTTTAAACAACAGTTTTAAACACAGAAAATAATTATAAACGTAGATTTATGTTAGAAATGTTACAAATCATACATGTACCAACAATGTCGAGAATTAATTGCGTCGGACACTATAAATATAGTACAAAATTATAGACATTTAATTTATAAAAATAGAAACTATAGTTAAAAATTTATTTAAATTGTAATAAATCAAGTTTGATTTGAAAAATATTTTTGTATTCAGTTGAAAAATTTTTTAATTTGTCATTTTAAAATATTGTTTAATTTGCTTGTTAAATTGTGTTAAATAAGAAAAAAAAACCCTGAAGAAGGCACTCAAAGAAATGCCGAAGTATTGGTTAAAATAAACGTTTAAATATCTAATTTGATAATTAAATTATATTATAATAATAAAAGTCGAATAAAATACATATATGGGGTATTCACAAGGGGTCCTATCATGTCATATTGTCATAATGTTCTAACATTTTACAATAGTTTAAAAATATTGTTGTTGCTTTGTTAACAAAAAGTGTCTTAAATTAATAGCACTTTGCTTGCTATGTTTATTGTGCTGTCGTAATTAATCAGAAGAGACCTGCGCTGAGCGGCTGAGCCGAACCGATAAGTTTTTGTAGCCGTCGCCGTTGATAGTACAGTTTTATCCGGTTAATATTCGAATTTAACCTGCGGCTAGCAATTTTTGCAACAAAACAATTGCGGCGTCAAATTATATCGGCTTAGGACTATGATGTTTGGTAAACAAGCAAAATAAAATTTATTTGTAATTTGCGTCTAAAAAATGGAAAACAGTCAGATAAGATCTATTTAAATTTATTAATTCATGGATTAGAATTAAAAAATATTTTGATGTTAGGTAAATTTTTATTTTTTATATTTGTCTAAATCAGCTGATTTAAATTCAAAATAGCACACTAAATTATGAGGGGTTGTTCACAACAGTCGTATTTTTTCATGTTATTATTTTAAGACTTATGACTTTATGACAGCTTGTGAATCCCCCAATAATATATAAGTATACATATTTAATTTATAGGAAACATTGCGAAATTTTCTATTTACAGGAAATTTTGCGATCTTTTTCTATCTATAGGAAATTTTCCAAATATATCCTTTTTACAGAAAAATTTCCTTCAATAGAACATTTTGTTTTAATAGGAAATTTTGCGAAAATTTTCTTTTTTTAGGAAACAGCATATACCCGCTACAGGGTTAGCGGCTCCTTTTTCTTCGTGGACATATTTTTATGCCAAAGTTTATTTTTGTAGGTTTAAACTTGTTTTAATTCTAGTATTTAACCCGCTACTTTGGTACAACAAAAAAGCTAAAGAAAAATATCAAATTCTCCGTATTTCCTTTTTTGGGTACTTTTTTCCCCATTAAAGTATCAAAAATTTCAGTATTGTAGTGGCAGCCCATAATTTAGTACGAATATATCAATGAATGGAGGAAAATGTTTTGTAAAAAAAGTACCAAAAATAGTTACGATTTTCACCTCTTAAATGTTCGAATTTCGAAAAAAGTACCGAATTCGTATACGTATTTTTTTTTGATAAGTTTTGAATGCGGCATTAACTTTGTTTCTACGTTTATTGGTTCAAAAGATAGATGGGTGGCGAAAAAGTACTAAAATTCAGATTTTAGCCGTCTACTCCCTAATAGGCCCGAATTTTAAAAAAGTACCAGACACCTGTCCGCTTATTTTTCTAAAGAACAACGATATATTTTACATTTATTTTGCATCTCTTTTAGTTTTGGAGATATAAGGTTACCGAATTTTCTCGTTTTTACCTTTTTTACCCCTAAACATTCGAATTTCGAAAAATCCCTTCTTAGTGGATCGATTTGGGGAGTGACCAATCGTTAGTCTAGGGTCAGCGTTTGGGCTTGGCTAGGATGAACGAGTCAGTCACTCACGCAACTCATTTATATATATAGATTAAGGAAAAATTTTTTGTTTATAGGAACTTTGATAACATTTTCTTTCCATAAAAAATTTTCTATTCATAGAAAATTTCGCAAAAATTTTCTTTTTATACGAAACTGCGAAAATTTTTATTTATAGATAATTTTGCAAGAGTTTTCTTTTTATATGAAATTTTAGAAAAATGTTCTTCTTATAAAAATTTTTTATTTATAGGAAATTAAGAAAATTTTCTATTAATGAATGTTTTTTACAGGAAATTTTGCGAAAGATTTTTTTCTATAGAAAATTTTGTATTTAAATTCTTATTTTTAGGAAATTTTCTAAAAATTTTCTTTTTACAAGAAATTTTGCGAAAATTTTCATTTTATAGAAAATTTACTATTTATAGGAAATTTTGCAAAAATTTTCTTTTTATAGGAAAAGTCTCTTATCATAGAAAATTAAGAAAATGTGTTATTTATGTGAAATTTTGCAAAAATGTTCTTTTTACAGGAAATTTTACGAAAGTTTTCTTTCTACAGAAAATTTTCTATTTATATACATTTTTATTATTAAATGTATATTTATTTCACCGGAAATTTTCTTTAATTCCTATAAATCCGAATTATGCAATAATTTTTTATTTTAAGAAACTTTGGGAAAATTTTCTATCTATAGGAAATCTTGCGAAAATTTTCTATTTATAGGAAACGTTGGGAAAATTTTCTATTTACAGGAAATTTTGCGTAAATTTTCTATTTATAGGAAATTTTTACTCATGTATAGGAAATTTTGCGAAAAATATTTTTTATAGGAATCTTTTTTTATAATTTCTATTTATAGGAAATTTTGCAAAAAGTTTCTAATTACTAGAAATTTTGTGAAATATTGCTTTTGCTTTACAAAGAAAATTTTCTGAAAATTTGCTTTTCATAAAAAATTGTCTTAAAATTTGCTCTCTATAGAAAATTTTGCGAAATATTTGCTTTCTATAGGAATTTTTGCGAATATTTGCTTTCCATTAAAAATTTTCTAAAAGTTTGATTTCCATAAAAAATTTCCTGAAAATTTGCTTTCCAAAAAAAATTTACTGAAAATTTGCTTTTCATAAAAAATTTGCTTTCCATAGAAAATATTCTGAAAACTTGCTTTCCATAGAAAATTTTGCGAAGTATTTGCTTTCCATAGAAAATTTTGCGAAATATTTGCTTTCTATAGAAAATTTTCTTTCCATAGAAAATTTTGCGAAAACTTTCTTTCCATACAAAATTATGCAAAAATTTTTTTTTTATAGAAAATTCTGTGAAATTTTTTTTTTTATAGAAAATTCTGTGAAAATTTTTTTCTCATAGAAAATTTTGCAAAAATTTATTTCCTATATGAAATTTTGCAATAATATTTTTTTGTATAGAAAATTTGCGAAAATTTTTTTCTAATAGAAAATTTTGCAATAATTTTTTTCTCTATTGAAAATTTTGCGAAGCTTGTTTTTCTATAGATAATTTTACGAAGTCTTTGCTTTCTATAGAGAAATTTTGCGAAATCTTTACTTTTACAGGAAGTTTTGCAAAAAAATTTCTAGTTCATATAGAAAATAATGCGAAAAAATTCTATTTATGGGAAATTTAAAAAAAAAATACTTTCGATTTATATGTAGAAATTTAAAGAAATAGATTGAACAGATGAAGAAAATTAAAAAGAATATGTTCCAAATGGACTTAAAAAAAAGAAAATATTATAATTAAATTTTCTTAAATAAATTTTTGTTAAATTTAATTTTACTTATTATATTTTTCAAAAACTAATAACATATTATAATTATTTCTTATTATTAAAGTCCTTATTTATAATAAAAAAAATAATAATGATTGATATAGTTGCAACACATTGTTAATATCTTGTACAGCAAAAAGGTTGATCGACCTTTAATTTTCTTACACAAAATAGACAACCAAGTTTTCAAATAAAAACCACAAAAAACAAGTTTCAAATTATCGCCTACAAAATCAATATGACATTGCTTGTCAATTGCAAACTGAGAAAATATGAAATAATAACTATAATGAAATTTAAATCCAGAGACAGAGAAAATATTTTCACAAATAATACTTGTATTGACGCAAAAAAATTACTCAAAATAATAAAATGGTTGTTCTTTTTTCTGCTGATTGACACTTGTTGCTGTTCGAATAGCAAAACAACCGAATGGATGGTGGGTATGAATTTAATGATATTTTCATTAGAATATGTAAGAGTTATACACCTAATCACTCTTATTATTCACTTTTAGTATACAAAATTATCTTTTTTAATTCAAGTTGCTTTTATTCAACCTTTCTATTTATACTATTTATTATCTTTTTTATGTTGTAAAATGTAACAATGAATGTAATTAAGACAAAACCATGTGAATAAAATATTGTGGCGCTATAAATTGTAATCAGTTCACCCTTTGCTATAACAGCAAAATTTTAAGAGACATGCAAAAGTTTTTTTTGGTTTTTAATGTCAAAGAAAAAGGACCCAAAAAGGACGTCCATTAGCGTATTTTAGCCGTTCGATAAACAAAGATTCTTTCATTAAGCGCTACCTGGGTGAGAGATGTCATGGAAATATGTTATTCGTTTAAAAGTCTTGCCGATGCAATTGTGTGTAAAATATAACATTGTACAAATATCCGTCGCGGATTCGCTCGGTGGTGCGCACTCCAAATGTCTAATTGATGACTGACTCTTGAGTTATGTTGTCTTTAAATGCCGCTGTTCTATGAGGCTAATTTGCAAAGACCTGTTAAAACCCCATATGGGGCTTTCACTATTACAGAAAGTCTAATGTGGCATAAGATGTGTGGCACATATCGCTGTCCTGCTTTAATCACATGTCGTGTGTTAAACATCGCCTATAGCACTCTCGTTTACGACGATGGCCCGACCAACGTCGTCCACAAAGAAATACGTACTGCCAGCCCAAAATCCACACCAAACTGACTTTTTAAGATGCATTGGATGCTTTTGAATCTCATGTGAATGATTATCGTCTCAAATTTGACAATTCTTTTTGTTTACATTACCCGTTAATCCACAAATAAGCAACCATGCAAAAGATGTTTCTCGGTGATAATTAGGGTCAGAACAGAATATAATTTTCATAAAACAATTTTATCATTTGCACTTTTTGGAAAAACAGATGTATCTTCAACCAAATGTCTATTAAAATGTCCCTATTGTTAGACCCTGTATATTGTTATTAAAACAACTATTTTTACTCCCATAAAGAATTAACAAATTGTTGTTGTAAATATGTCTAATTTTATTTCAATGAACAAATAATAAACGATTTTGCTAATGTTCTCTTTTTCGTTCGAAAATATTTTAAAAGAACAAGCAGAGATCGGGGGCCAGATTCTGGCAGTCGTGATCGAGTACTTTCTCGATTCGAAAGCAATTTAATATCTAATTATTTCAGTCCATACTGAACGAATCGGAATTATTTTTTCGTTATTGTAAATCATTTATTTGAGTTTCACAATACTGAAAAAATAGTTTCAATTCATTCATTATCGACTGAAAGAAAGTTGCTTTCGAATCGAGAAAGTACTCGATCACGAATGTCAGAATTAGTCCCCAGGTCAGAATTGTTTTTTTTAAATATACATTTAATATTAAAAATGTATTTTTATTTATTTATATATTATACATATTTTACAAAAATTAAACTAAATTTATTTACAAAATTCATTTGACTATATTTAAATATCTATTACTGGCGTAACTTTATAGTTGTAAGCCAGGTTGGCAAAATGATTGCTGTTAAAATACATAAGAAAAGTAATTAATTAAATTAATTAAAAATGTATATAAATAGAAAATTTTCTGTAGAAAGAAAACTTTTGTAAAATTTCCTGTAAAAAGAAAATTTTTGCAAAATTTCACATAAATAAAACATTTTCTTAATTTTCTATGAAAAGAAACTTTTTCTATAAAAAGAAAATTTTTGCAAAATTTCTTGTAAAAAGAAAATTTTTAGAAAATTTCCTAAAAATAAGAATTTAAATACAAAATTTTCTATAGAAAAAAATCTTTCGCAAAATTTCCTGTAAAAAACATTCATAAATAGAAAAGTTTCTTAATTTCCTATAAATAAATTTTTTTTATAATAGTTAGATATTAAATTGCTTTCGAATCGAGAAAGTACTCGATCACGAATGTCAGCATTAAAATCGGTGAACAACCTCTTAAAAAACCCAAAATGTTTAAAAATTTTTTTTTTATCAAAAAGTAATTTCAATTTTTGGGAATACAAAATTTTAATTTCAAAAGATTTTGTTATTCGTGCTTAATTCCCAGTTTTTATTATTGATAAAAACACTTGAAATTTATTGTTGATGGGATAAGCTATTCCTATGCGCATTTCACTGGTTGCTTAGGCCAGATCATCAGGAAACTTCATCCATAAAGATTTTAGAAAAACTAGAGATATTAAACCAAATAAAACTGTTAAGCGTATAAGACTTATAGCAACAGTTCTACTTGTAATAATATCAAAGTTTAAACAAAACACATCAACAATAAACAGTGGGTTTATCTCATCTTACATTCCCCACTACAATTAGTTGAAATTCTCTCAACATTAATTGTAGTTGTAAGTAGGTTAAGAAAAACAAAATAAAAAACAACAACAACTTTACAAAAGATGTTGTCAATTAAGTGTTTTTTTAGGCCGTGCACTGCCTGTTTATTATCAAAAAGTAATTTCAATTTTTGGGAATACAAAATTTTAATTTCAAAAGATTTTGTTATTCGTGCTTAATTCCCAGTTTTTATTATTGATAAAAACACTTGAAATTTATTGTTGATGGGATAAGCTATTCCTATGCGCATTTCACTGGTTGCTTAGCAGGGATGTTAAATGGGGTTTTCAATTTTGTACCAACCTCAAAAAAAATTGTACTTTTTGGACCTTTACGGTACCATTTTTTTTAAATTTATTAAAACAACAAAAAAGTACATAAAAATTCACTTGTACACATGAACTTGTACACAAAATGACGATAAATCGTCAAATCTGGCAGATGTGGTCGCATATATTTTAAGCGCCCATTACATAAAACGAATAAATGCAATGAAAAAGCACACAAAACAATTTGTTTGCTATACTAAAAATTAAAAAAGGGGAAAAATTAAAAATTTTTATATTGTACCAAATGAGTCGCGGTAGTACCACGGTACTTTAGAAGGTCAAAATGTACCAAAAAAAGTACAATTGTACCATCTTTAACATCCCTGTTGCTTAGGCCAGATCATCAGGAAACTTCATCCATAAAGATTTTAGAAAAACTAGAGATATTAAACCAAATAAAACTGTTAAGCGTATGAGACTCATAGCAACAGTTCTACTTGTAACAATATCAAAGTTAAAACAAAACACATCAACAATAAACAGTGGGTTTATCTCATCTTACATTCCCCACTACAATTAG
Organism: Pollenia griseotomentosa; assembly: GCA_963931875.1. Lineage (NCBI taxonomy): Eukaryota > Metazoa > Arthropoda > Insecta > Diptera > Polleniidae > Pollenia > Pollenia griseotomentosa. The sequence continues at coordinate 110,678,473 of OZ007560.1, forward strand.
TTGAAATTCTCTCAACATTAATTGTAGTTGTAAGTAGGTTAAGAAAAACAAAATAAAAAACAACAACAACTTTACAAAAGATGTTGTCAATTAAGTGTTTTTTTAGGCCGTGCACTGCCTGTTTATTATCAAAAAGTAATTTCAATTTTTGGGAATACAAAATTTTAATTTCAAAAGATTTTGTTATTCGTGCTTAATTCCCAGTTTTTATTATTGATAAAAACACTTGAAATTTATTGTTGATGGGATAAGCTATTCCTATGCGCATTTCACTGGTTGCTTAGGCCAGATCATCATTTTTTATTTTGTTTTTCTTAACCTACTTACAACTACAATTAATGTTGAGAGAATTTCAACTAATTGTAGTGGGGAATGTAAGATGAGATAAACCCACTGTTTATTGTTGATGTGTTTTGTTTAAACTTTGATATTATTACAAGTAGAACTGTTGCTATAAGTCTTATACGCTTAACAGTTTTATTTGGTTTAATATCTCTAGTTTTTCTAAAATCTTTATGGATGAAGTTTCCTGATGATCTGGCCTAAGCAACCAGTGAAATGCGCATAGGAATAGCTTATCCCATCAACAATAAATTTCAAGTGTTTTTATCAATAATAAAAACTGGGAATTAAGCACGAATAACAAAATCTTTTGAAATTAAAATTTTTTTTTTTAATTTTTTCATAGAATTTTTAGGGAACCATAACTCATCAAAAAAATCAAAATTATCCTTTTAATTTTTCTTTTTGCATAGTGTAATTATAAAATTTAATGGGGATTTTGATTTAATCGGTTAATCGCTCGATTAATTAATCGAGGTTTTGGTTTAATCGGTTAATTTTGTTATTGATCGGTTAACCGATTAATAAAATTTTTTATAAATTAAGTAATTTCAATAAATAAAAATGAAAAGTTGTTTATTATATGGAGTTTAAAACGAGCAAACAAAAAATAATTTATAACTATGTTATACATATTTTTAAATTAATACATATATCGTCATCTTAAAGACCTAATAACCTAACTGCAAAAATTTCAAAATTGAGTTTATTATGGATTTTTATTCCCTATATCATAACGCATATGTGTGCAAAATTTTGAATATGTAATATTACAAATGACAAAGTTTTTGTACCTAGAAGACCGTTACGCACTAAAAAAAGAGAAAAATAAATTATCAAAAATCACGATCAAAGTTTAATTGTGTTGCATAGTGTAATTTAAGCAAACATATAGTACTTTTTTTTTTGCTTAAATTAGTAAAAGAAACTATAACTGTTATTATTTAATGTATATAATATTCATATGTATAAAGAAATTGGTATTTACTCATACTTATTAGTACTGCTAATAGGTTATTTGGTTTCAGATTTTTACAATTCCAGATAACCTAAGTGACATAACATAAACTGTGTTTAGAAAAACAAAATTTTCTCAACCGATATATATTTCTGGTTTAATTTTAATCAAAATAAGTAATTTTTGTTTCAATTTTGTAAATAGTTCCAATTTTATAACGTTTTTTCCCTTTCCTGTAAACTTTTAAAAACTGCAGATAGGTTATTTCGTCTTTAAGGTGACGATATATTCTGTATTAATTAAAAAATAAACTGCGTGCTCATTTCATTTCAATAGTTAAAGCAGATCTTATAAAATAATCTTTTCTTTGGTTAATTTGGCACTTTCCTTTAGTTTTGATAAAACTTGACATGGAAAAAATTCTTTCAATTATCGTAGATGTTGGAGAAATCGAAAGCAACCCATAATACAAAATTTCCAATTTCTCAGTCCTTTTACTGGATTTCTCTAAACATATAAAATCTTCCATTATGCCATTAGAGTCCTGTTTTAATTTTTTAAAATTTTTAATACTTTTAAATGTTTCGGCTAATTTTGTTGTTGTGTTACTATCGAGAGTTTCTTCTGTTGGCAGGTCATTATGTAACTTATCCTAGCAAAGCTCAGCACCGAGCATTTTGCAAAATAGCTCATTTCCGAATTCCTTAATTTCTGTTTTTGTACTGTATTTTAAGAATGAATTTCTTAAAGGAAATATATTGTATAAAAAATTATTTCTAAACACAACTTTTTTGGTGCACTTTAGTAACTTTTTTGGTGAATTTTGGTACAGATAACATTGTAAAATTCGACATGATTGCATTGTAGAATGGAGTTAAAGAAGCGTGTTGGTTTGAAACTGCCGTTTTAAAACTAACCCATAATTAAAAACACAAAAAAAAAATGGTTTAATGCCACAAGAAATCAAAAATTTTGTTACATCGGTTAATCGGTTAATCGACTTAAATTAACCGGTTTAATCGTTAATCGAAAAAAACCAATTTTAAATTAACCGATCAGTTAATCGAGTAGTAATTAATCGGTTAAACGAATGAATACCCTAATTAACATGTTTAATAACATTATATTTAGTAGATAAACAAAAATTACACAGGCCAACACTCAATTTGCTTCTTTAAATTTATCAACTGATTCTAGTTAATTTTGGTGCGCTGAATTCAAATCTGTAATCAGTTTGTCTCTATCAGCTCTAGTTTTCATGATATAGCTTTTTTATACCCTCCACTTATGACCTCCATTTATGACCGTCTGTTAGTTTTTTAAAAAAATTTTTTCATCAAAATTTCTTATTTACAGTTATGGTAGTTGCCAAAAAAACATTTTTTCCGTAACAAAATTTTTTACCCAAAATTCTTTTAATTCAAATATTTTTTTTCCCATATTCAATTGGAGTGCAACAAGAAAAAATAACGTTCTCAATAATATTGTACATATAAAATTCCCGTTAATCAGCTAGCAATTACACAAAACATTTTTTTACGGAAAAAATGTTTTTTTGGCAACTACCATAACTGTAAATAAGAAATTTTGATGAAAAAATTTTTTTAAAAAACTAACAGACGGTCATAAATGGAGGTCATAAGTGGAGGGTATAAAAAAGCTATATCATGAAAACTAGAGCTGATAGAGACAAACTGATTACAGATTTGAATTCAGCGCACCAAAATTAACTAGAATCAGTTGATAAATTCAAAGAAGCAAAAATGTTTTTTAATTTTGTCGGGCTGTGTTATTAATACGAAAGTTAAAAATAGATCAATTACATTTTCATTCATTTTTTTGGATTTTTGCGTCAAATATTTGTTTAATGTGCATGTACCTTACTTAAGCTATGGACACACTAAGTAAATATTTGACCACCCACACGTAACCACTACTTTTATTGAACAATTGTTTGCTAGTTCAAACCTTAATTGGCAGTGTATAAATTATTTTATACTTAGATCTTTTCACAATAAGGTTAAGTTAATAAATAAAAAAAAAATCAAATTGGTATAAAGAAAGCTAAAGGTTTATCAATTTAGTGGTCGACTTTTCTCGGATTGTTTTGTCAAATATTTGCTAAGTGTGAACATATTTATACCAGGGACTGCAAATAACGAATTAAGTTTGTATGTTTCTATGTTTGTAAGAGGTTATCTCCTGAACGGCCGGTCCGATTTCCGAAAAATTTCTTTAACAAAAGGTTCCAGTAAAGTGCTTAGGATAGGGTCCAGGGACGCTAAACCTCCTATTCTAACCTCACTCATATCTCCAAAACAACAAGAGACAGAAAAACATTTAATACTTAGCGTTGTTCTTTAGAAAAATTAGCGGACAGGTGTCTGGTACTTTTTTGAAATTAGGTCCTTTTAGGAAGTAATTTTGGTCCTTTGTCACCCCGTCTATCTTTTAAACCAATAAACGCAATAATAACACTGTGCATGAAATTGACACTTTTTTTTTCGTGACAAGCCGGGCATGGCGTTTTAACATAATTCGGGGACGCTGAATCCAGTGGTGCCCGCGGTTTTTTCAGATTGGCTCTTGTTTGCGAGATATACCGTTATTTCGAAAATGGAGCAGGTTGCACAACATATATTCGCGTAACTCAAAAACGGTTTAGTTTATTGAAATTACTAAAAAAACCGAAGTTCCGCAATAAAATTTTATTTCAGTAGGGTAATTCTGTAACTTTTTAACGACAAAAATTTGTCGTTAAGTAGTAAATTTTTAAAATTTTTACTTGAAATTTTCTACTTAACGACAAATTTTTGTCGCTAAAAAGTTACAGAATTACCCTACAGAAAAGTAAAACTCTTTTTCTAATATTAGTAGTCGTTATTGAAACATAATTTTTTTTTTTGAAAAAAAAAATTAATTTTTTTATCAAAATTTTTGTTTTTTAAATGTAGCTAGGCTTCTAATTTTTTGCAGACTTATAAAAAACGAATCTACAAACAAAACAAGCCATAAATGATTAAAATCTGTTTGCAACTTTTGATTTTATTCACAAAAGTCGACAAATTTTAATTAATTTAAGAATTTCATAAAACGCAATATTTTAAAAACTGATTAGATACAAGACTGTCAAAGGCTTTAAACTTCACTAATCACTTTCGCAAGCACTTTCCATATGACAGTAAAGGGGTTGAGGAACTCTTATTTATACTGTAATTGTTTTAATCAAAGTACCTGTCGAGACCTTCATGACCATGTTTTGTAAAAAAAAACAAAGCCAGAACGATTAATATTTCTACCTGTTCCAGGTATAACAATAGAATATGTTATTTAAGTTTTTTACAAGACCGATTAGTGCGGTTTCGACTGCACAATAAAATACCGTTTTGTGTGGTTTTGTAAGCACAATAAAATACAAAGATGTAAGCATTTATGACTTTATTTCTTAATTCTAAGAATATTTTAATCGGTAACTGTGGATTTTCCAAAATTCCTACCGCAAAGGAAAAGTGTGGTAATAATGCATGCATATTTCTTTGGAATAGCATACATTTATATATTTGTTTTTTTTTTGTTTTGTTATTGTAAATGGCACAAAAACCGCATTTAAAAAATTTTACGTCAAAATGTCATTGAAAATAAATTTTCTGCATTGGCACATTCTTCATATATATGTACACAATTTTGAATAAAGAATTTAAAAATTAAAAAAAATCCTGTGAAATGCTCCATATAAATTATATTCTTCATATATATTGAAGAAAAGGTTCCACAACTGCCTAGGAGTCACTCCTAGTGGGATAAAATGTATGACTGGCCTCCATTAGTTTTTCTCAATTATTTTCTCAAATTATACTTTCCCTTTATCACCATCCCTTAGGGGGCTCCCATACAAATATTGCGTTTTATGAAATTCTTAAATTAATTAAAATTTGTCGACTTTTGTGAATAAAATCAAAAGTTACAAACAGATTTTAATCATTTATGGCTTGTTTTGTTTGTAGCTTCGTTTTTTATAAGTCTGCAAAAAATTAAAAGCCTAGCTGAATTTTTTAATTTTTTATGAATTTTTAAAAAACAAAAACTTCGAAATTTTGATAAAAAAATTAATTTTTTTTTTCAAAAAAAAAAATTATGTTTCAATAACGACTACTCATAATATTAGAAAAAGAGTTTTACTTTTCTGAAATGAAATTTTATTGCGGAATTTCGGTTTTTTTAGTAATTTCAATAAACTTAACCGTTTTGAGTTACGCGAATATATGTTGTGCAACCTTCTCCATTTTCGAAATAACGGTATATCTCGAAAACCAGAGCCAATCTGAAAAAACCGCGGCCACCACTGGATTCAGCGTCCCCGAATTATGTTAAAACGCCATGTGCCCGGCTTGTCTGTTTTTTCAACTAGCATAGTGTAATCATTATATCAGATTCGAAACTTATCTAAAAAATTTAAATACAAATTTGGTAGTTTTTAAAAATTCGAAAGTTTAAGGGGTGAATTCGTAACAATTGTTAGTACTTTTTTACAAAGTATTTTCCTCCTTTCTTTGGCATATACGTATTAAATGGGCTCCCTCTACAATTTTATATTTTTGGTACCTCAATGGGGAGAAGAAAAGCAACAAAGAAGGAAAACACAATTAAAATAATATTAAACCTAGAATCACAAAATTCAACATGCAACATCCTGAGTGATAAACTCTATGGGGAACTTTTTGGTTATTAACTGGTACTTTTTTAATTTTCCTTAGTATTGGACTTGAACACTAAAATTAAACATGCAAGGGCCTGAGTGAATGTGAATCTTTAAAGGAATCTATTTGGTGTTTTTTCGTTAGTATTGGACCTAGAAACATCAAATTAAACATACAAAGTCCTGAGTGAGTGAGATTTTGTATTTCTCTAACCGGTAATAACTTAGGATAGGGTTAAGGGCCGCAAAACCTCATATATATAGAAAAGATTAATTATCGTTTTAGATGAAATCTATTAAAGCAACAATTTGCGCACACAAAAGAAAAGCAAGGCGATTTTAACATCAGGACGCTGTTCACCATCCATTCCGCCACCAGTCTATCTTTTCGCTCGACCCTTCCCTGACCGAATGCAAAAGCGACCAAGAGGGGACATAAGCAGAATTACTACCACTCCGAAAATATCTAACCAATTTTGATGAAATTTGAATAGATAGATCAGAGTATTAAAACAGATGGCCAATTTCGATTTTGATGAAATTTAAAACTTATGTAGATCGATCTACACACAATAAAACACACCGGCTTTATATTTCTTTATAGTTAGTCAAAAATTCATTCTGGGCGGGCAAAGCCGCGGGAACGGCCAGTATAAAATAACGTTATGCCTTGGTTTTTATTTATTCCTCAGAATAAAAAGTTTTTTTTTGAATTTATTTTTTTTTGTTGAGAAAAAAGCCTGTTTTAAATTGAATTACCAAAAATCAATTTAACTAAAAAAATAAATCGGTTTATGTTAATTTTGCCGCAGAAAATTATTTTAATTTTTGTAAGAAAAAATAAAATTCAAAAAGGAACTATTATTTTCAAAGCGAAATATAAAACTCGAAAAATTATTATTATTTTTTTAACAAATAAAATAAATATCAGAAAACAAGTATTAGTTTCTAATCGAAAAATAAATTCAAGAAATATTAATTCAAAATTAATTTTTCAAATACAACTTATAACCGTTACAGTCCCTGATATATACTCATATTTCTAATAGAATTAAACAAATTTGTATTTTATTGTTTTATAAACTTTTAACTTTTGCTCTTTATATATTTTAATTGCTTAAATTGTTCATTTATTTTTTAACAATAAAAATAAGCAACTTCTGTTAAAAAATAATGTGAAAACATATTTGACTTTTTTTTTTAGTCAAACAACAAAAAAAAAAAAATTTTTCTTCAAGTTATTAATAACCCGCTTCTTTTTTTATCTATATACATTAGCGTGACCGTTAGTTGTATGGAGACCTTTTTTTTTTTTTTGATTTCTTATACTCTCCCCCTCCAAATCGGTTCAGTTTTATGTAAAAAAAATTACAAAAAAAATTTCGTAGCGATAAGTTGTGTTTTAGGGAGGGCGTCCGCCCCTCAAAGTTTGCCTTCAAGCCATTTATTCAAATGTAATTTGTTTGCGTATGACTATCTTCTAAAAACAACATTTTACAAGAATATGATATATGACAATATTTTAGCTCTTCTAGTCAACAACATAAGCCTCCAAGAAAGTTTTTTGCTAAGACTTATATCTTAGAAAATAATTAAGAAAATAACAACAAAATACCAAACATTTTATATACGTTTTATATATATAAAAAGGCGATTTAATGTCAAGTGACACAATTTTGAAATCGATGTCTTCCGATTTGGATGAAATTTACATCAAGGTTAGTCCTATTAGATAGTAGTTTGCACACAAATTTTCAACAAGATCGGTCAAAATGTTTCAGAGGTAGAGGGGGTCAAAGTTTGCCATACAGGTGTTCTTTCTCATCCATGTAATTTATTACCTATTGGTGTTAGCAAAATTTGTCCCAAGTAGCTTAGATAGCTATTTAATCAATCTTTTTTAAAAATATTTTTTTGTTTTTTTTTAAAAATTTTTTAATTTTTTAAATTTAAAACTTTTTTTTTATTTTTTTTAGCCAAGTGTTAAATTTAAAAAAAAAAAATTTAAAAATTTTTTAAAAAAACAAAAACAATTTTTTTAAAAAGTTTGATCGAAAAGCTATCTAAGCTACTTGGGACAAATTTTGCTTACACCAATAGGTAATAAGTTACATGGATGAGAAAGAACACCTGTATGGCCAAAATGTCAAACTTTGACCCCCTCTAACTCAGACCGATCTTGTTGAAAATTTGTGTCTAAGCTACTATCTAACAGTACTAAAATTGGTGTAAATTTCATTCAAATCGAAAGACATCTATTTCAAAATTGGGTCACTTGACATTAAATCCCCCTTTTATATATATAAAACGTATATAAAATGTTTGGTATTTTGTTTTTATTTTCTTAATTATTTTCTAAAATATTGATTTTAGCAAAAAACTTTCTTAGAGGCTTATGTTGTGGACTAGAAGAGCTTAAATATTGCCATATATCATATTCTTTGTAAAATGTTGTTTTTAGAAGATAGTCATACGCAAACAAATTACATTTGAATAAATGGCTTGATGGCAAACTTTGAGGGGCGGACGCCCTCCCTAAAACACAACTTATCGCTACGAAATTTTTTTGTATTTTTTTTTTACATAAAACTGAACCGATTTAGGGGGGGAGAATATAAGAAATCAAAATAAAAAAAATAACGGCCACCCTAATATACATACATATGTATATATAAAAAGGATGCATTGTGTTGACATTGACGAAAAACTACTGTAACAAAACATTCAGTGTGTAAATCTGATAGCTACACTCACCAGTTTTTATATGCGTTGAATAAAACGATTTTTGTGTCAAAAATATATTGCTTCAAAGTGGGAACTCACCTTATAAAGTTCATGACTTCAGTGAGCGAGATGGTAAGTGTAACTCTTGCATTTCCACCTTACAAACCTGCTTCGTTTAAAGCACAATTTTTTATTGGGGTGTTACGTTCCACTTTTAAAACTAACCCATTTTCTAGCCTTTGCCAACCTTCATTAGTATTCCTTCTGACCTACTGGTTAATAGTTCACAGAAAAAATATCTCAAGAAAATTTTTAACAACACAGTTTGTTAAAAATTAAATTTAAGGTCAACAAATTATTTTTTTGATTCAATGAAAAAATTTTTCAAAATTACACTTTGCAAAATAGCACTCAATAAAACATATTTAATCATGAAATAATTAAATATTTTTTCACATTCAATAAAAAAAATATTTGAATCAAAGTAAAGACAGTATTTTGTCTATTTTTTAGCTAATAGTTCTCATTTGCTTTACAGTTTTAGTTGAATCTTTAGTTTTTCCAAAGTCTTTGAAAAAATGTTTCCTGATGATCTGGCCTAAGCAACTATCAAAATGCGAATAGGAACTAGCTTCTTTCACCACGATAAATTTTAGTGTATTTATCTAAAATTAAAAATTAGGAATTAAGCACATCATAATTAATAAATAAAAAAATTTGATAAACACTTTGTTTAATTTATTCAACATTTCCAACAATTTATTTTAACAAATCACGTAAACATTTTGACTCAATAAACTTGGTTGTTGACTAAAAATTTAAGTTTTAAGTAACTTCAAACTGTTTTTTTTTAAACCACATCTAGTTGATTAAGTGACTTTTTTCCATGTCGACGACTCATTATTTTAACATAGGCATGTCATAGGCTGTAGTCAATTGGTTACCTCTACATGACTTTTAAATTGACTACTAATTACTTATTTTTCAACCAATTTGTAGTTAATTAATAGTATTGTCGGTTAATAATAAATTATTTAAATTTTAAAGAATTTTTGTCAAAAATATATATGTACATATAAACATACATATGTATGTATATGTATATATTTTTATATAAAAATAATTATTTAAGAAGATTTTGCATCAAATTGCTTTAAATGATGATGTATAATAGTGCTGAAATCAGGAAGGGATAAAATATACAGAAAAAGGCAAAACTGGAACCGATTTTTTTTTTGAAAACGCCTTCATTCTAAATCCAAAAAATTTTTTCCTATTAATTTCTATTGCTATGACCGCATGTAACAAAAAAGTAAATTTTGAAATCCAAACCAAGCCTAATTTTGCGCCCACTTCAAAAAGTTTTCTCTGTGTGTGAAATATCGATAAACATGAATTTTGGTTAGTAAAAAATTTTTAATATTTATTTATACTTTTTATAAAAAAAAAATGGGCATGAAAAGGGAAGTGTATTTAATAAAAGATTTCATACAGCTTTTAGTTCCAAATCCAAAAAAATATATGTATTTGTACACCAATTTTTATTTTCATCTTAGAAATCGGCCAAGTATGATAACAAGAAAACTTCCTTCAAAGGATTTTAATAAGACATTTTTTACATTGCACATACAATTTGCTAATCTCTTTTGCTTTCTCACCAAAAACAGACAGAAAGCATTTTTTAACTTTTTGGAATTGTAAAAAATTAATAAAAACCTGTATTTAAATATTATTTGGAAAATCCCTTGCAGCGCGTGGACCAAACAAAAAGATTCCATAAAAATTCATCTAAAATGTATTTTTGCACAAAAAGAAAAAAATACGAGAAACGAAAATAAGAAAACATATGTTGAACTTTAATAAAATCCAAGCCACATGCCGCACAGTAGCTGCCAGTAACACAATTTTGTGCAAAATCAAACACATTTATTCATTTTTAAGTGATGAATTATTGTTTTGCTTCTTTTTCTAGTGACACACTCACACACTGACATACATGCTCTCTTATAATTATTAAGCCATTCATAGGGTAAAACATAGAGAATTAAGGAGAAAAAATGTTATGAAAAAAGCAACAGACAAGTTGCAGGAAAATTTTTCTATCAAACAAAACAAGTAGTTTTACAAACGAAAACACAACTTATCGTATTGGAAGTTGAGTTTGAAGGCGAACAAAATGTTGTGCGATGTTTTCTATTGTATGGGATTTTTTTTTTTGTAAAACAAAAACTTTATTAACAACTTATGCTGTTAAATCAATGTTGCCATTTCCGCTCCGTTTTGAAGAATTAATATGAAAAAATTCTTAATTTTTTTTATTATAATTTTGTGTTAAAAAAGATTGTTAGTTAGCCTACATAATTTTCATAGTTTTTTTTTATATATTGATCTGAGGAAGAATAGATCTATGTACATACATATATGAAATATATACCGTTAAATTAAACTTAATTCTAACATCGTATGTAAAAAATTCAATAAAATGTATGATAAGCAATAAACTTTTTTTTTTATCACAATACAAAAATTAGTATTAGAGTAATAAAATTTGAACAAATAAAGCACTTTAATATTATTCAGCAAACGAGTTAACTCTATTTGTTTTGTTTGTCTATATTTTTATATTACAGAATAGACGCAATATTTCACTCAATTAACTCTTCATTCAGCTAACATTTTGTATAAAAAAATGCAATAACATGGTAAGTAATATATTCAACAATATGTTTCTAATTTATGTTGACAAATTTATATGAAGGTAAAAAAATATTTTAAAGTAAAGCGTTAAACATTATTTGGGCAGCTTAAATTATATTTTTAGCTACATGAAATATTATTCAGCAAACGTTTCTTGTCATATCTGTATGAAATATTTTTATGTAACTGAATATATCCAATATTTATCTTAAAAAATAAAAATTATTTCCAAAATATATACTAGGCTAAAAAAATTTTTATTTTGATATTAAAAATTTCTACGATGTTCAAATAAAAAGCTAATAAAGGCACTTAGTTAAAAATTTGTTGTAAAAAAATTTTCTATTTAGCTTTATTAAATATCATTCAGTAATTTTTTTTCATTATTTTTAATAAAATGGGTCATATAAGTACATGTATATATTAAACTCATACACATTTTTATTCAGCTCCTAATTTTAAATACAGCAAACTTTTCCTTTAGCTTTACTTTATATTCATTCCGCCAACATCCTTTGTAAGAAATAAAATAACCTCTTTTTATTAGCTTAAATTATTCATGAAATTATTTTTTATTCCATTATAAAATTTCAGTTTGAGAACATCCTCTCTATAACGTATTGCTAATTGATCTGGGGCCTAATTCTGGCATTCGTGATCAATACTGAACTAATCAAAATTATTTTTTCTTTATTGTGAAACTCAAGTGAATGCTTTACAATAACGAAAAAATATTTCCAATTCGTTCAGTATTGACTAGGGTTTTTTCCCGGGAATTCCAGGGAATTTCAATTATTTTATTTCCCGTTTTCCCGGGATTTTTCTTGCGGTATCCCGGGAAATAAAAAATTCCTCATAATTTCAGCAAATAGCTATTTATACTTTGAAATTAAGTTTTCTATTCTTTAAAAATTAGCATCTGTGGATGGGTTGTGGATTATATCAATTACAAGAAGTGAGTACATGTATTTAAATCAATGTCTCCTGATGCAATAAATCTACTAAAAGCAGAATGGGCAGTGCAACAGTTGATAATTATTACCAGCGTTTAAAAAGCTGCAGTTGAGATAGTAAAAGTCATAAGATTATGCTGTAACTTCGACATCTTCATTTGTCATTCGACAAAAATAAACTGTTGGCTTTACTTCTGATTCATTAAATGAACACAGTCGCAGTGAAGAAAAAAGCAAAACACAAAATGTTGTACACGACAAAGAACATCGGCAGTCGACATGTTCGGAAGTGTTGGTTTGACAGACCAAAACTTTTAAAAAATCCCGTAGTTATCGAAGATGGGACGTTGTGTTTGTGTTTTTATTTTTCATATTTTTTTTAATAATACATGCGTTCATAAAAACATAAATATGTACATAAGTACATATTTATTTTTTTTAAGCTTAACAAATCTTTTTAATTTTTTGAAATTAAATAAAACTGTAAATAACATCATCGCTTTCATATATATACAATGAACACAACGTCCCATCTTCGTTAACTTCGGGATATATCAAAAGTTTCAATCTGTCAAACCAAACACTTTCTAACATGACGACTGCCAATGTTCTTTGTTGTGTAAAACATTTCGTTTTTTGCTTTTGCCTTCACTGCGACTGTTTTCATTTAATGAATCAGAAGTAAAAGCAACGGTTTATTTTTGTTCAATGAAAAATCAAAAAGTGGAAGAAAAAGCAATTTTTTCATTTTGACTGTAGTTTTTTAAACCCTGATTATTACATTTAGTGAAGTGAAGAGTTAATAAAGTACATTATTTCAAAATAAGATGCAGGCAGTAAAGTTTCATTGTCCATGAACAAGTCTTAAAAATAGGAGATACCTAAACATATCGCTCCTTTATTGCATTATAGTCATATCTACAAAACCAAACAATCTTGGCAAAATGCGATTAAAGTTTTGAAAATGTACCGATTTAAAGATATATTTTGCTATAACTTCGGTTCAGTTTGAGATATAATACGAGAAGGTATGAAGGAAAACTTTGCTAAAGTAACTTCAAATTTTGAGATATGACTATGACGCAATGAAGGAGCGATATGTTTATTAGGTGATAAACACAAATTTTCAATTTCAATTTGTGTTGGTTTATATACCCGAAAAGTGCAGGGAAACCGAAATAAAATAACATTTTGGAAACTCGTGTAAGATACTACAACATACAACTTGAAAAAGACATTGTCCTAAAGATTACAAATGGACCTATTGAAATGAAAAGGTTTGTAAGAAGCAGTCCGGTTGATGCTATTTTTGCATCAACCTTGACATACATTTGACTGATATAGACGTTGTTTATAAAAAAGAAAAAATTGCGTCTGATTGTGAATCCGAAGCATGCTACAACGGTGCACTTTTAACTATTTGTCCAACCTCGGTAAAAATTAACGAAATTTTTTTGGAAACATGATAATTAGTTATATATTTCTTTAAAATATTTTATCTATTTTATTAATTAACTTTTTGATCTCATATCTTGAATACCTTAATTTTTATTTTGTTTTTATTATTGTTTTATGAATTAAATTGTTATGTTTATGTTATCTTTTTACTTGTATCTAGAGCATAATAATACTGAATAAAAGCATAATAATAGGAAATAAAGGCGTGAGGTGATAATAATTCAAATTCCTATTTCAATCTTCAACTAATTTTTTAGTATTGAACCATTTCTTTTACTTTCTTTGTAAACAAATTCCCTTACGTTTTTTTATAAAAGTTTTTTTCATTAATTAATAACAAAATTTACTTTGTATTATTTATATGGAGCGGGATACCGGGATCCCGGGAAATTTAAAAAAATTTCCCGCTTTCCCGGGAATCGAAAAAGTCCGGGAAAAAAAACTCTAGTATTGACTGAAATAGTTAAATATTAAATTGCTTTCGAATCGAGAAAGTACTCGATCACGAATGCCGGAATTTGGCCCCTGCATAAAATCAAATCTTTTGCATTATAAATAAGAAAATGGCTCGTTTCATAAATAATACGATTTCAATTCATATTTATATAAAGCCAATTTTTTTTTGCTTTTTATGAAATTTAATAAATTAATTGCACTTCAAATTGTATAATTCATTTAAATCTTTCAACTAAAAGCACAAAATTTTCCATCAGCTAACATTTTTTTGTGAAAAATTCCAAAAGGGATGTACGTAATAAAATAAATCACAAAAGGGTTCTTATTTATCTACAATTATACCTAATCAGGGAACAACGTATCTAAAACAATGGATTTTAATTTACTCAATTAAAAAAAAAAAAGAATATAATGGTTAAGCATTAATTTACCTTTAAATAAACTATTTTAAAGTTAACTAAGTGTTGTTTTGCTTTACATGCCACTGTTTGGCGATTGCAGCAAATTTCTCATACAAAACTGACAAAATAAATTTCACTCCTGCCTTGCTTCATTGCCGTGAGAAAAAAAGTAGTTAAAGCGAAAGCAAAATAAAATGACAACAAGGAAATAAATTTCACTCTTGCTTCTTTTTATTACCATAAGAAAAAAAGTAGTAAAAGCAAAAGCAAAATAAAATGAAATGAAAACAACTAAATGCACAAATTTAGAAAAGTGGCGTATGCGGCACAAAACAATATAATTTTCACTTTCAATAAAATACTATGGTTTTCTAAATCCTTGCATGAAAGTTCACTAAAATTTACATTTTTCTTCAAAACATATGCCGGAAGCAGAGTGAATGAAAATACAAAAAAATTCTATAGGGTATATTTTCAGAAACTTAATGCAAACCTTTATTTTCGTTTTTCTCCACTATGACTTTTTGGCATATACGCCAAACCAATAATGAGCTGACGATATATCAGCAATATAGTATTTTCAGCAGCAAAATGTTTTATTTGGTTATTAACGTTTATAGCAGAAAAATTATAAATTTTTTGGCTTTTTTGTTTTTTAATTTGTAGTAAACGTACGTGTCAAGTTAAAACAACAAGATAAATAAATATATTTCTTACTAATGCCCGTAATTTCTACAAAAAGAAAGCTGGTCGCGTTCGTACCTAACAGTTATCTTTACCTATTTCAACGTTTGTTTTGCCTACGGGTTTTCACCTTCAGCTTTTTTTTTTAATATGACAGCTTTTGCACCTAAGATTTCTTTTTGTAGAAATTACGGGCATAACACAATTATAGAGTAGTGTTTTTTTCTCTCTCTTTCCGTTCTAGTCGTTTTCTATGTTTTATCATTTACCAATAACACTAGGTCACAAATAACAAACTTTTGTCTGTTATTTGTTTCTAGCATACTTTTTCTCATGGATTTGGACCTACTGAACACGAAAATGAATTTTAAAAATTTTTCTGTCGATTGGTTTGCGAGATACAAATTTTTTAATTTTTTTTTTTTAATTTTTGGAGGTACACTTACTATTTTGAGCATATCTTTAGTCTTCTTTGACCTATTTTATCCTACTACTACTCAAATTAAAGACAATTGAGCCGTCTACAACTTATTTTCAGAAAATTTTCAAATCGGGTTAGTAGTTTTGATGTTGGCGGCTTAAAAAGGTTAAAAAACTGGGTTTTTTTAGTAAAAATGTGGCTGAAAAATTCATATAAAAATTCATATAAAATATAAAACGCGATGTTAACAGCGATTTTAATTTTTTTACGTATAGCTGACACTTTTCCAAAGAAAATAAGCCCTTACTTAACAAAATCTGATGACAAATGGCCGACTTATTATTTTTTTGGTAAACGACCGAAATTCCTCTATTTCACGATTTTTTGATTTTCATTATTTGCACAGCTTACCTACCCAACGCAAACGAATAAATACATTTGAACTTAATTTAAAATAAACAAATTAGTCTTCGTATATTATTTTTTAATTTATTTACAGCACTACATGCTCATACATATTTAAACATAAGGAGACACGGTTATCAATTGCATTTCAAAACTGTCTGTGAAAGTGTAAAGAAGTTAATATTTAGAAAACGCAAGGAAGACAATGAGTAAAAGACTACGTGTGTTCGAGTGTTTGAACGATCCAGACAATTTCTGCAATGTTTGTGGCCAGTTTATAAAAAAAAATCACGCACACAAGTTTACTCCAGCAGTACAATTGCACTATTTGAATTATTTTGGTATTTCACCAAATATCACAGAACCATGGACACCTAAGTCGCTGTGTGATCTTTGCTATATAATCTTAACCAACTGGGCAGCTGGCGGAAGGTAAGAATTTTTATTTAAACACATTATACATAGCGAATATAGTAATTTATTTTAATTTTAGCCGCCATATGAAATTCGATACACCAATGATGTGGAAAAAGCCGCTATGCCATTCCACAGACTGTTATTTTTGCCTCACCACAAACAGTGGGGTAGGAAGATTTTTTAAATGGAACTACGCTCAAGTGGGATCGTTTGCGCTTCCAGTACCACATTCGCATGATGTGCCATATCCAGTGTGCCCTGGTGCATCTCTTCAAAAAGCAGAATCGTCAGAAGAAGAGTCCGAGTCAAATGCAAGCGAATTTGAGCCGGGTGCAAAGCGAAAATTACTGTCACAGGCCGAACTAAACGATTGGGTGCGCGATTTTGGTCTCACTAAGGAGAAATCCGAACTTTTTGCGTCTCGGATGATAGAGTGTGGATTTGCGGCTTCAGAAGTGAAAGTATCAACGTACAGAAACCGTCACAAGGAGTATGCAAAATTTTATACAAAGAAAGACCAAATATGTTTTTGCAGCGACATTTCAGGCTTGTTCCAAGAGCTTCACCAAATTCACAACCCCAACGAATGGAGGTTGTTTATTGACAGCAACAAAGAGAGCTTGAAGGCAGTTCTCTTACATAATGGGAATGAAAAGCCATCTGTTCCTATTGCTCATGCGGTTCATTCAAAGGAGAACTATGAAACTATGGACATTTTGCTGAAATGCATAGAGTATAGGAAATACAATTGGAAAATATGCGCCGACCTTAAAGTTGTGGCCATTCTGTGTGGACTCCAAGGAGGCTATACGCGACATTGCTGTTTTCTGTGCCTTTGGAATAGCCGCGCTGATGATCAGCATTTTATAAAAAAAAAATGGTCGGTACGAACGAAACCTGTAGTTGGAGAAGCGAATGTTCAGCGCAAACCACTAATAGAGAACCGTGAAAATATAATACTTCCGCCGCTGCACATAAAATTGGGTTTGATTAAAAATTTTGCCAAAAAATTAGACAAAGAAGGTGAAGCTTTTGCCTATTTACGGTCAATTTTCCCTTACCTTTCGCTGGCAAAAATTAAAGAAGGAGTCTTCGCAGGACCCGAGATAAAAAAAATTTTGAAAGATGAAAAATTCCCAAAGCTGTTATCACCCATCGAAGCCGCAGCATGGAATTCCTTCAGGCTTGTTGTGGAAAACTTTTTAGGAAACAACAAAAGCCCGAATTATAAGGACATAGTTGAGGATCTGGTAAAGAACTATGAAGCCATGGGAGTGCACATGTCACTTAAAATACACTTTCTGCATTCTCATTTGGATTTTTTCCCTGAGAATTTAGGAGACGTGAGCGACGAACACGGCGAGCGCTTTCATCAGGAATTGAAGGCTATGGAACGACGCTATCAGGGCATGTATGACACGGCTATGATGGGTGACTATATTTGGACCCTAATACGTGAGACCGATTGCAGCGAATACAAAAAACAAAGAAGAAGTCAGCAGTTTTTCCACATGGCATAAAATGTACACTTATATCTTTGTTTTTACTAATTTTTTTTGTGCGTTGATTTGCTTAATTTAATTAGTTAGTTTAATTTCGTTAGTTTAGCTAATTGTGCGATACATTGAGCATGTAGTGCTGTAAATAAATTAAAAAATAATATACGAAGACTAATTTGTTTATTTTAAATTAAGTTCAAATGTATTTATTCGTTTGCGTTGGGTAGGTAAGCTGTGCAAATAATGAAAATCAAAAAATCGTGAAATAGAGGAATTTCGGTCGTTTACCAAAAAAATAATAAGTCGGCCATTTGTCATCAGATTTTGTTAAGTAAGGGCTTATTTTCTTTGGAAAAGTGTCAGCTATACGTAAAAAAATTAAAATCGCTGTTAACATCGCGTTTTATATTTTATATGAATTTTTATATGAATTTTTCAGCCACATTTTTACTAAAAAAACCCAGTTTTTTAACCTTTTTAAGCCGCCAACATCAAAACTACTAACCCGATTTGAAAATTTTCTGAAAATAAGTTGTAGACGGCTCAATTGTCTTTAATTTGAGTAGTAGTAGGATAAAATAGGTCAAAGAAGACTAAAGATATGCTCAAAATAGTAAGTGTACCTCCAAAAATTAAAAAAAAAAAATTAAAAAATTTGTATCTCGCAAACCAATCGACAGAAAAATTTTTAAAATTCATTTTCGTGTTCAGTAGGTCCAAATCCATGAGAAAAAGTATGCTAGAACCAAATAACAAAATGGCTGTTGCCTAGTGTAATAAATAATAAAAAAGATTTCTGGCAACCCTTCTACTGATTTGTCTTAGCTAAACGACAACAATGTTGGCTTATTGGGATTCAGTTTGTGTTGAAAATGCCGACTAGACGGTCATAAAACTAAAAATTTTTTTTGTTTTCGAGTTGACACAATTTACATTAAAGCGATGACAGTTTTGTAAAACATTAAATGCCTGCTCAACGATTTCGAACGTTAACGTTCGTATATAATTTTTTATCAAAAATATTTTTATAGTTGAGCGTTTTTAAAGAAAATTTCTAAGCGAACGTTAACGTTCTAAATTGTTGAACAGGCAGTAAATATTTTTTAAAAAAACAGAAAAAATAAAAACGAAAGTGAAAATTGTGTAATGAAATGTTAAATAAGGACTTGACTATAATACATGTTTGATAAAGGGATACCTTGTGCAACATGTTTGATGAGTAGCTTAAGTGTGAAAAGTATGAATGTATGAAGGAAAAGCGTTTTTCGTTTTTATTTATACTAGCTAACGGTTAATTTGAATTCACTTAAAACATTTAGTCTACGCTGGTTATTTGTCGAATAAAGCTTCAAATTTACGGAATAAACGAAAAACTATTTTATGGGGGAAAAATGGTAAAATTAAGTGAATTTCTTAAGAAAAAAAAAAAATAAATAAATAAAAAAATTAACTACATAAATATTAAAAAGTTTTAACAAAAAAAAAAAAATAAAATAAAATAAAAAATAAATATTAAGTAAAATTTCATTTTAAACAGAGAATTAAAAAAAAAAATTTATAAAAATAACAAAAATTTTAAACAAATAATAAAAATTTTTTTTAAAAAAAAAAAGAAATACAAAATCTTTTAAAATCTACGTAAATTGAAATAAAATAATATAAATTCATATTATTTAAAAAAAAATTAAATTGTGTTTGTGAATTTTTTCTAAAGATGAAAGATTTTTTTTTTTAAATTATTTTTTTCACTTTTTTCAAAAGAATTTTTATTATACCTAGTTCTGTTTTATATTACACATGTTTTAAATAGCGTAACAAATTTAAAGAAAACTACACATTTCAAAAATAGTTTAAAGCAAAAAATAATATTGTAAAGTAATCAAATATTACAGAATTTTGTGAATTTTATTTAGAAATTAAAAATTTTTTGAAACTAAAAAAAAAAAAAAAAAAAAAATAAGGTTTAAATATTTGTGCAAGAAACGAGAAGAAATGCAAATAATTTAAATAAAAATATTTAAAAGAAAATAAATAAATATTCTAGTTACCAAAATCAAAAAGAAAAATACCTTGAAATAATAGTGCAGTTTTTAATAAACATAACAATTTAATAACCCTTCGTGTTACACATGAGTCCGGCCAGACCTTTTTTCAATGTGAAGGGTTAAAGAAATTTTAAAAAACAAACAAAAAAAAAAAAAATTAAATTAAATTTCAACAGTGTAAATATTAAAACAAATTAAATAAATTTTAACAAAACATTTATTTGATTAAAACGATATTTAAAAAAATATTTTTAATACATAGAACCAGCTTATAACGAATCCGAAGGGTCCAAAAATTGAATTTGTACTTTATTCACTATTTAAATATTTTCTTAAATTAAATGGACTGGCAAAAAAACTCTCCCTGTTCTGTTTGGAATACCCTAACGAGTCTTGTCCACAAGCCATCAAATGACCTATACCTTTATGTAGGAAGCCGAAACCTTTAGAGTTATTCGATAATCAATATTAAAAATAAGTTTTAGTTGGAGTACCAACTAGCATAATGCAAAAAGTTAGTTTAAAAACGAATGGTTCAGTTTACACCCCGAAAAATCTATAGTGCGTTACAGTTATACGACGCTTAACCATTAACGAATGCGGGTAAAACGTAAAAGGGTAAACAAACAAGGGCGACCTGATTGCCCTTAACTCCTAGAGTAGGTTTAGGAATGTGGTTCGCTATACTCGTTTAAGAATACTTAAACACAAAAGCAATGGGGCCGAAGAAATTATTTGTTACTAAAGGTGTATTCGTTATAAAGATGTTTGACTGTAGTTTGCTTGTCATTTGTTTATTTAACTAATGATCAAAATATGTAAAACCAAAAACTTGAATATGCTCTCAAAAATAATTGGAAAATTTACAGCCTGGCCTGTCCCATGATGTCGACCGCTATCGTTCGTTTGCGTTTTAAACGACAAACAGCTGATTTGCGCCACGAACAATTCTTAGCGCGACAACTCGATCGTCGGTTAAGGCGAACGATAACGTTACAGTTTTCGTACAAATTTGCGGTCCACTTAGAAACATTATGCAACCATAAAATTCAAAATCAGTCACTAGTGTAGTGGTTGTCGACCGAGGCATTTTATTAAAATATCAAACGAATGTATGCGCACTATTGCTTTACTGTTCTCTGTACAGGGGCAGTCAATTTAAAATTTTAGATTACTTTTTTTTGGCAAAATATTGATTTTACAGATCATACAGATCATAATTGATAACTTAATAAAACAAAACACAAACACAGTACAGTACACATGAAAAACGGACAAGCTCAGGTTGTATTGTAGTAAAATATACTTATATGAAGAATACAAACAACATACAGTGCGAGCTCGATTATCGCAACTCGAAAATGACCGAGCAGTGTTTATAACACTGGGTGACACCCCGTTTTTTAATAAAAAATTATATTTGATCGTATATTTTTACATAAACAAATCAATCATATTTAACTTAAATTAATTTTAAAAAAAACCTTACAAGGTAGAATAAAACAATTCGCGTTTAATGCACACAAAAGGTGCAAAAAAGAAAAAATATGTATGTACGTTAGACCGGGTCGACCTCCATACAAAAAAAAAAGTTGTGCCAGTTACCCCCTAGAATGAAAGATATGTCAATGCAGTTTCTAAAACAGGAACATTTTTTTTCCACGCCCCAAAATACAGCCCTTTTGGTTTTTTTATATGTAGCGCGGCCATTTAAAGTCCGATCTTATAATATCGAATATCGTTGTTCATGGCTTGATAGTGGCTTAATTTTTGCCTTTGGTGACTTTTCAATCCGACATCAAACTCTGGCCGCCACTTTTGCCATCTCAGATCCTTCCCCAAAATGTAAAATTTTTTAAACATGCCAAGAAAATCCTTGTAAAACTAAGTATGTATAGATTTTAATATGCTCACTTTTATGACACGCCCCTAAATTAAGCCCCTTTTTTCTTTTTCACATACATATTACATTAAACCGGGTAGAAGCCAATGCAAACCACAAACTTTTCATCAGTCACGCCCTAGAATAAAAGGCATATTTATTAAGTCTTAACAACTTTAAAAAAATTGTTTTGGCCACGGCCTAAATTTTAGCCCTTTTTGTTTTATAGCATCGTCATTTAAAGTCCAATCTCATCGAATCATATATCATTGTTAATGGCTAGAATATGGCTTTATTTTTGTATTAAATGCTTTTTTAATCTTACTTTAAATTCTAGATGATATTTGTGAAATATCGGATCCTTTCCCTCTAATGTCTTTTTTTCATAATTGGAAAAAATCCTTCTGAAACTAAATAAGTTACGTTTTTTAAATACTCACTTTTTACTTAAGCTCTAAAATTATACACAAATGAAGCCATATTCTAGCCATTAACAGTGATATACGATACGAAGATATTGGACTTCAATTGGCGATGCAATATATGTGTATAAAACAGAAATGGCTGCATTTTAGGGCGTGGCAAAAAAATTTTTTAAGCTGTTGAAACTAACAGTTATGATTTTTATTCTATGAAGTCGCTGGTGGATTGTTTTTGTATTGGGTTCTACCTGGTTTAATGTAATATGTATGTGAAAAATAAAAAAGGGGCCTCAATTTAAGGCGTGGCATAAAAGTGAGTATAATAAAATCTAGACATACTTAGTTTTACAATTTGGGGCAAGGATCCGAGATGGCATAAGTGGCGCCTAGAGTTTGATGTCGGATTGAAAAGTCACCAAAGGCAAAAATGAAAAACCAAAAGGGCTGTGTTTTGGGGCGTGGCAAAAAAACAGTTTTTTCCTGTTTTAGAAACTTCATTGACATATCTTTAATTCTAGGTGGTGACTGGCATAACTTTTTTTACGACCCACCCTAATGTATGTGTTTTGAGTAACAGTCAAACTTTTTTTCGATAGCACTTAAAAGGCAGATGGGCATAACACGCGGTCAATCGTCGAAAAGTATCCTGCGTTTAAAAACTTTAGCCCTTGAAAAATGGCAGGTTACACAACGCTTGTTATAAAAGCCTGCGGTTTTTTTTACTTAATGCTTTAGCCCGTATTTAAAAAATTTTAAAATTTAATAAAGGTTTACAAAACATATTTTCTATGAAAATTTTTTGTTAAATTTAAACATCGCTTATTAATACGGGGGCTTGCTTATAGAATTTCAAGCTTCGATTTTTTTGTTTTTGTAGTCCCGGCTTCCTTATATATGGCCTTCTACTGTATGTTTTTTCAACCTCTTCAATACGTTTTTCCTCCATTACATGGAATAATTAACGCGGTAAAAAGTTAAAAGTTGACAAACTTCCTATCGCAAACGCGTCAAACTACTTTAACGTTTTTGACAGAAGTCTACAGTGCAATAACGCGTGCAAAGCATTTCTACCTTGGAAGTTGGAATTCACTATTCTAAACAATCGTACGATTCATTCACACGAAAATCTGACAGAATTCTTTCCGAATTAAAAAAGTTTTCGCAAAATCTGTAATCAATGTCACAGTATCGCACAAAAGAAAATGGAACTGTGATCGCATGGAATCTACCATGTTATAATTATTTTCATAAACATTTGCAATTTAATTTTAGGTAAGACTATCATACTTAATTTTTTTTTTACAAATCGTACGACTAAATAGGATAGTGAACGGTGAGAATTGTTGCTGAAATGGTATTTTTTGGCTAAATATGATAACTTTGATAAAACTAAGTTTATTCACAAGAAGGAAGAATCACTGTAAATGAATAAAAAAAAATTATGTTGCACTTATTGAGACTATTTTTAAAAAATAGTTGCAGTTATAGAGTCTGTAATTTAAAAATATTGCCTGTTGCAGTAATCGAGGTGTTGCGATAATCTGGGGTTGCGAAAATCGAACTCGCACTGTATTAACAACCGTGGTATAGTTTTAGCACATTCGATAAATACAACACAATAGTACACCATGTGAACTCCCTAAGTGTAAAATACATAAAATGTGAGTTGTAATATACACCCTTATGCATTAACGATTGTTAAATTTAATAAATTTTTATTGAGTGAAATTTTCATGGGAAACTTGTTTTATAAATCTTTATTTAATTACAAATATTTTTAAGAATACGGCAATAAGTCATTTACAACCATCATAATACCAATTTCTAAAAGCTATGTTCACACCGATCAAATATTTTAAGTTAAGCTAGTCAATAAAAAATTATTAAAAATAAAGCTACAAAGTGATTTGATAGCAAGATCACGATTTTTTAGATTTTTCCGTCAAATATTTGTTAGATCTGAACATACTTTAACCTTCGCCATACCAATACTTACCTTGGTGACCATTTTACTTTATTTCTTAAATTAGCTTCAGTTGAAAGGAAATTTTTTAAAAACTGAACAAATTGTTTTCTTTTAAAAAACTGAAAAAAATTTATACGACGAAAATTTCTTTAAAAAACACTGAAAAATAACAAATTTGTATGACGAAAACTTGTTCTTATCGCTTATAAACATGCTGTAACACACGCGTGGGTATTGGTAAACGATGTACATAATTTTTTTTGGTAAGGCAAAGGCTAAGGCTGATAAGACAGAATATCTACTATTTAAAACTAACATTATAGACTAAATTGCGACAAAATATCAAAATTATAGCTGTTACACTGATAGAAACGGCGTCATAACGCTGATGTATTTTGACATCAGTACTATGACAAGTGTCTTCGTTTTTGACCCCATGACACTATTCATCATTGTGATATCAGCCTTAACATCACTTGGCCAAATTGTCATCGGATGAAATTTTGTTTATAGATGGGATGATACTCGGCATCACAGAAATGACGAATCGGAGTCAGTTAAATAAAAAATGTCATCAGTGCGATGACTTAGTAACATCGGAGAAAGGACCCATTAGGCTTAATTTATTGACAAACTGTCATTGAATTGAGTCATTGGAATTGACTAAGGTCAAATTGAGAGAGTGTTATTATTTACTTCCCGTTATTCATGGGCGATTTCATATGTGACTGACTCTACATTTGACACAATTTGCGTTTTGTTTTGTCTTCTATTACGATTAGTAATATTTTTTTAGTATCAATTTAAACATGGCTATGTAGCAGTTTCAACAATTATCCGATAGAGAAAAAAATGGCAAACACTGATATTTTGAAATATGAATTATTTAGTAAAATACCAACGTGACTAACACCACATGCAAAAGGAAGTCGTTTTCGAGAGTGTTTTTAAACTTCAATAATCTTCCTCTGCACTTTCGTAATAACTTTAATTTTAGAAACAAACTATTATAAAATGCTATAGTTATTTAAAAAAATATTTATTAGTAAAAAAAATTGTGACTGACACTACAGCTCAAAACGTGACCGACACAACACTCACTTTGTGTAGTATAAAAGTCAGTATTTTTACATGAAACGTGAGAATTGAAATCACATCGCATAAAATAGGAACTCTTAAATTATTTTAAAGATACAAGTTGTAATTAATGAACTCGTTTAAATGCTATTTTTGAATATAAACACCACCTAAACGAAATCACTTGTAATAAGTTAGAAACCATTATTGAAACTAAAATAATTCAAAACAAACCCTTTTTAGAAACAAGAAATATAAATGTTTCAAAAACTTAAACATTTTTTTTTTTAATTCTAATTTTTTTAAAAAATATCAAATTTTTTTTTAAAAAATATCAAAAAATTGTTGCCACTATAAAAACTTAAAAGTAACATAATGTTGCCACCATACTTAAGTATTTTTACTACCAAAATCAGATATTAATTTTTTTCATTTATGGTAGACTTTTGCGTAGAATTGCCCACGTGTTTGTTTTACGTTTGCTGTATTCCGCTGCTTGTTTACAGAAGAACTCTCAATTATAAGACAGCAGCAACATGCCCGATATGGTTTTCGTAATTATTCAACTTTGAAAACTTGATGTTTATAACTAAATAATTTAAAAAAATAGAAAATGGGAATTTTTGCGTCTAATTTTACTTTTAAAACATGAAAATAATGTTTATAAGACACAAGATGTGGCATCAAATTGACGTCACTGTAGTCATAGCATAGATGACGGATAAAATATGACAAAATTTTATGATGGCGTTCGTCATTGGATTGATGTCACTTTTTCTCGCATTGATGCCATTTGTAATAACATTAATGTCACAAGTATTATGTTAGGGCATCATCAATATGAAGATGCATTTTTCTATGAGTATATGTCATGACATGTTGTGCTGGTAGGTTTAAAATTAACCATAGGTCTCTCACAAGCCCTTTCCTTTAATCACTTAAAGGCGAACAAATTCCATTAGAAGATGATGGTATCTAAATAAAGATCGACACAAAAAATTTTTACATGAACCTAAACCTCATATTGCACATGGGTCAAAAATAAACTCTCGAAAATTTGTGGTGTAGGCTACCATATGGCCAGGCTCAAAAGACTATATGTACTTTCTTTTTTGTTTTAATTTGTAAAAATTTCTGATTCAAAATAAAAACAATGGAAGTCATCTAATATAAATCGTTACATTTTCTTTTAATCAGTCTTGTCATAAGCCTTGTACTCTGTTCAAATTTGTGAAAAATGTTGAGCAAGATTGATTATTCCACACGAAAATTTTGACATGCATCAATGTTACCTATCATTCGAGTTTGTACAATTTGTCGTTTTTATTCCTTCAAAATATGCGACATTGTTTTGCGTATGTAAACAAACCCCACATTTATTTTACTAAAAATTGTTTTTTTTTAAATTTAGGGCCTTATTGTGTAAAACGCAATGCAACGCCAAAAATATCATTGAAAGCAAAAGCTAATTCAAAAATGTTGTAACAGAAATTCATATTGTTATTTAAAATTTTCAACGCTCCAAAATTTGAAGTGCTTGAAATTTAAAAACTCAATCAGCCCAATTATAAATAAAAATTCCCCGGGAGTTTTCTCCCTTCTCCCATTTTTTCTATGTAAATTCAATTGTAAAAATGGGAAAAGGAAAAAAACTCCCGGGGAATTTTTATTCATAATTGGGCTGAATATGAATTCCTATAGAAAGCAAGAAAAAAATTATAAACTATTTTTGAATTTGTTTTTTATTTCAATAAAGTTTTTGGCGTTGCGTTGTGTTGTGTTTTAAACAATTAGGCCCTTAATAAAAAAAAGTGAATATGGAATAAAAACTGCTACCGTTTGTGTTATTTCAATTTTTTATTTCTAATTTAATATTAAGTTCATATTGGGTTTGCTTTTGCTTAAAATTTCACGTGAAATAAGTGCAGCTTGCATTGTTTGTCGAATAGAGTTCAACTCTATCAACATTGTTTCATAGATATTCCGCACAAGTTTTTTTCATATGCGTTTTGACGGCATTTCAGGTGAAATGTTGAACAGAGTACCAGACTTCAGTTAAAAATTGGCAAAGAGAAACTAGTTTTTTTCCAAAATGTTCAAGTGTAAACTATTTACCTAACTTATTTACATTTTTTAAACATTTTTATTTATTAAACTGTTATTTAAAAAAAATCGTGCTTAATTCTGTAATTATGCAAACTAATAAACGAATTTTTAAATCAAACAAATAAATATTAATTTAAATTATTTCATTTATCTAACGTTAATGGCTTCCACGCCAAAAATTATTTTCATTTATTAACTCGGTGTAAATAAATTCCAAAAAAATATTTTCTTACTTGCAATTCGTTATTAACAAAATGAAAAAAAAAAAAAAAATTGCATAAAATGCTAAATAAACAAATATTTTGACTTTTATTTGAATAAAAATTCTAGTGTTTGCTCACGTTTTACGAGTAATTTGACGTGTTGTAAGAGAACACTACACTAATAAACTCTGGCAGTGAAACATGTGTTCTTCCATTTGTGACCTTTAAATGGGAAAAATGTTACCATTTTAAAAAATATTAAATATAAAAATGTTTGTATTTTTTTTTTCAATTAATAGAAAAAAAATTCTTAATTAATTTATTTATAGGCAAATAAATTTGTTTAACTCTTCTCTAATGCAATTTGCAACATGTGTGATTTATTTTGAACAACCATTTTTGTATTTGTTATTTATATTTACATATGTATGTGTGTTATTAATAAAACAATTTATAATAATGAATTTAAAAAAAAAAATAGTTAAATATTTATGTAATTATATAAAGGTTTGTTTTTTCTTTACTTAATTTATGTCGGCAGTCACATTCTGTAAATTTTTGTAGGAAATAGCGAAAGTAAAGATAAATAACTTTGTTTTTGAATTAGTCTTCGTCCAGACTCGTAATTTTTGTTGTTGCAATTTTTTAAAATTCTGCTTTGAAATTGCATTAGAGTCCAGATAATGGAATTCTAGTTTACAATTTTTGTATTTTCATCTTGTCTTTCCTCTTCTCCTTTTTATATTTTACTAGGATCGTCTGGTGGCCGAAATTCGACCACTTGACATTTACTTTCGAGAGAACCTGTGCGTTATACTATAAAAAAATACACATTTTAAGATATCGGCAAAATGCACTATTCACCCAGCTTTGTACGTGTGACTGCAAAATAAATTAAAACGCTTTTCAAACCCTTTAATCCTAAAAACGATATATGTTTCATTAAAATCGGTGGACGATAAGATACTTAAAGATCAACCACAAAAAAATTGTTCCCGTATTTATATATAAGATATATAAAAGAAAATACACCTACAGCCAACTTCAAGTTGAAAAATGTGAAAATTACAAAACAAAACAGAATTGCAGAGTACATGAAACTGAGAACCCCTCTCCAATCTTCTCACCTCATCACCAATAAACTCAAGAATTGCTTTCGCTGTTTTGGTTGGTATTCGTGGTGTTTGGTTCACACAAACATTTAACATTCAAGTAGACGCAAAAGGACTCCCTACCGTTTGACAAGACAACACCACTTCACAGATGAATTGTCATTAACATTGTGTTGTATACTTTGTAGTATGCGATTCAACCTGTAGCCGTGAAATATCTCAGTAGTTTAGTGTGGTCTAGCTCCACATACCAAACATGAATCTGTTTCTCCTGATAGCTAGGGCCAGGAACTGCGAAAGTGGTCGTTTAAGAGGAGTTCGTGTTGAGTTACTTGCTCATTAAGAGTGCCAGCACCCCTGTTATATCCCTTCCATTGCGGGTTATAAGTTGCACAGTACAATTCTGATCAAAAAATGGCCACATTAACTTTGTGTCTAAATTGAGCTATCTGTTTTCAGCCTTTTGCATTTTTAATAAAACCTAGGGAAGTTGCGATTGAGGCCGCATTGGAGGTACTTGAAGTAGATCGCATTCTGACCAGGGCTTAAAAAACTGCAGTCGAAACCAAAAACTGTCGAACAAAGAACGAAAATGATGTGTACAACTTTTCACTTTTTGAGTTGGTTCGACAGCGACTGTTTACATTGAATGAATCAGAAGTAAAAGCGTTTTTTGTATTTTTTTTTTTGGCCAATGACTGCAGTTTTTTAAACGCTGATTCTGACTTTATGCGCATGGATCCAAACTAAAGTAATGGCATGCTGAAGACTCAGCCTTAAAAGTACATTCTTGCTCTTCCTAACTAATAGAGATGTAGTAGTGTATGAACTAATTAGAAAAAGTAGCTTCTCTGTAACATGGTCTTTGGCGCTGGGTATCACAAAGGGACCACTGAAGTTCCCCAGTGAGCTCTCTTCTTAATAGCTGTCCAAGGAACCTAACTTTTCAAGAGAAGATTCTAGTATTGCATATTATGCTTTACAGGCTTTTTGTTTAACTTTTTTTTTGGCAGATCTACTATTCAACTTTTAGCATACATTGGGAAAGAAAAAAATAAAATCGAAGAAAATTTGTTATTTTTGAAAAAAAAATGTTTGTTTAATTTAACAAAATTTAATAAACAATTGTTGTTAATCTGGCTGTTTTCCTAAACGCCTATTGCATTGTAGTAATACATGACAACATGTTCCTAAACGCAACTATAAAAATTTTGACAATGCATTTAGTTCCGAAATGCAACTTTGTAGTTTTCACTGCGCAGAGAAAAGCAAATAAAGCAGTTAAAATAATGAAGATGCAAACCATATTCATATACAATACAACGTAGGTAAAAATGTAAGTACACAATGCATCAACGCGGTATTGATACATTGTGAACACACGTTTAGGAAAACAGCCTCTCTTTCTGATACAATTCAGCTAATATTTTTAAATTAAAGTTGGTACTTTTAGCAAATTATTTATAGTTAGTTAGTTGTTCTTTATTCAAAAATACAATAAGTACGACAATTTTATAATTAATGTGAGAAAGAACTTACGACTATGACATTTTCAGCCCAATCATGAATAAAAATTCCACGGGAGTTTTTTCTTTTTTCCTACTTTTACAATTGAATTAACATAGGAAAAATGAGAGAAGGGAGATGGGATGTTTGTCGTCAGTCCAGGGGGTATTCCCAAAAGTTACAAATTATTTATATTTAAATAATATTCTTTAATTTCAATGGTTTTTTCTTGTTGGAAGAAAAGCTTATTTATTGAAATTTAACATAATTTTTGGGTATTCCCAAAAGTTACAAATTATTTATATTTAAATAATATTCTTTAATTTCAATGGTTTTTTCTTGTTGGAAGAAAAGCTTATTTATTGAAATTTAACATAATTACGTTTTTTTTTTTTAAATTGACGACTTTGTATTTATTTTAACTAGATCTTTTGATTTAATTCGACGAAATTCTTTGAATTAAAAGAATTCACAAAATTTTATCAAGTTAACAAAGTTTAATCATATTGAAAATTTTTTATTAAATCAACCAAATAATCAAATCAATTTTGTTATATTGAACAAAGTTTTTAAATTTTCAAAATATTTTAAAATTATTTGTATTAAATTTGGTTTATAACTTCGAAATTCTATTGAAATTTTTGTCTTTTCTAAATATGTAACAAATTTTTGCTTAATGTAAAGAAAGTTTGTAATAATAAAAATTATTGATTTCGATAACATAATGTTCCAAAATACATAATCTTTTATTGTTACTAAAAAAAATTGTTGCAAAGACATAGAAAAATGTATTGCCTCAAAAATAGATCATGTATTCCTATCGACCATTTACTTCAATAGTGACATAACTCAAAATAATCCATTTCGAGATAAACGCGTTTTAACTTTTTGATTTGCTTTAACCACTTAGAAACAATATGTGTCGTTATTCTCTTCAAACGGGGAAAGTATAAAAGATATAAAGATGCATTTTATACACAATATAAAGAAAAATATACTGAAAAATTCTGCATCACTAACTCCGCAATTTCATTTATTGAGTTATGTCACTATTAAAGTAAATAGGCGACACATCCTTAAACTCTTACAGCCTGTTCAACGATTTCGAACGTTAACGTCCGCATAGAAAATTACATTTAAAACAAAAACAAATCGTCGATTTTTGTTTTTGTTGAACAGGCTGTTATTGAGGCCATGCGCTGCATTATAAAAGAAGGTTGGTTGTTTCTTTTTTTGGTAAGTTTTTTCAGTTCATTCTAGGATTTTCCAATATATTTATTTTGGCTTTGGTGTTGCATTGCCATGATGTTCTTGGTCGTCCTTTGTTCCTAGAACCTTGTGGGTTCCACCACAGTACACCCTACAGGTTTCTTTTAAGACTTTTCTAAGCGAGTCACCTTTTTATCGCTATTTTCGTCTTCAGATTTCAAGATAGAATTCGTATATAATTTTTTAAAAATTTTGTAAGGCAGAGCTTCTCTAGGCCACTCACTGACTTCCGTTGATAAATAGAACTGATTAATTGTAGAGTTGTGGGTGCGGGAATTGAACTGAGCAGTAATTATTCTAGAAGAGATTAGATTCCACGAAAGGAAGTCAAAAGTGTCTTAAAATGCCTTAGCGGCCAATTTAAACGATTTCTGGTTAAAGTTTGTTAATCAAGTTTAATAAATAAATACACCGAAAAAACAAAAATTAATTTCAATAAAAAAATGTGTGATATTAATTAAACTTGCACCAGTTAACAAATTTATAGTCATTTATATTCAATTGAACGTTTCATTTACATTATCTTTGATTTTTTTTGATTAATGCTTTAATTGGTGAACAATTTTGAAGAAAATTTTTTCTGTGTATGTAAAAAATTGGTGCAAATAAACTTCTCTTTAAAATGTCGACTTTTGTTTAAAAATATATAGTTAATTTGAATAAAAATTGTTAATATGAAGAATGCTTTTAAAGTTTTATATCCAAATCTTTTGATTGGCTTATTTTCTCGTTGAAAATTTACTAAACGTCGTAGTACGTATTTTTACTTCACGCAAAAAATTCATTGCTATAATTAAATTTGTTGCTAAAAGAACAAAAAAATTACTAAGTAGCCCGTTTAGGCAACATTTTAATATTTTCTCCATTCATGTTAATACAATTTGTTAAAACTAAAAAACTGTGCTGTTTATTTAGATAAAATCTCCGTCATATAACACCGGATAGGTTTCAGCAGTTGATTGTAACTTATATTATTAAAAGTGCAAAAAAATTAATTAAAACAGCATCTTGATTTTCAATACCGATTGCAGACTAATTTCATATATTCCTAAAGCCCTTATGACACTACATTTTTAATGCATTGTTCAAGTTTTGGTGAAGTTAAGCTGTATTAAGATACTTTTTAAACTAAGATTTATAATACCTTTTTGTGGTGTTTTTTATGAACATAAATAAAATTAATTTTTCAAATAAAAAAAATCTTTTAGTACAATTAGGGTAAAAAAGTAAAATTTTTAAAGGTTGTTGGTACAATTTTTAAAATTCTCAACGCCATCCCTGAAACAAAACCATAACAAGAGAAAAAAAAACTAAAAACTTTGTTTAGATTTGTTATAGTTCGCTCTTTCTAACATTTACTGTTTCTTTCTATCAATTCTATATTAATTAATGAATAAAAAATGTAGTGTCATAAGGGCTTAAGGCTCAGTTAAGGCTCAGTTAGGCAAACGTTGCTGTACCCGTTATGTACCACGCCGTACTGTAAGCACGTTAGTGCACTTATAGAACGTTTAAAAACGTGTCATATGTTTTTTCCATACATAAACAAAAAGCAATAGTATACATTAAACAATACACACAGTGATGGGAATCAAAAATGTTTAAATGGTGACCGGTATGCAGAAAAAGTACCAAATGATTTAAATGGTATTAAAACAGTATTTTATGTATGTATAAAACGTTCATAACTTTATATTTATAATATAGATTTACAATAAACAAATTTGTATTTCAGCATATACACATTTTTAGCAAACATATAGTAAATGTGCATACACCAAACAAGGTTTTGATACCATTTAAAGCCTTTTATATATTTCACATTTCCATTGTATGTGCATATGCATTTGTTTATTTTATACATCTAAGCATATGTATATTTGGAAATATGTTGTACTGTAAGTTGTTTTGTCGCAATTCCATAACTATACTGAAAAATATACCAAAAAAAAAAGAGAAAAAATACCCGCATTCAATATAACATACAAGCCGCCCATCACTGTTTTACAAATGTCACGTTACAACGGTACGAAATTCTATTTCATACAGAATGGTCTGTTGCAACTACAATACATTACATTTCGGTAAGCTTTTGTATTGGTTTGCATATAACAAAAAGCTAACAGCTGATTGATACAGTACAGATACGGTACAGCAACGTTCGCCTAACTGAGCCTTTAGCCGGAAGTAATAGTAACGTTGCAAATTAGCTGAGTCATTTAGTTCATGTAAAGCAATTAGAACGATTATAGTTAGCAGTAAGATGTTACGTCTCAATCTGTAAGAAATAGATTGGTCTTACTTTTTTACGGTAAGGCTACTGTTACGGTTACTCCCGGCTAACTGAGCCTTTAATCTAAGACTTTTTAGAAATTTTCGTAAATACAGAAATGTTTTTATTTTCTTCAATACAAACATTTTAATTACTGAATAATTAACTTTGAATTAACCGCACATTATCAATCAATAATATAATTACAAATATCTCTAAGATTACTTCCACTTAAGTAAATACTCCTACCAAATTAGTTTGTGACCTCTTGTAATTTTTCCCACATTAATTGATATCTCTAGATTAACCACTAAAACTTTTGTAATGAAGGTCTAATAATAATTATTACAAAATGTTCATTTAAAACACGTGTCAATTTTATTTATTTTTTTTTAAATTTTACTAAATTTTTCTATATCAGTATTTTGTTTTTTGGATTTTGCTTAATGAAAAAATAACAAAACAAAACACATTCATTAATTTTAAATAAAGCTAAACGTTTAAGTGGAATGAAATAATCAGAAAAAAACATGTGTATCATTTATTTATAAACAGGCAAGTTTTTGAATCATGAATTCCAAAGAAAAGTCATCCGTATGGGTAAAAAAATCAAATTGTAAAGAGAGAAGAGATGTTATGTTAAATATAATCTCTCGATTTATAGTAACATTTTTAGGCCCGTTTTCACGACTTAACGATAGCTAAATGTAGGAAGTTATCGAACAGATAATGAGTTTTTAATAATCACAAGTTCTCTTTAACCTTTAAGTGAAGAATAAGCTAAAGAGAGGAACGTTCTACCTTTAACTTTTGTCGTAAGGTTTAGATTTGAGATTGCCATATTATATTCACATATTTTTTATATATGGCAACTCCAATTATACGTATATTTTGTAAATGTAAAAAAAGTACGCAGTTGCCAGTTCGTATTTTTATTTTGGCAAAAATAATCGGTATTTTCTTTAGTATTGCCACTTTTTTAAAAATGTTAAGTTTATTTTGTACAGAAGTTGTGAAAACGAAAAATAGTTGAAGGTAACTTTATTCCTCACTAGTGCTAAAGGTACCGTTAACTATTTCGAACTTTAAAGGTAAGTCGTGAAAACGGGCCTTAAAGTTCGAATTTTAAAAATAACAGTTGCTTTTCTTCGGTTTCCGTAACTTTTGCGTGGTGGATAAGTTAGTCTAAGATTTTGCATTTCTTTTCAGCATAATTTGCCGCGAGTGTGTTCGTTTCTGAATTTCGCATGAATGTCGTATTAATTTCGCACTGTCTTCGAGGGCATCGAAATTTCATTTAGGTCATCGAAATTTTGTCACTTTGCCTACTATAAACTTAAGTTAAAAATTTAGTGGGTGTTCTGGGGTGTTTTCTTACGTTCAATAATTCTTTTAGTTTAGTTTTTGTAATGACTGACTAAACTTTTTTAATTTTTAGAGTTCTTAATAAAAAATTTCTTTAAAAGACATACTAAAGTTTTAAATTCGATTTATGTCGTTTTTATTAATGTCCAAAAATTGGACTTTTTTTGTAGTTAATTTTTGCTCGAAAAAAGTTTTTATTTCAAGGTTTCAAATCAAAATTTTCGGTAACCGCACAGATCAATAGAATATATCGAACTAAACACTTAATACCAGTGTTAGAAAATAAACCGAACATTACCATGGAACGGTATCTATTTTTTTTTAGTGTTTGTGTAGACGAAGACAACCCTTAGTACCGTTCGTAACTATTTTCAAGTAAGAGCCGAACATTATATAGTGTTCTGTTTTTTGTAAAAAACAGAACAATTGTAGTGATACTGAAGACAAACATTATATTTTAATGTTCTATGATGTTTCTTTTTTTACATTGATAAAGTAATGAGCAAACAAAAAATTTTAAAAGCGACCGCAGCGCGAACAGCTTGTGTGTGTATTGTGTATATGTTTTGTTTATGTAAAATTATTTTGCTGGCTTTTTGTTTTTTTTCGTATGTGTATTTTGTTTTTGTAAAAACGAACGAACATTAATGAGCTGAATCGAACACAATGAAGTTTGTGGTTTTTAAAAAATCCGATTTAATCTTCTCATCTTTTGTTGAGTTGGATAAGAACAGTGTTCTACACAAACACTATAAGCGTTTGTGTTTTCCACAAATCTACCGAACCAAACACTAAGAAGCAATATTTAGTGTTTTTGTCTCTTAAGAATTTAATAAAGCCCGACGGCCCGATAGCAAAAAATCATGTTTGTGTTAAGAAATTGCTAAATATGTAAATATGCAAACTTATTTTTCAAACTAAAATCCCGAGAAACTTGCCCTGGTCATAAAAGAAGGTATACTTATGAATGGAAATGTAATAAAAATTCATCAAACAGCGAAAACTACGTTCAATAAATAAATTGATGTCAAATTTAAAAATACAAACACAATGGACTACATAAATATGAATTTGTATATCCTTTTCAACATTTAGAAAGCTTTTACATAAGTGTGACATTTCGTTTGTTATGTCTACAATATTGATCTTAGACGTTATAAGAACTTTTTTAACATTCCTTTTTATTAAGTTTTATGCCTCAACCTTAAAGAAATTTTATATGTTCTAAATTAAGATAACGATATTTTGAATTTTTTATTTGCATTTTAAACAAATTTATTTCAAATTACTTAGATTTCTGCAGCTAACACATTATTAAAGTTATAACACTTTTTAAACCATTCATTTAATTTATAAAAAAAAAACTATATAAAATTTCTGTGTAGGCTTACACTATTTAGAATCCCTTTTATTTTATACTTTCTGACAGTGATCAAATAATAATAAAAACCTTACGGCCAATCTCACCAAGTTCAGTTAAAACTTACTATTTCTTTAACTTCCACACGCAGAGAAAAAACATGTTTAAATATGGCCACCTCCATCAAAACTATTTTTTAAAAAAAATAATAAACATTTTTTAAATTTAATAATCGTTTATGAATTACACCGTAATGTTTTAAATTTTCTTTAAAAATAGTTTTGTTGGAGGTGACCATGGTTAAACATGTTTTTTCTCTGGGTGCTGTTAACAATATGTTTTTGACAGTTATAACTGATAGTTAATTATAACTGAACTTGGTGAAATTGGCCGTTAGTTTTGTTATAATTTTGATAATGTCATTTAGTTCAGAACATGTGGAGACCTATTTGCGATTATATGGTAAGCGGCAATTAATCAAAATTTTGTTTAATTCTTGCAAATAGGTTATAAGTAGTCGTTACAGTGACGAACAAATCCATAGACTTTGAATTTGTACCATTGTAGAGAAAAAGCTATTATAAATCCAAATAATTGCTTAAGAAAACAAGTAAGAGTGCTATATTCGGCTGTGCCGAATCTTATATACCCTTCACCATGGTGCAATAAGAACAAAAAGTTATGTGAACACCATTCTTAAGCTATACGTAATTATATTTTGTGCCACGCCCACTTATCCAAACCGTCCACATTATGTCGGATGTTGTGCTTTAATAACCAAGATGCTTGTAACTAATTTGGAAACTTTTTCTCTTTCCATATATACAGGAAAGTAGACGGATATCGTTAGATAAACTTCGCTGTACATGTATGTATTTGTTGTGTGTAACAAAACGCAAAAGTCATATAAATCGTTACTGTTTGTGGTAGGTATAAAAAAACAACAGCAACATGGAATTTTATGAAAAAATAAATGGCAGTCGATCTTAACGGAGCCGATGTGATAAATAGAATTATATAACAACCAAGACCACGTCTTCAAAAACCCCATTTCAACAGACAGATGGACATGACCAACTAACATGTATATAACCTTACACGTTCGGTGGAGGGTATACAAATAAACATGATTTGAGTTTACATTTTGAAGTACTTTACTAACAAAATACAAGGAACTTGGATTTCTTTTGATGCATTAAAACTTAAATATAAATGTATATTATTCAACGGATATAAAAAGACTTGTTAATATATAGCAATATTTTGAAGATTATGGTGTTCTGAAACTCTTGTTATTAAATAACGTAAATATCTTGATAAGAATCAGCGTTCTTAAGAACATCCTTAAGCGGTAAATATTCTTTATTTTTCAGAAGAAACACTGGATTTTAAATAATGCTCAAAGGCAAATTTCCATTAGACCTCTATGCCATATTGTGTAGCTATACAGTAAACAATGCCCCGTAAATTTGGGGAAATACTGCAAATTAAAAGATAAAAAATTAGAAAACTTTAAAAAAAAATATATATATATATAATTCATAAATCCACAGGTATATACTCACGGATTATTTGCATCGGGACTAGGAACTTCAATCCAATTTGGAAAATGTCTCACACTATCCGCTGTAAAACCATGATGTTCCAAACGACAAGCCATATATAAAATTTCAACACGTTTAAAACGCTCCAACATATTACAAATTTTAATTTGCAAAATCTCGAAATCCCAATTCAGTGTATCAGGGGCTTCGGAAAACCCTTTTTATCAGACAGACGGACAGACGGACAACCGTATTTGAACTTCACTTTTAATAAGGACCCAGAATATATATACTTTATAGGGTGTAGGATCAATATTGTAGAAATTACAAACGGAATGACAAAGTTATATATACATACCCTTTTACCTTCGGTGAAGGTATAAAAATAATAAACACTTCTCCTGTAAAATTTGCTTTTTGTCGCTTACGATATAATCGCAAATAGGGCTCGATGTGTCTAATACTTATTTTATATTTACTGCCGTTTTTGCAACAGAAATAAAAATTTTCGTTAGGAAATTAATATTGAAAACGAAACGAAATTTGAGTTTTCTTTTTTTTGTTTCGATGTAAATTCCCGAACGAAAATTTAATTTTTTGCTACAAAAACAGGCAGTTTATCTGGGTTTAAACTATTAAAGTTTTCTTTCAGAAAGCTTGAGTTCATGGGTGAGAGGGAAAAAAAGAATAGCCTTCTCTCTTCTCCTCTCACCCATAAAGTTAGACATTCTGAAAGAAAACTTTCATTGTGTAAACCAAGACTTAGAAATATTCATATTTTCTACTCTATGATAGTCAACTCTTTTATTTACAATGCTTTTTAATGAAAAGATACATTAATTTTCCAATGTGCCTTATAAGATTGTTTTAAAAACATTAATAAACTCAATGTCTTTTTAATAAAACAGAAATAGTATTCATCCTTAAAGAAATTAAATGTCAAAAACTTATTTTGAATCTAAATTAGCCTTAAGAGACAAATTTTTTCTAAAACACAGAACAACCATAGAACACAGAACGACAGACAGATATGTACGTTTAAAGAAATTTGTAATAA
Source organism: Pollenia griseotomentosa (assembly GCA_963931875.1). Taxonomy (NCBI): domain Eukaryota; kingdom Metazoa; phylum Arthropoda; class Insecta; order Diptera; family Polleniidae; genus Pollenia; species Pollenia griseotomentosa. The sequence goes on from OZ007560.1 coordinate 110,717,770, forward strand.
AAAAAAAAAAACAAAAATGATATTGATTGATACGCCTTTGGGGTATGCTTTAGAAAATAAAACACATTTTTAGTTACAAAGTCCTTTCCATTAGTCCTTATATAAGTACATACATACATATTTGTTTGCATTTGTATGCTTTTAGGCCCATCATTTTTTTTTTGTGTTTTTGAGTTATTTAAATGTGGTTTTGTTATGTTATAAAAATGTGTGTGGGTGTGTTTAAGTGTGTGGGGGTTTGTGATTAATGAAAATTGATAATCAAAGGTCAGTTTAAAGTGTTGACAACCGACATAGGACCAAAATAACAACAACAATGACAGCTTTAAAAATGTGTATGTGTTTATATTTTAACCCCTTTTTAATAAGCTGGTTTTGTGTAGTTAAACGAATACAAAAACTAATTATTTATTTACATCTAAATAGAAAATTATTGAGAAAAGCTTTTAGTTTAAAATTGAAACAAAACATTTAGAAATGTTTATTTGATGAATTATTCATCGAAGTCCTTTAAATTTAATAACACAAAATCCCACCAATCGATAAATTTTCTAAAGATAATTAAAGATACTATAGTATTTACATTTCATAAAAAAGATCTCAATAGAGTATGAACATAAATAACATATATAAAACGAAAGTAATCGATAAATATGTTACACGTCTATTGAGTCAATAAGTTATCGACAATTTTTCTAAGGAATAAAAATGTAGGCTATTCCATTTTTCAATTAACAATTGCTTTTCTTAATAGGTACAATGAAAGTGAGAAAAAACTTTTCTACAGAAAGTAAGTTATCGATAGTTTTTCTTTAAAATATAAAAAATAGCATTAACTTTTTTATAGAATACAAAAGAAGTCGATGACTAGTCTATTGAATATGATATCGAGCCCTTTTTTCTATTAAATCGTAACCGACAATTTATCGGAATTTGGCGTTTTTCTTGCAAATAGGTTATAATTGAATTTGAATTTGTACCGTTGCGGAGAAAAAGCCCATCTAAATGCAATTTAAGTATTGCATTGCCAAAGAAAAAAAATAATAAAAACGCTTCTTCTGTCAAATTTGCTTAGGATAAACAAATTTCGATTACATTTTTAGAATATCAAAATTATCGATAACTTTTCTATAAACAATGAAACTTACTTTTCTCTGAAATATGAAAATTATCGATAACTTTTTATAGATATCTTTCCTATAGACTGAAAGTTATCAATAGTTTCTTAAAAATATAAAAGTTATCAATAACTTTTCTTACGGATATAAAAAGTTTTTATAACGTAAAAGTTATCGATAACTTGTCTATGAATATAAATCATGAAAGTTGTTGGATAACTTTGATTTATGAAATATATCGATAACTTTTCTATAGACTACGAAAGTTATCAATAACTTTTCTTAAAAATATGAAACTTATCAATAAAGGATATAAAAGTGTCAATAACAACTTTTTTTAGAACGTAAAAGTTATCAATAACTTTTTTTATGAATATTAAAGTTATCGATCGCTTTTCTATAAAATAGATAGGAGTTTTTATGTAGTTTTCCATAGTGTATAATAGTTATCAATAACTTTTGTATTGACAATGAAAGTTATTTATACTAAACTTTTCTATAGAATATCGATAACTTTTCTTCATAATACCTATAGAATATAAAAACTAAATTTTGTACAGGATTAACAAATTTCGATAAGCTTTGTTTAGAATATGACATTTATCGATAACATTTCTATATAATATAGAAGTTTTCGAGAACTTTTCATTTTCATATTTTAAAGTTATCGGCAATTTTTTAATTGAATGTGCTAGATTTCCATAACTACAATTATAAATACAGTAGACTCGCGGTAACGTGAACTATTAAAACCTAAGCGTGTTCACGTTTGCGAAGTTGTTCATGTTTACGAAGGTGTAATTTTTTACATCTTAAAAATAAAATAGACATATATTTAACTTAAATTCATATATTTTTTTTATTAATTCATATTCGTATTTGTTTTGTTAAGAAAAACAATTTACATTAAAATTATTTAAAAAAATGGGTTATCTTTTTTTGGATTTTCTTTTTTTGCAAAAAGCTGAACACCGCTAGTCACGCTTGATCTTTTTTTTATTTTTTCTATTACATCCACTTTTTCCTTTAAAGTTAAAAAATTTTTTAGTTTTTGCGACATTTTTCACGACACACTTTATATCAAACTAAAAACAAACTAAGCAAATCAACAGCTCGCGTTACACAAAGTGCCAGAATATATTCATAAGCAATCATTTACGGGGATTCCCAGTTTTTAAAGAAGTAGTGATTGCTTAAAAATGTTCAAAAGAAAACAACTTTTTCTATGTTCCATGAATTTTACATTTGTTCACGTTAAAGGGCCTTCTTACTGTGTTCACGCTACAGAGTAGTCAGTGTAAAAAAAATTATGTTCATGCTAGCCGGTGTTCACGTAAGGCGGTGTTTTTGTTATCGCGAGTCTACTGTAATATAAAATTCAAAAAATACTTTTTTGTAGAATATTAAAGTTATCGAACAGTTTTTAATAGACAGTGACAGTTATCAATAGCTTTTCTATGAAATATATAATTTATCGAAAACTTTTTCATAGAATATTAAAAATATCGAATTTTTTTTTATTAAATATGATAGATATCGATAACTTTTTAATAGCACCTAAAGGTTTTTGAAGAATAAGAATCTGGTTTATAGTTAGAATTTTGCTCTCTCGAACTCTTTATTTGAAAAAATTATCTTTTCATGATCTTGCTTTTAAGGTGCGAAAGTTATTTTGAAGGAAAATATTCTTAGTATATGTATATATGATGATATTTATAGCAAATTATATACTTGCAAATATGGGATTGTCATCAAAAATAATACGAATATTGCAACAATCGTATGATAACACCTCCAGTCAAATATTGTTCGGAAACTCACTCTCCAATTCTTTTAATGTGAACCTTGATGTCAAACAGGGTTGCATATTAAGCCCAATTCTGTTTGCATTATACTTGAACGACTTAGCCGACGTTCTTACTGGCGGGATAATTGTTGACAACATCACAGTAAAAGTTCTTCTTTACGCAGACGACATTGTCATACTATCTGATTCACCCAGTGGTCTCCAAACGATGATTGATTCCCTTCATGTGTATAGTAACTTATGGCATTTATAAGTCAACCTTGCTAAGTCCAAAGTATTAGTTTTTCGCAGTGACACTAGAATATCAAACAACTTAAAGTGGACATTTGGAGAAAATGAAATTGAAATCGTAAATTCATATAAATATCTTGGTATGGACTTGTGTTACAATTTATCCTTTAGAAAACATTTGGAAAATAAACTAACTACATCAAAAATGGCAATATCTTCAACTTGGTCAAACTATATAAACCATCCCAAAATATCTAATAAAAATAAACTTAAAATCTTCAGTGCTGCATCTCGGCCAATCATGTTTTACGGAGCCCAAATATGGGGTTACATGAAATACGAAATAGTTGAAAAACTATTTAGATTCTTTATTAAAAAGATGTTACTTTTACCTAGCAACACTCCAAACTATATGCTATTTTAGAAACGGGTTTAAACTCTTTATACCTAGAAACGTTAAAATTGCATTTTGATTACATCAACAAAGTTCTTAACATGCCTTGCAACAGATTACCTCGAAAGCTTGCAGAAATGATAATCGCTAAACAAACTTTTTGGGCTGAGGATTGGACGAACTTGTGTGCTAAAATTAATTTTGTACCAGATAATAATTCTGTACCACTAAGCAAACATTGCAAATCAATTTTACCACTTGTTCAAATTTATGAAATTCAAACCTTTATTGCCGACGCTAGAAACTCTCAGTTTCATGACTTATACTCACAATTAAATTACTCTTTACTACAAATTACTACTACGGAACTCTCGTCTCGTGCGATAAGTCTATTGATAAGAGCAAGAGGAGGACTTTTGGATATAAATTCTAGATTGTTTAGAAGTACATCAGACGGAATCTGCACTCTCTGTAATCTAGACGCAACGGAAAATACTCTACACTTTATTGGTAAATGCCCTATTTAAAGTGGATTTAGAAGTAAATTTTTAAACAAACATCAACTAAACCTACTCGACGTTCTAAATATTCTGAATGGGGATGCCTTTAATTTTGGCTCCCTTGTCAATTACCTGGAATCTTGCCTCAAATATAGAAAATTGATATTAAATGAATTTGCTTAGTTCCTTTTTACATTTTATATTTTTAAAATTTATATAAATATTTGTACTTAGTTCTTTTGTTAAACCATTTTATGCTGTAAATATGTTTACAAATTTATCTTTCTTCAATTTTTATTTTTTAACAGCTTTAATTTTGCCAATCTGGCTCACAACTATATGTTATGCCAGTAATAGATCATTATTTAAATTTAAACAAATTTTGTTATTATATTAGTAAATGAATCTATTAAATAAATAAAAAGATACTCTTCACTAAGCTACACTCTACTAAAATGTACGACACTTTTTGGGTTTTTGCTTAAATTGAACATTTTTTGAAGAAAAAAACAAAAAAAAAAACAAAACTGACAAAAATTCATGAAAACAACCAAGAACAATAAACTATTCAATTGCTGGAAATTATTTACTTTCTAACACAATAAAATCGATGAATAATAAAATATTCTGCCAAATTTGGTTGTACAATTAATATGAATTAAACTGGAAAGAAATTGCTTCATAATCAATGACTATAAATGTGTAAAATAAAAAATAAAAAAAAATTTCATTTAGATAAAAAACTTTTTGTATGAATTTTTAATATAATTTAACTGTTGTTTTGTTAAACAATTAAATGCAATTTTTATAAAAAAATATAATATAAAAATATTTAAATGAAAGTATAAAAAATGTCAGTTGCAAATATAAAAAAAATCTTTTTAAACAGAATATGTTAATTCAAACAGTTAATTAATTAATTAATTGTAAGCAATATTTTAATAAAAACTTAAATTGATTTAATATTAATGTAATTTTAATTACCAGGAATATTATTTTGTCTTTTAAATAAAAGATTCGGTGAAATGGCGCCAAAGTACAGTTTTGTTGAAATACTGTATAACACACATTTTGTTTAATACATGTATCGAAGATTAATACTTGTCTAGTAGAGTGCCCCGGTAGGCTAGCTGGTAGTGAGCTAGTCTATCAGCGCCGGGGTTGCGGGTTCGATTCCCGCCAGAGACTCTGGTTCCTGCAGAGAAGCGTAGAGCTTCGCGGGATTAACTTAAGGAATTAACAAAAAAAAAAATTAAAAAAAGATACAGGCGCATATTCATAAATTATTACCAAGTGTTAACTTTTTTAAGTACCTTTTTAAGTTATTCACAGATGATTACTTTCAGCATGAAAACTTTACACTTAATTTTCTCTACATGCCAATATGCATGGTTGCATTTCTTCTATCAGCTGAGAGCTGTTACTACGTTAGCTATGAATTGTGAATAATATCTATAACTATCTATCAACTATTTTTTAGTTTCTGTTTTGTTAGTTACAACTTAAGTTATCATTTCTGAATATGCGCTATAGAAATTTTGGTATTGATTTTTTTTTTAAATTTTGTAAATTACAATTGAAAGTGATTGTCCGGTTTTTGTCCGTTAGTTTGATTTCTGTCATATAAAAATTATCTCTCCAAAGTTTTATGGTGTATAGAAACGTTTAAATTTAATTTGAAAAAAACGATATCGCTAATGGTATAGACCGATTTTAAAAAGTGGTTAGGACTTGATTTAAAAAATAACATGCGGAAGTGCGATAACATTTCAAATGCGGTTTGTTAGTTATACATCAACGATGTCCAGGGTTAAGCGCTAACGGTCTGGCGAAAGATTAATTTTTAATGCCTAGTATTTAAAATATATTTTGAATTTTAGTAGGAACATATTAAGGGTATATCTACTACAACTAACCTTGCTTTAAAGTAAAAATCACCAGATTAAAAAATAAATATGATTAATTTCTTTATGTTTTTTATTGCATTTTTGTAATTAAAATATTGTGTAACATAAGTTTTCTACAAAAAAAAAAAAAAAAAAAAAAACGTATATGGCAGCACAAGTTTTAAGGGGGAAAAATAATGTAAAAATCCAACAAATTACCAGGCTTTTTAAAATTCATTAGAAATTAACTGCCTGTTTTTAGAAAACGTAAACAAATGAGTGAGTGAAAGCTAAAACAAACTTTCGTTTTTTATTATTGTTTTCAATATAATTTTTCACTCACTCACTTGTATACGTTTTCTAAAAACAGGGAGTAAAAGTGAGAATAAGAAAGAAAAAGCAAGATGTAGAAAAAAGTGATGCCAGGGTATTGGAATAAATATTAATTTATATAGATTATTTATTTGGCCTAGTCTAATATATGTTCCCGAAGTTCCTATAAGGAACATGGGGCCCAAAATACAGTTGAGGTTGCGTTAATAATGTTGATTTATCCAATCCGATCCTGGTGCTAAGGTTGCCAGCAAAATCTCCAGGCAGTCAACTGTTTAAAATTTTTCGAAGGCACAGACGCCACTTCAGACCAGCAGGATACCTTACAGAAACTAAGTTTCAAAAGAAATTCCTACAGACCTGAGACGCCATTCGACTATTCAGGATACTTAGCCTCCTTTTCACTCCAGCTAGTATAAAACGAGTATATAAAAGCCGTTGCCCTGGGTATACCTAGTGTAAACCGGAGGCAGTAAGCTGTGTTGACTTGACAACAAAGGAATTGTTCTTGCTCACTCCCAAGTGAGCGACAATCAAGAACTTTCAACCTTTTATTACCACAATCAATTCCCTTAGTTTAAAGCGCAACTTAAACAAAAGTAAAATTGCAAAAACTAACCTACTGCAAATTCTGAGGGCCTGCTTTAAAAAATACTATTTTAAATATGTAAATGGAAAATAAAAAAAGGCAACAAATACCTACTTATTAAAGAGTATTTTACACTTACGTATTTTGAAGGAAATACAACCCTTTCATGATAATTTCTTATTGTTTTTTCAATTTTCAAACACGAGATCAGAGATGTGAATTTTCGTCCAAATACGTAAGACTTGTGGGATAGTGTAAAGTACCCTTAAGAAAATTCCCCTGTAAATAATGAGAATCAAATTAGTTGCCATCGTTATATCGTTGAAGTGAGATCTTGGTGCGCAACTTTATTAAATAACTCAAAATTTCAACTTCATAGTTTGCTGCTCTATCACATGCACATAATTGTGATTGTGTGTTTTCGGGTACCACTGGTCTAAAATTCAAGCTTAGTTGCTTGGTGGCGTACGTACGTGACATAAACACAGAAAAAATTAAAAATTTTCTCTAATCACCAAATTTATACTAAATTCATAGAATCAAGCAACCCATTTGTTGATTTTGCACCTATTATCAAAATGATTATATTGATTACTAAAAATTGTAAAAATTTAATATTTTCAATACTTTTTTTTCAATAACTGATATTTTTAATTTTAATTAAAAAAATGATCAAAAAACTTTGCCGTTATAAACAATGTGTTGATTGATTTTGAAAATTTTCAGCAACAATTTCCCAAGTTTAAATTATTTTATTTTAAACGAAATAATTTTTTGTTATTTAATTATTATTTTAATTCAAAATTTATTTCAAAACAACTAAAATGTTAATTAAATCAAAATTATTATTTTAATTTTCTTTCAACAAAAAAAATAATTTTTTCAATTATCACATTAATTAAATTTAAATACTTTTTAAATAATTTTTTTAATTGATAAAAAACTACTAATAATTTTTTCTGTGAATAGAGCTTTATTGTGAAGGTGCCCATATTTCTTATTGGGTCTTAAAATAATATTTGTTGGTGTTACACACGAAATGACCAACTCTCATGTACCACTTGTAGTAATAAAGTATGTAAAAATACCATAATGTAAATCTGAAATGGAAAAAAATTACAACAATAAAATTAATAAATTTTAAACGGTTGAATGAAACATACATAAAATATTTACAACTTGTAATTAAAAATTATTAAAATTGTTTTTTTTTTGTTAGCTAAATAAAAAGTGATTAAAATTCATCAATAACGACAATTTATGCCAAATACACCATGTTACAGAAATCTACATACGATATGTCAGTATGCAGGCTTTCGCTAAAAGGTTATATGCATTCGTATATGCTTTTTGGCATTTTAAAGGCAAATGGTTTATAAAAATTTCTGTATAATTGCACATACTAAAATAGTTTCCTTTAATAATTTTTATTTTTTATACATATAACATTAAATAGATTTTAAAAGAATGCCTAAAATTGGTGTCATATGAAGACTTTTGTTGCATGGTGTAACTTGTGTTGTATGTAGTTTAAAAAAAAACACAAACTACTATTTCAATTTTGATACCCGAATAGGCCCATACATTTAAGGCTGGAGGTGTGTTTACCACAAAACAAAATAAAATTATAAATAACAAATAATTACAATTAAACTAAATAATAAAAGAGCAACAAAAGTTTGTACAATAAATATAGTGCAAAAGAAAAGTTAATAAACAAAATTGCTTAAGCCATAACAAATTTTATTTAATAATGTTTGTTATAATTTGCTATAATTTGCTTTTAATTATTTAAGCTGGGTTTTTGAGATCTCAGTTAAATTAGGCTTAGTTAATCCTAAAACAGATTTGTGCCGCCGCTATCAAGTTTGTATACAAAATTTTGACGGAACAGTTTAGTTTTGCTTAAAATGTTGGTCTTAAATGAAATAATAAAAAAACCCATTTCGCCAGAAAAATCTGAGTTTTAGACTACGTTAAACTAAGTTTAAACTTAATCCACATCTCAAAAACTCGGCCTGAAAGTAACAAATATAATTAGAAATTATTTTTCAAGTTAGCTTACTAAGCAATAGTAATTTAGACCTTCAGCCCGTTGTAGTAAGACAAGCCAGAGTCCCTGGCAGGAATCGAACCCGCATTCCTCACACTGATAAACAAGTTCACTAACAACTAGCCTATTCTAGCATTTATTTTTATAATACTGTGTTTATACACATGGCAAACACACCTCACTCTCTCATTACAGTACTACACAATTTAAAAACATGCGTGTGCTAATAACACTGGTTGTCAAAAAATAAAAAAGTCAAGAGCAAGAACTTGTGATCGTGAATAAAATTTACATTTGTCCTCCGATTTTCAGGATATATATGGCCTTTTTTTCGTAAAATACCTGGCTTTCTAAAATGTTTGATAAAAATATAAAATTGTTGTCCTTATAGTATATATTATTAATTTTGGAAACAAAAAATTATACTTATTTTACATAAAAAAAAAATGATCGTCACTAATTTCTGAATAACTCCGAAACAGTGGAAAATATTAAAACAAAAGCATTAATTCCGCTACTTCGTGAGCATCTCCCTTTCATATGTATTTTAGAGCGACTCAAAAAAAAAAGTGATTTTGTTACCCCTCTGAAAATAAAGCTTGATATGTTTTATGATGATTCCCAAAATATTTTGGTTAAAGCGTTGACCATCCGCGAGCTGGACCATGTTTAAAAAAGGTTTTTTTTAAGTTTTTTGAATTTTTTTGTACTTTGCTTCAAGACAACATATATAAAATTTTCTATCATCGAAAAGAGTTTTTGAAGCAGCATCCAAAGGTATAAAAAACTTGACCACTTGCGATTTACTAATTGAGATATTTAACTAAATACATATTTTCGTTTCGGGTTTTCATACAAATTCTACGTATGTGGAAATATTGTTCTGTTTTTCAAATTGAATCTGTTTTAAAATAATGTTATTTTTTTTTTTTTGTAATTATTCACATAAAACGCGAAAAACGGGATGTATTTTATCTGTTTTATATATAGGCAATATGGGTATCAGTTGTGTTGAGTTGTGAATTTTCGTCCAAATACGCAAGACTTGTGGGATAGTGTAAAGTACTCTTAAGAAAAATAATGAGAATCAAATTACTTGCCTTCGTTATATCGTTGAAGTAAGATCTAACTGCGCAACTTTATTAAATTACTCAAAATTTTAACTTCATATTTTGCTGCTCTATCACATGCACATAATTGTGATTGTGTGTTTTCGGGCACCACTGGTCAAAAAAAAAACAGCCTAAATTGCTTGGTGGCTTAATGTGACAAAAAGAGAGTTTTTTTGTGGAAGCGTGTTACACACGAAATGACCAACTCTCATATACCACTTGTAGTAATGAAGTATGTAAAAATACCATAATGTAATCCTGAAATGCAAAAAAGTAAATAAAAAATTACAACAATAAAATTAACAAATTTTAAACGCTTCAATGAAACATACAACATAAAATACTTACAACTTGTTATTAAAAATTATATGAAAAATGATAAAATATATCGCGATTTTCGCGTTTTATGTAAATAATTACAAAAAAAAAAAATTAATTAACATTTTTTTTTTATAACAGATTCAATTTAAAAAGCAGAACATTATTTCCACATACGTAGAATTTGTATGAAAACCCGAATCGAAAATATGTATTTAGTTAAAAATCTCAATTAGTAGGTCGCAAGTGGTCAAGTTTTATATGCCATTGGATGCTGCTTCAAAAACTCTGTTCGATGGTACCAAATTTTATTTATATAGTCTTGGAGCAAAGTACAAAAAAAAATTCGAAAAACTGAAAAAGCGCTTTTTTAAAAATGGTCCAGCTCACGGATGGCCAACGCTAGAACCAAAATATTTTGGGAATCATTATAAAACATATCAAGCTTTATTTTCAAAGGGGTAACAAAAACATTTTTTTCTGCTCCATACAAGGTGCGTCTGTCTAATGTATTTATATGCCAAAGTTTATGTTTCTAGATTAAAAAAACGACTAGTTGTAAGACAAAAAGTACCAAACAGTTATTCTCATCCGCTCAGGACATTGTATGTTTAATTTTATGTTTATAGGAGCAATATTAACGAAAATTTAATAAAGTACCAGTTAAATAACGAAAATGTACCAAAATAATGCCTTTCACAAATTCACATTCACTGTGTAACTTGCATGTTTAATTTTATGGTTTTAGCTCCAATTCAAACGGAAACTTAAAAAGACCAGTTTAAAGAACAAAAAAGTACCAAAAGTCTTCTTACAGATTCTCATTCACTAATGACCTTCCAAGTTTCATTCACTCAGGACCTTGCACGTTTAATTTTATGTTTCTAGGTCCAATACTAACGGAAATTCAAAAAATTCCAGTTAAAGTAAAAAAAAGTACCAAAAAATTTCTTCACAGGTTCTTATCCACTAAGGACATTGCATGTTGAATTTTTTGTTTATAGGTAAACTATTAACTATAATTAAACAAAGTACCAGTTGTAAAACAAAAAGATAAGGAAAAGAATTTAATTTCCTGTATTTCCCCCTTTTGGGTACTTTTGTTCTCCCCATTAAAGTGTCAAGAATTTCAATATTGTAGTGCGAGCCGATAAGTAAATACGTTTATGTCAATGAATGATGAAAAATGTTTTTTAAAAAAAGTACCAAAAATAGTTAAGACTTTAGCCTCTTAAAATATCGAATTTCGAAAAAGTACTAAATTTGTATTCGTAGTTTTTTGATAAGTTTCGAATGTGGTATTAACTTTATTTCTATAGATGGAGTGACAAAAAAGTTCCAAAATACTGGTTTCACCCGTTTAGTTCCTAAGAGATCCGAATTTCAAAAAAGTACCAGACACCTGTCCGTTTATGTTTCTAGAGAACAACGATAAGTATTACATTTCTTTTGTATCTCTTTTAGTTCTGCAGATATAAGGTTGCCGAATTAACCCGTTTTTGCCATGTTTAACCCCTAAACATTCGAATTTTCAAAAATCCCGTCTCAGTGGATCGATTTGGGAATTTGTACAAATTTCAAGATTTTAGCTTTAGGCGTTTAGGCTTTGCGATGATGAATCAGTTAGTAACGTTACTATATTATATATATATAGATGTTGTTTGGATGACTTAAAGGAAATTTCATAATCAATTGTAAGTGTTTTGATTAAAAACGGGCAAATCGTTCTCAAGTTATGATGAAATATATAAGCATAATCGTCTTATTTCGGGCCAAATATATATGTCAAGCGAAATTAGACGAGATAAAAAAAACTGAAAACAAATTTGAATTAAGCGCTTTAAAATCTTGATATTCTATATATTTTTAATTAAAAATATTTTTGCTGCAGACAAGTGTAATAAGTGTGATACATTCTTTTTTTCAGAAACACAATGTTCAAGTTTCTCGCAAGCAAAAAAAGAAAAACTAAAACTATATGAAAATTAAACAAAATAATAATACAAATAATGAAAAACAACAATAAATACAATTCACCTTAAGGTTAAACGTTGTAAAATCAGAGTTAGTGACAAGTGTATAAAAGTCTAAAAAAAACAACACCCATCAAAAAGCCATAAATTTGTTAATCCAAGCCTCCGTTTGAAAACAGTTTTGCAAAAAAAAATTTCGAAAGCAACAAAAAAAAAAAAAAAAAACACAACACACACAACTTTGTGACATTTACTACTCATGCAACTGAAGCGGGCCTACGCTGGCAAAATTTATTGCACAAAAATAAAATAAATAATTTTAAAGTTAAATTTTTTTAGCAACTGGCAAACAAATTAATCCACATTTTCAGCCACTATGCAATTTGGAATTAAATTTAATGGTAAGTCTAAAGAAAATAATAATATACGATGTTGTAAAAATAAATAATTACATGTTAAACTTTTTGATTAAGAAAATTAATTAAATAAATCTTTTTTTAGCATTTATTTAGTTAAAACTTTGCAATAAAAACGTTTCGAATTGATTTGGAAAGGCAATTGAATTTATACAGGCAATTAATAAATTTATTAAAAGTTATCGATAACTTCGATGTTTTATAGAATAGTTATCTCTAACTTAATTGCTCTATAACAAAAGTTATCGATGACTTTGATATATTATAATAAAAGTTATTGATAACTTTGATATTTTATAGAAAACTTATCGATAGCTTTAATATTCCGGAGAAAAGTTTTATCAATAACTTAAAAGTTCTATAGAAAATCTATCAATAGTTTGATATTAAAAGTTATCGATTAATAGAAATGTTTTATCTAACTGTAATATTTTATAGGAAAAGTTATTGGTTACTTTGATATTCTATAGAAATGTGTTTTGTTATGTGTGTATGTAGACCTTTTCACTTGTTAAATGTGTTATGTTTATATTTTTCGGCTTGAGGTCTGTTTCATAAAATAGAATAAAAATAAAAATAAAAACTCTTGTTTTGTTTTATTTTTATTATTTATTTGTTCCAATATTTCGACCAACTTTGTTGGTCATCCTCAGGGAAATAGCTATGATCTAAAATAATATAAATTTAAACATGTTTCTTAATTTTAATAACAAACAATTAATTTACTTAATATTTAATGCAGTGTTGTCCGATGTTGTCGTTTTAAGTTCTTTTCACTGACTGTCTAATAATTTTCTTTTGTTTATTACTCTTGTGTTTGTTTATTGTATGACGATATATGTGAGCGCAATTATCGGTATCAGTTTTGTAGTTAATTCTCTTTTCGTTTGGTGTATTTATAATATGTAGCATCTCCTGCATGTATCGTTTAGTGTAATTATTCTCTCCCACAAGTATTCTCACCTTATCAAAGTCTGGTTGATGTCCCGTTTTTGCACAGTGGGCTGCTAGTGCTGTTTTTTGTGTTAAAGGTTTGTCATTTGATTTTAAGTCGGATTTGTGCGATGATAATCTTGTCTTTAGTTTTGTCTTCGTTGTACCAACATATATCTTTTGGCACATGTCAGTATCGTCACCCTTACATTTTAGCTGATATACTAGATTGGATTTATCTAGTTTGTCTATTCGGGATTTCATGTTATTAAACAATCTGTTCATTGTGTTGCTCGTTTTCATTGCTAATAAGTAATTTTCTTTGTTGTATATGTCTGAATACTTCATCCTTTCCGACAGCCCAGGTATATATTCTATCGACCTATATATCTTCGGTGGTTCCTTCGTCCTTAGGTTGTCATTTAACCTAGTCTTATTAATAACATATTTTATCAAGCTGTTTATAGTTTTGTATGGAAAGTCGTTTTTTCGTAATATATGTTTTATCTTCTTCCTGTTTTCGTCGTGAAATTCTGTATTGCTAGTATCTAGTACCCTTGTTATAAAGTTTGTCGCCGTGTTTATTATTATCCTTCTAGGATGTTTGGAATAATAATTAACAAGTCTACCAGATGCTTGGGGTTTTTGATACCAGTTTACTTTAATTATATTACTTTTTCTGATAATTAAAGAGTCTAGATATGGTAATTGATTGTCCTTTTCTTTCTCCAGTGTAAATTGTATTTGTTTGTTATATGAGTTAAGAGTCTTTAAAGTTTCTTCGACTCGATTTATTTTTAAAATTCCAAACAGGTCGTCTACATATTTTGTCATCATTCTTGGTTTATTCTCCATTTTATCAAGGGTCATGTTTAATAATTCTTCCATAATTATGTCTGCAATTATTGGAGAAATTGGAGAACCCATTGGCATTCCCTTATTTTGTTGGTAGTAATTATCTCTATATTTAAAATATCTGCAATCCATTATACAAAATTTCAATATATCCATAAATAACTCTTTTGGTATTTTTGTATGTTCCTCCAACAAATGCCATTTTCTTTCAATTGTTCGAATAGCAAGGTTAACAGGAATGCTAGGAAATAATGAAATTACGTCAAATGATATTAGAACTTCGTCATCTTCTATTCTTGTATTATCTATCTTGCACTTAAACTGTTTTGCGTCTCTTACATTGTAAATGGAATTATTAGTCAAGTTTTTTAAAATGTCAATTATATGCTTACTCAAACCGTAAGATGGCGAGTTAATCGATGAACAGATGGGTCGTAATGGCATGTCGTCCTTGTGAATCTTGGGAAGACCGTATATCCTCGGGGATACTGCAATCCTGGTTGTCAATTTTCTCCTGTCATATAAATTTAATAAACCTAAATTATATAATTTATCGACAAGAATATTATTCTTATTCTGTAGACTTAGAGTGGGATCTTTCTTCAGGCGTCTATATGTACACATATCTTTAAGAATGTCTTTCATAGAAATGTTATCGATAACTTTAATATTCTAATGAAAAGTTATCCATAACTTACATTTTCGGCGGTGCGCAAATTTTTTTTTTTCGTTATTTATTTATTGAATCTTCATATATTTTATATGAACTAACAATAATTAATCAAATCTTAGCCTAATACTTAATTTCATGTCCTGCCAGTGCCAGACAAAAATTTTCTCATCACGGGTTCTGTTCACTTATTTAGGATAATTAATTGGATAAGTGCTGCAGTGTCTCTTCTTCTTAAGCGAGTATGTCCACTATCATTCAAAATATTTCGAGCCAGTGGGTTCGGATGCTATTCGAGCCTTTTGAAGTATTTTACTGCATATTTCGAAATCATAGTTTTAACTAATGGAAGATTGAGATCCTTGTGAATATTTGAGTTTTTAACATACCAAGGGGCAGCTGTGATTATTCGAAAAAGTTTATTTTGGCACCTTTGAATTTTTTCGATATTAGAGTGCGCAAAATTACCCTAAGAAATATGGGCCCAAAAAGAAAATTAAGAATGTGTCCAAAATTTTATATGAGACACAACAACACGCAATTTTGTGCTTATTTATATTGGGGTGTTTTTGCATTTCAAGTTAAATGGAAAATGGCCCAAAATAAAATCAAAACTTTGCGGCTATTATATAATTCAAATCTTAAGAAATTGAAAATTGCGTATAAATTTTATATAAACATTTCTAGGGATAGTATTAACATCTCAAATTTTTATACCATGCCGGATATGCAGAGATGCTTTAGTTATTGAAGCAAGTGTTTGTTAGACCATAAAGGAAAAAATCTTTTGCCCGGCTGAAGGCCGGCTATGTCGAGAAACTGTAGTTAGTGAAGCCAGTGTTCTTTATACCATATATGAGAAAATACTTGCGCCTGGCCGAAGGCCCAACCATGCTATCTATCGTGCGATATTCGGGATAATTAATTCAGGATTTTTAAACTTGGTATTTTGAAATTCGGGGCTTTAAATTTGGGATTTTAATTTTCGGGCATGTTAACCCAACCAAAATTTTTAATATAATTTTCTTTGTGCTTTTTTTAATTTAAACTTTTTTTTGGTGCAAAAATATATTAAAAACTTTGGAGTGATTTTTTATAATGAAGAATTACCCCAAATTTAGGGTAATTTTTCATTATTTTGGGATAATTTTTCATTAAAAAATGGCGTCATATTTTATTGGTAAAAATAGCTTCACATTTGGGGTCAATTTTACTTTTTTGGTTCTGGGCCCGGTGCCATTTTTCTACTCAAAAGTTATCAATAAAAGTTTAATTTTCGGTCAGTGAACAGTCAACATTGTGGTGTAACCGTTAAATACCTGAATCCGTCAGATTGAATTTATTATTTTTGTTATATCCTTTTTACACCTGAGAGGAGGTCACAACAAAATTATTCCATTTAGATCTATTTTATGCTAGATTTTTACTTCATTCCAACTTCGACCCATACTGACTGCTTTCGCCTCCTGACCCTTTCCAGGCATAAACTGGGGGCGCTATACATTAGATATTCTCCAAGAGCTTCAAGCCTTTTCTTGATTTGGTTTCAGGTGATTTCTTGATTCAGGAAAAACAATTAAACGTCAAAAAATATTAATTAAAGAATATATTTTTCCTATACTATTTTCGATACCTTGACGACATTCACACAACATTCTTAGAAAATCTCAAATTAACGTCAAAGTGATGTTGTCGTTGACTTTATGTGACAACGACTTAAAATTGACGTCAACATCGGCAATGACTTGGATTAATTTGTTACCAAATTTTGTGGTTTTGCTTAAATTTGTCATTAGACGCGTATTTATGTGCATATAATTCCTTTTTAAAAAAATTTCTAAAGTTTTGCCGTCTAAATTTACTAAATTTGAATAAAATTAATATGTTCTTATATTATATTATTATATAAGAATGAATGCATTTTTTAATTTATACTGTTTGAAATGTCATTTATAAGATTGACACAAAATAAATCACCCCTATTATGAAAGTAGACGCCAACGGAACAATACAGGTACTATCTTAGTCGTAACTGACAGCAATCGATTGCTATTGAAAATTTTTTGGTATTTCCTACAGTTCTTTGAAGTCGAAGTCGAGTGAAATTGACTCCGTTTTAGTCGACAGAAAATTTTGTGATGACGCAAATTAAAAGTAAAGACATTTTAGTTCCAAAGTAAATATATTTATTAAATACATCAACACAAAATTTTTAGTCGACTTGATGCAACAACTTAACTTAAAATTGTCGTCAACAGCGACAACGACTTTTATAATAGGGGTGAATATTTTTCTTATTGTTAAACTTTGTGTGAATTTTTCTAAATTTTTGTTTTTACAATTTAGATCACTTGTGGTGAATTCTGGTATACTACGTTTGTCAATCCATATTAAACATATTTAATATTCATCTAAGACCCGTCAAAATTTACATGTGTTCACCTATGTTCTGGGTGCTTGAGCAACTTTTAGTTTATTAAGCCATGTCCGTCTGCTGAAATAACGCTTACTTCCGAAAGACTCTATAAAACATAACAATATTCACTGTCTTCTAGATCTTCTAACCAGTTTGGAATTGATCAAAAGAGATTTGGACCTAAATCTAGAACAACTTTTTTAAAAAATTTATATTTCAATTCCAAAACCTAATTTAATAAAGTCATGTGAAATGTATCGGTTCTCATTAAATCTTGGAAAAATTCCTTTTATTTGACTAGAAACTACACTACCAATTTTCGGGAACATCGTTCGGTCCATAATTTACCATAGGTCCTGTATAAAGCCGACTCTCGAAAACCACTTTAGTACGCCCAAATCAAAATCACATTGCCAAATTTTGTGAAGATCGGTCTATAATTTTCTCTAGGATCTTAAAATAGCCCACTCTCGGAAAAAGGTTTAGTACGCCTCAAACCGTAACAAAAATGCTACTGAAGAAATGCTACAACTTTAATGGGAATTTTGATCGATATGGAATGCCGTAATTTGGCTACAGAAATGACAGCACCAAATTTTATGGCCTCATATATAAAGTCCACTCTCGGAAACACTTAAATACATCTTAAACTGCAGCAAATGATGATGTTATGGTGAAATTGGTTTAAATTTAATTTTGTAAGACTACAAATAAAACTACAAAAACTTTGTGAAGATCGGTCTAAAATTTGCCATAGACCCGATATAATGCTGCCCAATGAAAATAATTTAAAAACGCTAAAAATTACAATTATATATTGAAATTTATTTTTTTTTTACTTTAGCGAGTTAAGCAAAACTCAGTGCATAATTTACCATAGGTCGGATATTTACTCCCCGCCATAAAGAATTC
This sequence comes from Pollenia griseotomentosa, assembly GCA_963931875.1. Taxonomy (NCBI): domain Eukaryota; kingdom Metazoa; phylum Arthropoda; class Insecta; order Diptera; family Polleniidae; genus Pollenia; species Pollenia griseotomentosa. The sequence goes on from OZ007560.1 coordinate 110,736,286, forward strand.
TAACTTCCGGGGGAGAGGATTAAAAATTCTGCATAAGGAACAAGGCTATTGAAAATGGTGTGAATCGGTTTATAATTTCGCATAGCCTTAAAACAAGCTTCTTTCCGGAATAGGGTCACTGTGCTCATAAACCATCTTGTTATGTTGGTTATTAGATTAAAATTGGTCTAAACTTATTTTATTGCAATCGATATCATCTTACCAATGCCAGTCTATATTTGCATTTAATGTCTATATATATATGTTGTCTATATTTGACCATAGCTCCCACTTAAATCCTAATAAAAAATGAATCTATCAACGAAGCAGGTTTGTAAATGAGAAACATAAAAGTTTCGCTCACCGTTGCGCTTACGGAAGACATGCATCTTATATGGCGAGTTCCCACTTTGAAGCAATACATTTTTGACACATAAAGCGCATTGTTCAGCGCATATAAAAATTGTTGGATGTCACGATCAGCTTTACATACTGAATGTTTTGATACAGTTATTTTTTAGTATTCTCCCTTACAAACCTGCTTCGTAGTAAGGAGTGCCGTGGCACTTAAAATGTTATTTTTTTATAAAAGTTGTTGAGAGTTCTTTCACTAACTTTACTGCATTTCTGTATGTTTTATTGCATAGCTCATAATTGTGCGCTTTGTTTTTAAATGTATCATTAGTGCTTCGCAAAATGATAAATTTTTATTTTGGGATCCTACTTACGAAAATAGCTGTTAATGCCATAGCTTCCTTGTTAATGTTAGTATGTATTCACAAAAAAACTGGTGACAATTACTTTTAAGACAGCTACTATGTCATGACAAATGTTGTGCTGGTAGGTTCAAAATTAATCACAGGTCACATATAATCCCCCTTCCTCGATTCGCTAGGAAAAGTTTCTTTGCATACGTTTTATTTTTAAGGCTTTAGAAACACTTACACACAAATAGGAAAAAATTCAAAATAGTTCATATGCTAAAAATTGAAAAACCCTTGTCTAGAGTTAGAAATCATTTTTTTTATACATAAGCCGCTTGCATCCCAAAAAGCAACCAAAACTACCTGAAAGGAAAACACATAAGCTTTCTTTTGAGCAAAAAAAAAAAAAAAAAAAAACATTCCGGATAAAAAAAATATATAAAAAAAAATTTTCATTTAAAAAAAAAAATTTTAAATTTAAAAAAAAAAGTTTTAAAAAATTTAAAAAAAAACAAAAAATTTGTTTTCAAAATATTGATCAAATAGCTATCGAAGCTACTTGGGACAAATTTTGCTAACACCAATAGGTAATAAGTTACATGGATGAGAAAGAACACTGCATATGCTAAAAATTGAAAAACCCTTGTCTAGAGTTAGAAATCATTTATTTTTATACATAAGCCGCTCGCATCCCAAAAAGGGACCAAAACTACCTTAAAGGAAAAGACATAAGCTTTCTTTTGAACAAAAAAAAAAAAAAAAAAAAAACATTCCCGCTAAAAAAAAAAATAAAAAAAAGTTTTAAATTTAAAAAAAAAAATAAAAAAAATTTTTTACAAAAACCAAAAAAAAATTTTTTCAAAAGATGGATAAAATAGCTATCGAAGCTACTTGGGCCAAATTTTGCTTACACCAATAGGTAATAAGTTACATGGATAAGAAAGAACACCTGTATGGCCAAAATGTCAAATTTTGACCCCCACTAACTCAGAAACTTTTAGACCGATCTTGTTGAAAATTTGTGTCTAAACTACTATCCAATAGGACTAACCTTGGTGCAAATTTCATCCAAATCGGAAGACATCGATTTCAAAATTGGGTCACTTGACATGAAATCCCCCATATGTATGTATAAAATATTTATTTTAGTAAATAGAAAAGCTGTTAGCAAATGGACTCAATGTTTTTTTATAACATAAAATTACTTTCTTTACTTTTGTTTACTTTTCTTCAGGGTTGCCAGATAAATTTGTGAGGACATCGTCAGTTTCCTGAGAAAAAATAAAAAAACGCCTTTATCGTTTCGAAAAACCGTCAAAAAAGTCGGACAATTTAGAATTTAGTTTTTTAAACAATTTCTGTTTGATTTTTATAAAAAAAAAACATTCAAACAAAAGCATAATTACTTCATACCCAGCTAGCATTTTCAATCGTGTAAGAGCTACTGGGAGTCTCATGAAGAGCGTCTTTGATCGTCGATGGCCGCATTTTGTAATCGTAGAAGATTCCTCACACGGGAAAAACTATAACACGAGTGAGATTCTTCCATAGCACAGCGAAAGACGCTTCTTCAATCTTTGTGGGAATCGTTTAAGACGTGGGTAAAGATAATCTTACGAGACTTTCATGTCAAGAATCGTATGAGACTTAACTAGAAAAAGCGGCACGCGTTTCCTAGTTTTTGAATAGAGTGGCCTGATCACTTTGCAATTGGAAAAGCCGACTTTGACAGCTCGTTTAAAAGTGAATTTCATTAATAATGGCAATTTAGCTATTTTTTGGTCAGTCTAGCGTTTTTAGCTATATTTAGCTATTAGCTGTCACTACTGTTCGTGACACAACGTTGACGCTCTTTCCTTGTATGGCATATCAGCGTAAAAGCCAAGCGAAAGAAAACGTTCCGCCTCCCGCTCTTGTTAAGGTAGGGCTGTTAAACATTCCAAGATTTAAAAACGAAATTGTCAGAAAATGTAATGTTTTGTTCAGACTTTGGAGACTGAAAAAAATCGTCGCTTTAAAAAAAAAAAAATTTGCAAATCGGCACTTTGCTAATTTCGGAACAAAAAATCGTCAAAATGACGATAAATCGTCAAATCTGGCAGCCCTGCTTTTCTTTGTTTATCAGGGGTGTTCTGGAAATCGAAAACGCAAAACGCAAAAATTTTAAACATCGATTTTTAATAAGATTTCTGTAATAAAAGTATTTTATGACAAATATTATACAATATTTCTCTTTAAAACAGAATTTTATAACAAAAATTATAAAAATTAGTTTGAAAGTGAATTAAAAATAACTTTTAAACTCTTGCGTTTTGCGTTTTCGATTTCCAGAACACCCCCGTATGTTATATTTTTATTTTCTTTTTTAGTGCTTTGACAGCTGGTGATGGAAAAAAACCGATAAAAATTAGAGATCACATTGATTTTAAAGTAATCCACAAGGTAATAAAAATTGAATTACGTACAAATGAGATAATCCGCTCTCAAAATTTTGTATGACGAATTATGTAATTTGGATCATAATTAGGCTGTGGATTACGAATGAGAGCGTGAATTACGAAAAAAAGCTGTCGTGCGAACATGGTATTAACCTCATTACATAACCTTGTTCTGGTGGATCAGTGATTGCCCATGGGTCCCAAATAGGGTACATTCTCAAAAATTCGTTTTCAATAGTGTAATGTAGGCTATCATATGATCGCGCTTGACTTACTTGTTTTCTATTTAACTTGTTTTCTATTTCTATTTAAATTTAACACAATATGTCGAAAATGTCAATATTGTTTTTATAAATGTCTTGTTTATGTTATTGGCTTTAATGTTTTTTTTATTTGTTTTTGTTTGTTTTTGGTTAACAAAAAGCAATAAATTATTTACTCTCATAAATAAACAATTTGCTAAAATTTATCAACAATTTTTCATAATTATACTCAGGTTAGTTAAATGATGCTCAGGTTATAAATGATAAATAGCTTGGCAATAAATATGAAATAGAAAATGACAATGAATTAAATAAAATCGTTTTAAAAAAGTTTTAATTGCATTACGTATGTAAATTGAGCTTTCAAATTTTTATTTTTGAATTAATTAAATAAGAATTAAATAAAGTAAATTCTGAATATACAAAATTTTTTTTTGGAACTGCATTGCACATAATTTACTTAAAAGTTTTCACTGCATGTATGAAAACGATACTATGATAAAATAAATTGTTCTGGTATCTGTTAGTGTAAACATGAATAAGAAACACAAACCCAATCGAATTTTGGTAAAACTCATAAATTTCTGGTATGCAGTAGTTGAAGGAAGGAAAGATGTTTTAAAGAATAATTCATTCTGTTTTTTTTTTTTTTTTTTTTTTTTTTTTTTTGTGGACGAACTAACGAAGGAAAACAATATAAAAAGAAAGAAAAACTAAAAAATTACAATTTCGTTATAAAAAACTAAACTGCCAAAAACCTAAAAGCTGTGAAAAAAGAAGCGCCACAGCAAAATCTGTATCAGCTTCTAGAGCAGCAGCAGTAAAAAGACGGTTTGTTTGGGCGGTTGGTTGGATGGTTGGTTGGTTGGTTGGTTGGTTGCCTGGTTGTATTCATACAACAAAAATTTAGTGACTGTAAAAAGCAAAATCTTCGTTTACATATTTTTGCATAAAAGTTAAGTGAATGAATAAAGCTGATGCCACTTTATTTTTGGCCATATTTTTTATTTGTAACATACACTTGCAATCGTGAAAAAAATAAAAACTACTACTCATTCACAGTACTTCGTAAATAAAGTGCACTTTATATAATAAATAACTTTTTCAACACACTTTTTTCTTAGATTTAAGCCTAGAGAGAAAAAGTTTTTGGCATAAAAATAAATGATACGTACTTGTTCGTGAAAACAAAGTAAAAAAGAAAACACTAATGCCTTTTTTCTACTGCAGAGAAAAATAAAGAGATGGAAAAAATATATTAAAAAATATATTCACATAAATTCGTTTCGAAAATCAAGGTGTTATAAAAAGTAAACAAGTTTTAAATTTTCAAACATATGGAAATCTTAGTCAAAAAGTTCCTTAACAAAGTAAGAAATTTTATTTATCGTTTTCGTTAGAAAATCTTAAATCTTAAACAAAAATATTAATAGAAAATCTTTCAAATTAAATAAGCAATAATTTTTATATCAGAACCAAGGCGAATTCATCCCAGGTAATCTCGGTACTACAACAAGTACAACTCGTACAAAAACCACAAGCAATTTGTTTTTGTAAAATCATTGTACAATGTCAAAAACAGAAATAAAACAAAACAGAAACAAAGATAATAAAAGAGAATAAACAAAATGTTGACATCCAACAGTGATTTTAGCTAATATCAGCAGGGCTTTTAAGACCACCTGTAATAAATTCGCCTTGATCAGAACTTTTGTGAGAGAAAATCAGAAAAAGCAAAAATGTTTTTAAAAAATTTTTAAAAGCGGCAAAATTAAAAAAAAAATTTTAAAAAGCAAAAAATTTTGTACAAAAGATTAAGAAACGCGACAAAGTTTTTATAAAAAATTTTAAAAAGTGGGAAATTTTCTATAGACATTTTTAAAGCAATGTTCGAAAATGAACATAGTAAAAATATCGAAAACACAATCGCTTATAGTGTTTGTGTAGTAAATACCTTAAAAAAAACCTTTCTCTATTTGTGATCTTCGTACACAAGAAAAATAATCTACTAAAGCCCTTATGACACTACATTTTTTATTCATTAATTGATATAGAATTGATAGAAGAAAACAGTAAATGTTAGAAAGAGCAAACTATGGTTTTGTTTCAGGGATGGGGTTGAGAATTTTTAAAATTGTACCAACAATTTTTAAAAATTTTACTTTTTTACCCCAATTGTACTAAAAGATTTTTTTAGTTGAAAATGATTTTATTTTTGTTCATAAAAAAACACCACAAAAAGGTATTATAAATCTTAGTTTAAAAAGTATCAACAAACAAGTTAGAGTGCTATATTCGGCTGTGCCGAATCTTTGATACCCTCCACCGACAGTTCGAATGTTTAAGGAGTAATATCTGTATGATGTCTTTTTATTATTATTATCTTAAACTGTGACGATTTGCTATTAATTATGGTTTTAGGAGACTAAACTGTTTTCCGGGAGTAAGGCATATATGGGGCCTAGGGTAAATTATGTACCGATCTTCACGAAATTTTACAGTGTCATTTCTAGTCGAATAAAACGGACTTGTGCAAAATCTTATGTCATTCCGTGCATTTTTGCATCATTTATGTTAGTTTTTGTAACAAAATTATCAAGTTTTTGAAGGTGGTGGTTCCACATTTTGATTCATAGCTCTGGTCCTACTGAACCGATTTTGCTGAAATTCAATCCCAAACTGCTTAGGATAACTACAAGCAATTTGACACCTAGTTTGTTTATTTCTTTTGAGTTTTTCGAAAGTGAGCGTGTTTTCAACAGACGGACAGACGGACAGACGGACAGACGGACAGAAGGACAGACGGACAGACAGACGGACATGGCTAAATCGACTTAGAATTACTCAAGCAGCCAGAATATATATACTTTATGGGGTCTGAGATGAATAATAAAAAAGTTTCACACGGAATGACAAACTTAGTATACCCTCTTCACAACTAATTGTGGTGGAGGGTATAAAAAGTACAATTGAAACAACTTAGCCATCCCTGTTTTGTTTATTTCATTAAATGTTGCCAACTTTTTGTTTATGAGAAACCTAGAAACAAAAAGAGGTAAATCGCTGAATTTGCCCATAAACCGCTAATTCAGCAACACTTTTAATATTTCAAGCTTGAAATGTCAATTTTAAGTTAAACAATTTTACATTTTTTTTAACATAACTTCATTTTTATCGATAACTTTAGTAAAATTTTTGACAGTTTGCCATTTATCTTAATACAGCTTAACTCTTTGCACTTGGTAAATTTTTGTATTACATTATATTTGTACTGTTCACCAAACTTGAACAATGCATTAAAAATGTAGTGTCATAAGGGCTTAAGCGAACTCAACATATAGCTTAGAACATTTCATTGCGTTCGTTTATTCGTAAAAACCACACGCAAAGAAAAAACATGGTTGTGGTAAACATATTCTAAGAGCAACATATTATGATAAGAATTATGATTGTAGTCACCATATTAAGATTATTATTGAAACATATTATGACTCAATTGTTGCCACTTTGTGGGTAATTACCCGAATTTGGTATCATTTTTACTGTCGTGGATAGTTTCGTGGGTAATTTCTCTTAGATGTAATTCAGGTGTAATTTAAAATTCTTACTTCAGATACCCAAATAAAGTCAAGATTCGATATCAGTGATGACATTTCTTTCTTTTTAAATATTGTTGATAGGAAATGCAGAGTCTTATGAACTAAAGTCTCGGTTTCTTTTTAAGAAAGTCTTCAATAATTTAATAGTATATATTTTCAAAAGTTCGATAATGAATGTTGCAAGATGGGCTTTTATATTTAGATGACTATCATTGTGATTTAGAACCTGCGCTCTATTGAAAAAACTTATTCCAACTAAAAACTAGCCTGGAGGAAAACATTTTTCCAATAGGCCAAAATATAATTAATTTTATTTTTATCTGGAAACTTTTAAAAGCTTTAGTTTGAATAAAATTTAACGCCCTTAACTGTTGTAAAACTGAATTACGAAAGGGACAGTTGTATAAATCCCTGCAGGCATTTTGTTTAGTAAATAAGGTATAAAAGGGTATTTTTAAGACCATGAAACTTTAAATGGTAGACAACAGAAAAAAAAAATAATTTTAATCGCAGATTAATACACGGCATTACCAATTGAAACTGATTTCAAACAAAAAGGCAGCGCGCCTGTCCTTGAAGAAATGCATTGCATACGTCCAATTTTGTTCCTTTTTTTCGAGCATTTCTGACTGTATTTCACCAATAAAATGAACAATGTTGAATTCCAAGACGTCAATTTTTACTGGTTTAACAGCATAAACCAGTGACTTTACAATCAAGAGGTTTCACATCACACGGCGTTGAAGTCTAATTGGCAGTTTATCAACATATCGGCTTCATTTTTAAAAAGATAGTTGCGTCATTTAAATCATGAAGTCGCCAATAAGTTGCGAAAATCGATGGCGGATTTTCAAAGTAAATTTGGATAATTTAGTGGCGTTCAAGCATGAATCTATTCATGATGACGTGCCTGAGCAAAAAGTGAGAGCAGTATGACAGTTCGTAAAACTGCAACAAAAAATTTTTGCCAACATAAAACATGCATTCAAAATACACACAGGCTATTCGTGATGTGTCGTGCAAAACACCAAGCAATAACAACAATACTAGTGTGAAGCTATGCTAAAATTTTCTGAAAGGTTATTCCTTCATCAGTGTAAAAAAACACTAAAGACTATTAAAATATAATGTATGTCTACAGAATCACTTTAATTTTTCTGTTTTTTTAACGAAAACAGAACATTACATAATGTTTGTGGTAACGAACAGTATTAAGGGTTGTGTACTATTATACAAAAACACTTAAATAATAGATATCTTTAATAAGTGTGTCAAACGTACGCTAAATATTGTTCGGTTGATTTTCGATCACTGTTTTAAAGAGCGACACATTTTTTATACAAAATTTTAAAGAGCGACACATTTTTTTCTACAGAAAATTTTAAAAAGGGAAAAGTTTTCTATAAACATTTTGACGAGCGACATATTTTCTAGAGAAAATTTTTAAAAGCAACACATTTTCTGGAACATTTTAAAAAGATGCATTTTTCTATAGAAAAATTTTAAAAAGCGACAAATTTGTCATAAAAAGTTTTAAAAACGAAAAAATTAAAAAACAAACCTTTTAAAAGCAACAAATTTTCAAGAAAAAAATTAAAAAAGCGACAAATTTTCTAAAAGAAATTTTTAAAAGCAACAAATTTTCTTGAAAAAATTTTTAAAGCCACAAATTTGATAAAGAAAACTTTAAAAGCGAATAGTTTCCGAAAGAAAACCAGCCATGTTCTGGAAATCTATTTCGAGTAAAATTTTAAAATAATAATTTTGAAAACGATCCTTTGTTGAAAGTTCATTCATTGTTCATTGTACTTTCTTTAAGTTTAACATATTTTTAAAAAAAATTTAACATACAATCTCCATCGATCGCATTTTCATCCAAATTCGATTTTCAGAACAGCCCTTTTAAAATGCGATAAATTTTCTGAAGAAAATTTTTAAAGAGAGAAATTCTCTAAAGAAAAGTTTTAAAGTGAGAAATTTTCAAAAAAAAAAAAAATATTTAAAGCGACAAAATTTCTAAAGAAAATGTTTAAGAGCAACAAATTTTAAAAATCGCCGAATTTCTATAGCAACAAAGAAAGAAAACTAAAGCGATACATTTTTTAAAATCTTAAAAAGTACTCAGTTTTCTACAAAAAAAAAAATTTAAAAAGCAACAAATTTTTACAAAAAACTCTGAAAAAAGCTTAAAAACTCGAATTTCAAAGTTATCGATATGAATGGCTTTGTTATTCTATAAAATATCATTGTATAGAACAGCGTTTAAAAAACTGCAGTCAAAGTGGAAAACTGGCATTTCTTCCACTTCTTCATTTGTCATTGGCGAAAAAATGAAAAACTGTTGCTTTTACTTTTGATTCATTCTATGTCGCTGCCAAACCAACTCAAAAAGCGAAAAGTTGTACACAAATTTTTGTTGTTGGTTTGACAGATTTTGTTTTCGACTGCAGTATAGAATATTAAAGTTATCGCAATTTTTCTATAGAGTATTATTGGTGAGTTTTCTGTTTGTAATCGATAATATAGAGTATGGAAGCTATTGATAACTTGTTAATAGTGTATTAAAAAAATGAAATACTTTTCTATGAATTGTAAGAGTAACCGATTATTTTTTTGCAGGTTATACAACTTATTTACGGTAGTGTTGCCAATTTATCCATTTAGTAACTTAATTTAGCCCAAAGTAATTGCTTTTATTTAGTCATTAGCAATTTTCTTTAAACCTATTTTTATTTAGGAAGACTTTTCAACAATTAAATAAAATCTAATACGAACATAATTTAGAGTATAATGTTTCTAAATTTAAGTATGCAAACGACATATTTGACGAAAAAGTTTTGTTGTATTAATGATTTCACTGCCAGCTTGTCGATATCTAACGAAAATTTTGTTCGTTTAACTTACATTTAAAACGAAAACGTTATTGTGACGTTTTTGCTATAAAATCTTGTTGAGTTTTAAAAAACTCTTCTTTAAAAATTCCAATATCTTCCATAACTTTACTATAGAGAATAAATACATGGCATCATGAACTTCTCTATGGACCATTAGTGTTCTTTAGAAAACCCTAACTATAATAGAGAATACATATTATCGATAACTTTTTTCTGTTATAAATTACTTTTCTAAAGGAAAAGTATGTTATTGATAAGCTCTTTGCATAAAATTTAAACTAACTTTAAAATATTGTGGTTACATATGTAAAGAATTCATTGGAGTTGAATTCTCAATATTTACTTTGTTCTTCTTGCCTGCAAAATATTAAATTCCCAATAAGACAAAAATGAAACATATTCATTTGCTGTGAATTATATTGTGCTCTTTTTCACAAGCTCGTTAAAGTTTTTAAATGTTAAAAAGTCAACCTCAAAATCAACTGTAAGAAAATGAAACAACATTTTTAAAATGAAATAAAGAAGACGACGAATAGGAAGGGTCGTCATTAGAGTTTTTCTTTACCCGATCTTTTTCATTTCCCAAGAAATCAGGATTTATTTTTTAATTTCCCGGGAATTTCCACTAAATATAAAACGGTCTAAAATATATGCCCAATTCACTAGCTCTGTTGTATGCACAGAAAAAAATATCTCAAGAAAATTTTTAACAACACAGTTTGTTAAAAATAAAATTTTAGGTCAACAAACTTTTTGTTTGATTCAAAGAAAACCTTTATCAAATTTACACTTCGCAAAATAGCACTCAATAAAACATATTTAATAATGAAATAATTAAATATTTCTTCATATTCAATAAAAAAAATATTTGAATCAAAGTAACGACAGTATTTTAACAACTCCTGTCCATTTTTAAAAAGCTCATAATTCTCATTTGTTTTACAGTTTTATTTGAATAATATATTTAGTTTTGCCAAAGTCTTTGGAAAAGGTTTCCTGATGATCTGGCCTAAGCAACCAGTGAAATGCGCATAGGAACTTACTTATCTCCGCAAAATAAATTTTAGTGTTTTTATAAAAATATAAATATTTATGACATCATCATTAATAAATAAAAAAATAAAGATTGATTTATTCAACAATTTATTTTAACAAATCAAGTAAACATTTTGTTGAAAAAAATAATTTTGGGCAACAATTTTTTTTATTGACTCAATAATCTTGGTTGTTGACTAAAAATTTAACAATTATACATACAAACTTTTATCAATATTGCAAAAACCGTCATCGCAGAAAATTCAAAAATTTTTGTAATCAAATATGCGATTTTCGTATTCAAATATGAAAATTATTTTTTTCTGTGTGGCTTAACGTTTAAAATACTATTTTTGTTTTTGCTCCAGTGAATAGACAAAGTTGTTGTATCGTTACTTTATCGTATTGCTAAATGTCAAACATTTTAAATATCAATTCAATGTACATAGTAACAAAAAAATATGAAAAGTATAACTAAAAAGGAAATTCATTAAAGTAATAATTTTTTACTTCACTCTTAGTTTTTATTTATTTCTTCTTCTTTAATATTTGTCATACTCACTATTCGATACCATGAAATTAAACCAGTTATGGGAGTTTTCATTTGAGTTTATATGATAATACATATTAATTGATTAAAAATTTTAATTAAAAATCAATTGAAATTAATAAAAAATATAGAAGTCATTAAGAAGAATTGAATTTATATTGTTTTTACAAATTCAGCAAACAAATCGAACATTTCCAGACCTGGTATAAATACAACATTTTTCAAAACATATAAAAATTAATCGTATAATTAGAACAACACTTTTGTATGGCAATAACCAACTATATTTAAGAAAAATCTTGTCAAAGAGAAAACACGTTCTATTTCAACGGATGTTTGCTTTATAGTCTAAAGAACATTTTATAATCTCTTAACAATTTAAGTTTTCTAACCACTTCCATCAAAAACTTGTATTTCATTTGATTTGATTTTCTTTAAATCGTTCCAGCATTTTCTTAACTAATTGCTGCATTGAGAATTTCCTTAGAATTATAAGAGTTTCTAATCGAAAAAGTATTTTATGCAGCTGTTCTGCATACAAAATCATTGAACTGAGAAAGTGAGAACACATATATTTATTTTTATAAAATAAACCGGGGCACACTGTAAGATTTTGCCAATCTAGAAGGACTTAATTCAATTGTAGCCAAAGTTTAAGAGATATAGACTTGAAGTTTGGAAGATAAGCTTACAATGTGGAGGCTCAGATGTAAAATGACAAACATTGGACAAAAACTACTCCACCCTCCCATATTAGCCCCACATTTTTTCTAGAACTATGCAAAAAAAAAAAGTATTTTTAATAAACTATAATAAGAGTTCTATAAAAGTTATTAAAGTAACTATTTTTTTAATAGAGAAATATTGAATTAAATAAATTAAAAAAATATTTTGTGTTGTTGTTTTCAGGGTTGTATTCACCTATTGTATTTAATATTGTATTATATTATACCTTTTATTTAATATATACGAGTGTTTGCCTAATGGTCGAAATTCGGCCATATTTTTTTTAATACGAAGAAAATATAATATATTTAACTGGTTTGCCTGTGTCGATTTATATATAAGATTTATGTTGTCGAAATATTCGAAAACCGGTTTCAAAAAAATATCGAATAATCGAACACCCTATTTTTTATTATTTGATAATTGAAAAAAACAAATTTTTTGTATTTGTGTTAGTAGCAAATTAGAACGCTTATAACTCTGAAAGTATTGAACAGATTTTAATAAAATATATATTGTGCACTTCTGTAAGTAAATATCTTTCAAATGGTGTATAATTGGTTCAAATCGGTTGACATACAGAAGAGAAAGGTGTTCTTAACTGTTTTGCCTTTGCCGATTTATATATAGATATACAAAAATTGTATTAACTTGTAAATTTAATCTGAATCAGAGCTTTCTTTAAATTGTTGATGGTTCAGCAATAACGCGAGCACTTCAGCAGATAAAGCTCCATGCTGGGTTTTCCGAGTTAAAAGCAAACTTGCTTTGAATGGGTCCGATGAAATAAGAAGTCTGTGCAATAAATCTGTATTCGTGTCCACTCGTGATGTTTTTCTGGTGAACAATTCGCGGCAATTTCTTGAATCTTTATTTCTAGACTCTTGCGCTTCTTCGGAAAAATTGCCAATGGGGAGAATGCAGGAAGAGATTATGTCTTTTCCATGGTACAAAATTTTGTGCACAGTAACTGGCATGTTGAACCATGAATATTCCGACAAATAAAGTTCTATAGTTTCTGTCGTGTAGCGCTGAAAAGCGTGTATAAAAATGGGGTAACCACTTCCTATACAAATAAGTATTGTGCTAAACCTCTTTATAGGATCGATATTTATGCCTATTATATCCGTATTTTTTCTGCGTCTTTAAAAAATCTTCTTGCAGTATTGCCATCATTGGTGTTGCCGGTTTTTTGCTTCGGAATATCCACTAAAAGACCCATTTCTTTTTTAAATCTGTCTTGAATTTTTATCTTTCTTTCAGCTTATTTAGCTTTATTGTCCTCGCCTGACACATACCATTTTTTAATTTCGATTCTGTACGAGATGTGCAGCAAGCATTCCATAAATCTTATATACGCATGTAGAGGCGAAAGGCCTAAAGCAAGCATATTTTCGTCGATTTCGCGCTCTGATAAGGCGCTAATATTGTTCATCGTATTTGGTGTAGAACCACACAAATAGCATACTTGTGATGACGTGTACGCTGATAGCGCATTGCAGACTTTTCCGTCAATCATACATAAGACAAGAGAAGCTCTGACTTTGAAATTAAATTTGTCAGTTTTGATGGTAGTAGAAATCAACACTGAAATTTGATACTGAATGTGCTTCACTTCCTTTATAATTACCTAACGTGTTTCTTTTGTAAAAATAAATTTAATAGTCCGACAATATCTGGTCGAGGATGGAGCAGGGTTTTGCCACAAAATTCTCTTTTCCCCTCTAATCGTTGAAAAAAGTTGAAGAGGTACCATAGATCGCATCCCCATTTAATTATTATGTATACTTCATCTTTAAGATCCGGCAAAGACTTTAAAACCTCTTCTTGTGCACTTATCAATCGTTTTACTGTATGGTCTATTAACGACTGCAAATTAATTTCAGCACATGTTTCCGTCACAGTAATATTTTTTGGATAACATAAACATTTTGACTGCTTTCCAAGGTCATAACAGGGATATAATATAGGACTGCAGTTCTTTGTGTGCTTCCGTATTGCAAGATATTGGTGCGTTGATAAATTTGCGTCTATTATCATGACAAGTGCTTCATCCGGTAAGAGCCGTTTTGATTCCACCATACCTAGTCTGGCCTTTTTTTATATTTCTACCTCTTGATGGGGAAGCGGTTGCTAATTCCTTCACAAGATCGGCTGCGTCCCTTTTCCCGCAAGATCGAATTTTCAGTTCAGTTGCCATAATCAAGTGATCTGCAGATACATTAGATATAAGTTCATAACATTCTCGTTGTTTCGTTTTAGGACAACATTCCGAGAATTCTTTTTCTTCTCTTCCTACATTAAAACTTTTTTTGAAGTTGATGGCGCAACATCGAGAACGAACTCTGCAGCTTGAATTGTTGTTTTAAGCCATAAAGCATTATCATGCATAAAACTGTCCTTAACTCGTCGAGATTTATTCCATCTCACTTCAAAATCGTTGCACAGCTTTCGTAAACGTGCTTTTAACTTTCCACAGCCCACATCTCTTCCAAAATTTGTTATAACGAATTTTAAAGTCGCTTCGAACCTCTCAGATTTTATGTTATTTAACCAAACATGTAAAAGTTCCTCGCACGATATTTCAGACGTATTGAAAAACGATACCTTTGGGCAAAATATGGGCAAGATTTTATTTTTGGAATCAGTTTCGGGAATGTATTCGATGATCCTACTTGTGGTGCCACACTCAAAATATTATGTAGTTAAATTCAACCGAAAATTCATTTTAAACAACTTAAAATTCATTTAAAAAACGGATCATTTACATTTCATTTAAAACAAATGATTTTTACATTAATTTTTAACTTTTTAATTATTTAGCAGCATATTCCTTAAAATTGAATAGTTTTTTCTTTCAAAAAATATATTTTAACCGACAAAAATCAAACAACATAACAAAATAAATACGGAAAAACATTATTTTTTGGTAGTTTGTTTTTTGAATAACAAACATAAATGTTAAAAATTAAAATTATTCCTAAAATAACTATATTTTTATTCAATTTTAACAGTACGAAAAACGAATTTTCTAACCCACAATTAGTTACTGTAATAGGTAATTTTATGAGTGCAATGTAGAATCTGATAGAATATGAAAGTTATATTCTATGAAAAATTGAAGATTTTTTAAAACTTGCTTACTTTATAGCTTTTTATGAAGCAAGACGATTTATAGAAAATTTTATAGTTAAACTATTGAGATTTAAAAAAATAAAAAATTTTTTGGAAAAACACACGCACGATTAAATTCTACAAACTATTTATTTTATAACTGCAATTTTTTTTTAAATTCATGTTAATAACACCTGTTTGATTGCCGCCATAATGTTAACAACATTTTTGAATTATGTTTTGTGTTTATTTTCGTAACAATAGGATATTTTTCTAACATCTATAAAAAAATATGATCAAATTTGAAGCACTTTTTTTTTTTTGATTAAGTCCCCCTAGATTGGTAAAATCTTACACTGTGCGGGGTCTTTAAAAAAATTTGACATTTTGTAAATTTTTAATTTTCTTCTTTTACTATGAAATTTCAGAGCATCAAACATTAAACATTGGCTTACTTATGGGATTTGAATTTACATCTTTTTCTTTGACAAAACTTATGTAAATAATTCCTGCACAAATGTCCTGCGATTTTTTTCCCAGAAAAATGTGTGGGATCCTGTGATTTTTTGTCCCGAGAAATCCCGTTTGAAAAACACTTGACATCATAAACCAATATTTAATATTCAGTAAATTCATCTAACCAATCATTTAATGAACTGGCTATTTCAGTTTTATTTAATTTTTATTTTTTATAAAGAGAAGATTAAAAAAAAAAAACGAAATAACATTTAGCATACATTTTTGAAATAAAATTGAAGAAAAACCCATTTCAAAGATGAGTGATAAAAATTACAGTAAACCCCACTCAACTGCCCCCACTAAACTGCCTAAATGTCAGTTTGAGAATTATAAAAGTTAAATGACAGGATTTTTTTTTTTTTTTTTTTTGAACAAAATTATGTTTATGTTTCTGCTCAGCATTAAGGGTAGACAGAAGCAATATAAACGCTTTACAGGAAATACAAAGTATCAAAAAAAAAAAAAAAAAACACACACACAATTGCCCAAAAGCAGTCAGTAGGATGCTTAATACTGACTGTTGGCACAAACCGACTGACTAAAAATGCCAAGGAAAAGTGCAACTAAAGCACAGTGTAATATTTCGACAAGCTAGGTGGACTTAATTATGTATTTTCATAGACCTTCAGTTCGTCGTAGCGAAAATGATCGGGGTCTCTGGAGGGAATTAAATACGCAACCCTCGCTCTAACAGACTTGCTCACTGCCAACTATTGGGACACCTAATTTTCTTCAAAATATACATTAATATATACATATTTGTGACAAAAACTTATTTAACGGCATTTAATAAGGTAAAATCTAATAAAGGGCCAAAACCTATTCTTTTTCAGAAATATTTTTAAATTTTAATGTGCTTATTTCGCGCTTCATCAGAGCTCTGCCCGACTGGTAAAAAAACAAAAATATATTTTCCATCTCACAATATCTTGTGCACCGTCTCAGGTATGGTATGGTCCATTAACATTTTTCTAGGTCTAAAGTCTTCCTTCAACTTGTACTTCTTTTTGCTCTTCCAAAATTTTATTGTCGAAGTCTTTGACCTTCCCGAATTTTATTGACAGGACTTACGAAAGCTGTAAAACTTAAACTGGATCCAAGCATAAATTGAGGCCAAATGAAGGAAGTGTTTGTGTATTTATACACAACCCTTAATAACGTTCATAATTATTTTTAAGAAAGTAAATAATGTTCTTTAGTGTTCTGTTCTTACACGTAATTTAGTAGCAATATAACAGATTTTAATTGAAGAAGCCTTTGTTTCTGGATAGCGGCTGAAAGAGAAGTATCAATTTGCTAAGTTATCGATACGTTTTAAAGTCCTATATCTCTTTCGAATAGCCAAAGCTTTATCGGAAGGTTCGTGTCCAGAAGATAAAGCCAGCACAACAAACAAATCTTGTTAATTATAAAAAATTTCGTTTAGAAATTTATATTGGAAACAAAAACAAGTATTAGTTTTTTATTGTTGTTTTAATGTAAATTCCCAAACGAGAACTTTTATTTTTATTTGAAAAACAAAAAAAAAGCTTCTACTTACTTTGGGGCGAAGTTCTTTACCGATTCTTATGAAACTTTGCAGAATCGCTACCTGTGACAGCTCAATATAAAGGCTGGAAAAGTGAGCAGTGACACGCCCATTCAAAGTAAATATTCTTTTTAAACTGCTTCTACCTAACAGAATCTTATACAAATTGGTAAATGCATTAAGCTCCGGTGAAAATTTAATGTTCTGGCTAGGAATATTGGCCGTGCCACGCCCATTCAAAGGAATCCTTCCTTTTCATGCACTTCCACTTGACCGACTCTTATGAAACTTTTCATAAGCATTTAGCTTCGCTAAAAAAGCAATATTATGATATCAAAAGGGGGCAGTGCCGCGCCCATATGCATTTTTAGTTAGAATGCAATTACAAATTCATCAAAATAAAAAGTTTTGTCCAAAGAAAGTGACCGACTGAAATAATTAGATATTAAATTGCTTTCGAATCGAGAAAGAACTCGATCACGAATGCCAGAACAAGGCCCCTGCTCGTGAAAGAGCCATTAACAAAATTTTTTATTGTCGTGAACAATTGTATGACTAAACCAAAATCAGGGCTTATAAAAATGATCCCGTAAATTTCAATTGAACAGATTTTATGGATTTAGTCGACTTATAGTGTTTTCTTTTCTACAAAAAATGTGACACTTTATTTTAAAAAATGCAATTTGGTGTCTGTTTCCTAAAAATTTTACTCCCGAAAAGGATGAGTTTTTTAGAATAAAACAAGCCACCCTTTTCGGGAGCAAAATTTTTAAGAAACTGACACCATATTGCAATTTTTTTAAAATAAAATGTGACATTTTTTGTAGAAAAGAAAACACCATTAGATAATGACAACATATTATCTGAGCATTCATTTACTGCAAGCATCACACACGAGCATCTGTTGAAGTATTTTAAATCTAATGATGTATCACTGCCAGATCCAAGAGTTCTGTCGCACATCCAGGAAACCGAGCGATGTGTGCAGTTGCTAACGCATGTCTCACGACGAGTAATTGTAAAAAATCGTGACGTGACCCAAACACACCGAATAGATTGTAGGTTCCGTTGTTTGAATTACAAAATAAAACTTTAATTAAAAAAATAATTGTGTTCTTTCTGATTGTTCCGTAACAGTTTAAACTTAAGTTTTTAGGTAAATTTTTTAAATAAAGGTGTCTAAAATAAGGCTTCGAAAAATGAATCAGAATAAGGCCCAGCGTTATTGAAAAATGAGGTATTGTTTGCATAAAACAGTTTTTTGCTCTCTTAACCTATTAGTTGAAACCTAACTGAGATTTGCATCTTAAGTACTTTTTGAGATAGCAGCATTAATGTCAAAACACTGTTGTAAAATTTACACGATTTTCCCAAATTTCCAAGATGAGGGAACGAGTTTTAAAAGTGTTTGATGAGAAAAAGATGACTTTTGAAGAAGTAAGTTAGGTTAGAAGCGGAAGCTAGGTTTTGATTTTAAACCAATAGTTTCTTAGTCCAGTTTTCCTAAAATTTATTGTAGATTACATTTTTGCTATACGCATATTTACTAACAAAATTGACCCACGCTAGTATATATTTTTTAGATTCTTATAAGTAGCTTAGTTGATTCAACGATTTCCGCCTGTCTGTTAAAATGGGTTTTCCGAAGACCACAGTAATGATGTAAATTAAGTTGTTATATATTTTTGTCACATATATATACATATGTTCCCATCGATCCTATAGGGAGCATAGGGCCTCACATATGCCCTGTCACATATGCTCCGTTAAATTTTGCTATTGAAATTCTACCAGATCTGGCCTATTGTTGTTGTTGTTTATTATTTTTTTTTTAAGTGTGCACTTTTTTTGTTTTTTTTTACACATAACAAATACATATGGTGTTTTCTTTTCTACAAAAAAAATACCACATTTTAAAAGGTGCATTTATAAAATGTCTTGCCTAACATGTAATAATGCAATTTTTTATTTAACGACAACAAAACACAAAATTAGATCGCCCTGTTTTTGACAGCTGACAAAAAGTTTGTTCTTCAATATATGTATAAAAAAATATGTACATAAATCGAAATATAAAAAAAATACACATAAACCCAAATTTGATAATATATTAATATTAAATAAATGAACAAAATGAATGACCAAATTCCAATTTCTTTAGTTTGTTTTTCATAAAATATGTAAACAAGAAAATACCTTTGCCAGATTGCGAATTTATTAACACCAAGTTTTTACGATTTCTTGATTTGACGTTTTTTTTTTAAAAACAATTTTATAACACCGAATCCATTTGAATTTTATATCACTGACAACCTTCCATTAACAATTTAATTCTTTCTTTTGTTTTTACTATAAAATAATAAAAAAATTACTATTAACACTTAAAATTTTTATTGTCCTGATTAGAGGCGATTTTTTCCCAACTTCGTCTGGTAACCCTATATATAAACAGAAGCCATCTTTTTACAGGGCATTATCAACACTCTCGATTTATGCGCCCCATACACGGTTCAATTCAGTTGTCAACTGAGTCTTTCAACTCAGTTGACAACTTCATCAACTGAATTGAAAGATTTTAAATTTATTTTAAAATCTTTTGATTTTTCTTCAACCAACTCGACAACCGTCAAACTAATCAATTGACAAAGCCATACACGCTTTGATTTGGAGAACAACCGACTCAGTTGACAATTGAATTGAATCGTGTATGGTCTGCTTTATACGGGGCGTAATGTGCAATGCCTTATGACATTTAAGGGTGAATTTTTTTAGAATAAAACACGCTGCCCTTTTAGAGAGCAAAGCATTTTTAAGAAACGAACACCAAATTGCATTTTTTTAAATAAAATGTGACATTTTTTGTAGAAAAGAAAACACCAATAGATTTAAACGAAAAAAAATTAACTCCTCATTTTTTATTTTTTTTTTTAGATTCGGTTTGAGAATGTGTGTTAGTGGGTGTGAAGTCTAAGACGCTGCATTACGTTAGTTAAAGTGTATTAAGGATTCAGCACAGCCGAATAAAGCATTCCCACTGGTTTTTTGTTTACCAATTTTATTCACCTAAATTGTTCAAATATCACACTGTGCAAAGAAAGAAAGTTTAAAAAAGTGTTAAAGTGTTAGCTTAAATGACTGGTTTCATTTTCATGCTCTTTTATTTTCATTTTCTTTTTTGCCTTTTTGTTAAAAAAAAACATTTACAACAACCATAAAGGCATAAGAGCAATAAGATTATTAAGCAACTTGCAAAAATAAAATCCAACAGAGCAGAACCAGCAAACAATTCTAACAACCAACTTCCAACCACAGTAAGCCCTTAAAAAATATGAATGTTGCCAAGCAAAAACTCATATCTAAATACGCATTGGTTGGAAAACACCTGCAGCTATAAATTATTGTTCCTTCTACACTTCTCTCTCACTCTCTTTGCTTATCTTCCCGTTCCGCTTTCCTGTACTAAACGCTTTTACGTTTTGAATTGAAGAGAAGTTTCGGATTAGCGAAATAAAAAGTGATACAGAAGTGTTCGACACCATAAAACCGCTGTTACAAATGAAGCATAACAAGTTTTGTTTTGGATTTAACATAAAATTAATGCAAACAAAGAAAACAAGATTCTTTAAAATCTCTGAAAAGTTTTTAAGGGGAAATTCATTACATTTGTGGGTCTGTAGTTATGGGGGTTTATGGGGGCGAAAATTCCAAATGCAAATACCATGATATTAATGAAAACTTTCACATTACTGAAGTTAACATAAAGCTTTTAAGTATAGTTGTTAAGTAAATGTTTTCTTAATTGCAACATCATAAAGGGGAGTGTTCTGCGAAGCAGACAGGATGAGAACAAAAATTTTATGTTAAAAAAAAGTACAAAAGTTTTAATATTTTTTAGAGAATCTTTAGAAAAGTTATCCGTTACATTATAAGATATTTAATAGAAAATTTATTTGTTATGCTATAGTAAAGTTATCGATGCAATTTTTTCAAATTTTATACATATTCTATTGAATAGATATTGAATGTTTATGGAGTCAAGCGCCATTGCCACACATCGAACTGCTTCATTTAATTTACGTATGTGTTTACGTAATGTTTATCGTCAAACTTCAAGTGAAAGGTTTTTTTAGTGTTAAATTATTTTTTTTGTTGAAAATAAGTTTTTCTCAAATGAAACTTAAAGAAATTCCGTTCACACACATCAAACTGACTTCAAATTTGTGCAAAAATCAAAAGTATTTTGATTGTCATCATAGTGACATTTAACCATAAATGTGGTTTTAGTTTTAATGCCAATGAAATGTAAGTTTGATGAGCTAGTTAAGTGTGTGGCCGCTTTAAACAAAACAAATTTGCTTGTTTTTTATTTATAGAAAGTTTACTATTAACTTTGTTGTATTAAAACGGTGCCACAATTGACTACACAAAAAAATTATCGCTAATTTTTTTTTTTTTTTTCAATTAAACCATTAATCAAAAATAAAATCAGTCCTAATTAAAAATTTATTCAAGTTAATTAAACGTTTACTTGTATAAACAAAATTACTGCAGAAAATATTGTTAATATCAAAAACTATTTAATTGATATTATTAATTTGTTTACTGGTGCAAATTTGATTAATTTTTTTTTAAATAATATCACAAATTTTTCAATTGAAATCAATTTTTATTTTTTGCTGTGTATTTAACCCTGCTGTTAGGTTTGGACCATTTTGGTCATTTTTTGTTTTCTTTTCGCTTTATCTACGGAACGGTTAAATATATCAACCTTAAACGTTAGCTAATGTCGTGTTTTTATATTTTATTACTTCTGAAAATTTTTAATTATGAGTGATGTAAAGGAAATTAGAAAAATAAAAAATTACGAATCTTAGGCTTAGGACCATTTTGGTCCGTTCTTGCTTCTAGATTTATTGATATGAAAAAAATCAAATTTTCTCAGTATATGATAAGCAAATTATCTTCCGTTACAACTTGAATATAAATTTTTTGCTATATGATAATAAATCATGTAGATTTTCTTTTTTTTTCGCGGTAAACTCCTGCAAGAATTATGACAGAATTGTATGCATTCAAAGCGTAAGTTTCTAGAATTTTTCATTTCTTGTCGAATTTAACCTTGCAATACTGGTTTTTATTCCCCCATGATTAGAAAAAATAATAAAAACGAATGCAATATATCATGGCATCTGGAAACGCCAAATCGTGTAGGCCCCGATTGTATGGATATGGTATTTTCAGCTGAAGTTCTTATACCACTGTGCAATGGAGACGAATTTCATAGCATTCCATTTTTGCGACATTCAATTCTTCTACGTCACCGATAGCTGCAGCATTCTCTTCAATTTCTAATTAAGAATCATATCTTCCGGTGATTTCATATTCAATATCCTTGTCCACGCTGTTACAAGTTGTAATATCAGAGAAGCTTTTATTTAGAATGTAAACAATATCACTGCAGTTTAATCGTCGATTTTCCACTATATCAGCAAAGAAATCAGTCAAACACTAAATATAAACTAATGTAGGACTAGAAGATATGAAAATTAACTTTATTTGTTTGCAGACTATTAAAAAAAGTAAAAAAAATTTGTGCACTTATTTAAAAAACAAATATGGACCAAAATGGTCCTATACCTAAGATTCGTAAGTTTTTCTTAACCCAACAGCAGGGTAAAATGCACCTTTGGTTATTCTGCACGCTTCTTCGCTAGAAAACCAATGACTTTGTTACTATTTAAAAAAAAAACTTTTCGATAACTTTGTTATTCTTTATAAAACTTAGCGATTATTTTATTACTGCAAAGAAAACGTATCGTTTACTTTGTTATTCTCAAAAAAACTGATCGAAATCCTTGTTATTGAACAAAAAACTGATTTATATCTTTTGTATATTACTTAAAAGCTTCTAATAATAACTTTGTTATTCTATAAAAAATTATCGATTGTAACTTTATTATTCTATAGAGTAGTTATCTACGCTTGCTTTGTTATTCCACAGAAAAGTGTTTAACGTTTATTCTATGCAAAATTATTAAAATTTAAAAAGTCGACAATATTTTTGTATTCTCATAAAATTAAATTGTTTGTAAAAAAATAAAATATTTTAAATTAACCCTAACAAGACACATATAATCTGATTTTAAATTCTGACAAAAAAAAAAAAAAAAAAACATGTGCACCGAGTATTTCAGTAGCCGTAACCTAATAATGTGATTCATGTAATTTAATCATTTTGTTAGAAGAGCAAAAAAAAATCTGTCTCAGAAATTGTTGAAAAACTAAAAAAGCAAAAGATGTTTTGTTAAATATGATGAAACAAGTAAATATGAACTTACACACATGACTACATGCAAACCATTTTGTTCAAAAACCTACCTTGCAGACAAAGTAACTATTATTAAGTTAGAAATATACTAGTTGCTATTTACCCAACAAACTAAAACGATTTAGAAATGACTTGTAGCAAGCTTACCATCATAAGCCCTAAGCTTACAAAAGTGTTGTGATTACTATTATAAAAGGCTTATTAACAATTATTTAACAATGAAAACTGATCCCTTGCAATAATATTACTTGTCTATAATATAATGTAGGCTAAAAAGTCTAATTATAGAAATATAGAAACTTACAGAAAAATACTTTTCTAATCTATAAAAGAATTACATTCTTAACGAACACTCTGCTTAAATTTATATGGCATATTTACAATTAGTTTTTTACTAATATATCTAATATTTAATTACTTTTTTTTAAATTGTGCTCTGTTTAAAACACTTCATTCATCGCACAAGGCACAAAAACTGAAAACTTTAAAAAATAATATAAAATTTATGCTCGCGTCAAATAACTGGACATCATTCTCAAAAACACTTACAAAACTATAGCGAGAATAAGTCATTTGTAATCATATTTGTTTTCATGTTGTAGAAAATCTCTTTTGATAAGCTTACTCTACAACTCATTAACATTTTGGTCTGTTGGGTATGTTCAGATTAATCGCACCATTTTGATTTTTCCGTTGGGTCATCATAGGAGCTCAACTCAATTATTTGCTTGCAGTTATGCACTAGTTTTAGATCAGTTGTTTTACTAAAAGTTTAAAAAGAAAAAAAAAAATAGTGTAAAAATAACAGTTTAATGGTTAAAGCCAGCTTTTGGTTTACAGAAAAGAGGAAAGAAATTTCAGTTCAGAGGTATACATCAATCATATTTATTATATTTTGGAATATTTCGAAAACATTAGCAGATTTTAGTTTTCAATGAAGTAAATTTAAATTTATAAATTTATATTTATGGATCGATTATGGATGACGATTGTCAAGAGCCACCTTCTGAGAAATGTCATCTTCTTCAGATAACAAAAGGGACTTTGGTGAGTACCCCCTTTTGAAAAAATTTGAAGACTTAATCAGCCCTGTCATTTTGGATGTTTTTCTCGCCCTAGGAATGCATACACCTGTTGCGCCCTCCATACATTTAAATTTTCCGAGGAAAATGTCATGCCACCTCTAACCAAATCTACTATATCTCTCTTGAAATAACTCAATGGTAGTACCTCTATAAAATGGAAAAGACACCTTCTGAAGCCTTCTCTATGCGATTCAGAAAGTGCATTACATTGTTGTGTTGCCTGATAATTGTAAACATAATTGAAACACAACTAACGATTGAACTGTAGTTGAGAAGCCAGCAGTGAAATTAGGCAATGCCGCTCATGTTTAATTATAGAATTTTTTTTTTTTTATTTTAAATTTTAACATAAGCGGCGTTGCTTGATTTCGCTGCTGGCTTCTCAACTTCAGTTCAATCGTTAGTTGTGTTTCAATTATGTTTACAATTATCAGACAACACAACAATGTAATGCACTTTCTGAATCGCATAGAGAAGGCTTCAGAAGGTGTCTTTTCCATTTTATAGGGGTACTACCATTGAGTTATTTCAAGAGAGATATAGTAGATTTGGTTAGAGGTGGCATGGCATTTTCCTCGGACATTTTAAGTCTACGGAGGGCGCAACAGGTGTATGCATACCTGGGGCGAGAAAAACACCCAAAATGACAGGGCTGATTAAGTCTTCAAAATTTGTTTAAAAGGGGGTACTCACCAAAGTCCCATTTGTTATCTGAAGAAGATGACATTTCTCAGAAGGTGTGCTCTTGACAAAGGTATGCACTTCGTAAGAAAAGTTTCCTCGAGTTGGGATACTTTCAGGCTGTGGTTTAATCTAAAAGTAACGGGTAGGGATACTCTTTAAATTCCACAAAGGGCTAATTTTTCACCACTTGTGGGAGAGTTTGGCCCGCGGGAGGACTATCCCTCTCTGTTGTTGCTATTAAGCGGAAGCTGCTGGATACTTAAAAGCAGTGGCGGTTAAATAGCTCTGGCTCCTTAAAAAAGGCGAGTGCATGCATTTTGTCGGAATATACACTAAAAATTGCTTCTTGGGTGTAAAGTCTCTGTGCATAGAAACACGGGTGCGGTTGCTAAACGCATAATTTGACACCATCGTCACCAGGCCAGGTACTCATGTAAATCCTTTTAATATCTTTCCCAAAACGTAAATAGTTCTTATTTTAGCTGCAGGGCAGCCAAACACACACATACGTACGCGTATAAACACCTAGACATTACGATGATGAATTTAAAATAAAAAAAAAATGGAAGAAAAAGTGTCATAAAACGAAGCATGTGCTGCTACGTTGCACTTTACGATCGTATAATGAAGTGTCATATGATGAATCTACTTAGAAACATAATATAAGCTTAAAAAAACATATTAACTTGGCAGAAAATTATATTACTTATAGAAAAGAATCACGACAAAAAAAATAATAAAATGTTATAAACACTTGTATGTTTGAATATTAAAATAAAAAAATAAAAACTACAAACATTTATAAGAAAAACATGTTTTTTTTTTTGTCAACCAGAAATATGAATAATCAGCAACAATGCGCCTGGTTTTTGCAGATAAACAGACAGATGCTTAAATTATAAATTTCTTAGGATGTTTTCAAATGACTTCTTGTTGTTTGTACTTATTTGAACAAAACAAACATAATTAAATCAAATTATTTTTTATGAAAAATTTCCAAAAGTTTTTGCTAATTTTTAAATTCTACAAAAATGTTTTCGATAACTTTTATATGCTAAAGTAAGTTAATTTATAACATTTATGTCCTATGGGAAAGTTATTCTACGGTTACATCTATTAAAGGTTTATTGAAAACTCTGGCGATATAAAAAGCCCTGGAGACTATTAAATAAACCCATCCCATAAGCCCATTAGTATAGAAAAATTATCCGATAACTTTCATATTGTATAGAATATTAAAGCAATCAATAAATTCGATAACTTTTTACTTCTATAGAAAAGTTTGCTATAAATTTTAGATTCCTTGAAGAATTAGGTAAAAGTTGTATATTTAATACAAAATTTATCGATAACTTTTATAGAAAACTAATAGATTACTTTAACATTCTAAAAAACATAAAGCGATAATATTAATATTTTATGTAAATGTAAAAGGTAACTTTTTTATTAAAAAAAAAAAAAAAATTTTTGATAAATATAAATTTTAATAGAAGCGTTATGGATAAATTTCACATTCTTAGAACAATTGTGTATTAGATAGAAAATACATCGATAAATTTTAAATTCTTTAGAAAAAAAAAAAATTGATAACGTTAATAAACTTTTAATATAATAAAAGTAACTCCTATTCTCTAGTAACAAAATAATTCATTACATCCGTACTTTATAGAATAGTTATCGATAATTTTAAACTTATATAAAAAAGTTATCGCTGAATTATATACTCTAAGAACGGGTATCGATTACTTGAATTTTTTATAGTAAATATATGTTTTAATTAACATTAAATTTAACTTATATAAAAAGGTTTCGATAAATTATATTTAATCTTATTTTAATTAAAACATATTGATAAAATAATTAAAGTTATCGATTACTTTTCTGAGAGTATATACTTTATATTTATAAAATAAAATTAAATTTATTTAAAACATATATTTACTATAAAAAAATAAAGTTATCGATATCCGATCTGAGAGTATATAATTTATTGATAACTTTTTTAATTTAAACATATATTTATTATAAAAATTTAAAGTTATCAATAACCGTTTTAAGAGTATATAATTTATATGCATATTTATGTTTATGTAAATATAGAAAAGTTATTGATAATTCTTATTTCATTCGTATTGTGGTTATTTTATTGAACTATTTATGGTTTTTAATCCAAATTTTTAATATTTTTAATTAGGCTTAAGTTCATTAAATTTAATTTTCATTAAATTATTTTTTATGAAGAAAGGAATTTTACAACATGAAAATTAATTCAAATTGTTATTGATAATCTTTCATTCTTGACTGTGGCCGGTGCTCGAAACAAAAAATATACTTTGGACTTCAAGAAAAATTCTTGACAAAAGTACGAAAAACAGTACGAAAAAACAGAAGTAAGGAAAAACATGTAAAATCAATTATAATGGATAATCATTCAAAAAAGCAAACTTCGATCTACCAAAGGTTAAAATACAATTTGGTTTAAGGATTGATGTTTGACTATTGACGTCAGCAGTCGTCGATGACTGCGAGTGTAAAACGGCAAATCCATCTGAGAAGATCGAGTGGTTGCGATCGAAACATGTCATGGTAACCTGCCGGCCGCGGTTCGAGCCCCGGCCCCGTCCACGGTCAAGAATGAAAGATTATCAATAACAATTTTAATTAATTTTCATGTTGTAAAATTCCTTTCTTCATAAAAAATAATTTAATGAAAATTAAATTTAATGAACTTAAGCCTAATTAAAAATATTAAAAATTCTTACTTTCTTTATTTTTCTATAACAAATTTATCGCTTGATTGATTTTCCATAGAACATGTATCGTTTGATTATTTTTATTTTATTTTGCTATAACAAATTTATCGCCTGTTTATTTCATTTAGAAAATATATCACTTGCTTTAAAATTCTATAGTAAATTTGTTGGTTACATAAATTTTTTTTTATTAAAATTTATCGTTTTGTTAAACTTCTTGCATAAAATTTTCTGCAGGCGTTGTTGTTTTTTATAGAAATTTCTCGATTGTTTAAACTTGCTTTAGAAAATATATCACATGATTAAACTTTCTTTAACAAATTTATAGCTTGATTTAATTTTTTAATAAAATTTATCGCTTGCTTTAAAATTTCACTGCAAATATATTGGTAAAATTAACTGTTTTTAGAATATTTATCGTATGGTATAATTTTTTGCATATTCTATTTTCTTTATAGAAATTTCTTGCTTGTTTTAATTTGTTTCAGGAAATATATCGCATACTATAATTTTCTGTAAAAAAGTATCGCCTAATTTAAATTTTTACAGTAAATATATCGCATGCTTTAACTTTCTTTAAAAAATGTATCGCTTGATATAAATTTTTATAGAAAATTTCTTCTGCATTTATTAATTTTTTCGTCGTTGTCTTTTTTATGTTTGATTCTTTACAGCTTCTGTTATTTGTTAATTTGGTTTTTGTATTTTTTTTTTAGATTTTCACGGTACGTTAAATAAATTACACCTGGCAAGTTAACACGTACATTGTATTTAAGCCCGTGAGTATTAATCATCATACAAATGACTTAATTTTTTGAATAGATGGTATTTAAATTTTAAAACTATTAAAAATAGAATTTGGTCTTTTCATTCAGACTATTATTTGGAAATTTAATAGTTCTACAACAAAGCAACAAAAAATTGTTTTGAAAAAATTTTAATAATGTTAGTAATTTTGTTGCAATAAATCATATTTAGTAAATAAAAAAACTATAAAATTGATTTCTATTAAAATTCAAAACGTGATTTTCTTTATATTAAAGTAAAAAAAAATTATTATTTTAAAGTGAACTTGACAACGTTAAAAGTGCTCTT
The DNA here is from genome assembly GCA_963931875.1 of Pollenia griseotomentosa. Classification (NCBI taxonomy): domain Eukaryota; kingdom Metazoa; phylum Arthropoda; class Insecta; order Diptera; family Polleniidae; genus Pollenia; species Pollenia griseotomentosa. Next base: position 110,765,580 of record OZ007560.1, read on the forward strand.
ATTTTTTTGCAGTCGATATTAAAAAATATTCGAATATAACATTTAGCCAGCTTAAAGCAATTTTCAGACGTGTGCGATCGAGAAGTAAAACTCAAAACATGTTTTCAATAATAAAAAAAATTTTAATAATAATAATTGGTTTTTAGTTTTGACACACTTAAAAAAATTTATTAAATCATGCAAAACTAAAAGTTAATTTAAAGTCAATGTAGAGAAAAAGTTAGCAATTACATAAATTAACCTTTAATCGCAAAAAAAAAAAAATAAATAAAAAAAAATTCAAGTCGTCTGCGCAGCGTGTGCGGATGAATTGTAAATTTGTGAAAAATTTACGCACGATTTAATTATAAATGTCATGTGTAAATTATTCGATAATACGTGACAAAAACGTATTTAATGAAATTCTTATAACGCGCAACTTAATTATGTGGAAATATAAGTTATACAGCTTCAAAAGAAATACAATTACAAAGTCATTGCATTGTATTGCTATTAGTCATAAAAGTGGCGCAAATTTAGTCCATTTATCAAATACCGTTATGAAAAGTAATTAAAGCAATCGAATTGTTTTATTTTCTTAAGGAATTGAATTGCAATTAATAAATTTTCTGTAATAATTAAAAACAAACATTAACTATTCCACATAAAAACAATATTATTTTTTTTATATAGAAAATCAAAATTATTGAAATTTTGCCATAAAAAAATCCAAGTAATCAATATTTTTTTGTAGAAAGTCTTATATATCGATTACTGCTTTATAGAATATCAAAGCTGTTAATTTCTTCACTAATGAACTTTTTAAATAGTCGATAACAATTTGTTAAGAATTTTAAGTTATCTATTACTTAAGCGAATCAATTTTCTAATGAATATTAATATTATTCATATATTGTCTATATTTCCTATAACAGACAATATCACTGTTATCGTTAATTTTTCTATACCAAATCACAGTTTTTTTTATTAATTTTTTTATAGCAGAAAATAACATTTCCATTTAATATAAGGGGTATTGTTGACTTAACAAAAAAAAAAAAAAAAAAAAAATAAAAGTTATCGATAAGTTTTATAAAGAACATACAAGTAATTGATATTTTTTGTATAGAATCAATCACTTTTCTTGAGAATAACTTTTTATTTTTTTTAATAATATTAAAGTTATCGATAACTTTTCTATAGTCTATCAAATAAATCAATAACTCTTGTATTCAATAATAAAGCTTGCGATAAAATGTTTATAAATTACATAACTTTTCAATAACTTTTCTATAGAATAGTAATTTTATCGATATGTTTTTTTTTAAAGAATATTTAAGTTATCGAATACTCTTGTTAAGAATATTATAGTTTTTAATCTTTTTTTAAGACCATCAAAGTTAAAGATTTTTTCTGTAATACATCGAAGTTGTCGACAATTTATTTTAAATATTGAATTTATCGATTAATTTTTATCGAGTATCAATGTTATCGATACGAATATATACGTTATAATATTTTTTGCTATAGATTATTAAAGCTTCTAAAACAATTTTCTTAAAAATATTATAGTAAACGATAACATTTTTGTAGAATATCAAATTTATCGACAATTTTTCTATAAAATATTATAGTTATCGATAACTTTTTTGAAGAGTATCAAAGCTATTGACAACTTTTATTTCCAAATATTGAAGTTATCGATTAAGTTTTTATAGAACATCAAAGTTATCGATAACAACTAGAATATAAAATGTATCTATATTATCTATATATATTTATTTCTTTAAAAAATTAAAGTTATCAATAATTTTTTTTTAAGAAACTCAATTTTTTATAGTTTTCTATAAAAAGTGAAAGGTATCGACGACTTTCTATATAACAATAAAGCAATGCTTAATTTTTCTTTAGAATATTAAAGCTTTCGATAACTTTTGGTATATTCTATCATATCTTTTCATAAGTTTTCAACAAAGATTTTAAGTAATGGATAGCTTTTTTTAGAATGAAAAATTTACCGATAATTTTGCTATGAAATATTAAAGTTATCGTTAACGAACTATAAAATATCATTATGTATGTATATCGATTTTGAAATTTTCGTCTTTTTATAGTAAACTACATTTACGGGTAGTTAAGTTTTTATGGCTAAATTAACATCTTTGATTGTTAGTTTGTTAACCATCTTTGACAATGACATTGTCGCTTAGTTTAGCTTTTTAAAAGTAGAAAATCTTTTTTTATAAGAATATTTTTTACAAAAAATTGCACATTTTATATGCAAGGCTTTGTCTATATTTGTTTTTAACTAACACAAACGTACATGAAGTGCTAGAATAATGATTACATAAAATATAACAGCAAATAATATATAAAAATGCAAAAGTACTACGAGAAATGTCAGCCTTGAGCACGTACTTTAACACGCACAGGTGAAGTGAATCGACACACAGATACAAAAACATACTAATGTATACACATATTTATTTAAATAAAGACAATATATGCTTAGCATGTTGTTTAATACAAGAAATCATACTAACACACATGTATAAAATTAAGAACACTTTTACAAATGCGCGAAGTGACTGAGCAGTTAAGATAAAAAACAGAATGGCAAACTTATATATACCCCTTTCCACTTGGTGATGGGTATAAAAAGGACTAATTGACGTTTTCTCAATGTGTCGACAAACTGATAGACAGACAAACTGTCCGTTGAGGATTTTGGTTTTCTCAATAAACCGACAAAAACATTATTATCACTTGGCAATACTTCTTAAAATAGATGTGAAGGCAATCAGCTGATTGAATTATTCTGTACGGCAAATAAATAACTGGCAGGTAAGGGCGGGTTAGCTTTGCAACAGAATAGAAAAAGATAATCGTAAATTGAGAAAACGGCCATTGATAATAAATAAGACTTCCTTCAGTTCTCAAGAAAAATGTCTGTCCAAGACCTTGAAATATTTTTATGTATAATATACTTATGTATGTAATATGAAATACTGCACACCAGACAAATACTTGTACATACAACTAAAATATAAATGTATCCGTTAACTTAATAACAACAAGTAGCATAGTTCTTTTAATAAAAAACTTGACAACAAAACAGCACTTCAGGTTCAAACTCAGTACTATTAAATAATTTATTCTATTATAATTCAAAAAATCAAATCGAATTAAAAGAAGTGGTCGTCCAGATTATAAAACATTTAAGTTTGATGGTGAAAGGGGAAATGGGAAAGAGAATAGACAAATGGAAAAAGTTTACATACTTGGTTTCATGCGTGTACACGCAGTTTTGTCAGCTTATTACTCAAAATACTTAAAATTCTGCGACACAAATTCTCTTTTGCAAACATGCAATTATAATGTGAACAAAGTTTTTGCTGCAAATCCTTCATAATCTGGACAAAGACTGAAAAAAAATTCTTATAATCAAAAATATAGATTTAAAGTTGTTAAAATTCTAGTTCTAGACAACATTATTCTTAATGAATGCATTAATTGAAACCTTGGGGTGAAAAATACACATACAAATGCACATAAAAAAGTCAAAAATTTTGTGTGTTATAAAACATTTTGAAGGATTTCCTATTTTGTTTGTTTTATTCATTACAAGAAAGTAGAATGTGTTTTTTACATCTTGTCTGAAAAAAATTTTTAACAGTGATATTTTTTTTGTTTGTAAACCTCCACGTATGTCTTTTTGCTCAATGTGTTCCTTGCATTTAAACAGGGGGCTACTTTGTTTTTTTTTGGAAGTTATCGATAACTTTGTTTTTCTATTTCAAGCTATCTATAACTTCAATTTTCTGTAAAGAGGAAAATATTGATAACTTTGTTATTCTTTAGATAAGTTTTTGATTATTTTTATTTTTTTATAGGAAAGGTTACTTTGATTCACCAGGTAAAAGTTATCGATAACTTTGGTTTTATATTGCAAAATTATAGAAAATTGTTATTTGCTATAGAGAAGTTATCAATAATTTTGAGTTTCGTTAGAGCAGTTATCGATAACTTATATTTTCTATAGAAAAGCTATCGATGACTTTGATTTTCTATGGAAAAATTATCGATCACTTTAATTTTCTATAGAAAAGTTGTCGATAACTTCGATTTTCTAAAGGCTGTCGATAACATTGATTACTCGTAAATATTTTGGATTTTCTGTAAAAAAATTTATCTATGGGATAGTTTTCTATGACTTTGATATTCCATAGAAAATTTATAGATAACTCTGATTTTCCAATAGAAAAGTAATTGAAACCTTGATTTTCTATAGATAACTTTAATTTTTCTATAGAATAATTATTAATTTGGATTTTATTTAGAGCGGCTATCGATAACATAGATTTTCTATAGAAAAGTTATCTATAAAAGAGATTTTCTAAAGAAAAGTTATCGATGACTTCTATAGAAAATCAAAAAAATTGTCGATAAAGTAAATTTTCTATAAAAAGTTATCGATAGCTTTGATTTTCTATAAAAATCTGTCAAGTTTAATATTCTGCAGAAAAATTGTCGATAAATTAAATTTTCTATAAAAAAAGTTATCGATAGCTTCGATTTTCTATAGAAAAGTTTTCGGAAGTTTCTTGTAGCGCATAGAAGCTACACAGAAAGAAAAACACTCGGGATAAATTAAGATTTTTATGATTACTTTAAGTACGAGTCGTACTCAAAAATTCAAGTACGAATAACACTAAAACGTACTCAAAACAATCTTAAATGGGATTACTTTCGAAAATCAATCCCGGAATTTCTTGAAATAAGTATAAAATTCTTAAATCAAGTAAAAAAAAATTAAACTTTTCGTTGTGTTTAACCCTCCGGCTTACGCATGTTTTAATTTTATATACACATTGAAAAAGGTCTGGCCAGACTCATGTGTACCACAAAGGGTTAAAAAGTAAATTTTACCCTTGAATTTCTTTAGAAAAGTTATCGATGGTTTTGATATTTTTAAAAAAAAAATAAATTAAATTTTCTATAAAAAAATAATCGGTAACTTAATTTTTCTAAAGAAAAGTTATCGAAAGTTTTTCATGGACGTTGTTTTCTTCGTTGTTATTTAAGATTTTTAGGGATGTGCTGGAAATCGTAAACGTAAAACGCAAGAATTTTAAAAGTCGTTTTTTAATAAGATTTCTTTAATAAAAGATTTTTATGACAAATATTATACAAATATTTCTCTATTAAATAGAATTTTATAACAAAAATTATAAAAATTAGATTAAAAGTGTATTTAAAACAACTTTCAAATTCTGGCGTTTTACGTTTACGATAATAAAAATTTGTAATTCATTTATACCATAATTTTCAAAAATAAATTAAAATTGTTAACTTTTGTCAAGTCGTTGAAAATGCATAACGTTTTCTTTAAATTTAATTTATCCATGACACATTGTCTTAAGGTATGCTATAAAAAAAGTCAACAGAAAAATGATTTGATATTTCAATATTAAATTAAAATGTTGCCAAATTTAAATCTAAAATGTTTTAAAAATATGGCTTCGCTGTTCATTTTAACGCTTAAAGTTATCAAAACTTTTAACTCAGTTTCTTTCTCGTTTGCTTTCAAACTTATTTGATAATACTCGTATATTGCAAATTATGAAGAGCCACCAGCAAAAAAAGTAGACAATAATTTTTTCTTCTTCGATACTTCGCAGGAATAGTTTGAGGGGAAGCGGATATAAACAAGAGAAAATAATGTGCGATAGAACTCTTGTATTAAACAACAACAACGACAAAAAGTACGCCCAAGTATGAACACTTTACTGCATAACGGAAAAGTCCATAATGGAAAAGTTCATCTTGTGGCAATAGTCGAAGAGAAAAGTTGAAAGAAAATAAATATTTTTGTATAAATTTATGTATAACAACATGCATGCAACCTAAATTGAGTATATCAATAAAAGTTTAACCAATCAAAATGGAAAAAAACTTCATAAATGCATCAAAAACAACTTGTACAAGAAAATATAAGTGCGGAATGAAGACTTACGTAGATACGAATGAAAACCATAATATATTTAAAATTGATGAAACTTTAATGCAGCAGTGCCACGTAGATAGTTGGAAAGTTAGTACAGGGGTTATTAATAACATTTCTAAAGTTTTTCGCTTAAGTGCATTTAGTTTGGACATTTTTTTACTTATTTTAATTGTCTATAGAAATTGTAAAAATAAATTGAATTTTCCATACAAAATTTATCGCTTAAATGAATTTTCAATAGAACATTTATTGCTTAATTTAATTTTGTATAGAAAATGTATCGCTTCAGTGAATCTTCTGGAAACAATTGATCGCCTTATTGAATTTTTAAAACTTGTGGGTTTAAACAATTTTTGTACGAATTGTTTCGAAGGAACGAACGATTTTTATACTTCATCGAAAGCAAAAAATCGCTCTTAAACAGCAACGTTATTACAGATAATCACTTTTGATTAAATTAACCATTTGCTTATAAACACAACTCTTCCATCGTTTTGACAAATTATTCGAACTAGTTAATTATTTTTTTCAAAGCGAAAGACGCATAAGTGCATTTGAAAATAAAATACACACAACAAAAATTAGATGTGTGTACAAAACAACCACAATGACCAATGCTATGCATTATGTTCAGTCCAGACAGTATTCCTATACTCCTGGTAGTTGAAAATTACTCCGTGCAGTCTATGAGAAATTGTGATGTTTACATTTGTGTCGTATGTGGCGTACGCATTCAAAGAATTGTTTTTGCAGATAACTGTTGGTTAAATATTGTCAAAGAAATTAACATCAAAACAGACGTATCCCAAACCTTTATAAAAAAAATAAGGAAGGTGTGTATTTTTTGTTTTCACTCTAATTGCTGCGTGTGTTTTCCATTCCCTTGTTAATTGTTGAGAGTATTTATTATACCAGCACTTTTTCTATAGTGAAGCATTTGTTATTAACTTCTATACGTAAATTTGTATTCAAAACAAAAATTTAGTTACTGCATATCCCCTGATTAAGGATTTCTTATTCAAAACGCTTTTTAATTAACTATGATAATCGAATAATCAAAGTCTTTTAAACTCCTAATTAACTCCTGCCAATTTGCTAATTCTGTCAATTGAATTTAACTTAAACAGAGATGTACAACTTTTTCTTATTCGGGCGATTTAAACTTATGACTAAATGGTAATTAAGCTTAATTAATATTAAAGATGCTCCCTCGATGAGCGGAGTTTATATAAGTATAGAGTACATATATATAAGTATACACCGGTTATAAGCATTTTACGCTTATATGCATCCAAACTTGTGTAATTACAGTTTGCTTTTTAAAATAACTAGAGTTGCTACGTGTTTAAGCCTTTGCTTGTATGCATATCCCGCATTTATGCATCATTGTAAAATACAATTTTAATAAATTGCATTAAAAAAAAACTCTCATATAAACATCGTTTCAAACTTGAGTGAAATACAATAAACAACGCACAAGTAAAAAAAACTTTTTTTAGATGCCGGCGAAGTTAAGCGACTTTTTTATAAGCCCAGTAAATGCATATAAGCTAGTCTTTATTGATGCATTTCTCGTTTAAAAGCACCAGCAATGCTTATAAGCGAAAAATACTCTACAGTGTAGAGTTCAAAAATTTTTCAATAATTTAAATGTGTTTTCAAATGGAATTGTGCACGCTTCATTTCTAATACTCGGTAACCCCCTGGGATAAAAGTATGTATGAGATTATTTTTAATCACTTATTGTTTTTTTTTTCTTTTTCCTTTACGAAATGAAACGTTATTCTTAAGAATTCTTAAGAAAAAATTTAAAAAATGTAAAATAAATTTCAATTACAGCATTTTTTCTTTTTTACTTACACTTCTAATTTTTTTAAGCGAAAAATTGGATTTCCTTTTTGAAACATTTGTATTTGTTTAAGGATTTTTTCATAATTTCATTTTAAGCCCATTTTTTTGTTTTGTTTGCCATATACTATTTGCAGGTTTTCCTCTTATTTATATTTGTTGACATAGTACTTTTTTATATTTAATGTCTTATCTTGATATTATCGCGACAGGGTTTTTCATTGTGGTGAAGAGAAAGACTTCTCATATGAATCTGAAACGTCAACCAAACGTCGTCTTTTTGTCATTTTCTGTTTTCCTTTTTTTACTTTTGTTCATATTTATCCACAAATATTGTTAAACACTTCATGGTCTTATAGAAATAACATCAAACAAGATGAAAAAAAGGAAAAAATTCTATATTTGAAGTCTTGAAATTTTAAAAGAGTATATTGCATGATGAAAGAGGGGTTACATGACAATTGATTAAACCGTAAAATAATAAAAATAAAACAAAAAAAAAAAAAATAAAGCCAGCTTTACTGTTCAGGTCTTATAATTTTATCTCATTTAATATTCTTTTTTTGTTGTAAGATTTTCTGATTATACTACGGTTTCGTGCTGAAACAGGATATATGTATGTTGGTATGTTAAATATCCTTTTTAACATCCTCGTAGATACAAGCAGATTGAAATAAATTTTTATAAACAAAAAGAATAAGTGAAACTATGTGAAAATTAAGAAGAAAATTATAAAAATAAAAGAAAATCACTTGAAATTTTTTTGTCGTTAAAATTAAATTTTCGCTTAAAATTGTAAAACACTTTTGGAACTAATTTCTCTACTTAATTATCATATAACATTTCTTTACGTGATGAGAAAATTTTTTTTAAAGAAAACTGGGTTAATAATTAAATAACAAAAAAAAAAAAAAAAGAATTTAACTTAATTGCTATACAAAAGAACATTGGTCAACTTGAAATTTAAACTGACTGTTTAACGCAGTGTTCGAAAATAAACACCCAGGAACGATATCTATTTTGTTAGTGTTTGTGTAGACGAACACAACCCTTAATACCGTTCGTAACTATTTTCAAGAAAGAGCCGAACATTATACAGTGTTCTGTTCTTCGTAAATAACAGAAAAATTGTAGTGATACTGTAGACACACATTATATTTTAATGTTCTATAATGTTTCTTTTTTTACATTGATAAAGAAATGAACAAACAAACAATTTTAGCAATGACCGCAGTGCGAACAGCTTGTGTGTGTACTGGCTTATGTATTTTGTTTTTGTATAAAATTTTTGGTTTATTTTTTACCTGCCAAAAGAGCGCTACGCACAACAGAAACGAACGAACATTATTGAGCTGAACCGAACACAATGAAGTTCGCGGTTTTTTAAAAAAAAAAACGAACAGAGTTAAATGTTCTCATCTTTTTGTTGGGTTGGAAAAATACGGTATTATTTATTTTAATGATTTAATGCACAAACACTATTAGCGTTTGTGATTTCCACAAATCTACCGAACTGAACACTAAGGAGCGATATTAAGTGTTTATTTTCGAACAAGGGTTCAACGGTTTCGAACGTAAAGTGAAAACTTACACAACAGGGTGCTCACCATCGCGGTGTTTGTGTCCGGTTATTATTTTTAATATCATATTTTACAATAAAGCATTTCATTAAATCAATGATAGACTACATAGTTAATTGTTGTTTAAAAAAAAATTATATAGAAAAGAATGTAAGTTAGATCGGTTCAATTTGAGCTGTTGATTTTCAAAATGATTTTCAAGGTTTTGATGTGTTTGGCAAAATTCTACAAACGGGCAATTTGCTTTAATGCTTCATCATAAGAAATTACGGAATCAGATATTTCTACATGTATTTCGTGTTCAGAATCTTTAGACTGACTAATATCCACCACTGCGCTTAAATATTTAGTGTAGACTCTTTCAAAGCCATTTGCATATATTGCAAGTGGAATGGAATATCATCCTCGGCATCGAAATCCGGAAGATTATAACTAGCTGATAAGAATCCAGCTTTTCGAAAGCCATTTTGTGGTTCTAAAGCAGACAACGCGTGCTAAACAAACAACTTTTTCAAATAAGCAGCAATTTCCTTTGTGTTAAAGGCCAGATAACGTGATCACAAAAGTTGTACGTATTTTGACGAAAACGCATCTCTGGTCTAATTATTGTTTGAAAATTTTCAAAAAACAATAACAACTTATCATGACAGGATTGTACTTTTCTTAAAATACGTATGACTTGTGAGATCGTGTAAACTATCCTTAAGTAGTAAAATGAGGAACTACTAATACAATACATATCCTATTGGTTTAAACCATTTATGAGAGTTATGAGAGTCTCCGGTTTTGGAAATATATTTTGTGTAGAAAAACTAATGAACAACAAAATATGGCCGGTTATGGAAGGCGTCCGTTGTGGGAGGTTTTACTGGAAAATATTTGTAAAACTGATTTTGTTTTATAGAAATTTTCTATGAGAACGTTATCAAAGGGTGTGATCTATATAGGAATGGTCAAAAATATCGATATCAAAAAAATAATCGATATATATCGCCGATATTTAAAATCGACTTCAATAGATATTTTCAATATTTTAGCCGTTCTTCAACTGCTTACAATACTGCTATTGTTTTTTTTAAAGAAAATTATGCGTTCTCATTAAAACTATTGATAAGCTGCAACAATTAAATTCGTTGCACAGCCAAAACAAAATATTTGACGAAGCTATAATTAAAATTAATGCGGTTGAAGGCGAAATTATCAAAAAAAATTCAGAGCAATATAGATAGGGTTACTAAAAAGAATATTGGATTTCAAAAAATTAAACAAATAGCTGGTGTTTTTGCTTCAATACCTTGTGGTGATTCTGTAACAGAAATATATTCCATTAAAGAATTAGAGTCATTTAAATATGCGTCGATTACATCTGTAGATGTTGAAAGGTCTTTTTCAGTGTACAACAGCTTTCTAAGAACAAATAGATTGAACTATACGTTTGAAAATATAAAGCAAATGTTATTTTTACATGTAAATAAATAAGAATAATTTCTATTTACATACACATATTATATTTTTACTTCATTTTTTTTTATTTTTATAATGAGACTGAATTTAAATGTTATGTTTTTTTTTCAATAAAATTTTTAAAATAAGTGCATAATTTTTTTGATTTTGGTGCCTATTTCGCGTTTTTAATGGCATATTTTAGGTGCCTAAAGTACCTTTTTTTGGGCTTGTCCCTGGTTATAATTTTCAAATAATCCTTACTTAAAAACTTGATATGTCGTCTAACAGTCCTAGCAATTACCCTTAAAATAAATGTTTATCCTTTGTGATATATATATCCTTCTCTAAGCAATATTGAAAAATCAATTTTTCGATACATGTTTTTAAGATTTTTATTTATTTTTTTCTTAGTTTTTAAAAAAGTTTTGTTAAATTGAATAGAGCAACAATAATCTCCGTTATTTGATATTTTTCTTCCGCAACTTCTGAAAAAAATTTAACCTGCCGACATTAGACAAAATGCAGTTTAAGTTTTTGATTGGGCTAAACTCATTTTTTGTTCTCTTTTGTTAGGAATCAATATAAAGGGTCCTAAGAAGTAGCAAAATTGATGTAACAATGAATGAATGAAAAAAACCGCAAAATCTTAAAACGTTCACACTCACTCATTAATGTTTAAACGTTTCGGTACTCCGATTTTAAATTAGGGGGTCTCAAAATGTTGTTAAACTAACAAATCAAGATTTAATTTAATCAATTAGATTATGTTAAAGCAGGGCTGTGGAGTCGTCAAAAAATAGTTCCAACTCCTACTCTTACATTGATGCTGAATGTATATGATCATTATTTGATTTTAAACTCTTTTTTTTTAATTTAGTACCTTTTAAATGATAAAATGTACACGGAGAGAAAAAAACATGATTAAATATGGTCACCTCCAACAAAACTATTTTTAAAGAAAATTTTAATCATATTATGTTTAATATAACAATATTATTGTCACCGACAACCATATTATAGTTAAATAAGTCCTCCTTCAAGAAGCTACAACCATGTTATGGTTAAATACGACACTAATATGTTTTCAAATTCACAATAGTATTTTTCTCTTTTATAAGAGCAACATGCTATGGTTGAAAAACAACCATGATGTTATAAGTCTTTAACATATTTTAGTTATTATTAACCATATTATGTTTGGAGGTAACCATAATATGGTTGTGGCTTCTTAATGAAGGACTAATTTAACCATAATATGGTTGCCGGTGACATTAATATGGTAAAATGAAACATAATATGTTTACAATTTTCTTTAAACATAGTTTTGTTGGAGGTGTCCACATTCAAACATGTTTTTCTCTGGGTGTAGCAAGAAAATTATTCTGTAAATATTTCAAATCGATATTTAAATATTAAATTGCCAATTTCGAAGAATTTTTATTTTGAAAAAAATATGATAATTTATTTAAATTTTTTTGTGCCGAAAAATTTTGTAGTCGGGGTCGCGAGTTTTTGCGGGTACATCGATTCCGATTCAGTACAAAAATCTCAATTCCGATATTTCAACTTCGACTCCACAGCCCTGGTTTCAAGTATTTACGAAATTTCGTAAATAAATTTTAGTAAGTTTTTTTTTTTACTAATTTTATTCGTTAATTTAATAACGGTACGTTGCAGCAGTTTAAATGATATTGTCGTTGCTTTAAAAAAAATTTACTTTCTATTCTACCAATTTTATTTTAAGTAATTTTACTTAAATATATTTTGAACTAAAAATGTAACTTAATTTGAAAGAAATGTGTTGATATGATGAAAACTTTTTTCTGATTAATTGAGAAAATCTGTATTTTTAACGATTTTTTTTGTTGACTAAAATTCTTCGCTGAAAGATATTCTTTCGTCCAACTTTGTTATCCCTAAATTGCGTTCGGACCAAACAAACAATAACAACAAGCTGATGAAATAAGAACTGGCAAAACAGACAGTCTGCCGTCTATCCGCGGAAGCCACTAAAACCCAATTACACACGCCAACTTAAAACATATTGTTCAACGTAAATGTTGTATGAAGCGATTTAATGTCTCTAAAGTTTGCCACTGACATCGTCATCATAATCATTATTATCAGCGCCATATTTATTCACTTCCTGACTGTTTCAATGGTGTGGCTCGCAGAAAACTTTTATTGAATTGGCAACAAAAAAAAAGAAAGAATCTTTGAGAGAAGGAAAAACCGTCAACATATTTACATACTCATACTTGCTGGTCTTTGTGATTAAAGAGCATCAATAAATATTTATACTGGCAATAAGTCGCACTCGTATACCCTTCACCACAGGTGGAAAGAGTATATGTATATAAGTTTGTAGTGCCGTTTGTAATTCTACATTATTGATCTAAGACCCTATAAATTATATACATATTGTGGGTCCTTATGAGTAGTGCAGTTGATAATGTTGTCTGATGATGTCTGTCTGTGCGTCTACCTGTTTGTATGTTGAAATGTATTTTCTGAAGACCCCAGAAATGATGGGGACTAGGTTGTTGTATATTTGAGACACATATATAACGTTTATGTTTGCTATTGAAATTCGGCCATATCGGCGCATAAATTATTGCGATATAAGCAGTAAACTACGAATGCCTTCAATTTGTCGTAATGCCCCCTGTTGTTGTTTTTTTATTTTAATGTAGACTTTGTTCTCGTTTTCTACACATAACAAATATATACCGATAGCTAGAATTCAAAAAGGCGTAACTAAAAAAAATTCAAAATCGAGTTTTTGATTGATTAATATGAATGCCATTAAACTACATGTCTTGACAAAATGTTACACTTCAGCGATCAACAATGACGTTTTTATAAACAAAAAACAAAGGGACGTAACTACAAGTTTCTTTATTTGCTCAATTCAAAACGACGTAATAACACATATTTTTTTTTAACAAAACATAATGAAATGTTTTTCTTTGAATATTGTTTGCAGAATTCCATGGACGAATTATCAATGCATTTTTCCGGCATGTTTGTAGTTTTCATTTTACAAAGTTATTTGCTTCTCCTGTAAAATTATATTTTTGTTAGTTATGCCCCTTTTTGCATTTTAGCTAACGATACATGATTTGTCGCTTAAAAAAGAGAAATGTGTTTTAAACGAAAAAATTTACTCATCATATTTTATTTTTTATTTAATTCTATTTGATAATGTGCGTTAGTGGGTGATTGGTCTAAGACGCTGCATTACGTTAGGAGAAGTGTATTAAAGATTCGGCACAGCCAAATAAAGCAGTCCTGCTTGTTTGTTTTTCGGTTTCGTTGAAACATAAAATGAAATTGTAATAAAGCTTTTAACTTTAACACGCATATACTACTTACATATACTATATACAATTGGGTATACTTGCAAACATTTATTAGTATGTGTTATGCACAAACCGCTTTTACAACAACGCCTACAAAATTCATATATTTTACATAAAATACGTGGAAAATAGCAGCCGACAGTTTTACTGCACTATGAGCAAAACAGTGTAAATTGTGTTTCATAGAAATGAAATTTTTATTATTTCAAAAACCACTGTAGACTAGAAACTTTTATGTAAATGCGTGAGACCTGTTTTAAGAGAACACAGACGCAAAATAATACTAAAAACCAAAGTGACCACAGTTATGCATATTCAGTTTTTTGGGAATTTACATATTTGATAGTTAGGTTTGTATTTAAACCAGTGCGCTTCGCTACCCTCACTAAAATAAAATAAGTCAATTTTTTTTAACACAGCATTGTTTACGAAGCTATTTATACCAAGTTTGAATACTCTTACTGTTACCATTCTCCAGTTATACAGACCGTTTTTCAGATATACATAATTCTATTTTGTGCCATGCCAACTTATCTAATCGCGCCGCCCACTCTTTGACAGATGTTGTAACCAAGCTATTTGTACCATATTTGCAAATTGTAGCTTTTGCCGTTCCCTAGATATTTGAAATTTTATTTTGTACCACGCCCACCAATCTAATCGCGCCTACTTTTTGACTGATAATGCGTATTGTTGGCGATATTTGTTCCAAATTTTGGAAACTTTTGCTGTAACCGTCCTCTAGACACAAATAATTCTAGTGTGTGCCACGCCCAATGCTCTAATTCCGCCCAGATTTTGTCGGATATTGTGTATTGCTAACCCAGGCGGTTGTACCTAATTTGGAAACTATGGCTTTTTTTAGATATGGGCTTAGATATGGGCATTTCCTGGGGTCACGAACGTACTTTCGTACGCTTTTGATGTACAAATAATATAGAAAACAAAACCTTTCCTACCATTTTTTTTGCGATTCGATAGCATTTGGGAAGCTCTATGTTAAGTGCAAAATATGGATTTCATCGAGGTAAGTTTTCATAATGATAGTTATAAACATGTGGTCACGAACGTACGCAAAATAGAAATCAACTTTGACTGACAGTAGTGAAATGTAAAAATCTGCGTAATAGAACGGGATATCCAAAAGAGATTAATTTATTTTAAAAGTGTATTAATGTAGGTCTCCATGTAGTATTTACAAAATAAAATATCTCTCTTGATTTTTGTTTAATTGGCTTATGTACCGGTTGCAAACGTACGGGTCGCGAACGTACGATTTTTACATATGTTTTTTTATTGTTATCACCATGCATTTTCCCATAAATATCTTGAAATTTCCTTAACAAAACAACTTAATACTCCTTTTACAATTGATTGTAATAGAGAGATTATAAAGAAAGAGTGTAAACATAACATATTTTTTAGATGTAAAATTAGAATATCAAAATGTCTTAAGAAGTAGAAAATATAAGAATATATAAAATTTTCCAGTTTCCAGCCCAATTTCCTCAAGTAAAACAGCTGAGATATGCTATGAAACAATTCTATTATAAAAACATAGAATTTTTTATAGTAATAAACAATAAAAAAAGATGAACCTGGTAGACCATTCTGGAGAAATCTATAATGTATTTGTATGGGAGGTTCCACGCCCACTTCCCTCATCTAGCCCACCAACAACAAAACGTCCCCTTATTTGGGATTAGAACCGAACTAGAATAAATTGTTCGTCAAATAAGAGAACGAATGATCAGACAAAACGAATCGAAGAGTAAGCTCGCTTGTGTATCCCTTTTAATTCCGCTCTCTTCTCTCGCAAATAAAGTAAGAATCGCAGTGACGAAAATCGCACAATGTAAACGGGCACTAAGTGCAAACATTCTAAAAAAGACATGCATTTTTGTAAATAGCGATATTTTTTACAACTTCTTACAACTTCGATAGATTTATATAGAAAAATAAAAAACAGCAGAAAAAATTTTTTTAATTTTTCTTAAACATTTGCAGAATTTCTTTGGCATAGCTTTTTATTTCAAAATAAATTATAATCCTTTTTCTTCGACCTTTTTTTAATTATTTTATCGAAAAAAAATATATTAATTAATTTTATAAAAAAGTGACATTAAGCTTAATTAATTTATTAAAGTATAATGTTTTATTTCAAAGTATTTATTTGAAATATCTATAAATTTTTATAGACTTTTTTCCTGCAATACCGATAAGTTCCTGAAAAAAAATTTATGAAACTGCAATGAATTTTTATAGATATTTTTTTTGCAATTGAGATTAATTTCTATATAAATACTTGCACTGACGATGAACAGAAATTTTTTGCATAAGTGTCAAATAGAAAAATCAAATTGCGGCAAATTTAAGCTAAATATATACATATTTCTTAGAGTTTCTTTGAAAATTTGATACCTTTAAAGAAACTCAACCCATGGTGTTTTCAAATGCATAGAGAAAATGTAAGTTAATAACAATATGAAAAGCATTTTATGTACTTAATTACTAAAACAATGCACGAAATTTCACTTTCATTTTGCTTTACTTGAGAAAACACCAACAAAACCAAGAAAAAAATTTTAAATTAACGACCAAAAAAAAAATTAATAAAATTAACTAAATACAGTTTCCCAGCTTTAGTAAGCTACATTAAGTGTATTTCTTCCATAAATGGTCTTCATTACCTGCTTATTTGTTGAAAATTACTTTAAAGATTTAGACTAATGGCCTTAAAAAAATTTAAAAGGAAATTTAAGGTAATACGTTCAATCGACAACAATTTTAAAAAAACAAGAAAAAGAAATGTTGAAGTTTAAAAAAAGAACTGATTTCCTTATCTCCCTTTTCCCCTCCCCATCAATATCATTCAATGGTAATTTTTGTGCTGACTTGGCTTCTTTTCATTCACAATATGATATAAATTGTTCTAAGGAATGGTCATGAATAGAGCGTGGAATTTTATGCATTTAATATTGGAAAATATGCGCATAAAATATGAATCAACAAATTCAAAAAATGCTTTAAAATTATTATTATAAATTGTTCGACCATCGACTATTTTTATTTCTATTTATTTAGTTTATTGTAAATTATTAAAAAAAAGAAATATAAATATATATTTTTTTATATAAATTTTTCATATTATTCGAATGTGTATTCTATGTCAAATACATTCCTCAAAAGCTTTTATACTTTAATAGTCTCATTCCTTCATTATTTCACAGGAATATTTTCTATGCACTATCAGAATTTTTGTTTGTATATTTCTGTTACGAAGCTTACCTTAGCTATCCTTTGGTTAGCAATGAAGTAAATTGTAAAGAAAATTTATACAACTATTAGATACCAGCAGAATGTAATGCATTTTCTGGCCCGCTACGGCCTTCGTCAGCATTCTTTGTATCTTATAACTGGATAGTGCCTATTGTAAATTTTATGTATTTAACTTAATTATTTTATCAAATAGAATCTGGGAATTTATTTCTCATGGTGAGTTACATTTATTATATAAATTTTTCATATTATTCGTAACAGAAATATACAAACAAAAATTCTGATAGTGCATAGAAAATATTCCTGTGAAATAATGAAGGAATGAGACTATTAAAGTATAAAAGCTTTTGAGGAATGTATTTGACATAGAATACACATTCGAATAATATGAAAAATTTATATAATAAATGTAACTCACCATGAGAAATAAATTCCCAGATTCTATTTGATAAAATAATTAAGTTAAATACATAAAATTTACAATAGGCACTATCCAGTTATAAGATACAAAGAATGCTGACGAAGGCCGTAGCGGGCCAGAAAATGCATTACATTCTGCTGGTATCTAATAGTTGTATAAATTTTCTTTACAATTTACTTCATTGCTAACCAAAGGATAGCTAAGGTAAGCTTCGTAACAGAAATATACAAACAAAAATTCTGATAGTGCATAGAAAATATTCCTGTGAAATAATGAAGGAATGAGACTATTAAAGTATAAAAGCTTTTGAGGAATGTATTTGACATAGAATACACATTCGAATAATATGAAAAATTTATATAATAAATGTAACTCACCATGAGAAATAAATTCCCAGATTCTATATATATTTTTTTAACAAATTTTCGTAGCTCCTTTGTATTCCGTCTTCAAGATATTAAAAAATATTTGCAATACATAATTACAAAAAAACAATTTATTTGTATGACTTTAATAATACCAAAAATCATTTGAATGAAAAAAAAAATGCAAAATAATATTGTTTTTTTTTAGCAAAAACTAACAAAATATGCGAATTTATATGCATTCTTAAACATTATATGACAAAAAATGCATCAACGATAAAATATGCAAAAATGTGCACTACCAAATCGATGCCATTTTTTATCGACAATTTTGATTCGCATGATAAACTTATTCACTTACCCCCGTATTCATAAATGATTATTAAATTAAACAAACGTTTATTAAAGAAAATGTTCATAGAAAGATTGTTTTGTAAACCTTTATTAAATTGAAAATATTTTTATGAATACTTTAACCTTCGGGAAAAAACATGCATTTGCATAAAATTCCACGCCCTAGTCATGAATTATTCTGATACATTTCACATTTTCATTTTGACTTTATGAATGAGTTAAAGCTTTTTTTTTATATTATTTTTTTATAGATATTTATTTACTCAATTGTTGTTTTTCGTTGAGTCTTTAGATTTTATAGAACATTGTTGTGTCCAGTCAAGTGAAATAAGATTTAAATTTAAAAATTTCATTTTATTTTTTATCGCTTATTCCTTTACAAACAAACGAACGGTTAGGCGCACTCATGAACAAACATGCATACCTTTACATTTTAATGGTCAAAGTAGGATTTATTATTCGAAAAAATTTAAAAAAATTTTAATAATGAATCTTAATTATTTATTCCGGCATTTTTTTAACATTTTTATAATAAACTAGCTGGCCGTACCGACTTCGCTCGGTAGCTGATTACTAATGATCGATGGAGCCGTTTTCTGATTTTAGGTAAATCGAAAAAAGTGGGCGTAAAAGTGGACGGGGCAAAATTTTCTTTTCGTACAAACCTAAGTTGGACCATGGCGATCATTTTAAAGAAAAAATCGTCCAAATCGGTCAAGTTCTCAAGTTATGCGATCAGCAACAGACAACATTTCATTTTTATTATATAGACAAGATTTTGTTTGTCGTGCTCAATTCCCAATTTTTATTCTTGCTAAAAATACTAAAATTTATCGTCGATGGGATAAGCTATTCCTATGCGCATTCCACTGCTTGGTTAGGCCAGATCATCAGGAAATATCATCCAAAGATTTTAGAAAAACTAAAGATATTCAAATAAAACTGCGAATAAGAATTTTAAGCACCAGTTTTACTTATAACAATATTAAAGCTAAAACAAAAACAACAACAATAAATAGTGAGTTTATCTTTTCTTACATTCCCCACTACAACAGGTTGGAAATCTCCCAACATTAATTGTAGTTGTAAGTAGGTTAGGAAAAAAAAATAAAAACAAAAACAACTTGCTTTATTGTTTCCGCAAGAAAACATTTTAAAACTTCGATAGATTTTACATATTAACAAGTTTGTCTTAAGCTAAAAAAAACTTCTTCAGTTAGATTTTTTTTTTTTAAATCGCTAACTAGAAAATTTCTATTCAAATTTGTTTTAAGCTATACTCAAAAGAAAAATTAATCCATCCGTACTCAAAGCAATCCGAAGCGGTATTAATAGTACGGTGAGTACGGATTTTTTTGAATCAAGTACAGAAAGAATGATTTAAGTACGGATTTTTAATCGCAAAATACTTAAATTTTCGATATTCAATCCCGATTTCGGACTTGAAAAATCCGAAAATGAGATTCATTTAAGTAAAACTAAGATTGAACCAATCTCAAAATGCGCTTGATTCAAGTATTATAAAGTTTATTGAATGCTGAAATCGTGCTTGAAAAAAACTTAAAAAGAAATTAGAAAGAAAAAGTTTTTAAAGAGTAAGATCAAAAAAACCTTAACACACGTTATTCCTTAAAACTTTTAACCCAAGTATTATTTGAATATTTTTTTGATCAAGTTACCTTTGAAAAGTATGTCAGTTGTTATGTTAAATGTTACTTTTCTTCATTTGTTGTTAAATTGAGTAAAATGAGTGACGAGATAGAAGTGCGTACTAAAATTATTAAATATTTTCATCAAAACCCAACTGGGTCCTACAAAAAGTTGGCCAAACAATCAATGGTCTGCCGTCAAACTGTTTCCAATGTTATTAAACGGTATCAAGATAACTTGTCCGTTGATAGAAAACCTGGTTCGGGTAGAAAGAAAGGTCCACATGATGTTTCTAAGGCCAAAAAAATAGAAAGGATTTTCAAAAGAGATCCAAACACATCCGGTAGGAAAGCAGCCCAGTTAGCTCAGTGCTCGTACTTTTTGGTACGAAAAGTTAAAGCCAATGCAGGTTTAAAAACATACAAGGTTCAAAAAGTTCCTGACAGGAACGCTTGAAGGCAAGTTTTATAAAAAAATATTCCTGCTGCATAATGGACGACGAAACGTATGTTCTCGCAAATTTTTCGCAACTTATAGGTCAACATTTTTATGTTGCTAATGCTTGAGGGAATGTTGAAGAAATGTTTAGGACCCAAAAGCAGACAAAATTTCCCGAAAAGTTCTTGGTATGGCAAGCAATATGCAGTTGCGGCAAAAGGAGCCAAACATTTGCTACAACGGGCTCTATAAATACCGAAATTTACATCAAGGAATGTTTACAAAAAAGACTTCTTCCATTCATAAGAAATCACAATGTGTCCACTTATTTTTGGCCTGATTTGGCATCTTGTCACTATGGTAAGAAAACCCTTGAGTGGTACAAGAACAATAATGTGGTATTTGTACCAAGAGAGGCAAATCCTCCAAACTGCCCGGAGCTAAGGCCAGTGGAGAGATATTGGGCTCTTGTGAAAAGAGAATTGAAAAGCACAAAAAAAGTGTGATAGATTTCAAACGGAGGTGGACTACCAGTTCCAACAAAGTGACAGAAACCACTTTAAGAACCTTAATGGAAGGGTTTCCGGAAAAGGTTCAAAAATTCATCACTAGTGATTAGAACTATAAAAATAATTTTTTTTTGTAATTTTAATAATAATTTCAAACTATTATAAAAAAAATCAAAACTGTTTTTTTTTTTATTTACATTTATGTATGTTAAGATTTTTTCGATCTCACTCCTTATGATTGATTAACTTACCCGTTTTACACTTTACAGAATGATAAAACACCAACATCATGCCCGATATGATTTTACTTTAGAAATCTTATGCACATATTTAACCAAAAATATAAACTAAATGAGAAGCACGAGTTTAAATTAACTTTTTAACCTTTCGTGGTACACATGAGTCTGGGTAGACCCTTTTTCAATGTGTACACTTATAAAATTATTACAGTAGCTGATTGTGGATTATTAAATTCGTTTTCCGTACTGTTAAAATTTAATAAAAATATATTAATTTTACGAATAATTATATTTTTTAACATTTATGTTTGTTATTCAAAAAACAAACTACCAAAAAATAATGTTTTTCCGTATCTATTTTGGTATGTAGTTTGATTTTTGTCGGTTAAAATTAATTTTTTAAAAGTAAAAACTGTTCAATTTTAAGGAATATGCAGTTTAATAAAAAAAATTTCAATATTAATGTAAAAATAATTTGTTTTAAATGAAATGTAAATGATCCGTTTTTTAAATCAATTTTAAGTTGTTTAAAAGGAATTTTTGTTTGAATTTAACTACATAATTTTATGAGTGTATAGAAAATCAAAACATGCCTAAGCCGGAGGGTTAAACACAACGAAAAGTTTAATCTTTTTTTACTTGATTTAAGAATTTTATACTTATTTCAAGAAATTCCGGGACTGATTTTCGAAAGTAAACCCATTTAGCATTGTTTTGAGTACCTTTTAGTGTTTTTCATACTTGAATTTTGGAGTACGACTCGTACTTTAAGTAATCATAAAAAAACTTGATTTATCCCGACTGTTTTTCTTTCTGTGTATAAAACTTTTATAAAAAGCTTGTCTAATTAAAAAACTTTGTTGCAAATTTGACGTTGTTGCAAGAATTTTGATGAAAATTTGTCGCTATTGCAAAAATTTCGATAAAAACTGGTAGCTTTGGCAAAAATACATTTATACAAATGTTTTGCTTTTGAAAATAAATTTATAGAAAGTTGTCGGTTAAAAAAAAGTAAACTTAATTAAAATTAATTTGTCGTTTTTGATAAAAGTTTTATATAAAGTGGTCGCTTCTAAAAAAACTTCAATGAAAATTTGTTGCTCTTGAAAATTTGTCGCTTTTGAAAAATATGTTGCTATTTAAAATTTATATACATAGAAATAAGTTGCATTATGTTAGTAATTGATGTTCTAGAAATTGTCCACAAAGTGTGACATCAAAACCAATATTGTTCTCCCAGTTGGAAACGTACGATAGAAATGCTCGAAGACGGATGCACTACGATATTAATTCCTATGCGACATGTGGGGGATAGCTAAAAAATAATCGTTAACGACATTGTCGAACAATCGACCCGAAAATCGTGCACGACACAAAGCAAGACACTGTCGCTCTTCTTGTCGTTCATTTCATACAAAAGTTTACACAGACGACAATGTCGTCTACTTTGTCGTAAACGACTAATAGTATTTAATGGTTATTTAAAAAAAATTTCACCATGTACTTTATTAGAATAGTTGAAATTTTATTTCGTTTTTTTTTCTCGTACATTTTAGATATTTGACTTTTCTAAGTCTGAATTTACACGTTTCACCTTTGGATGCTCAAATTTGTTTCAATTCCCTTTTGAAGATGTCAATATGATCTCACGTAGCAATCGGTTTCAACTTTGTTTGGTTCAAAACAACAACAATTTTATTCACAGCGAATCAAAGAGATAAAGAAAAGAAACAGTTGAGCATCAAAAGATGAAACGTGTGAAAGTAGACTAAGCAATCCTTAAATTGGCAGTGAAGTAGAAACTGCATGTTATCCGTATCCAACCCGTGACTACCTTCATCAGTATTAGGTGTTAAAATGTACAATAAAAAAATAATAATGTGAGAATTTTAAGCAAACCAACCAAGCGATTGCAAAGCATTTAGCTACGGCAGAAGAAGAAGACTTTGAGTTTCATAATATCCCACATAAAGTTTGATAGAAGACAACTCCTAGGACAATGTCGTTTAAACTGTCCCGCACAAATTTTGATAAATGACAACTTATAAGACAATGCCGCTTCTACAGTCCCCCATAGAGTTTGATAAGATATATGTAACTCCTTAGACAATATTATTTATAATGTCCCCCAGATCAGACAACTTAGAAGGCAATTTCGCTCATTCTGTCTTTCATAAAGTTTAATAGGCGTTGTCGCTCATACTGTCGTGCTAGACGATTTCCTTTAAATTGTCTGTTAGAAAACTTAACCGATAGGGGACAACTTGTGCATGCATCTTCGAAGACAATGCCTTCAACGTAAATCTTGCCAGCTGGGGTGCATAAATTGTCTTAGTATGTATTGGTATTGTATTGGTTCATGGAATTTTAATCATAGCTCTGAAATAGTGAAATATATACTGTACTTTAGTGTTCTGTAGAAATATGGATACGGTAGAAATATGGAAAACACAAACGCTAATACGTTTTTTATATTTAGTATGTATATCGAGTCATTACCGCAAAAAAAGCTTAAGCGACAAAAACAAAATCTTACAGGAGAAGGTTTTTTTATTTTATTTCATATAAATTTAGTGGGATGGTTGTCGCTTACGAAATTTTAAGAGATGATGCAAGTGTTGCAATAAATCATTTATTAAAATTCTTTAATTTTAACAAATAATTTTTTTTAACTGGACAAATTGTATTTGATCTGGTAAATGAACAAGGACCAAAAAACTAAACAATCCAGGTCATTGCAGGCCGTCTGGCAACGCTAGGTGTACCCCATTTAGCCTTTAAAATTTTCATACTTTTCTTGAGGATAATCTTTTTTAAGCACATAAAATCTTTTTCTACGCCTTTTCTTTATTCTTCTCTGTTTGCAATTATTTTCTTATGAATGGTTCATCTTAAGCAGAGTTGTTGGGTTTGTTACGTTTATTGTAAACATGCTGGATATTCAATTAAATGTTTACGAGTGTTAAACTTCTGTTTACTCGTTTGCTCAAGTGTCTGTGTCAGTTAGTAAATGAGTGTGTACTTTAACGTCTCTGCCGCATCCAACACGACATACTTTAAGAATATTTCATGGGTACTGTTGTCATTTTCTGAGAATAGTAAAATTTATTATTTAGTTTTTTTTTTTTGTTTGGTTGATCATGGTGCCAGCAGTGTTTTCAACAAATGTGTACAATTAAATTTACACAGCGCATAAAAACAACAACAAATATAAGTTTTGTATAGCACTTAAATACTGGCTGCTCTTGTTTATGCAACATTTTATTGCTTTAATAGTTAATTGTTTGTCGGTGAGTATTTACTTGCTGTAAATGTGTATTATTGCTCGGGATACACTTCGTGCCAAAGTATGAGAGTAAATGTAATTAAAAGGTTTTTATTACTTTTTATAGTGTAATTAAGTATCCAAGGTGTAAAGTGAACTGAAGATGCCATTAAGAAAAATGCCGTTTAAGGAAACAATAAAGTACCAACAATATAAACCAATGACAAGATCTGGTAAACCAGCCTTTCATCCTGGTATATTTTTTTTACAAGAATAGAGATATTGCTAAACACATCTGGATTTTTTAAAGGAAATCCTGTATTAATTAGTTTTATTTTTAAATAAAATTAAAATAATTTTGGTTTAAAGTCTTTACGAATTTTACACATTTTTAACTAACTTTCCACTTTGAGTGTAAATCTCATGGACGTAAACCAAAATCATTTTAAATACTGTCATTACTCACCATCTACTTTAAAAGTTTTATTTCTTTTCCATACCATTTAAAATACAATAAACAATGTGAATGGTTAAGTATTTTTTTATATTCGTACAAGAAAAAAAAAAAGAATCACCCACCCACCGGAAGTTCACGGCACTTAATCACACTTCTCATTAATTTTAAATCAACATTAAATCCTCAACATTCCAGATAATAAGTAATAAATACAAGCAGTAAAAAAATTCTTTGTAAATACTTGTGGAAAATAAATTCTAATGGTATGAAAACGAAATCCCAAATTTATCTAACATATAAATACGAAAAGTGGAAATACATCATAAACATTGATTTATGTTAAACAAATGTTTTTTTTTCAAAAAGGTTGGGAACACACCGATAAGAGGGTGTGAACATACTTAAACTACAAACTCATTTGAAAAATAATTTAAAAAGCTATTTTTTAATATCGAACACTTTTATAAAAAAAAAACTAATCGATAAATCCTCTATAGAAAGAATTAGTGTAAGCGAAAAATCTTTATCTCGAAATATAAAAAGCAAGCGATATATTTTTTAAACAAAGTTCAAGCGAGCAATAAATTCTCTTTTAAACATTTTACAATCAATAGATACATTTTGCGAAGACATATTTAGTAAGCGATTAAAGCTAAAAATAACTGCATGCCCCAAGATTTCAAATAGTTCGAAATAATCAAATCTTATGCCATTTGCTTTTCTGTTTTAATAAAATAAAAAGTTATTGATAACAATTTAATTTAATGCAAAATATGTACAAGTTATTGATAACTTTTCCATAGTAATTCGAAGTTATCGATTTTATAGAAAATTAAAGTAATTATTGATACATTTTCTTTATTATAATAAAGTTATCTATAAACTTTTTATAGAATTTTAAAGTTATCGATTATTTTTTCCTTGAAAATCAACGTTATCGATAACTAGTTCATGCAATATATGTACAAGTTATTAAAAGTTTTCTCTAGGAAACCAAAGTTATCGATTTTATAGAAAATTTGAGTAATTATTTTCTTTAGAATAGAAAGTTTAAGTTTTTTCAATAACCTTTTCATAGAGAGTTACAGTTTAATCGATAACCTTTTCATAGACAAACAAAGTTATCGATTTTTTTAGAAAATTTAAGTCATTACCGAGAATTTTTCTTTAGAACTACAAAGTTGTCATCAATAATTTTTGTAAAAAATATTTACGTTGGCATCGATTACTTTTCTATAGAATTGTAAAGTTAGCATTGATAACTTCTATAGAATATGCCAATTATCATCGATTACCTTTTAGATAATGTTTTTATTAAATAGAAAAAAAATCGATATGTTTCTTAGTAAACACCAAAGTTATCGACTACTTTTAATAAAAAAAGTTATGGATTACTTCAACATCATGGTATAGAAAATTGAAGTTATTGATAACTTTTTTATAGAAATCACCGATAATTTTTATTTAAGATTAACAAAGTTATCATTAATAATTTTTGTAAAGAATATTAACGTTGGCATCGATAACATATATATATAAAATTTTAAGTTTTCGTCGATTATTTTTCTATAGAATTGTGAAGGTATCATTGATAACTTCTATAAAATATACCAATTATCATCGATAACCTGTTTGTAACCGTTTCTATTAAATATAAAAAATCGATAAGTTTTTTATAAAACACCAAAACTATCGAAAACTGTTAATTAAATAAAAAATATTGAAAACTTTTAATTAAATAAAAAATATTGATAATATTGATTTCTTTAACATAAATTATAATGGTATAGAAAATCGAAACTATCGATTACTTTTTCAAAGAAAATCAAAGTTATCGATAACTAATAACTAATTTTTCTTTATAATAAAAAAGTAATCGATACGTCTTTCATAGAAAATGAAAGTTATGGATAACTTTTTAAAATAAAATTGAAGTTATCGATTTTTTTTTTGGAAAATTTAGGTAAAAACCAATAATTTTTCTTAAGAATAACAAAGTTATCATTATTAATAATTTTTGTAAAGAATATTTTCTTTGGTTTCGATAACTTATTATCGGGCATTTTTCGACAATCCCCAAACGCTAAACATTTGGAATTCTGACTTAACATTACCCTGTAGTCGTTCTGTAAATCCCAATCGCAAGTAGTATGGCCACTTCAAATTACAAAAGTACTCTCAAGGAAACTAAAATATTTTTTAGTAACTTTGGCAAATCGCAACCCAAACGCACGAGTTTCAGAACACCATTAAATAAACCTGGGGTTTTGCGATTTCAAATCGTGTTAAATAGGTGTGATTGCAGACTTATGTGTCTCAGTTAATGAATCGTGGAATTGTCAGAATGATATAATATTTTACCGATACTTTTCTATAGAATTCTTAAGTTATCATTGATAACTTTTTTATAGAATATACCAATTAGCATCGATAACTTTCGTTTATATAATATCAAGGTTATCATCGCTTATATTTCTATAGAATATTTACGTTATAATCGATAACGTTTTTATAAAATACTTAAGTTACACATATCTAAACAAAAGTCAATCGGCCATGTTCGATAAATCGAAATGAGATTTAAAATTCATCTTTTCTAAAAACTTACGTAGCTTTTCCTTATTTCAAAAGTAGTTTTAGTAAAGGGATGTGGTCCTCAAAGTATGAGGTATATAAAAGGAAATATTTTTATGAGCTTTAAAAACTGGATAGCGTTAAAAATTAGTTCGATTTCAATTTCACGTGATTTTAATTTCCAGAGCATGACCGAATGTTGTGTCTCACAGAAAAGAAAACAAGTCGCTAACTCTTTGTAATCTGTATAGACAATCAATATAAGTTTATTTTTAGTATAAAACTGTTTTTTTTTGTGTTTTACTACTTGTTCATCGATGTTTTCGACATTTTTTCTAAGGACATTAAGGTTGTTGATTATTTATCAGATTATGCAAGTTAACGACAACTTTTTATGAAATATAAAAGTTTTTTTTTTATGATAGATGACATTTAATTATAAGTTCTTTTTATTGGAATATGAAAGTTATCGATAACTTTTTTTATGAAATATAAATATAATTATGGATAACTTTTCTTTTGTAAATTAAAGTTTGTTTTCCTTAAGATGTTTTCTTAAAGCAAAGTCATCGTTAAAATCATGTTATTGAAATCTTGTTAAAAAATATTAATAAATTTTCGTTATCAAAGTCTTATCCTGACTTCTTCAATTAAACTTGCTATAATAATATTGTTAATACAATAACTTAATAAAAATATTAATGGCAAGAGATAAATTTCGTACAAACTTAAGCAATATTAGTTTTTATTTGTATTCTTTTAAAAATGCTCATATTATTACAATTCATGATATTAAATTTACATTACGGGAATACATCGCACAGTGTATCATTTCCATATGACTATTGGACATAAAAATAAGAGATTGCGTTAAGATAAATAAAACTGAGTAACTCATATAAATTTCAGCTAAATATTAATATGTTTAAAATTTTGTGAATATAATTGTGAATATATGCTTAAGATAAATATAAAACTTAATTAAAGCTTACATTATATCAGTGTTCGAAAATAAACACTTACTATCGCTCCTTAGTTTTCGGTTCGGTAGATTTGTGGTTCTCTGTTTGTCATCTTTCGAACACAAAAATAATACTGCTCTTATCCAACTCAACAAAAAGATGAGAACATTTAACTCCATTCGATTTTTTAAACCGGAAACTTCATTGTGTTCGGTTCAGCTCATTAGTGTTCGTTCGTTTCTGTTGGTCTTAGCGCCCTTTTGGCTGGTAATTAAAAACCAAAAATTTTTTACAAAAACAAAATACACATACGAAAAAAAAAACAAAAAGCCAACAAAATAATTTTACACAAACAAAACATATCTACAATACATACAAGCTGTTCGTGCTGCGGTCGTTGCTAAAACTGTTTGCTTGTTCTTTTCTTTATCAATGTAAAAAAGAAACATTATAGAACATTAAAATATAATGTTTGTTTACACTACAAATGTTCTGTTAGGAAGGGTATTAAGGGGTTTGTTCGTCTACACAAAGACTAATTAAAAATAGATATCGTCCCTGGGTGTGTGAGCCGAACGTGAAAAAAATCTTCTGTTTATTTTCGAACACTGCATTATATACAGTATGTACAGTCATGTTAAATATAATAGGGACTCTTTGCGGGTTGCTTTAGAGCTCAGTTAGGCGAACGTTGCTGTACCGTATCTGTACTGTATCAATCAGCTGTTCGCTTTTTGTTATATAAAAAGCAATACAAAAGCTTACCGAAATGTGATGCACCGTAGTTGCAACTTACCATTCTGTATAGAATTTCATACCGTTGTTACGTGACATTTGTAAAACAGTGATGGGCGGCTTGTATGTTACATCAAATGCGGGTATTCTTGCTCTTTGTTTTGGTACTTTTTTTAGTATAGCTATGGAATTGCGACAAAACAACTTACAATACAACATATTGCCATATACAGATACATGTATGCTAAAATACAAATTTGTTTATTGTAAATCTATAACATAAATATTAAATTATTAACTTTTTTACATACACAAAATACTGTTTAAATACCATTTAAAACACTTGGTACTTTTTCTGCAGAGCGGTCACCATTTAAACATTTTTGATACCCATCATTGTGTGTATTGTTTTATGCACATTTTTTTACAATTTCAATTATAGAACACCAGCATCATTTTAGATATGGTTTTTACTTATAAAAATAATTTCCATACATATATAACTGAAAAAATAAACTAAAAGAGAAGCAAGAGTTCTCAATTTTACTTTTTAAACATGAAAATAATTTGTTTTCGTCTTGTTCTGTTGTTTTTGTTGTTTTTACACACATCTAGCAATTTGTTTTTTATAACTACTTGTGTGGTGTATTTGTAGTGTCTGCAACAACCTTTGATAACTTAAGGGTCATTATTACAACTTGGCGTTAGCTGCTATCCGTCAGATAACAGATGCTTTTTGACAGATAACACATTACTATCTGTCAACTTAATCCTAACTTTAGCTAACTTCAAGTTGTAATAATGGCACTAAATGAGATTGAAAAGCTCACTTTGAAATTTTACTCTCAGAGTGGCACCCATTTGGGATTGTTTTAAGTCATTGATGCCCAAGGTAGTAGTATTGGTGAGAGTGACGAAATAACACTGGAAGAAATCAATTTGCTATTCATTTTATTTAGTCGTCAACGATATTGCGACGAAAGCACATGTGTGACGGGTGTTGTCATTTTTTTCTGTTTCTTTGTTTAACAAAAGGGAAATTTAAATTTAATGAATGTACATACATATTTAAGTAATACTCTTGGTGAATGTATTTATTTTAGTAATACTCTTGATAAATGTATTGATTGGTATATATATATCTATAAAAATACATATATAATTTATATAAGCGGACATCTGGATAGTAGATTCTTCGAAGTGTTTATAAATTTTCCCTCAATTAATCATTGTTCAATTTGCAATTATATCTTATAAATTTTAAATTGTTTTTCTTTTTCTTCCCCCTGCAAATAATTCATGTCTTTGTGAACATCTTCAAAATGTTTTTTTAAATTATATTTCTTAGTTTTTTTAAATGTCTTATGACAAATAAGACATTGCATGTCATCAAAAGCATTTTGTAACATAAAATAATTTTCGACTGACATCATTAATAAATCGCAATAACTTCAATTTATGTGTTAACTCACAGCAGTCTCGATGACGATTAAAATGTAAAATAAGACACAGAAGTTCGGCAAGTGTAGTTTGTCTCTCCCACTCAACATGCTGATTTCCTATTGGTTGATTGATGATCAAGCAAAAGAGCGTAAGTATACGTGTGAGTTTAATTTGCTGATATCAGCCACTACTGGGCATCTTTGTTTTAAGTAAATCATTATAAAGCCAATAATAATCGTTTGATTTTAGTATAATCTTATGAATAATATCAATTTATGTTTTAATAAAATCGTTTTATAAATGGTAAAATATTTAAATGTTCCTTTAAAATATGAATGCACTGTGCGCCACCCTCCTAGACAAAAACACACACACATTTTTCAATGTTTCTCTGTCAACAGTTTAACTCAATTTAACCTTGAACTATTCTTATTCTGTTTGAAATACATATACACACACACACACCACATTATCCTAAGACAATTGCTAAGTAGGTTTCAATCAAATTTTCGGATTGATGTCAAATATTAGAAATTTAGCCAATATTTTGCTGTTCCTGCGACAAAGAAGTAGAGAGAGAGAGAAACAAAAGCTGGGCGTTATTAAATGTTTATTTGTGTTCTTCCATATTAAAGAAATTCTAGAAGTAAATCAAACTGCAAAAGGAAGTATATAAATGAGTTTGTAATAACATATTAGTAAAATAAATCAACGTTAAAATAATTTGTAATTTTAGTAAGAGCATCATCAGATTATAAATTGCACAATACTACACTACGCAGAGAAAGTTGTAAAGCAAAGCGGTTCACTTTAGAAAATTGTTGCTTTTAGTAGCGGTATGTGAAAGTTTTTTTTTTTCTTATCCATTATCCTGAGTGCAGGATTATACGACTAGTGTCATGTCATCCTGCTTGATTTTCTGTTATATTATTTTTTGTTTTTCTTTTAACGTTCACTACATTATTCATAATCGATCAATAAGTTCAGAGGAAAAAGTATTCCTTCTTTTGTAATAACTGAAGAAAATAAGTGAATGGTTGGATCGAATATGAGATATTAAATGAAGCATATATAAGACATTAAAATTAGACTATCCCTAAAAATGTTGCCTTCCAGCAACTGGTTGTAGTCAGGGGCTCTAGAAGATAAAAAGAAATTACAAAGGTATTAGAAGTTTGAGATTCATTTCTTAAAACGCATGAGCTTAAATAAATGAATTTACTTGTGATACATAATGACTTAAAGGAAAAAGCATCTCTATTACATATTACAAGTACTATTTTATGCAGTGTTGCCAGAAGTGAAAATAAAATAATTCTTTTAATCAAAGTAAGGTTCCTCGGGCAGCCAGCCAGAATACAGCTCCTTTAGTGGTTCCTCTGAGATACCCAGCGCCAATACCCATCCTACTCAAAAGGCATCATTGCAGATTTCATCCAGATAGACAAAAACTGGTTTGCCCAGCCAGGTAGCTCCGCCTAATGTCATGAATTCCAGGACATTGACCAGAAAATAAAGCATTGTTCCTCTTCCTCCTCGCCATGACAACTTCTGTAGTAGTACACAGAAAAAATTACGACAAATCAATTGTCATATTAAATACCATATTCGTCAATACAATTAATTTTTTAATTGAAAAGGCACCAACAACCGAAATTGCAAATATAAAAAATACTTTTGTTAATTCAAATTGTTAATATTCAACAATAACAATAATATACAAATTTTAATTACGAGTTTCTCATGTTAACAAAATATTGCGTTAATAATTTGTTTTGCCTTTTGCAAGAATAAAATGCATTTGAAATATTTGCTTAATTAATTTTTATTGAAATACTAGCTGGCCGTCCCGGCTTCGCTCGGTAGCTGATTACTAATGATCGATGGAGCCGTTTTCTGATTTTAGGTAAATCGAAAAAAGTGGGCTTAAAAGTGAGCGGGGAAATATTTTCTTTCCTTAAAAACCTAAGTTGGACCATGGCGACCATTTTAAAGAAAAAATCGTCCAAATGGGTCAAATAAATAGAAAAAGTGGGCGTAAAAGTAGGCGTGTAAATTGTTCTTTCGATGAAAACTTAAAATGGATTAACACGAACATTTGAAAAAAAATTAGTCAAATCGATGGAGCCGTTTTCTGATTCTAGGTAAATCGAAAAAAGTGGGCGTAAAAGTGGGCGGGGCAAAATTTTCTTTTCGTACAAACCTAAGTTGCACCATGGCGATAATTTTAAAGGAAAAATCGTCCAAAACTGTCAAGCTGTTCTCAAGTTATGCGCTTAATAGAAAAAGTGGGCGTAAAAGTAGGCGTGGTAAATTTTTCTTTCGATGAAAACCTTAAATGGATTAATACGACCATTTGAAAGAAAAATTTGTCAAATCGATGGAGCCGTTTTCTGATTTTAGGTAATTCGAAAAAAGTGGGCGTAAAAGTGCGCGGTGTAAAATTTTCTTTACGTATAAAAGTAAGTTGGACCATGGCGATCATTTTAAAGAAAAAATCGTCCAAATCGGTCAAGCCGTTCTCAAGTTGTGCGAGCAGCAACATACAACATTTCATTTTATTATATAGAGACTAGCTGGCCGTCCCGGCTTCGCTCGGTAGCTGATTACTAATGATCGATGGAGCCGTTTTCTGATTTTGGGTAAATCGAAGAAAGTGGGTTTTAAAGTGGTCGGGGAAATATTTTCTTTCCTTAAAAACCTAAGTTGGACCATGGCGACTATTTTAAAGAAAAAATCGTCCAAATCGGTCAAATAAATAGAAAAAGTGGGCGTAAAAGTAGGCATGGTAAATTTTTCTTTCGATGAAAACTTAAAATGGATTAACACGAACATTTGAAAAAAAAATTAGTCAAATCGATGGAGCCGTTTTCTGATTTTAGGTAAATCGAAAAAAGTGGGCGGGGCAAAATTTTCTTTTCGTACAAACCTAAGTTCTATTTTTTAGAGCGAAGAGGCTCATTTTCACCTAAACACTTGATTAAATTTGTAAATAAAACTGATTTTTTTTATGGTTTAATTAAAAAAAAAAAAAAAAATTGGCGAGAATCTTTTCTGCGTATGCACCTTGTCCTTTGTTTAATAAATCTTTTTAAATATTGATTGAATAGGTGTCACTTAGAAGAAATTTCCAATTATTGCAAATTTTAGAGTTCTTTTTTTTTGCTAATTTCAATGATATCCTTCGCATAAGAGTCCTTAAATTTTTTATTCTATGTTTTGCCTTAAATAATGTTGATAAATTCCTACACGAGCATGCGAAATATTTCTTTTTTAATTGTTTGAATGGAAATGTAATATCAATATTTACTTAATATGCATGTGTGTGTGTGTTAGAGTGTGTGTAGGTTGTACTCATAAATATATTCATGCTTCAGAAAAACATTTTTAAGAGTATTTTTTTATTGCTGTTATTGTTGATGTTTGTTTTCTGAAGAAAAAAACCAACAAAAAAGATTTGTAATGTGCATAAATTTGTTGTTGTAGAAAAATTTATTCAAAAACTTTTTTTATCTGGCTTGATTTGTTTTTACTACTTGAATAAGTAGAGTGAATATTTAGTAGTATTAATTTTCTTTCTCTGACTCTCTAACGTTCTATGCCTCACCAAATTCTCCTTAATTTCTGATAATTTATTATTTTTGTTTTTATGAGACTAGAGTATTTTTATGTGCAGAGATTTTTCTGTTGTTTTTTTATTTTTAAAAATTGAATTTGATGGGAGCCTCTTATGAGGAAGCAGTTGCAAAAAATATTTACGTTTTTAGTTGTCTTAAAGAAAAAAATTTTAGAAAAGAGGTTATAGACTCAATATTAATTTAATTACAAAACATTTCAAGTATTTTGCAGATATTTTTAAAGTAGTCTTACAAAATGTATGAATAAAATTTAACAAAACCAGATTGCTGTAATTGTTTTCTATGATGTGATTTATGGAACAAGATCGTATAAAACACTATAGAGTGAGTCATTTATAAAAGGCAATATCCCTTTTATGCTGTTACCAGATCTGGCAATCCTTTTAACGGTTGTCTTTCATTTTGGGTTTTAATTTTATCAAGAATAAATAAACGATAAAGCTGATTACATATATTTTAATATTTTTTTTGGAGTTTCGTTTGGAAATATTAACTAAAACCATACATGTTAAATTCCAATTAGAATTAGTAATTGATGCAATTAGTTTATATTTTCTAATTGATTAAACAATTAGAATAAGTTCAACTAATTCCCATTAGCTAATTAAAATTTTTATTCTAATGGAAAACTAATTGCAATTAGTTGCCATTAGCAAAAAAAAATTGGTTAACCTTTACAATTAGAAATCTAATTGACTTCTGATAATGCAATTAGATATTCAATTAGCTCGAATTAGAATCAATTGAATTTAATAATTGAATATCTAATTGCATTATCAGAAGTCAATTAGATTTCTAATTGTAAAGGTTAACCAATTTTTTTTTGCTAATGGCAACTAATTGCAATTA
Source organism: Pollenia griseotomentosa (assembly GCA_963931875.1). NCBI lineage: Eukaryota > Metazoa > Arthropoda > Insecta > Diptera > Polleniidae > Pollenia > Pollenia griseotomentosa. Next base: position 110,800,980 of record OZ007560.1, read on the forward strand.
GTTTTCCATTAGAATAAAAATTTCAATTAGCTAATGGGAATTAGTTGAACTAATTCTAATTGTTTGATCAATTAGAGAATTTCACAAAACAATGTTAATTAGCAATCATTAGCATTAGCTAATCATTACTTAACATGTATGACTAAAACTTTTATCAATAATTAGTATTGTGGTTATTTTGTTGAACTATTTATGGTTTTTAATCCAAATTTTTAATATTTTTAATTTATCGCAATATTCTAATCAGGAACAACGTTAAGTTTGGTTTTACGTACACGACATTTTGCGAACTTGCTACAATCGGACAAATGAAAATAAAGGAGAGAAACTGTAAATTTACAAAAAGGACGTTTTAAGGGTCATTGGAACCATAAGACTTTAGTTCTCTATGACCGGTTTTATCACGGTGGCCACTGCATGATAGACAGTGTGGCCGTGGTAATGGGATCTGACTAGTCAGATTTATGTAGGTTGTGCGAGAACGCACAGTAGGATGGCTTTATAAATTTTTGTGCAAAAACTATCAGAAGTGGTCTCAGACTAATTTAAGAATACCAATAAAGTTCATCAAAATCGGGAATGCCCACCGCCTACTGTCCATGCAATCCAAATCGTTTTGACATAAAATGGTTTTTATCCAAGCAAAAGTCTTCAAATGTGGTACAAAAATTTTGTAAAATAAAAAAAGACGCATGCCAAGTTTCAATAAAATTGGTCATACCCATAAACCCATAGATAGATAAGATTTTTTTTGATATTGTTTTATTATCATTTGCCAAAAAAAACTTTATTTATTCCTCATCTATCATTTCTGTGACTACATAGTCATATTCTAAGTCCTGTTTGGATGGCTTATGTCTTTAGCTGGTTATAAAAGGTTCTGAAAACATTAACAACTACTTCTATAGTCCTTATTTCTTGCTTCTTCCGCTTCTTTACTTAGCATACCAATATGAAGAATTGCTGCAGTGATTACTATGTGTTGCTCCGCTATTATAAAATGTATGTCTTTCAAAACTTACCTTCCAGCCATATTTCTTAAAAAAAATTTTGGTTATTTACTTGACATTTATGCAATCTATTGTTAAAACGACATTTTTAATATCTTTAGTGAGATCTTAAGTTAGTTTAAAATGTTTGGCTTTTTTTAAAGAGTTTAGTTATTTAATTTCTCCATTGCAATTAAATATTCCATTACACAGTTCTCATATGAAACTAAAAACAAGCAACAAAAAAAAAAAGAACAAAAATATTAAAATTACCATATTTCTTTTTTTACCACTCCGGATATAATTAAACATATCGTAACCTAAAACGCAAAAGGCCGTAACCAACTAATTAAACTGTGCTAGTTGCAAAATTAGACAAGCCGGGCACATAGCGTTTTAGCATAATTCGGGTACGCTTAATCCAATGGTGGCCACCGTTTTTTTAGGTTAGATCTTGTTTGCGAGATATACCGTTATTTCGAAAATGGAGGAGGTTGCACAACATATGTTCGCGTAACTCAAAAACGGTTTAGTTTATTGAAATAACTAAAAAAAAACGCTATAAAATTTCCTTTAAGAAAAGTAAATTTTTTTTTTAAATAAGCATTCGTTTTAGAAAAATAATTTTTTTTTTGGGAAAAAAAGTAATTTTTTTATCAAAATTTCAAAAATAAAAAATTGGAAAAATTTTTGCAGACATATAAAAAACGAAGCTGCAAACAAAACAAGCCATAAATGATTAAAATCTGTTACCATCTAGGATGCTCCTAGATGGGTCAAATGTATGACCAACCCCACTTTATTTTTCATCTCAATCATTTATTTCTAACATACCTACTCGCTATCTGCATTCCTTAAGGGGGCTCCCATACAAAATGTTCAATGCAGAATAGAAATATATTGAAAAATAGTCCCATAAATGCCCAGGAGTCGCCCCAACTAAGATAAAATGTATGACCGACCTCAATTAGTTTTTTTTTTCTTAACATTTTCTCGATACATACTTGCCCCTTATTTCCACTTTTTAGGGGGGCCCCCAAATAAATATTGCGTTTTATGAAATTCTTAAATTAATTGAAATTTAGACTTTTGTGAATAAAATCAAAAGTTGGTAACATAAATTTTAATTTTTATATGGCTTGTTTTGTTTGCAACTTCGTATATTATATGTCTGCAAAAACTTAGAAGCCTAGCTGCATTTTCCAACTGTTTTATGAATTTTTAAAAAACAAAAATTTCGAAATTTTGATAAAAAAATAATTAAAAAAAAAAAAAAAAAAAATTGGAGTCAATAGAATTGGATACCCTACTGTCACCAATGAGAACCTTCGCCCTCACCTGCACGCGGTCGAGAAGCTCCAAAATAGCACCGGCCCACACATGAAAGTTGTATTCCATACGCGGTCGGATATAGGTGGTATAAAAAGTAAGGAGATCTGATGGAGTGAAGTATATCTTACACCGTCTTAAAAAACCGAGGCACTTGAATGCTTCGACACCTTGAATATATGTTTTGTCCATTGGGCATTACATTGTATCTACATGCCCAGAACATCAAGAGATTCTTATTCCTCAATAATTATACCGCCCATACATACAGATGAGGCACCTTGATCTGTCGCGCGTTTATACGCAACATTGGGGTTTTCGGGCATTAAAATCGACCCTATTTGCACGACCCCATTCCGAGACTATGTCAAGGTCTCGGCCAAGCGTATCATTCATATTCTGTCTCATAGCACCGACATCGGATACGCTTGGTCTGCATTCAAATGAGTATGAATGGCAAAGGTTGCTGTCATCTGCAAAAGAATAGAAAGGGTTGGAAATTTGACATAGGAGGTCATTTAGAAAAACAAGAAATAGAGTAGGAGAAAGAACGGAGCCTTGCGGCACCCCTGAATGAATCTTGAACTCGTTTGACAAAACCGCATTTATAACAACTCGTATAGTGCGATCTTTGAGAAAACTCGATATACATAAATCGAGAGAAATTATCACCGACCCCAAATACAACAAGTTTTGACGAGAGTGCACCATGCCAGACTATGTCGAACGCCTTGGAAATATCTAAAGCAATTCCTGACTTTCGCCAAAATTGTGGATGGAACGTCACTACTTTTTCGTTTTGTTTTTTAAATTATGCAATCTTTGATTATTACGTGTAATAATTTGAAGTTCCAAATTCACTTTTATATTTTAGTTAAAAATTTTTTTTTGACTCTCCATTTTCATCAACAATGTACGCTTTCTTAAAAATTTTTTTGTAGTTTAACAAACAAATTGCTTTACTTTTCATGACTAACTTACTACATTGAATATGTTTACTACGGCTACAACGAACTCGATAAGACCGAAAAATTGTACAGAGAAAAAAAATAATGATTGAGTTCAATCAAAGAATTTGTGATATATATTAAAAAAATTAAAAAGGAGTTATGTTGTCGATATAAGTAAACGTTTAATTTGTTTGATTAAATTTTTAATTAAAACTGATTTTATTTTTAATTAATAGTTTAATGAACAAAAAAAAAAAAAAAAAAATTGGCGAGAATTCTCTGTATATAAACTCATTTTAAACTCGAAAAGCAGTATTTTATATATTTTCAATAAAAACCCTTTTAGAAATAATAAATTTTGACCCTTTCAATATATTTTTGATTTTCATATTTTTAAGAAGTTTTTTTGTAAACCAAAAATACAATATTTTTTCCTTGCATATTTTAACATTTCTTGTGCATAAAAAAATTAACCCTGGTCATAAATACAGCCGTAACAAAGTAATATGAAACATGAAAATTTGTTCGTTATAGAAAAGTTTTGCTTTAACTGTGCTTGTAAATTGTTTTGAATTTTAAAGTGAAACCAATGAGACTGCAGATAAGTGTTCATTATAAATATATTTCGTTTAATCTAATGTTTGTTATAACAGTTTTTTTTATTGTACATCGTTTACTGTCTTTTTTATTAATAGCCAACCTTTCAATACAAATTACATGCATAATATTTCATTATTATCATCAATCTGTTTAATAAAAACATTTTGAAAGTTCAAGAATTATTTCAAGTATTTCAAAAATCATTTTAGTACTTAAGTATCAAGCAAACACACACTCAAACACTTCAGCATAAATTGTTATGATAGATGAAAGTATGCAACGAAAAATTAAGAAAAACTGAGGGAAAATATTCCATTTAATCTCTTTCAATTTTATAGGCACGTTCTTATGTACGTTTGAAATTAAGGTGTAGGCTTCAATATGAGAATCATAAATTACTTACAGTACACTTCATTACATTACTCTCATGCACACACTTGCACACACACGCTCGTCAGATGAACTTAAGTTCAGTGTTTAAATAATACGAACATACTAAAACATTTTTTAATTTTGTCTGCTCAGATGCTTAGAAGGCCTGCTTTAAATCAATAATGGCCAAAGCACCCATATTTACACTTGCGTGTGTTTATCATCAGAAAATGTATTTGGTAGATATCCTGCAGCTATAATCGTTACTAGTATGGTTTTGGAAAAATAAGAAAAATGATGAAATGTTGGCTGCAACAACAACACTACAAAAGTAGATAAAGACAAAACAATTTACTTTTCTGTTGTACAACAACAACACATTAAAAAAAGAAAAATGTACACATTTGGTTGGTTTAAGAGTTGACAAACTATTTCTTTGTTTAAAAAAAATAAATAAAGCGAAGGTAAATTCCCGAATTCTTTTTGTTAAAATAATTTTGTTAAATACCTCAAATTCTTTAATGTAGAATAATGACGGAAATCATATCGTGGCATTCTGCTAGTTTCTTAAAATTCTGTAAACAAAGGGGAATTCAAAAATTGAAACATGGTGTAATAGGAAAATAAATAATACAATAAATTATTCTCTCTCTCTCTCTCTGTAGTTCTAGGACAGGGACGTCCAAAAAGTAAATTGTGGTTGTATTGCTTCATATTAGTATTAGTGAATAGAGAGAGTTTACCCAGCAAACACAAATTCAAGTCAAAATAAAATAAGCAATTATTAAAATAGTTTATATCAGTACCGTTATAATTTCGAGCAGGTCCATAAAAATTTAAGTTTGTTATTTTCCATCTTTTTTTTTTTGCTTGCAAAATAAGAATTATTATTTTTTAATGGTAAATTAATTCTTATATTTGACTTCTATTTTTTTTTTATTGTCAAAAACAGGAAGTCATTTTTAATTTTTTGGCTCTTATGTTACGAATCGTTTAAAAATAAGAGGGAAGATGTTTTAAAAAGGCATTTTGATAACATTCATAGTAATATAAATGAATTTAAAGTGAAAGAAAAAGAGCCCCTCTTTGAAAAATGCCTTTTTGAAACATCTTGCCTCTTATTTTTAAATGTTTTAAAACATAAAAGGCACTGTATATTGCCAAAAGCATTCCCAAGCATGAAATATCTTTTAAATTGCATCATTCTATTACTTCTCTTTTTATGTATGCAATGCTTACTGGGGAAGTTTTCTTAAGTAAAATATACAAAATATGTAAGCATCCGCCGCATGTGCACTCGTCGCTTGATAAACGACAACTGAATTGTGTACTCTCGTTGGCTAAATGAAAGAGCGTAAGAATGCGTGTGAAGAATGTGTGTGAATTAATTTCCACAATTGTGGTATGGGCTGGACATCAATGTTCTAGGAGTAAGTGCTTAGAATTATTTTAAATAAATAGGCTGACTTCCTAAACGCATGTTGCTTTGTAGTAATACATTGCAGCGTGTTCGTAAATGCAACCCTGAAAATTTTTACAATGTATTTTGTTCCCTTTTGCAACACTGTTGTAGTTAATACGCAAGGAAAAGCAACAAAGGCATCCAAATAAAAGTAGATGCAAAGCGAATGTAAGACAAAATACGATGGCGACGCAGGAATATAATTAAGCATTTTTTTGTTATAATTTATTATATTTCTCTATTCAGTTTTATTTTTTTTTTATTACAGTAAAAAATGAACGCATAATTTTAAAAATGTAAAAAACATCGTCTGGCATTTCAACAATGGTTTCCACAAAGCCTTTTGTTTTTGGTATTCTTTTTGATACCCGTGATTCTTTCAGCTAAACAGTAAATCGTTTATGTTTTCTTTTTATAATATTTACAGCAATTTTGAGGCTGGAGTTTCCCTCTTCGCATAAATCTCAGACATTTTCCAATAAAATTATGAATGATACAATGCATATAAATGTTCCTAAACGATTTCAGTGTTGATACATTGTTAATATACGTTTAGGAAGTCAGCCATACTTGCACCAGTGTTGCCAGTGAAATTTCAAGAAAGAGACATTTTAGTTTCCAAAAAGATACACTTTTTCCCAAAAAGATACGTTTTGAAAAAAATGGAAAATCCATTTTTAACGATTAACATTTATTAACATAACATTTTTATTTCATATTTAAATGTTGTATTGTAAAGAAAATGATTTCGTTTAAATCCTTTTTTATATGTATTTATTTAAGTCAGAAATATCAGGAACATACACTCAAAAGAAAAATCAATCCATCCGTACTCAAATCAATCCGAAGCGGTATTAATAGTACGGTGAGTATGGATTTTCTTGAATCAAGTACAGAAAGATTGATTCAAGTACGGATTTTCAATCGCAAAATACTTAAATTATCCATATTTAATCCCGATTTCGTACTTGAAATAATCCGAAAATGAGATTGATTTAAGTAAAACTAAGATTGAATCAATCTCAAAATGCGCTTGAATCAAGAATTGTAGAATTTTTTTAATCCGATTTCGTACTTAAAATAATCCGAAAATTAGATTGATTTATGTAAAACTAAGATTGAATCAATCTCAAAATGCGATTGATTCAAGTATTATAAAGTTGATTTTATCAAGAAATTAGAAAGAAAAAGTTATAATGATAGATTTACTTACCTGTTCTACACCTTACAGAATGATAAAACACCAATATCATGCCCGATATGGTTTTTATTTTAGAAATCTTATGTACATATTTAACTAAAAATATGAACTTAATAATAATCAAGAGTTCAAATATACTTTTTAACCCTTAGTGGTGCACATGAGTCTCGCCAGACCTTTTTTCAATGTGTATAGAAAATTAAAACATGCAAAAAGTTTAATCTTTTTTTAGTTGATTTACGAATTTAATACTTATTTCAAGAAATTCCGGGATTGATTTTCGAAAGTAATCCCATTTAGGATTGTTTTGAGTACGTTTGAGTGTTATTCGTACTTGAATTTTTGAGTACGACTTGTACTTAAAGTAATCATAAAAAACTTGATTTATCCCGATTGTTTTTCTTTCTGTGTATGTAATTTTTAAAAATACAGTGAGCAAACTTTAAAATTAATTATATGTAATTATCTTTCGATGTTATCAAAACAAATTCATTTTTGTAAAAATAAATATACGAGTTAAGGCGTTTATACTAAGGCGATTATATCAACGTTCATATAAATTTCCTGAAAATAAAAAAGATGTTCATATTTCCTCAGAACAACTTCGCACTACTAGTTATCATCGATTTATCGTATGTTGCAACCCCTTATTGTTTTCTTTTAACGTTATTAAAGCTGCTGTTAAGGCGAAGTCACTAGAAGGTGGGGTCAATCATATGGTGTTTTTTTTTTCGGTGGTCGACTTGTCAAAGTGTGTATGCAAACTAATTTTTTATGTAAACTAACCTTTTTTTATCAAAGTTATTTACGGGAATACAAAATTTATCATTAATACGATTTCTGTATGACGTGCTAAATTCCCAATTTTCCATATTTGATAAATACACTGAAATTTATTGTTGAGGGAAAGCTAGCTTCTATGCGCATTTCACTGGTTGCTTAGGCCAGCTCATCAGGAAACCTTTTCCTAAGATTTTAGAAAAGCTAGAAATATCATACGAATAAAACCCTAAAGCGAATAAGAATTTTAAACACTCAAAGTTTTACTCGTAAGTAACAATATCAAAGCTTAAACAAAACACCAACAATAAACAGTGAGTTTATCTTTTCTTACATCCCTCTACAATTGGTTGGGTTCTTTCCGACTCGAATTGTAGTTATAAGTGGGTAAAAAGAAAAAAACAAAATTAAAAAACAAATTGTTTCATTCTATTGTCTTCGTAAGAAAACAACAAAAAAACCAATTTGCCAATTCAGTCTTCTGCACGGGCACATGCGAGTATATTATCAAAGTTATTTACGGGAATACAAAATTTATCATTAATACGATTTCTGTATGACGTGCTAAATTCCCAATTTTCCATATTTGATAAATACACTGAAATTTATTGTTGAGGGAAAGCTAGCTTCTATGCGCATTTCACTGGTTGCTTAGGCCAGCTCATCAGGAAACCTTTTCCTAAGATTTTAGAAAAGCTAGAAATATCATACGAATAAAACCCTAAAGCGAATAAGAATTTTAAACACTCAAAGTTTTACTCGTAAGTACCAATATCAAAGCTTAAACAAAACACCAACAATAAACAGTGAGTTTATCTTTTCTTACATCCCTACATTTTAATTAGCAATATTTTTGACAATCCGACCACAGAAGCAGTGTTGTTGTAGAGTTGACCTCACCTTCTAATCAATGCGCCTTGGCTGCTATTGTATTAGTATTGAGTCGGTTACGATGATAAGTCTTAATAAGTTTTAGTTGGCTAAACATTAGCACGTCTTACAGAAATCGTATTAATGATAAACTTTGTATTCCCGTAAATAACTTTGATAATATACTCGCATGTGCCCGTGCAGAATACTGAATTGGCAAATTGTTTTTTTTTTTTTTTTGTTGTTTTCTTACGAAAACAATAGAATGAAACAATTTGTTTTTTAATTTTGTTTTTTCTTTTTACCCACTTACAACTACAATTCGAGTCGGAAAGAACCCAACCAATTGTAGGGGGATGTAAGAAAAGATAAACTCACTGTTTATTGTTGGTGTTTTGTTTAAGCTTTGATATTGTTACTTACGAGTAAGACTTTGAGTGTTTAAAATTCTTATTCGCTTTGGGGTTTTATTCGTATAATATTTTTAGCTTTTCTAAAATCTTAGGAAAAGGTTTCCTGATGAGCTGGCCTAAGCAACCAGTGAAATGCGCATAGAAGCTAGCTTTCCCTCAACAATAAATTTCAGTGTATTTATCAAATATGAAAAATTGGGAATTTAGCACGTCTTACAGAAATCGTATTAATGACATTCTCGAATGTTTTGTTTCTGTACATTTTGCGTACAGATTCAAAAGATACGAAAAATGTCAGGATTATACATGATACCTGAAGTAGCCAAAAGATAAAAAATGTATCTTTCGTATCCTAACGGCAACACTGACTTGCACTCTAAAACAATAATTAACTGCCAATTTCACCAAGTTCAGTTAAAACCAACTATTACTTTAACTTTCAGTTAACAATATGTTTTTGACAGTTGTAACTTATAGTTAATCATAACTAAACTTGGTGAAATTGGCCGTTGGTATGATCCAAATATTGAGGAGAATTGTCAAATTCATTAAGCTTTTATAAGTCCTTTTACTGTAAATAAATCAACTAGCAACTATTATAAAAAGACATACAAATAAACTATTTGGCCGCCTGTTACAACCCAACGTTAAATACGATAGTTTGATATTTAATAAAAAAAAAATCAAAAGTGTAACTAGTTTAAAGTAAATCTTATGAGAAGCGAAGTTGATTTTACGATGTCCGTCTATTCGTCTTTTTTTCTATTTGCAAGATGTGCGGTAGCCGTGTTTTTGGTCAGATTTTTCTCAAAATTAAAATGTTTCTTAGATACTGTAAATACTGTATGAGATTGGATATTTCAGCTAAAGAAGATGACCAAATTAAACCCAAACGTTTATAAAAAAATGGGCACAAACCCTATTCCGGAAAGAAGTTTGTATGTGAGCTATGAAAAATAAATAACCGCTTCTCACCATTTTGAAACGGCCTCGACATTGTGGCAATAAGCGCGTATGCAAGTGCCAATTTTGATGAAATTATTTCCAAAATTGCGACCTGTAATTTGCGCACAAGGTTATCTTGGACAGACAACCAGCCAGCCTGATAAGAGGACGGACCTTGTTAGATGGATTCTGAAATTAATTCTGAGTCAATCGGTATACTAAAAGGTGGATGTAGAGCCCATAATCAAATGTGTTACATACATTTGCACAAACACATAATATCCTCTTCACATACAGTAGTGTGGGTATAAAAAGTAAGAGCAGAATGTTGTGCTAGAGTTGCTCAGGAACCTCGAACTTTTTCCCTATGAATAAAAAGATTTGTAACTAACAAATTTGCTTAGAAATATAATCGATATTTACACGTTTCCATTCATGTTTTGTTTAAATATAAATTTTAACAAGCAAATTTTTTTTTTTTATTTTTTATTAATTTAAAAAAATAATTTTTCCTAAGTTTTATTTTTATTCGACCTTTAAAATTCAATATTATGTTAAAATGATTAAGCTCGAGGTCTGTTGTATGGAAAATTTTTCTTTATTTGTTTCCGATATTTCGATATTCTCTGAATATCATCATCAGGGAATGTTTACTAAAATTTAACAATAACAAAACAATATATAAATACTCAGTATAAAAAAAGATTAAATTTTATAAAAAATACGTAGAATACAATAAATATAAAAACAATGTAATGAAGATCGACAAAAACATTATCACGCACATTAAAATTAACATTAACCACAATAAGCGAGTAATAGCTCTTCACGTTTCGGCATCAAAAACTATACTGATTATGTCAAACAAATTGTTATTATGGTCTTCTCTTTGCTTTGGTTATCAAATGTCTGTAGCTAAGAGCACAATCGAGTGTATCAACTTTAAAATTCATCCTCTTGTCTGGTGGGAAACAAATAAAGAAAAATTTTACATAAAACAGACCTCGAGCTTAATCATTTTAACTTAATATTTAATTTTAAAAAATTTTAACTTTGACGTTCTTATATTTTTGCTGATATTTGTCGTTAATATTTCTTAACAAAAATATTTGTTTATTTAAAATATATATGTCCTTTATTTACTTAAATATGCGTAGTAAAATTTAAAAAAAAGAAAATTTTACATGCTTCTTAAATAAAAAGTTCACGAAGAACATAGGGCGTCAAAATAGAGAAACACAAATTCGTTTAAGATTTCTCGGTCGTTAAATTCAAAACGTTACAGAATTGAGGTACAGCATAATCAAATGTTCGAAACGAGGAAACTTTAACTTGTAAAAAATGTTATCAAACCTTTAAGAGCGAATATCAGGAATTAGTAAAAAACTAATATTTGTAGGACTGAGACGTTGTTTTTAAATAACATTGTAGAATAAAGTTTAGTTATTACTCTTAAAGTTTTTTTTTGCTCTTCTGTAAAATTGTGATTTTGCAGATATCACTTTTTGAATATAAACCCTTGAAATGGAATAGTTTTTCTTATAATAAATAACATTTGAGACAAAAGGCTTGGTTTTTCTATTTAATTTTCACCACCAAAAGAATATAAAATCAGTAAGTTAATTCTTAAAAATACTTTTTTTTAACTAAAATTAAATTTTTCTTCGAAATTCATTTTTTATACAGAGAAATTATGATAAAATAGAATTTAGCATATTTTTAAAAATCTTAATGCATTTTGTCAAACAGAATGCTAAATAGCATGACAAGATGATGGTTTTGTGAGATAAGAGAGAGTTTTTAAAGTGTTCGAGAGACAATGCCGTGTCGAAAATGCTTATGATTGCTCTTAATAAGTCAAGCACACTTTTTTTATGTTCGGTGTCTACGCAGTCGACATACGACCACAATAAAAAGGCATAATTGGTATTCCTAAAAAAAATCTTATTTCACTTTACTCATCAAATCATCAAAGCCCGTTAACATTAAGTGATTTTTGTTTGCTGCATCTTTTGTCGTTCCTCCTTTAAAGTTGCTATTGCGTTTACTTTAATCAATTTCAATCAGAACAAAACGGTTAAAAAAGTGTTCCTCTGTATTTCCTCTCTTCCCTTTCGCTTATTAAATGAGAGTTGCGGAAACAAAAGTCGCTTAATGTAAAGGGCATAATAAACCACACAAAATGCTTGGCAAACACAAAAACATTATTTTTTTATTTTTGTTTTGTTTTTAATGAATGCAGACGCCGATAGTGCTGCGGCAATTTTGTTGTTTTTTGCTTTAAAAGGAGAAAAAATCTAAAATAGAGGTATAGATTTAAAAGTAAAAAGTGATTTAAACAACGAGCTGATTTGTTGCAAGCAATACTGCTCCAAAAATTTAGTTTACTATTTAAAATTATTTAATGCTTCTTTGTTAACGTCTTCATTCTGCAAAGTTTTCGATGAAATGAATACATTTAACATTAGACGCCACAAAAAGTTTGACAAATATCCAACATGTCTGCCAAATATTAAAAAGTTTTAATATTTCTACAAACATTGCTTCAAATGTTTGTACAAACAGCAAACACTCCAATTAACAACACAAAATATTTGTACAAACGTAAAATTTTGACATGTTTGCCAAGCCATTTGTGTGGTTTATTATGCCCTTAAACGGGTACTTAAATTCAATGAGCTGCCGTAAGGAAAATGTGTATGCATGAATATGAGAAGGTTTATTTTTTACAAGTAATTTACCTGCTAAATTTTAATCGCGCTATATCTTTATTTTTTTAAAAAACTTGAACTGAACTCATTTAACTAAAAGAGACTTTTGTGCAAAAAATAAATTTAAAACTACGTTACTAATACAAAATTGTTTAAGGCTGGCAAATGGATAATTTTTTTCCGTGTAGATATGTATTTCTTTTATTTATACAACGAGGCCACCACTTCTCTAAACTCAAAAATTTAAATTACTTTCTCATCTACCCTCGTTTTAATTCCAGCAATGTGTAAACTAAAACAAAACATTGAAAAGAAAAACCTGTTATACCAATACATATGAATGGAATGAAGGTTCATGGCTTACACATACATGTACAAGCACTAGTGCAAATGCATATATATTTATGTACACTATTACGAGAATAAAATTAGATGAATAGTTTTTGAAGATTAAACTGAAAGGAAAAAAGGACCATATTTTATGCTAACAAGTCTATGGTGTGCCTGTGTATGAAAATTTAAGTATGTAAAAGTACAACACAAGTACATGAGTGATTTTATAAAGAGTGTATTTTCATATGTGTGCATGTGTTTGAAAGCCTGTGTAAACAACACTTAAGTGGCCATGAATGTAAATGAAAATTTCATGTGAATTTAGAAAAGAATTTAAGATGAATGAACAACAAATTTTTTCAATGGTTTCTGACTGGCAAAAAAAAACCAGCTTAAAAACAAGTAAGAGTGCTATATTCGGCTGTACCGAATCTTATATACCCTTCACCATTGTGCGAGCAGAATACAGAGCAACTAGACAAAACCTAAATAATTTCTACATAAACATACATATATACAATACATAAAACTTCATTATAAATTAAATTTAAAAAGTTAAAACTGGTAAATATTTTTTTAAATCGTTTCAGAACATAAAAAAATTAAAAAAAAAATTTTATTTTTGAAAAAAACAAGATTCGAACCAGGGACTCACAGTTTCTAACCTAAGCAAACTTCCTAGACAACTGGACCATGAAGGAACGTTTTATGAATATCATTAAAAGTAAATATGATCAGTTTACAGTTCACAACTCAACACAGTTGACACAGAAACGGACAACTGGATTTGAACTTCGGTTTTCATAAGGACCCAGAATACCCAGAACTTTATAGGGTATAGGACTTTCGGTGAAGGGTATAAAAAACAAACTTAATTATAAAAAGAGTAATTTTTGGGATTTCAGTATTTTGGTCATAACTCTGCTATTTCTTAACCGATTTGACAGATTTATATACCGACGTGTTAAAGAAGAAATTTGCCAGTTATTTTGGTTATAAAACTCGGGAAGATCTATGGTTCCCGAAAATGGGTATTTTTCAAAAAAAAATTAATATTTTGGTCATAACTTTTTCGTATCTGAACCGATTTTCCCGAGTTTTTCAGAAAATATTTTATATTAAAAATTTCCGATCTTTTGATATATAAGGCGTAACCATAGGTCATATGACAGTCCAAAAAATCAGGTTTTTATACAATTTTTGATATTTTTTGTACGGGAGGTACCACGCCCACTTGTTCAATCCCGCCCACATTTTGTGGGATGCTGTGTATTGATAACGTTAATGTGTCCACCCAATTTGGAAACTTTGGCTCTTGCCGTTCTCAAGATATACAGAAATAAAAAAATACAACAACAACAAGGGATTTTTGGAAAAAATTGGAGGTAGTCGTCGTTTTTTGCTCATATCTCAGCCATTTTTAGACCGTTCTGGCTGAATTTCAATAGCAAGAAATGGTGGACTATATGTGACATAAGTCTAAAACAACCTAGACGCTATCATGTCTGGAGTCTCCGGAAAACACATATCAAACGTAAGACGGACAGACGGACGGACAGACGGACGAACAGACGGACGGATATCGTTAAATCAACTTCTCTCCTCATAAGGACCCAAAATATATATACTTTACAGGGCCTAAGATCAATATTGTAGAAATTACAAACGGAATGACAAACTTATATATACCCTTTTCCACCTGTGGTGAAGGGTATAATAAAATATTACTAGAGGTTCTTCCTTTTTTACATTTTATTATCCTTCTTTGTTTTATTACTAAAAACGTTTTCAAATTACTTTACAGGAGTTTTATTATTACGATTTTAAACTTAAATTTTTAATTTTTTAATAACAATTATAATTTTTAATGTTGTAAAATTGTTAATGGGTTTTATGAGGGATTGTATAATTTTAAAATGTTGTATTATGTGCACCTTTTTTCTATGAGTTACACTCGTAGGGGTTTGTAAAAATTTATGATAATTTTTAAAAAGAAAATTTGAAAAAAAGAAAAAAACAAAAAGTTGTTTTCCCAAAAATATGTTAAGGTATAAAAAATACTTGACTTTTTATTTTAATTTATGCAAAGATAAGAAAAGCTGAAACTTTTTTCGTTTTTGCTTTTTGAAGGAAATTTTTGAATGATATAAATTTAATTGAAATTAAAAAAATGAATTTAAATTCTTATAAGCTACAAACATTCTTGACAATAAGTTTCTTGCAAACTTTTTAGAAAACTTATAACATTAAGGCCCGTTTTCACGACTAACCTATAAAGTTCGAAATAGTAAACGGTACCTTTAGCACTAGTGAGGAATAAAGTTACCTTCAACTATTTTTCGTTTTCACAACTTCTGTATAAAATAAACTTAACATTTTTGAAAATGTGGCAATACTAAAGAAAATACCGATTATTTTTGCCAAAATAAAAATACAAACTGGCAACTACGTACTTTTTTTACATTTACAAAATTGGAGTTGCCATATATAAAAAATATGTGAATATAATATGGCAATCTCAAATCTAAACCTTACGACAAAAGTTAAAGGTAGAACGTTCCTCTCTTTAGCTTATCCTTCACTTTTAGATTAAAGGGAACTTGTGATAATTTAAAACTCATTATCTGTTCGATAACTTCCTACATTTAGCTATCGTTAAGTCGTGAAAACGGCCCTAAATATGTTTTAGTAAGGAAAAACTTAACTTTGCAAACAAAATGGTCAAGTTAATTGGCCACCAAGATAGTGCCTGTGTATTTCTTACCCTGGAGTTACGTGAAACGGACAACTGATGTTTTTGATATTAATATAAAATTTAAGTTTATCAAATTTAATTTTCATTAAATTACTACCTGTCCCGGCAAACGTTGTTTTGCCATATACTTAGCTTATTTCTAGTGAAAGAAAAAGGAATAAAGCGCTTTATACCATGATCGGCGATGACAAATAAAACAATATTTATTTATTTCTTTCTTTCTGTTCGTTACATTTTCAAAAGCTCAACATAAAAAGGTTATGTACTTTTTTCCTGAAGTTTGAAAATCAAACAGAGATAAAAAATTTTTTTTACGAAGAGCAATTGCGTCTGCGATATTTTTTGTCAGTCCGTATTTAGCCAACACAAATAAGCTAGAACATGCCACGTATATTTTCCGTGTAAAAAACATCGTGTGGCAAAATCTAAGCCGCAAACAGGCATCGTTTGACCTTGCGTGAATTCAATTGGGACGTCTGTGGCAACCATCAGAGTTCGTGGCAGCAAAACATTTTCGTCTCGGAATTTGACAATAAAAATGGTAGCTTCAATAACTTTTTCATCAATTTTGTAACGACCAATCGTGTACCATTGCATAGTACCATTGTACCATAGAAGAATAACCGGAGAAAAATGTTAAAAAAAATACATAAGCTTTTCAAAATTCGATTAATTAATTAAAAAGGTATAGGAGGGGTGTGCGTTTACCACTTTGGCTTTATTTAACGCCGTAAATGTTACAATTTAGTTAGCCTTTAGTTTCTTCAAGACTTGAAACTATCATTGGATAATTAATTAAGAAGACATGGGTAGAGGGAGCTTTTACCCCTTTTGCCCTATTTTACTCCCTAATTGTTAAAATTTCGAAGATATGTATATCTTGAAGTTCCTTTAGATATTACAGTGTCTGCATGCCAAATTTTAAGAAAATCGGTTCATAAGTTGATATAATATATGGAGGGGGAGCGTTTAACCCTCTTACCCTATTTCACGCTCTTAATAATACAAATTAAAGGCTCTAGTTCCTTCCAGATGTAACACTATTTTCCTGCCAAATTTCAAGAAAATCGGTTAATTAGTTAAGAAGATATTGGGAGGGGAAGCTTTTACCCGTTTTGTCCTATATTACGCCCTCTAGCGATATGATTTAAGATCTATTTTTTAATGTAATTTTACACATAAGACATTACAGTACATGGTTTGGTATCTTTTCGAATGACAATAAAAAATCATAATATGGAAAATGGAGGGCATTTTGTTAATATTTGTATGGGAATATATAGAACAATCTAAATACCATATCTCCGGAACCACTGGGCCGATTTCGTGCAAACTTCACATGAACCATCTACAGACTATCCCAAAAGTATCCTTAAATTTTGGTTTAAATCAGCTTAAACGTTTTCGCAGTTAGTGGTGACAACAAAGTGTACACTTCTTTTTATATATATAGATTTTAAATGAAGGAAGTAATTTACAACATAAAATGAATAAAAATTTTTCTTAAAAAAATATTCATGACTGAAAACGGGATTGAACTCGCGTCGAATTTACATGTTTCGAGAATAACCACATTCCCATCATCAGAATTCTTTGCTGCTTTCCGTTTGGGCTACTGCGGCGCCTGCATCTCTATACTTAAACATCTATCTTCAACCAATTGTATTGGTGGATCGAAATTTGCTGTAATAATCAAGATAACTTTGTCTTGAAAACTTAAGTACATTTGTTTTTTATGTTTCTTTTTCCATTTTTTGCCTTTTTCTCGTTGAACTTTATTTGTACAGCTTGAAGGACAAATGTAAACTTGTGTCATAGCTATTTTATAACAATTGTGATTTTTCATTAAAGGTTGGTTTTTAATTGAGGTTTTTGATATTTTCATAAGGCCTTATTGCATAAAATTTAATTTTATTAAATTATTTTTAGTGAAGAAAGCAAATAAAAACAAAAAATAATTAAATTTTTTTTGATAATTTTATTCCTGACTGAACACGAGATTGAACTCGGGTTGAATTTACAAGTTTCGAGAATAATCACATACCCATCATCAAAACTCTTTACTTTAGATAAGGAATTTAACATTAATCAAAACTTTTTACTTTAGATTAGGAATTTAACATTATGGAGACTATTCTTTAGATAAGACACCAAATGTTTCATCAAGCCATTGACAATTTAACTTCAGAAATACTCTACACTCGAGCCTGCAAACAATATTACAATAGTCCCTTAAGATTTAATGTTAATTAAAACTTTAAATTTATTTATTAAATAAACGAAAAATTCACATTTTATTTGAAAAAAAATAAATAATATTATAACAAACAAATAGTTAGTTCTTCCACTCATAAATTTAAATCTTACTTTTATTACTATAAACTACAGAAATAATCCAAAATTTATGCAGATGCATGAATGCATGTGTATATTGAATCAACAAAATATTTTGCCTTAGACATTTTAGTAACAACAATAAAGGGAAAACTTTTCCCTACAAACCTTCTGCTCTAAAAAATAAAATAAAACAAAAACAAAAACAAAATGTTTAATCCTCTACAAAAGCCATATTTGATGCCCATATCCTTTTAAATTAAAAAAGTGTTAAAAAATTCCCACATAAAAACTTAAAATGAAAATATAATTTTCATTTCCATGGGGTTAGTAGTTTTATGAAAAAAAGTTCACAGTAAGTTCAGTTAAAAAACAAGTAAAGGGGCTTTGTTCGGTTGTGCCGAATATTATAAACCCTACACTATAGTAGTGAAGAGGCGTGTCAAAATCCTTATTCATTATTCTAATCTAATGCTTAATCCTAATCCTTATTGTTTTTTTTTTAATTCCTTAAGCTAATCCCGCGAAGCTCTTCACTTGTCTGCAGGAAAGAAACCAGAGTCTCTGGCGGAAATCTAACCCGCAACCCCGGCGCCCATAGACTAGCTCACTACCAGCTAGCCTACAGGGGCACTCAGTAAGGAGCCTTTTGTACCGAGATTTTTAATTTGGAAGGACACTTGTATGGGGTGCAGGTGAAATAATAACAGAGTTGGCTTTTTTTTAATAATCTTTATATTTAAGAAATATATGGGAAGAAAAAGTAAGTTATTTGTCTATTGACTAGACTTACCACTTTTTAAAATTGCCAAAACGGGACACCACTAATAAATCATACAAAAATGCAAACAAATTCGTTTAAAATTCTGTGGCTTAGTACTAAAAGGGCCAATGTTTGTCTAAATCAAGCTCAAGTTACCATACAAAAAATTTATTTAGTAAATTACTTAATATTTAATTTCATGACTAGCTGAGTAAATTCAGGAATGCAACCCTTTTTGGAAGTGTGTTTAATGAGAAGTTTGTTCAGCGAGCAGAAAAAATACTGTTAAATGGCAAACAAAATGAAAAAAAAAACAGAGCAAAAAGTAAGAAAAATTTCAAAACACAAATTTTCAAAAAAAAAAAATTAGCTGAAAAGGTCAACGGAAAATAGAAAGACAGTAAAAGAAAAAACAGAAAAATGTACTTTGGACTTCACACGGAAAAAAATAATTTTCATATTTGAATACGAAAATCGCATATTTGATTACAAAAATGTTTGAATTTTCTGCGATGACGATTTTTGCGGTATTGATAAAAAAGTTTGTATGTAAATTTGTTAAATTTTTAGTCAACAACCAAGTTTATTGAGTCAATAAAAAAAGTTGTTGCCCAAAATAATTTTTTTCAACAAAATGTTTACTTGATTTGTTAAAATAAATTGTTGAAAATGTTGGATAAATCAAACAAAATGTTAATCGAATCTTTATTTTTTTATTTATTAATGATGATGTCATTAATTTTCAATTTTTATATTTTAATATAAGTAAGTTCCTATGCGCATTTCAATGGTTGCTAAGGCCAGATCATCAAGAAACCTTATCCAAAGACTTTGGCAAAACTAAATATATTATTCAAATAAAACTTTAAAACAAATGAGAATTATGAGCTTTTTAAAAATGGACAAGAGTTTTTAAAATACTGTCTTTACTTTGATTCAAATATTTTTTTTATTGAATATGAAGAAATATTTTATTATTTCATTATTAAATATGTTTTATTGAGTGCTATTTTGCAAAGTGTAAATTTGATAAATTTTTTCTTTGAATCAAACAAAAAGTTTGTTGACCTAAAATTTTTTTTTTAACAAACTGTGTTGTTAAAAATTTTCTTGAGATATTTTTTTCTGTGCAAAAAGACAAAAAGTACTAAAAAACAGAAGTAAGGAAGAACATGTAAATCAATTATAATAGATAATCATTCACAACAAATTTCGTTCCACCAAGTGGAATTACATTTGGTTTATTGACTGCCGGCCATCGTCAATGGCGGTGAGTGTTAAACGGTAAACCTCGCTGAAGAGATTGTGTGTTTACTATCGAAACATGTCAGGGCAACCTGTCCGTAAAAGCCTGGGTTCTTTTCCCAGGTCAGTCAAGAATTAAAAATTATCAAAAAATTTTTATGAATTGCATGTTGTAAAATTCCTCTCTTCATAAAAATAATTCAATGAAAATTAATTGTGGTGAATTTTTGCCTGATTAAAAATATACAAATTTGGATTCAAAATATTTGCCGCAAAATTTTAAACACAATTGCTAAACAAACCTTATACCTCAAATGTAAAGAAAACATAGTTTCATAAACCGATATGCTGTACGAACTGTCAAAAAAGGTGAAACTGTAACCCCCCTCTAAAATAAAATTCCAATGTCATGTTTAAGAACACTGATAAACATATATTTTATTTGTATTCCCTCTTCCCGATTCCATTGTCAGAACCCCGTTGTTTTGGAAAAAATTCAAAATTGTTGTACAGTGTACTTTTATTCATTGTGTCATTCTAAGACATGAAACTTTTAATAAAGAAAAGTGTAAATACATACAAACAGAACGCTAGTCTTAAGTGTATAGCATAATATTAATTATTGATTTAATATAGTCATGTATAAGTAGATAAACATGTTGGGTTATCACCCAAATATCTACACAAATAAATATATGATAACAAACATTAAAACGATCATACATACTAACATGTAAAAATTCATTTTATTATGGCAATTACAAAACACACAAACACTCATAAATTCAAAAAGCCATATTAGTTCAATTAAAGACATTAAAGCACATGTCTTTACCCACACTCACTGGTGGTTATATATATATATCAAATTATTTGTTATTTAACCCCAACGCATACAAATATACTTACTACACACACATACTCTATACTGCACTCTTACTTATGCCCCTAAAAGCACGCTTCAAAACGAGTTGTCAACATACTTTATAAATAAAATAAAAGAAAGTTACAAACGCCATTACATGTCACATTTCTTTTTATTCAACTTTAAATAGAAATTATTATAAATAGAAGCACAAAAAATCGTGTTTATATTAAAAGAAAGGAAAAAGGAAATGAAAGCAAGAGAAGAAAAAAAGTTAAAATTCTTAAACCTATTAACACATTCCGGCAGCACAATATTAAAAAAAAAAAAATTGAAAATAAGTAAAAAAGCATAGTCTGTCAAGACCGACTAAATAATACTCTATAAACAAATTTTTTAAAGGTACCCTATTTGGGCCCATGGGAAATCATGAACCCCACAAAACAAAATTGTGTTATAAGGTAAAGATTCAAAAAAGAGTTCCATGTGCCGACTACACTATGTGACAGTTTTTTGACCAAATGTATTTGACACTTAATCTTTATGTAAAACTGCCCGCTGAATCCGAATATGAAGTCAGAATGCTTAAAAGTAGAACAGTTTTCGAAATTGCCGTTATTTGTGCTTTTAAAAAAGATGATGTCACTTAAATGCAAATATCTTTAAAAATATTAAACGGATTATATATTCCTTTTTTTTAATGGAAGATAATAAAATTACTAAAACAACAATGGATTTCTACACGCAGAGAAAAAACATGATAAATAAATGGTCACTACGACCATTTTTATTCACATTTGCCTAATATGTTTACCATAATAAATTTATTATAGTCCTAATTTAACATGAAAAAATATTTTTTTGTCCTAAGCATTTTTTAATTCACTATAATAATATTATATGGTGTTTTATACCTCAAAAGTTGCTCTGATCTAGCTAAACGTATTAAATTATGTGAAATGCTTGCTACCATAAAATAAATATTTTCAACTATACAATTCAAATATGTAATAATATTAAATGTCCACAAAAGGTATGTTTAATACAATAATTTTTGTTTGCTTAAAAACATATTCTCTAAATTAGCAAACATTTATTGTCGCAAACAGTGTGTATTTAAAAAAACTAATTTTTATTCTACGTCATTTTCCGTGATGTTAATCGGGAAACATCAATAAAAAAATAATTATGCCCTGGAAAACAAATGAAATATAATAGTTATTGTACGTTTATTAAAACAGGTAAATGTATAAATAAGCAAAAGCAATTGGAGTGTCTTTCTTGCAGCCAAAAAAAAAAAAAAAAAAAAAAAAACCAAACATTAAAACCGGCATAGAGATTTTGTTATTATTTGACTTTATTTTTACTTTTCATATACATATGTCTCTAAAATGTATGTATTTAATTTTATTTTTTAATATTCATATGCTGTATCTTATTTATTAATATATGCTACACTTAGAGACATTTTTTTAAATTTCGGGATCCCGGGATCCCGCTCCATATAAATAATACAAAGTAAACTTTGTTATTAATTAATGAAAAAAACTTTTGTAAAAAAACGTAAGGGAACTTGTTTACAAAGAAAGTAAAAGAAATGGTTAAATACTAAAAAATTAATTGAAGATTGAAATAGGAACTTGAATTATTATCACCTCACGCCTTTATTCCCTATTATTATGCTTTTATTCAGTATTATTATGCTCTGGATACAAGATAAAAAGATAACATAAACATAACAATTTAATTCATAAAACAATAATAAAAACAAAATTAAAATTAAGGTACTCAAGATATGAATAAAATAGATAAAATATTTTAAAGAAATAAATAAAATTTTTTAACGGCTTAGGAATTAACTTTCTGACACACTCAAAGCGCTTAGTAAGTCGTCAAAAAGTATATTCCTGATTTTATTTACTAATTATCATGTTTCCGAAAAATTTCGTTAATTTTTTACCGATGTTGGACAAATAGTTAAAAGTGCACCGTTGTAGAATGCTTCGGATTCACAATCAGAAGCAATTTTTTCTTTTTTATAAACAACGTCAGTCAAATGTATGTCAAGGTTGATGAAAAAATAGCATCAACCGGACTGCTTCTTACAAACCTTTTCATTTCAATAGGTCCATTTGTAATCTTTAGGACAATGTGTTTTTCAAGTTGTATGTTGTAGTATCTTACACGAATTTCCAAAATGTTATTTTATTTCGGTTTCCCCGCACTTCACGGGTATATAAAACAGCACAAATTGAAATTTTAATTGAAAATTTGTGTTTATCACCTAATAAACATGTCGCTCCTTCATTGCATCATAGTCATATCTCAAAATTTTAAGTAACTTTAGCAAAGTTTTCCTTCATACCTTCTCGTATTATATCTCAAACTGAACCGAAGTTATAGCAAAATATATCTTTAATTCGGTACATTTTCAAAACTTTAATCGCATTTTGCCAAGATCGTTTGTTTTTGTAGACATGACTATGTTGCAATAAAGGAGCGATATGTTTAGGTATCTCCTATTTTTAAGACTTGTTCATGGACAATGAAACTTAACTGCCTGCATCTTATTTTGAATTAATGTACTTTATTAACTCTTCACTTTACTAAATGTAATAATTATTAACTATTGCACTGCCCATTCTGCTTTGAGTAGATTTATTGCATCAGGAGACATTGATTTAAATACATGTACTCACTTCTTGCAATTGATCTAATCCACAACCCATCCACAGATGCTAATTTTTAGAGAATAGAAAACTAAATTTCAAAGTATAAATAGCTATTTTCTGAAATTAT
Organism: Pollenia griseotomentosa; assembly: GCA_963931875.1. NCBI lineage: Eukaryota > Metazoa > Arthropoda > Insecta > Diptera > Polleniidae > Pollenia > Pollenia griseotomentosa. The sequence continues at coordinate 110,824,696 of OZ007560.1, forward strand.
GAGGAATTTTTTATTTCCCGGGATCCCGCAAGAAAAATCCCGGGAAAACGGGAAATTCCCGGGAAAAAACCCTAGCTACACTGTATTTTTAATAAAAAATAAATTTTTGGAATTTAATTTGTTTTAGGTTTCATTCTGAGAACCATATAACATGTTGAAATAGACATGTTGCATGGTGTTGGGAAATATAAAAACATGGTTTGAATCGTTGGCGTTGTTTTCTGAACATAATAATATTTTTGAGACAATTGAGACAATTATTAAACATTATTTTTAAACATATATTGTTACTTAAAACGTGTTTGACACAATCGTAACCACAAACATTAATGATAGTTTGCGTTTGTGATTGTTTCAACCATGTTTTTTCTTTGAACTTCATTGAAAATTTAATGATATTTTGCATTTTTGCTCTTTTCGAGTTATTTTTAGATTAGTGCAAAAATTAAAAAGCTACAGAAGATTTAGTGAATTAATCCACATAGTAATTTAACACTTTTATGGCCGTTTTCTCATAATGCGATTATTTTTTTCCTAACGAAAAACTGCACATTAAAGAAATTTGGTTTTCTCAATGTCTCATTTGCTTCTATTCTATCGCAAAGCTAACCAGCACTCATTTGCGAATTATTTTTTCCCCCTTTTTTTTGGCATACAGATAAATTCAATCTGCTGACAACCAACTTTAACATGTATTTTAAGAGGTGTTGCCAACTGAAAACAATGTTTTTTATCGGTATATTGTGACACCCAAAACCGTTAACGTACAGTTTATCGGTCTAATAAATTTATGTTGACATTAAGTAACAGAAAGTTTGTCGATACATTGAGAAAATGGCCATTAGGGTTTTTTTAATTTATTTTGTTACTAAACATTTCGCTTTGTGTATTTCCTTAGTTTGTTTTTCTGATTTGGTAAAAATTGAAAAGTGGGATATTTCAAATAATCTTCTGTAACTTTGTCATTTTTTTCCAATTTGGATCCAATTGGAAACAAGCTAACGTCGTAAATGACTTAAAAAACTTTTAGCACGTCAAACTGAAATCTTATTAATAATGTATTGTTTGGTTTAAAAAAAACAAGTTAAAAAGAGGAAAATTGCAAAAATTGATAAAAATTTTTGTGAAATTTGAACTTTGGTCCAATGTTACTTAGTCATTTCTTGACCAATTTTTACAAACGATCTGTGGTTGTATTAGCAATTTCATAATCTTTAAATAAAAATAAAGGTATAGAAAATCCGTCGAATATTTTTGAAGATACTTTTATTAAAGTGACATTATATATTAAAAAACCGCCAATAACGCCAACAAAAATCAATAGTGTGTACAAAACGTTTGTGTACAACCACAACAGGGCTGCCAATTTAGCCCCTTATTGGCTAGATTTAGCAGTTTTTCATATCGGTTTATTTTCAAACACTGGATTGTACACTATTTTGCTGTTCAAATTTAAATTTGATCATTTATACTTTGAAAAATATTTCGATTATACTTGGCTGCAGAAAAATTTATACTATATACAATGCGTATGATTAATATTAAAATAAAATATATTTAAAAATTACTCATACGTTACTAATTATTTTGAGAGAGAAGAACAAATGTATTTAACTGAAGTAGAGTTGTTACAGCGAAATCAAGCAACGCGGCTCATGTTTAAATATAAAATAAATTTTTTTGTATACTTAACATGAGCGGCGTTGCTGGATTTCGCTGCTGGCAACACAACTGGAGTTGAGTAATCCGAAATCAACCCATAAGATTCCACAAAGAAAATGTATACATGGAGCCTTCCACGCCACGCCTTTGTTAACCTTATTTAATTAAAAATATTTTGTGGAACAGAAGCATAAATATGGTTTCAAATTTTTTTTTTTTTTTTCCCCAATTTTGTGATGTGTTTAATTAAGTACACTTCCAAAGGAACTTTTGGGTAAGTTTTTATATTTTTTTTTTTTTTGCTTACCCTTCAAATTGGAATTAGTTTTGATCAATTTGGATACCTATTTTTGAGTTTTTGAATTTTCAAAAATCAATGCCCAAAATGAATTTTTTTTTTTAATTTTCAAAAATGGAAAAAATAGTAGTTATACAAGGCCAACTTCCGGACCGGGCTTAGGAGTTGTTGGCCGGTTCGAAGTTTAATTTACATTACACATTTTCAAAAAATTCGAAGAATACACTTTTTAAAAAACACGATTTTAAATCCAAAACTCTTAACCAAAAGCACTTGGAATTATATGGGGCTGCGTTAGCCCATATCATCCTACACTCAAAATAAAATTCAATCCATCCGTACTCAAATCAATCCGAAGCGGTATTAATAGTACGGTGAGTACGGATTTTCTTGAATCAAGTACAGAAAGATTGATTCAAGTACGGATTTTCAATCGCAAAATAATTAAATTATCCATATTCAATCCCGATTTCGTACTTGAAATAATCCGAAAATGAGATTGATTTAAGTAAAACTTAGATTGAATCAATCTCAAAATGCGCTTGAATCAAGAATTATAAAATTTTTTTTATCCGATTTCGTACTTACAATAATCCGAAAATGAGATTGACTTAATTATTATAAAGTTGATTTTGTCATGAATTCGCGCTTGAAAAAAACCACAAAAGAAACTAGAAATTATTATGATTGATTAACTTACCCGTATTAAACCTTACAGAATCATAAAACACCAACATCAGCCCGATATGGTTTTTACTTTAGATATCTTCTATACATATTTAACCAAAAATATAAACTAAATGAGAAGCAAGAGTTCAAAATTACTTTTTAACTCTTTGTGGTACACATGAGTCTGGCCAGACATTTTTCAATGTGTATAGAAAATTAAAACATGCGTAAGCCGGAGGGTTAAACACAACGAAAAGTTTAATCTTTTTTTTACTTGATTTAAGAATTTTATACTTATTTCAAGAAATTCCGGTATTGATTTTCGAAAGTTATCCCATTTAAGATTGTTTTGAGTACGTTTTAGTGTTATTCGTACTTGAATTTTTGAGTACGACTCGTACTTAAAGTAATCATAAAAAACTTAATTTATACCGAGTGTTTTTCTTTCTGTGTAGTGCTCCATTTTTGGAGCAGTTACTTTTTGTTGTCATATTTTTTTTTTTTTTGTGTGAATGCAGTTGCATTTATTTTTATGCTGTGGTAATCCTGAGGTGGTCGCCTAACAAACAAAGGGTCCCTATTTTTTTCTGTACTAAATATTTGTTTTGTTGCGTGTTGTTTGTTAAAGTTTTTTGAAAAAAATGTCTCGACGCAAAATGTAAGTTATTTTGTGTTTGGTCACAATGTAAACGAATATTTTTTACTGCTCATAAGTTTATAGTATGTATATAAAATAGTTATAAAACAAAACAAAATGTTTAGTTTTTTGTGTTCTATTTTTTCACATAAATGCACTGTTTCATTATTGAAACAGTGGGATAATATACCTTTGTAAAGTAAAGTAAGACTTAACAAGCTAAATATTCTGCTTGTACTTTTTTTATTCAACTATTTTATTATTGTTAATAATATTTATTAATTTTTATTGAGATTTGATGACTGGAAGATCGCTTGGGATAATAAGGGCAAAAAAACATTTCAAAACGAATATTTTACAAAAAAATTTTCCAATTTGGACCATAATTAACCCTTTTACGGTCATAGCGATCGGAATAGGATAAATAAAATCTGGTTTTGATTTAGGGTTACTATTGATGACTAAAAATATAAAATAAAAAAAAAAATTTTTTTTTTTAGTTTTTGATTGGTGGTAAATATCATACATGGGCATACTGCATTACTTTTTTACTGCAGCAAGCGTTTCAGTAATCAGTAAATGCTTATAGCACTGTGATTATGCAGACAATTTAAGCTAGTGTCTTGTACGGCCAGGTACAAAATTGTTTCCTGGAGATAGTTTGCCAAGTCACCTGAATTAATAGTTATGCCCGCATCTGTTTAAGAAAATAAGATAAGCATGTGAATAATAAATACAAAAATTAAATGGAAAATAAGATGCAAAACGTTACCATTACTTTCCTCCCCAAAATCTAAAAATGATTTTTGCGGTCTTTGAGGCAAAGCACGGCTTTCAATTGTGGGTATTTTTCCATATTTTACAACATATGTATTAAACATTTTCTTAACTTCTTCTTCTGTTTTCCCCGTTGCCGTTTCTAAAAGTGGTTTTAGAAACCTTATCTTTATTTCAGGTATTGTTATTGCGGCAATAATGGCATCCCAAGTGTCAGGCTGGATCAGAAAATATTTTTCGAATCTCTTAAGGTGTTATGATACTTGCTATTTTTTGTATTTTTTCTATATTGGAGAATAGTCCAAATATATTTGCATAGGAAAACTGGCTAAGTGTAAAGAGTATGATTATATCATAAAAAATCTTGAAATTTCAAACAAATATACGTGTGTTATCGATAAATAATCTTAGACTGTCAAAAAAAATATAAAAATTGTTAACTTAAAATTGACATTTCCAGATTAAATGTTAGCACTGCTGCCATTTTTTTTAGTTTTTGATCGAAAGTAGCGGTTTTTTACTTCTTTTTGCGATTTTTAGCTTTTTTTTACCGGTTTTTGTGGGAACAAAAAGTGGGCAATATTGTTTGTTTTGTTTACATTTTATTTTGGTTTCACAAACAAACTAACTAACTAATGCCTCTTGCACAATTATTAATTTAATGTTAGTTTAAGTTAATGTAACTTAACATTTGTGCAAAATATTAACATGGTTAAGTTAAGTTATATGTATGTTATTTACCTTCTCAACAACTTTAAAAAATTCCTCGCTAAAAAGAATTTTATTGACTCCCATTAGTTCTTCGTCTTTTAATAAATCATGGGTGTCAGTTGAAGTTTCACTTAAAAAATTTGAAGAACTAGGTGTATTTTCTTCGCACACATAATCCGGATCATTTACCGAATCATCACTGTTAAAATCAGAAATTTCACTCATTTTTTTTTCAATATTTAATAAATTTAAATATAAAACTCCAAATATTTGCGGAAAGAATTTCTAACCTCTATAATGCACAACTTGTTTAGTAACAACTTTGACAATTAGTCATGTAATTAACACTGTTAATATAACAGCACAGGTTGATTCACATATAATTGTATAGTCCATAATTTTTTTAATTACAAAGGAATGTACATTAGGTCCGTTCATCTGTTCCTTTGTTTTATATGCATATTGGAATTTCGTTTTATTACCGTTTATTGAGTATGAAAATTCGTACAGTTTTATAATTCTTATTTTTTTTTTGTATGTATAGGTAGTAAAAACCTCCCGATACTGCATTCTTATCAGTAATAAGTAAAATTTAATGATTACTGATTTTTTTCAGTATTCAGTAAAATTTACTGATTACTGTAATTTTTTTCAGTATTCAGTAAACTTTACTGATTACTGAATTTTTTTTTCAGTAATCAGTACAATTTACTGAATACTGAAATTTTTTTCCAGTAATCAGTAATATTTACTGAATACTGATTTTTTTTTCCAGTAATCAGTAAAATTTACTGAGTACTGATTTTTTTTTTCAGTAATCAGTAAAAATATACTGGTAATGAAAATTCAAGTGCAGTACCAGTAAAAAAAAAAAAATTACTGAAAAAGTACTGGTACTGCAAAGTGCCCATCTATGGTAAATATATTCCCTCTGCCTCCACCGGGTAAAGTAATACCATGTCCACTTTTTATATATTGTTCAATTTCTTCCTCGTCCGATTCCTGAGTCTTCAGACTGCTCTGGATCTGATGGTAAACCGTATAACTCATTCAGCACCAACTCTATTTCATATTCTTTTAGTACTTTCTTGCTCATTTTCAGACAACCTATAGTATTAAAAAAAAACAAACATGGTTAGAGGGAATATTCTTCCCACCAAGAAAAATCCCACAAGGAAAGCAATGTGGAAGATAAGTACAAGATATGTCTCTTTTCTAAGATATTAAATATAAATCTATAAAACGTAGAAGAACTTACCATATATCACCACGAGATTTCGAAGATATATACCGATTTCGTTCGCAGTTGCAAAAACACCTGTTTTCAATTTACAGAAGAACCGTCTCAAAAAAAATATTTATAATCTGTCACATACAATGTTAAGAAAACATACTTTATTCCTTTCAATTAATGTTGCCAAATCAAAAAAAAACAACTGCGACTGATCAGTTACCTTACCAATGAAGAAAAGTTGGTGGGAAAATTATTCCCTCTACATGTAAAAGGGTTAGGAAAGTTGTGAATAAAAACTAAAAAACGAGTAATCAAAAAAATGTAAAAAAATTACTAGGAAGGGATTTTGGAAATGTACTAATTAATATTACAAAATTGGTTTACACAGGCTGACGCGGAATGCCTCATATTTAAATCACAACTGTCTTTAAATCATGTGGCTTGGTGTTGAATACGCCATATTCATTATTCTATTCCAAAAATATTTTGAATTTAATAAGGGTTTCAATGAAAATTTTCAATCGTTTTCAGTACCCGCTTTTCCGGGAATTAATTGCGGGATTCCCGGGAAATTGTGAAGAAAAACTTTAGTGAATCAATGTGGGACTCGTATCTTAAGTTGTTTTACCCAACTTAATTTAAACACAATCTTAAAATTTTCTGCAGTTTGAGGCTTATTAAGCTGATTTTTGGGAATGGGCTTTAAGTAGGGCCTACACTGAAAGAAGTTCATTTTCTAAAGCAATCGATTTCTTTTCTCAAAACAATAAATCCAAAATTATTTCTTAATTTTAACTTATTTTGTCCTATTTAGTAAAGTTTTCTTAAATAAATAGAATAAGGCCCCTATTATGAGTAACATTCGATAAACGATTTTCGCTGGCTATCGAACTTTAACTATCGAATGTTAATTTGGTATTATGAGTTCGCAGCACTGTCGAACATTTCGTTGTGCATCGAATTTTTCAACGAAAAGAAATTTGCTTCCGACGGTGCAAATAAATGTAAAAAACTTGTTGAAAATGTGACTATGTATTTCAAAATTTTTTTGTGTTCGTGTACGAAATACCATATTATTTATCAGTTTTGTTCATTTTATGCAAGTCCAACGGCGTAAACAGCAATTGGAAACGCTCATATTCCTTATGGAACAAAATTCTTTTCTGACCAAATGATTTGCAGCAAAGTTCAACATGCAAAAAAGTGGGATGAAACCCCACTGAAGCTAAATTATTTGAAAACAACCATAATTCCGCCGTGGTCACGTTTAACTTTAATTTTATTTTTTAAATTTGTAAACAAAATTTTTTTATTTTAAGTGAAAGCTAATCGAACTATACTACTGTGAATTAAAAAATCACAATAGTAAATTTTTTATCGAATGCGCGCCATAGTACCAAATTAAAATATGTTCGATCAACTAATTCGACTGCTGTCGAAAATCGAATTTAGTTCATAAAAGGCACCTAAGTAAGTTTTGGCTTGAAGATCGTGCAAATTTTGTTTTTCAAATCTAAATTTGAATTTTTACTTATTCAATGGTATAAATTTTGTTTAACTCAGATAAACAATTCTTGAGATTATTCGAAATAATTAGTTTTGTGGTTATTTTGTTGAACTATTTATGGTTTTTAATCCAAATTTTTAATAATTTTATTTAGGCTTAAGTTCATTAAATTTAATTTTCATTAAATTATTTTTTATGAAGAAAGGAATTTTACAACATGAAAATTAATTAAAATTGTTATTGATAATCTTTCATTCTTGACCGTGGCCGGGGCTCGAACCCGGGCCGGCAGGTTACCATGACATGTTTCGATCGCAACCACTCGATCTCCTCAGATGGATTTGCCGTTTTACACCCGCAGCCATCGACGACTGCTGACGTCAATAGTCAAACATTATTCGAAATAGTTAAAACAATTGCAGAAAAACACGGTTATGCGAATATCTGGAAAACGATTCTTGAGAGAAATAAATGAGTGCCAAATTTGTGTTCAGCCGCCCCGATTTACCTCATGGCAAAAAGTTTAAAATTTGTGAACCAGTGTCCATAACATATCTTTACGAAATTCACGAAACGGTAGTGGGAAAAATTTTACCACAAAGTAAAGTAAAGTATTCTCCGAGATGTGGCATTTAGAGTATTGCGAAATTAGATTAGTCTAAGTTGCACCACAAAAGCAATATTCGTAACGCTTTTAGCCATACTTACATGATTTGCGAGAGTGGGCTTAATACGAGGCATGGGGAATATAGCTTCCTTCATACACCACTGCTGGTTAAGGGTAACTGTAAAAAACATTTGCTATTAAATAAGGAAAACTTAATTTCTCCTAAATGCTCCATTTTTCAAACGGTAAAATTGTTTCAGAGTTCCTACTTCGTAATGTTGAGGTTTCTGTTCGTATTCGCCCTTCCAGAAATTATATTCCCCTTAGACTTCACCATGTTCATTCTAGTTATGCAACTGAGCTCTGAATTGGACAGTGTTTACACGTATATCCTATTGGCATCAAAAATAACCACAAAAATATATTAAAATAGCTTTAATCTCAATTATACCCACACCACAATAGTAGAGAGGATATTATGCATTTGTGCTGATGTGTGTAAAATATTGTTCCTAGACCAGGGGTGCTCAAAAATATTTTGCATATGTATTGCGAGAGAATTTGAAAGTACAGAGATACGCAAAACTAAGCGCACAAATTTTATTTAAATTTAATAGAAAGAAATTGTTTTGGCTGTAAAACATTTATAATAATACAGTCCAAACTAAATTTTCTATGTTTTAAATTGACTTTTAAAATGTTAACTTTAAAAAATATTTTAAAAACAGTAAGAATTCGAAATTTTCCAATATTACCATTAAACAAAATTCAGTGTGAACTGCGAGCATGTTTGGAAATTAAAAGTAAAAATTATATCTAAAAAAACTCCACTAAAATCTTCTTCTTCTTCTTATTTCCTTTAGCTCCCTGTGGAGCATAGGGCCTCAACTAAAATCTTCTACATTTATGCTTTTATGATAGTTTCGTAAAAGCATTAATATATTTTTTTAATTTTATTACTTATTCTCATACTGTATTTGAAACAAGATCAACACAGCTTCCGTACATATGCATTCGTCGCTGTCTGACGAGCAACTAAATTAATGAACGTAAAAAACAAAGGGGTGGGGCTTCCAAACAATTGTTTGCTTGAATGAGCATCACTGTCCTAGACCCACCTTAAAATCTACCGATCGAATCAGATTCACTTTCTGAGTCGAACTAACGACGTCGGTCCGGCTGGCTGGCTGGATGGCTGGCTGGCTGTCCATGTAACCTTGTGCGCAAAGTACAGGTCGAAGTTTTGGAGATAATTTGATAAAATTTGGGACATAGGTTCTTATTGGCACAAGGACCAAGCCTCGTAGAATCGTAGGACCACGAGGGAAAATAGGGGGAAATATCTTCCTCTCAGAAACTATCGAACTATCGAAATTTTAATGAAATTCAAAACAACGATAGAACCTACCTATAGATATGGTTCACAAAAGGTATGCATTTCTTAAAAAAGAGGACCATGAGGAGAGATAGGGGCAGTTTCTGCCTCTCAAACCGATTTTAATGAATTTTAAAACATAGATAGGACCATATCTACGTGGACACATAAGCTATACAGTTTTTCTAAAATATTACCACCAGAGGAGGTAGGGGGCAATTTCTGCCTCTCACAAACTTTCAAACCGATTTTAATGAAGTTTATAAACATAGATAAATCCATATTTATATGGACACATTAGCACGAAGTGTTTTTAAATACTGTGGTGTAGGATATCATATGGTCGGGCTTGACCGACTATACTTTCATACCTGTTTTTTTTCGTTTTTGTTATAATATAAAAAATATTATAATAACATAATATAATAATATGATATTATAATGGATACTAGATTTAAATATTTAAAAAAAACATCAGTTTAATTGGAGAATTAAGTTAATTTATAAATAAAAAATTTTGGGCGGCATTCCCGGGGTCCCAGGAATTTGATTTTTATTTTCCCGGGAATCCAAAAAGTGCGGGAAAACTAAACTTAGCACCTATCACTATTCTTAGTTAAAATTTTCAGCAATTAACTGAAAATAAGCATTTAATATTGAAAGGGCACATGATTTCCACAAATGAAATAAGCATATGGGCATTTCCTGGGGTCGCGAACGTACGTTCGTACGCTTTTGATGTACAAATAATATAGTAATTCCTAGCATTTTTTTGCGATTCGATAGCATTTGGGTAGATGTATGTTTAGTGCAAAAGATGGATTTCATCGAGTTTAAGTTTTCATAATAATAGTTATAAACATGTGGTCACGAACGTACGCAAAATAGAAGTCAACTTTGGCTGACAGTAGTGAAATGTAAAAATCTGCGTAATGGAACGGAATATTCAAAAGTGATTAATTTATTTCAAAAGTGTATTAATGAAGGTCTCCATACAGTATTTACAAAATAAAATATCTCTTTTGGTTTTTGTTTAATTGGCTTATGTACCGGTCGCGAACGTACGGGTCGCGAACGTACGATTTTTCCATATGTTTTTTTATTATTATCACCATGTAGATTCCCATAAATATCTTAAAATTTCCTTAACAAAACAACTTAATACTCCTTTTACAATTGATTGTAATAGAGATATTATAAAGAAAGTGTGTAAACATAACATATTTTTTAGATGTAAAATTAGTATATCAAAATGTCTTAAGAAGTAGAAAATATAAGAATATATAAAATTTTCCAGTTTCCAGCCCAATTTCCTCAAGTAAAACAGCTGAGATATGCTATGAAACCATTCTTTTATAACAACATAGATTTTTTATAATAATAAACAATAAAAGACGATCATCAAAGTTATTTACGGGAATACAAAATTTATCATTAATATGATTTCTGTATGACGTGCTAAATTCCCAATTTATCACATTTGATAAATACACTGAAATTTATTGTTGAGGGAAAGCTAGCTTCTATGCGCATTTCACTGGTTGCTTAGGCCAGCTCATCAGGAAACCTTTTCCTAAGATTTTAGAAAAGCTAAAAATATTATACGAATAAAATCCTAAAGCGAATAAAAGTTTTAAACACTCAAAGTCTTACTCGTACCAATATCAAAGCTTAAACAAAACAACAACAATAAACAGTGAGTTTATCTTTTCTTACATCCCCCTACAATTGGTTGGGTTCTTTCCGACTCGAATTGTAGTTGTAAGTGGGTAAAAAGAAAAAACAAAATTAAAAAACAAATTGTTTCATTCTATTGTCTTCGTAAGAAAACAACAAAGAAAAACCAATTTGCCAATTCAGTTTTCTGCACGGGCACATGCGAGTATATTATCAAAGTTATTTACGGGAATACAAAATTTATCATTAATACGATTTCTGTATGACGTGCTAAATTCCCAATTTATCACATTTGATAAATACACTGAAATTTATTGTTGAGGGAAAGCTAGCTTCTATGCGCATTTCACTGGTTGCTTAGGCCAGCTCATCAGGAAACCTTTTCCTAAGATTTTAGAAAAGCTAAAAATATTATACGAATAAAATCCTAAAGCGAATAAAAGTTTTAAACACTCAAAGTCTTACTCGTACCAATATCAAAGCTTAAACAAAACAACAACAATAAACAGTGAGTTTATCTTTTCTTACATCCCCCTACAATTGGTTGGGTTCTTTCCGACTCGAATTGTAGTTGTAAGTGGGTAAAAAGAAAAAACAAAATTAAAAAACAAATTGTTTCATTCTATTGTCTTCGTAAGAAAACAACAAAGAAAAACCAATTTGCCAATTCAGTTTTCTGCACGGGCACATGCGAGTATATTATCAAAGTTATTTACGGGAATACAAAATTTATCATTAATACGATTTCTGTATGACGTGCTAAATTCCCAATTTATCACATTTGATAAATACACTGAAATTTATTGTTGAGGGAAAGCTAGCTTCTATGCGCATTTCACTGGTTGCTTAGGCCAGCTCATCAGGAAACCTTTTCCTAAGATTTTAGAAAAGCTAAAAATATTATACGAATAAAATCCTAAAGCGAATAAAAGTTTTAAACACTCAAAGTCTTACTCGTACCAATATCAAAGCTTAAACAAAACAACAACAATAAACAGTGAGTTTATCTTTTCTTACATCCCCCTACAATTGGTTGGGTTCTTTCCGACTCGAATTGTAGTTGTAAGTGGGTAAAAAGAAAAAACAAAATTAAAAAACAAATTGTTTCATTCTATTGTCTTCGTAAGAAAACAACAAAAAAAAAACAATTTGCCAATTCAGTTTTCTGCACGGGCACATGCGAGTATATTATCAAAGTTATTTACGGGAATACAAAATTTATCATTAATACGATTTCCGTATGACGTGCTAAATTCCCAATTTTTCATATTTGATAAATACACTGAAATTTATTGTTGAGGGAAAGCTAGCTTCTATGCGCATTTCACTGGTTGCTTAGGCCAGCTCATCAGGAAACCTTTTCCTAAGATTTTAGAAAAGCTAAAAATATTAAACGAATAAAATCCTTAAGCGAATAAGAATTTTAAACACTCAAAGTCTTACTTGTAAGTAACAATATCAAAGCTTAAACAAAACAACAACAATAAACAGTGAGTTTATCTTTTCTTACATCCCCCTACAATTGGTTGGGTTCTTTCCGACTCGAATTGATTATCCACATTTTATTTTTTCATCCTGGTAGACCATTCTGGGGAAATGCCCATATATAAACTAAACAATGTTTGTATTATTTGTTGTAAAGATTATTTTGTGATTTGTGGGGGATTTTTGGGATTAACTTCGTCTGGGAAACTTGATGTGTGTTTTTTTTTTTTGTATGAATATTTAATGAGGAACATTTTTAAAGCTTCGTTTAACATAAAGAAATAAATAATTATTTTACTCAAAGTCTCAAAGTCCCCAAAACATTTACAAATTTCTTTTATTTCTAAACAATATTCAAATTAAAAATAAAAAGTCAATAAAATAAAAATGGACTGTATTTCACATTTAACTTTGCGTGTCTTTAGCGAGTTAAAATTCAATATGGATTCCCTACTACGTAAATAATTTCGATAAAAGAAAAAAATTTTTTGTTTTTAATAAATTTTAAGGTTTTTATTATTATTATGACTCCGCCACCAAATAAATACATTAGAAACAAACTGCCTTAGCGGCAGCTGTTTTATTTTTATATGCGGAAAAAAAAATGATTGAACGAACACCGGATGTTGGCCTGTAACAATAACACCGTGTGTGTGTGTGCGTGTGTGTGAGAATATTGAAATGTGTTTTTGAGGATAAACACCCTTTTCACTTTGTTTTTGTTTTTTATAGAAATATTGCATGTTGCTAAAACATATACATAATTCCAAAAAATTTTTTAAACAAAATGTTAATATATCATAAATTAATGACTAAATGACGGCCAGTCAAGGCCAAACGAAATACAAAAAAGCCACAAAAAGTTTGTGTTAACTCTTGTTGTAATTTTATCTTGTGGTGCCCACACAAACATAAAAGATAAAAAAAATTTAATAATTTGTTTTTAACCCGAAAATGATAATAAAAAAAAAAATTTTTAAAAAAAAGGAAATGGGAAAAAGTAAATGTGTAGACTGTTAAAATAAATTCTAATTTAGTTTTTTGTTTTAAGTTAGCAATTTTTTTTCGGAACGCTGTCATTCTGTGACGCAAGTTAACCAACAATTAGTAGACACTTGAAATGTCTAGTGATTAAACAACCCTGTGGTATTTTTCTCATAGATGGAGGAAAGAATTGTAATAGTTAAAGTTGGAAACGCAAAAAAAAATGTTAATTAATAAGTTGAATAAAAACTTTATAAAAGTAGTTATACGTCAGGGCTGTAATAATGAAAGTAAAGTAAAGAAAAAAAAATTGTCATTCGTCAACCATTTGTTTAAATAGAAGAGATAATGAATGCGTGCTTTCCAATGAAATACAAAAGATATTTTCCTGCAAAACTGACCTCAAATTAAGGTCTATTTTTTATAATCCAATATGACACAATTATGTTAATTGAAAAGTCATTCCAAAAAAATTAAATATGACCCCGAATTTAGGGTAAATTTTCTTAATGAAAAATCTCCTTGAATTACATATTTAATTAATTTTTCCCCCAAAAAATATTTAATTAAAAAAAATACACAAAGGAAGGTTTATTAGAAATTTGGGTTGGGTAAGGTAAGGTTAGGTTCCTTGGGCTGCCATCAAGAGATATTTTACTTGGGTCCCTCAGTGGTACCTTTGTGTTAGCCAGTGCAATGCACATCCTACATAACAGCTACTCAATCATGTAGGATTACGGGCACAACTACACCAAATTGGACGGGCGGAATCTGACGAGAGCAGAGCGTGTGGCGAGGCGAGCGAGACGCTGGAACACTTTCTCTACCACTGTCAGGCCTTTGTCGAGCTAAGATCCAAACACCTCGGGCGCGATGTCATGATGGACTTAGGATCCCTGGGTAACGTAGACTGGAACACCTTAAAGAATTACGTCCGGGAAACTGAGTTTCTTAGCACCGGACGTTAACTCCCCCCAAAAGGTGGTGGGATTACTACCCACCAAGATATCCATGTTCTTAAGGAGCACACAACAGGCCCAGTAGAGGCCTAAGTGCATATCACTTTAATATGAGGTTGTATCTTTGATGCTTCATCCTCCTTTCGACCTAGCCTAACCTACCCGCTCGTGATATGCCCGAATCTTAAAATTGCGAATTCCAAAATTAAAAATTTAATTTAAAGTTGACAGCTCCAAAACGCGGAGTGAGCTGCTTACCAAAATTATTTTTCAAAAAAGCCGTTGCTGTGCGCGTCATGTGCTCCGTAGGACCGTGATTGCAAGTCGATTGGTATACTAAAATATTGGTCTAGGAACAATATTCTGTGTTAAGCGGCTCATACACTTGCAATAAAATTGTTTAATTTTACGTATTGTGCAATTATATCGCCAATATGTATGTGATATTCGAAGGTGGCACAATATATTGGCAACAATCAAAAGACTTTCGATTTTAATTGCACAACGAAAACAAAGTGAAGTGTGGTGGCAACATTGTACAATGCTGTTTATGTTATTCACCTTTTAATTGAATGAATGAAATCATTGTGCGACTTATTGCATAATATATAACAAAATGGAAATAATACGGCGAATATCATATACAATAATATTGCAAGTGTATGAGCCGCTTTACAAACATCGTCAAAAACGCATAATATCCTTTATCACCACTATTGTTGTTTAGGTATAAAAAAACAAAATAGTAAATGCGTATTATTAATTTTTAATTCATAAAAATGTTAAAATTACTCATACGCATAAATTCAAAGTAATAAAATTAAAGGAGGATGATTAAAAAGTTATGGGCAACTTTAAAATATGTAATTCCATTTTCAATTTGAAATTTTAATATTTAGTTAGGCTTGAGTTCATCAAATTTGATTTTCATTAAATTATTTTACTGAAGGAATGAATTTTACAACATGAAAATAATAAAAAAAATTTTTTTTTGATAATTTTTTTTATTCTTGGCTGAGCTGGAAATTAAGCTTGGATTGAATTTACCTTTCGAGAATAACCACATTTCCATTATCCGAATTCTTTGCAGTTCTACCCTCTGCACCACTGCGGTGTCTGCCAGCCAACAGTCAAACATCTTTCTTTAACCAATTGGTGTTTCGAAATTTGCTGTAATAATTTATAATTTTTCATTTACATTTACATGTTTCTTCCTTTTCTGTGCGGACGGGCGTCCACAAGTATTACTAGGGGAAGCTAGTTCTAAGACTAGACGTGTAAGTTTCTTCGGAAGTTCAACAAATAATTCACTCCTGGCCATTCCCAAGCGAATGGCAATCAAAGATCTTTGAGCATCTGTGAAAGACCCCGATGCCATTTTCTGATGTTTTAATTAAACATTTTTAACAAAATTTCTAAAATATTTTTATACAGAGTGGTTAACCACAATATTTTGCTTTAAATTTTAAGCCAAAATCTAATACAATTAACAAATTATCCATTTCAAAGGATATTGTTGTATGAAATTTAGTGTAATCGTAACGTTATAAAGGAACGAAGTCAGTTTAGAAAACATGTTTATTACATTTACGTGTAACTCATCTGATAAATTACAAAATGTGTTGCAATAATAGTGGTGCTGTCACAAAATAATACTCAGTTGAACGGTTTTTAAACTACTTTCGTTTTTTATAAAATATTTTAATGTCCCAAACATCTTTTCTGTTGTACTGAACATAAGCAATTTATAAATTTACAACAATAAAAAAATAAAAAATTAAATGTCGTACGTACACCTGAGTTGTAACGCGTATGCTACCGGGAGAGGGTGAAAATAAAGGGAAGAAATAAAAAAAAAATTCTTTACAGGTTTAGAATAAGCTAGGTGACTAGAATTGAAGCACAGTAGGTTAACAATTAACTACCAATTTTTTTATTTGGTTTAATAAATTCGTTTATTTGAACAACAATTCTTTCTCTTTATATATTTTATATTAGGTTAATTGGACAACCGACACCATGACGGCTCATTTGGCTTCTTACAATGGTCCCTTTGTAATACCCTGAGTCAGTGAATAGTGTCAGAGCTAGAATAGTTGCATCACTGCAGCCTCAAACCATTTCGATTCCATGCTGAAAAGAAAGATTGACCTTTATTTTATCTCCTATTGAACATTCAAACCCGGAAATTCTGGGGCCTAATTCTGGCAGTCGTGATCGAGTAATTTCTCGATACGAAAGCAATTTTATCTCAGTCGATACTGAACGAATCAAAATTATTTTTTCAGTATTGTGAAACTCAAATTAATGCTTTACAACACTGAAAAAATAATTCCAATTCGTTCAGTATTGACTGAAATAATTAGATTTTAAATTGCTTTCGAATCGAGAAATTACTCGATCACGACTGCCAGAATCAGGCCCCTGGTCCTTAAAATGCCTTCTTCTAATGCCACTCACACTAAGGATTTGCTAAGAAAGTGAAGTATCGGCTCTTTCACTATTTTATCCTCACAACTTTTATTGAAGTCACTTTGTTTCCGGCCCATTCTTGTTGCATGAGTCCCTATCAACCAGTGACCTGTAGTGACCGATGACACTGTTTTAATTTGGTTTTCACCAATTAAAGCATTAATCAAAAATAAAATAAGTTTTGATCAGGGTTTAAAAAACTACAGTCAAAATAAAAAAATACATTTTCTTCCATTTCTTGATTTTTCATTGGACAAAAATAAACCGTTGCTTTTACTTCTGATTCATTAAACGATAACAGTCGTAGTCCAGGCAAAAGTAAAAAACGAAAAGTTGTACACAACAAAGAACATCGGCATTCGGCATGTTCGGAAGGGGTTTGTTTGACAGACTGAAACTTTTAGTAACTCCCGAAGTTAACGAAGATGGGACGTTGTGTTCATAGGATATATATGAAAGCGATAATGTTATTTAAAGTTTTATTGAATTTCAAAAAATTAAAAAGATTTGTTAAGCTTAAAAAAAAAATAAATATTTATATACATATTTATGTACGCATGTATTATTTAAAAAACAAGTAGGAGTGCTGTATTCGGCTATGCCGAATCTTATATACCCTTCACCTAGATAAGATAAGAACAAAAAGTTATATACATAAATAACGCTCTTTAGAAAGGTATAAATAACTAATAATTGAGCCTCGCCAACTTTTCATTTCGCCATGCCGAAGAATATAAAAAAACAAAAAATATATACATGTACCTAAGCCCGTTTCCTCTTTTGCTAAAGTTGATGTTTGAAATTCGTTTTATAATCTTAAAATCGTTTTTTATAACATAAAAATTAAATAAAAAGAAATTCTTTTTGGGATTCGAACTGGCAATATCATCAGTCTCAGGAGAGAACTTAACAACTCGGCTACGAATGCTTTTACTGAAGAAGCGTTAAATTAAAATAAATTGAGTCTAGGTGTTTGTTTCTTTATTTGAGCGGCATATCATGTACATTAGAGCGACTCACCAAAAAAAGTGCTCAATGTACCCTCCTAAAAATGAGACTTGGACTTTTTTAAGATACCATTTTAAATATTTCGGCTCCAGCTTTGACCTCTCGTGAGCTGGACCATTTTGAAAAAGAGTCTATTTTTGCATGTTTTGTTAATTTGAGAATCTGTTTCCTTACCAACATATACAAATTCGGTATCATAAGAAAGGTTTTTTAAAGGCGCATCCAACTGTATATACAATTTGTCCAAGGACGATCATCCATATCCTTTTTTTTTAAGGATTTTCTGTAAAAAAAACGGTTTTTGAATTTTTTGTTCGGCGTTGCTTGTAATAAAAATGCCAAATTAACATATTTTAATCTTTAGTCGATTTAATTAAATACTTGTTTCAGCTTTTTTGGAAATTCGCGCTAGTTCGCGATTTGACAAAAATGCAATGGGGTGGCAGCCCTTCGATTTAAATATAGCAATGTGGGTATCAAATATCTTCTTTTACCAAGTACATCATCTTTGTATGTAAATAATATTATTTTTTGCAAATTAGATGCATTTTACACGGTGCTCTGGAATATATATAAATGCAATTTTGTAGTAACTGTAATATGTTAGCGGATTTAGTTTCTAGATCATGTATGGATAAAAATAGAACTAAAGAAAGAAAAAAAGAAATGATCCACGACTTTTTGGCGGCATATTTTTTTTTCGCAAATTAAAAAAAATTTTAAATTTTATTGTTTATATTTACAAAACTTTTATACAGATCATTTAAGACTCATTTATAGCGATTTTAAAAAGCGTTACAGCAAATCCTTTCGTGATTCTATTTGAGTATATTGCTTGCGCGACACGATCTGGCTCGCAATATAAGCCGGACGATTTTTATCGATTACCGATACTCTAGATTGACTGACAACGTGTACAAAACGCTCAGTGCTTTGTGAATGGCAAGGAAATTCTGAAATAAGTTCGTTAATAATATTAATATTTTTTGTATTTTATTTTTTTACCTGGAATATTAATAATTTCATCAGAATTTTAAAGTTCCAACAAGTATTCCTGTGAATAAAACTTTATACAAGGATGTACTTGGCAAAAGAAAAAATTTGATACTCATATTGCCCTATTTAAAACGAAGGGTTACCACCCCATTGCATTTTTGTCAAAACGCGAACTAGCGCGAATTTCCAAAAAAGCTGAAACAAGTATTTAATTAAATCGACTAAAGATTAAAATATGTTAATTTGGCATTTTTATTACAAGCAACGCCGAACAAAAAATTCAAAAATCGTTTTTTTTACAGAAAATCCTTAAAAAAAAGGATATGGATGATCGTCCTTGGACAAATTGTATATACAGTTGGATGCGCCTTTAAAAAACCTTTCTTATGATACCGAATTTGTATATGTTGGTAAGGAAACAGATTCTCAAATTAACAAAACATGCAAAAATAGACTCTTTTTCAAAATGGTCCAGCTCACGAGAGGTCAAAGCTGGAGCCGAAATATTTAAAATGGTATCTTAAAAAAGTCCAAGGCTCATTTTTAGGAGGGTACATTGAGCACGAATTTTGCTTCCATACATTTTGAGTCGCTCTAATGTACATGCATTAATGTGTATGTGTATGCGTAAAATTAAACACATCACAAATAAAATCCACCACTTGTAGTGAAGGGTATAAAAAAAACAACACAAAAAAAACACATTACCAACACTGTATTACCATAGCCACTGTATGACCGTAGAAACCAACATTGAATTGGTTTGTATGGCATGTTTATGTCGTTTTGGTAATACAGTGTTGGTATGGTAATGTCACGTCTAATTGGACCTTTAAAGGAAACAATTTGAGGCAGTCGTGGTTTTTTACTCATATCTCAGCCATTTGTGGACCGATCTTGCTGAATTTCAATAGCAAACAATTCCGGACCATATGTGATATAATAACCTGGCCCCCCATCATATATGGGGTCTTCGGAAAATCTATTTCAACAGACAGACGGACATCGTTAAATCAACTTCGCTCCTCATAAGGGCCCAGAATATATACACTTTATAGGGTCTAACATCAATTTTATAGAAATTACAAACGGAATGACAAACTTATATATACCCTATTCACCACCTGTGGTGAAGGGTATAAAAATATGGAAAGCAAATACATTAACATAACGTCGCATCTTCGTCAACTACGGGATTTTTTAAAAGTTTCAGTCTGTCAAACCAACCACTTCCGAACATGTCTTTGTTGTGTACAACATTTCGTTTTTTGCTTTTGCCTTCAGTGCGACTGTTTTCATTTAATGAATCAGAAGTAAAGGCAACAGTTTATTTGTCCAATGACAAATGAAGATGTCGAAGTTAAAGCACTATCTATACTATCTTAACTGCAGCTTTTTAAACACTGGTTTTGATTAAAAATTTAATCAAGTAAATCAAATGATTTATCGAGTGAATTAAACGTTTAATCAAGCGAATTAAACGCTTAATGAATACTATTTATTTGTTTACTGGTGCAAATTTAATGCAAGTTTTAAATTTTTATTACAAATTTTTTAATTGAAATTAATATTTATTTTGTTCTGTGTAACAAATATAAGTAGAACGAACGTTGGTCTTCCTCGCAAAGAGTTCGGGCTTATTCACCCAGCCATCTCGCTTGAGCCCTTCTCTACGACTCAATTTGCACAAGCGACGTTACTATGCCAACTAGTTTCTTAAGGAACTTGTCGTCAAAAAGACATCCTTGTTTGGCCAGGCCGTTTGGAGTATAGTTTGTCCATTAGTCACTGTGCCATAAATTCCAAGCTAGCGTTACCTTAGAATGTTTCACAATCTCGTTCAGAAATATTCGATAATTTGCAGTTGACTTTGATGACGTGCACACACCCGCTAGATCTTTCCGTAGATTTGCATGTATATCTCGGTAAACAATAATAACAAGCCTATTGGACGCCCGCTTTAGAGCAGAAATTGTCATATTTGACAATAACATATAAAAAGGCACCTGTATAATTGTGGCTTCTTAAATGAGAACTCATTGAACTAAAATATGGCTGCCGGTGAAAATAATATCCATACCAACATTATAAAGCTGAAAAGTTTGTATGGAAAAAATGAAGAATGGAACCTCCTTACGGGCATAGGCTAATAAGGTTCCACTTAAGTGCTTATAATAGGGTCCTGGGGCGCTAAACTTCCTATTCTAACCTCACTTATATCTCCAAAGCTAAAAGAGACAAACAAATTTTACTTATCGTTTTTCTTTAGAAAAATAAGCGAAACGGTGTCTGGTACTTTTTTGATATTCGGCTACTTTATTGTCTTCCAGCCTGTCTTTTAAACCACTTTCGAAACTTATCTAAAAAATAAAAATACGAATTCGAATCTTATTAGAAATTCGAATGTTTAAGGAGTGAAATTCTTAACTATTTTTGGTACTTTTTTACAGAGTATTTTTCTCCATTCTTTTACTTATACGTATTAAATGGGCTCCCACCACAATATTGAAATTTTTGATACTTCAATGTGGCGGAGAAAAAGTACCAAAAAGGGAAAATAAGAACAATTAATTTTTTTTCTTTTTTGGTTCTACAACTGGTACTTTTTTTAATTACCGTTAATATTGGACTTAGAAACAAAAAATTTTACATGAAATATCCTGAGTGATAAAATTCTATGGTTCCTTTTTAGTCTTTAACTGGCACTCTTCGAATTTCCGTTAAAGGGATCTACCTGGTACTTTTTCGTTCTTTAACTGGTACTTGGTTGGACCTTTGAATATAAAATTTAACATGCAAGGTCCTGAGTGGAACACAATCTGTAACGGTACTTTTTTCTTAAGCTGGTACTTTTTGAATTTCCCTTAATATTGGAACTAGAAACAAAAAATCAAACATGCAAGTTCCAAAGTGAATGAGAATCTGTAAGAGGGATTTGTTTTAGTTTTATATGTTTTTCAAAGCTCGGAATATGAAGGGACAGATGGACAATTTCGATATTGATGGAATTTTAAACTTATGTAGAACGATGTGCACACAATAAAACACACAGATTTTATATTTCTTTTAATCACAATTGTTCTTAAAATTAGCTATGGCATAAGCTCTAATGTTTACATTTGTACTTCAAGTTGTACAAATAAAATGTCAACGAAAGTGGACAAAAAACATAATAAACAAATGTATTCAGGTTTTCAAGACAAAGTCTTGACAGAAAGAATACGAAAAAACAGAAGAAAGGATGCAACATGTAATATAAAATTGAAAATGATAATTACAGCAAATTTCGAACCACCAGTACCACTG
Organism: Pollenia griseotomentosa; assembly: GCA_963931875.1. Classification (NCBI taxonomy): domain Eukaryota; kingdom Metazoa; phylum Arthropoda; class Insecta; order Diptera; family Polleniidae; genus Pollenia; species Pollenia griseotomentosa. Next base: position 110,847,060 of record OZ007560.1, read on the forward strand.
GTTAAAGATTGATGTTTGACTTTTGGCTGGCAGGCACCGCAGTGCTGCAGAGGTTAGAACTCAAAAAATTCTGATGAAAGAATGTGGTGATTCTTGAAACATGTAAATTCAACCCAGGTTCGAGCCCCAGCTCATCCAAGAAAATTATCAATGAATTTTAATAACATGTTCATGTTGTAAAATTCCTTCCTTCAGTAAAAATAATTTAATGAAAATTAAATTTGATTAAAAAAATTAAAAAATTAACAGTTCAAGTAAAAAATCACCATTGTTTTTAGTAAATGAAAAATTCATTCTGGGCGGGCAACACCGCGGGAACGGCTAGTGGTAAAATAAACCGTTAAATGTTTAGAATTTTTTTCTTGAAGGTGACTATATTTAAAAATATTTTTCCTCTGCGTGTATATTTTGCGTTTCTGAATGCATAAATACGCAATTTTTAGAAATTTTCGTTTTTTTCATAGGGTTTATAAACTTATTTCACTATTCTCAGTCCTTAATGCAACAAACCATAAAATGTGTAATAATAAAGAAATTCTAAGCAATTTTAGTAATAAACTTAAATAGATTTAAGTACATGTGTATGAACTTGCACAAACACACACACACAGTCACAAACACACTTGCACGAACACTCGAACACATTAAAGTAATAGTATGTACTTTCAACAGACTTAATGGTTAAATTGAAAATATTTATTTTGTTCTTTAACTACCACAACAAGGGTTTCTATGATGGAAAGAAGTAATTGGGAGTTTCTGAAAAAAGTTTTGCAAATACCCGGGTATGTTTAAGCGGATAATTGCGGGAATTTCTTTCCAAAGTTTTCGATTTAAATTAAAGTTTTTGTGACATTAAACTGCACTAACTGCGAGTTTGGTAATTTCGAATGACATGCGAGGAGTATGTTTTTCGAACGGATGATAAGGCGTCGTGACGTAAGAAGCTTAAGCTTGCTTTCGTTTCTCAAGACAGAATTAAGTTTTTAGCATCATTTAAAAAATCCGTAAAAACAATCTTAAAACAATATAAGGGCAAGGAAACAAAATCGCCGAAGTAAGGCAAAAATTAAAACAAATTTTTCAACGACGTTTAAGTAAAACTATTGTTCGAATTATTTTTCGACGGAACTCTATAACGAAACACGACTATTACTGCTATCGGCTCATCAGCTAAAATGTTTTTTAGAACGAATTTCTTCCTTACATATCACGATTTTAAGATATTAAAAACAAAAAGCAAGCCGAGCTGCTTTTATTGAACTCTAATGTTCGAAACAGATTCCGAACTAAACACAAGATTAATTTTTTTTAATGTTGGACGTTTTATTGCATAGAATTACTGCGGGCGGTCAGTGATTGCTTTTCAGTGTAGTTTTTTTTTTAATAATATTCTTCACAAAAAACTCCCGCTAATTTCCGATGGTAAAAGACAAATTTTAACTGCTGCCGGAAACAGGAAAAGGAACCCTGAAAAACTACTTCTGCAGCACTAGTGTTATTCTTTCCAAGAACAAGAGTGCACCAAAGAGAACGAGAGAATGGGCAAAAGAAGCAAAGGCAACAGCAAGTGAAATGCAGTCAATTAGTTAAGTGTGCGTGTTAAAGTGTATGGGTGGGCATACGGAACATACATATATTTTCATATAAATTGATACACAAGTATGTTAATGTGTGGCTGCACAAAGAGCATTAAAGAAATAAGTTAATAGAGCATACATGGGCTTACATACACCCACATACACATATGAGTACTTCTACTTGTGTTTATGTAGTAACGTATGGTGAATAAAATACGAACAAGTCCAACACTGTTGTTAAAAAAAGTCACATGACAATTGCAAAAAAAATATATACGGTAAATTTAACTGTGCAATATATTTATTAAAAAAAAACTAAGATTGGTCTGGTAAGTTAATAATTAGTTTTAAAAATGTCACTAAACGAGCTCAACCGTCGCAAACTAATTTGTAAATTTTGTGAAGAAAATGCAAATAAAACCAAAAGTGAAATTTTTAGCCATTTTAAAGACATGGGTTTCAAAAAAACGTTTATCTACAAGACAATAAACTTGTATAAGAATAACGAATCGATCGAAAGAAAATGTGGATCGGGTCGGAAATGTAGTTTGCAAGACTCTAAAGTTCGGTCCAAACTAAAACTTGAGACAACAGGTTGCAGTGCAAAGTCATATCGCCAATTGGGTAAGAAATATAATTGTGATAAAAATACAATAAAGAAATATTTAGAATCGATGGGAGTCGAGAAAAAGAAGAAAAAAACCGCACCATTTACCACTGAAAGACAACAAAAAGTTATTAAATGCAGACTACGCGAGCTGTCCAGAAATTACTTTTCTTGCTCATCAGTATACAAATGCGTGATGGATGATGAGTCATATTTTACCGTCGAAGGCAATGAATGGCAGCCAAAATATTATTTTGAGTCTTCCAGTCGCAAAGCACCTGAAAGAGCTAAATTTATACGGAAGACAAAGTTTCCAGGTAAAGTTCTGTTGTGGTTAGCCATAAGCGAACGTGGCATCAGTGAACCAGTTTTTTTTAAAGGTGGTTAAGCTGTGAATGCCCAAGTTTATAATGAAAAATGTGTACCAGCACTTAGCAATTTTATCGAAAAATACCACAGAAAAAAAAAAAATAATTTTTTGGCCGGATTTGGCTTCTTCACATTACGCGAAGTCCACAATAGAGAACTTGAAGGATAAAAAAATTGAATTTGTGCCAAAGGAAATGAACCCCCCAAATGTTCCACAATTGCGACCCATTGAAACTTTTTGGGCTAATTTAAAAAGAAAAGTATACGAAAACGGATACAGAGCCAAAAATGTTGATTCCTTAGTTTTAAAAATGAAAAAGGAGCTGAAAACCATTAATACAGAGGGCATTCAGAGGTCAATGAGTGAACTACCAAAGAAAATCAGGAAAGCAAATCGCAATGGAGCCAATTTTTTTCTGTAAATTTTATCTTACATATAATCATTAAAAATAAATATTACTGAACTTAAAATAATTCTTTTTAATGTGTTTTTTCTCAATTTTATAATTGTTCGTATTTTATTCACCATACGTTAGTAGTTGACGGTAGGTATTCATTATAGGTAAAAATTAAATTATACTTACGTGGCAATGATGATAATTAAACTTTGCAATAAGCAAATTAGGATTTTCTTTAATTAAACTTAAAATAGAGATAGAAAATGAGAAAAAAAGTCTGAGATTTAGAATCAGTTAAAGGTAACAAAGTAATTAAAAGAGATTTAACGATTAAAATAGAAAAGATATTAAAAGTTAAAATTAAAAATATTTTTCAAATCTTTTTAATTATTTAATCAATTTAAACAGCAAGATAGTGTTTAGTTATATAGCCAAAAAAATACTTAATAAACAAATAAAAAAAATTGGTTTTATTGAAAGTTATAAAGGCTGGTTCAACCAAAACGTACGATTTTAATTGTAAATAAAACAAAAGTTTTCAGAGAATTATATTAATATTTTTTATTATGATAGAAGTATCTGTGGCAATTATGTGTAAAACAAAATTCGGCAAAATGCTCGCCACGGCTTCGGTGGCATACCTCTATCCGATGGTTCATATTTTCAATGACTCTGAGACATAATTGAGGTTCAATTCGTTAATGTGCCGAATTATCTGTTCCTGGAGCCCTTTAACTGCTCCTGGCTTATAGACGTGCACTTTATCTTTTAAAATTTTCCTAAAGAAAGAAGTCCAACGGTGTCAAAACACATGATCGGTGCGGCAAATAAACATCGCCACGACGCCACGCGACGTGAAATAAAAAGAAGAAATACGTTATCATCTCGCGATAGCGAACACCATTCACGGTTACTGCTTGGCCGACCTCATTTTCAAAGAAGCTCGATGACGGCCAGACAACGGCGCCAGCCCATAAACCGTACCAAACAGTCACTCTTTGTGAATGCATCGGCTTTTCAACAAACACTTGCGGATTCTTATTTTCCCAAATGCGACCATTCTGCTTGTTAACGAATCCACTGAAATGAAAGTGCGCCTCGTCGCTAAAGATAATTTTCTTTGTAAAGTCACCATTCACTTCTGTCTGGCTTATACAATCTTAACGCGCTGCTCATTGGTTGAATTTGTCAAACACTGAAACAAAGAAATATAAAAATAAGTTTGGCAAAAAACTTGACGTTAAACTGTGACGCATATTTAACTTCGTGCATTTTGTTTGGACCAACCTTTACTTAATTAAAAAGTGTTTTGCTTATACCTAGTCAAGTCGTAAATACTGGTACAAGTGTAAACACACTCATTACTAATGAACACTGGGCGCGGCGCATCCATTTTATATTGACTGCTATTCAATGTCGTTAATGTGCCGAATTAAATCATCCTTTAGCTTTTAAATTATTTTTGGCTTATTGACGTACACTTTTTCTCTTAAATATCCCCAAAGTAAGAAGTCCCACATTTTCAAATCACATGATCGCGGCGGCAAAAAAAAAATCGTTACACGTAAGATAACACGGTCATTGGATTTTTCGCGCAAAATAGCCATTGTTTCGTTGGCTGTGTGGCAAAGGGGCACCATATTGTAAGAAGCACATATCGTCCAGATATATATCCTCAATTTCTGGCCACAAAAAGTCCGCAATCATTTCACGATAGCGAACACCATTCTCGGTTACTGCTTGGCCGACCTCATTTTCAAAGAAGTACCATTACTCGTGGATTCTCATTTGTCTAAATATGATTAAGGCAAATTTGAAGCGCCAAACGGTCGTGTGATTTGACAACTTTGGATTAGTTTTTGTGGCGGTTTTTTAAATCGAAAGTGTACAGCAATAATCCTACAACAGTTCAAGAGCTTAAAAACAACATTATCGAGCAACCATTGACAACAGTTTATTGAAAACGTGATTGAGAAATTTGGAAAATGATTGTTTGCCTACCGTAACAGGGGGGGAGGGGGGGGGGGGCACTTGAACGACATAATTTTTAATTTTTACCCGAATCCTATTTGTAATAAACTTAAATAAAAATATTTTTAATCTCTAAAAAAAAACTTTTTTTTTTATTATTGAAGTTAAAATGATACTTTAATTTTTGTTCGATCGAGCAATTTAATTTACTCCCTCCCATGTGTTCTAAATGATGTAAGTGCTGCCATTTCTGACAATTTTTTACAATTTAATCTCTATCGTTGCAAGTTTGTTTCATACTTCGCAATAAAGTTTTTAGATATTTATTGCTCCTCATTATATTTTCTCATAAATCTAATTACATTTATTTATTTTGCTATATTTTCAGATTTTGCCATTAAAACAACATTGAAGAAACTATTTTAAGAAAATAAAAAAAAAATAATCTTTAAAAAAAAAACTTAGCCGTACGTGCTTTTTTCTACTCCTACTCTTAAATCCGCTGCAACGCTTGTTTAACGACTTCCACTAAACTGATTGACATTTAAAACTAAAAATAATAATGTTCAACTAAACTTTTACGTTAAGCCAGCAAAAAAAAAAAAAAAAAAAAAAAAAGAAAAAACATAATTTGTGTCATAAATATTGATCAAGTATAGAGAAGAGAAAGACCATCTACCAACAGCACTAGAAGAAAAAGTAGCAAAGTAATAATGTTCTGGTATCAATATCTTCGGGCGTCTTTATGATGATGATGACGATGATATTGGTAAATGTAATGACTGACGGGTTTACAATAACGTCTTCGTTACATCAATGTAATGCATACTACTATCAAATCTTCTACAAACAACAAATACAAGAAAAACAAATAACATTGTCAGTTTTACCTAGAGCTGGGGAAACAATAGTAAAAACTAAAAAAAGGAATTTGATACAATTTATAGACTTTTTTGCAAAACAATTGAGATTAAAAGACATTTTCTGTTGTGGTGAAAAAAATTTAAAAAATGGATAAAAATCATTTGAAATTAAAACTTGTATATAAAAAAAGTAAATGTAATTCATGGTTGCAACAGATGCCCGAGAACAAACTACTGCTTTTACTGGTGAGTTCAACGAAAGATAAATTTTATTTTTTACTAATTTAAACTTAAACTGACTTTATCTTTGAAATACAATCTTTTATATTTCTTTTTTAATTCTTTGTTGAACTCAATTAAACTTTCTTTTTTTTTTTAAGTAAATGACCTGTTTACATATACGAACTAACTTTCCTTTTAATTTAATTTTCACTTTCTCTTTATTTATTATCTTCTACACTGAACGTAAATTCTTATCGCACTTGATTATACAGAGGATTAACTTAAAGTTTTTATTTTTTCACTTTTTCGAAAAAATGTATACGTAATATTCATATCTACCCGCTTTAAAAATGTAGTGCTATTTTGTCTACTTTTTGTAATGTTTTTTATTTGTTTTTTCTGTATTTCTGAGAACGGTATGAGCCAAGGTTTCCAAATAAGATCCAATCATCTTGGTTATCAATACACAACCTCTCTAAAAAATGGGCGGGATTGGAAAAGTGGGCGGGGTACCTTCCGAACAGAAAACATAAAAATTTTATTAAAACTTAAATTTTTTGGGGCTACCAAATGTCCGATAGATACTCCTAACATATTAGTAGAACATATTTTCTGAAAATCACGAAAAAAATCGGTTCAGATACAAAAATGTTATGACAAAAACAATATTTTTTTTTTTTTTGAAAAATACCCATTTTCGAGAACCATAAATCTTCCCAAGTTCAAGTTTCATCACCAAAGTAAATAGGCTTCTTTAAGACTTCGGTATATAAATCTGTCAAATCTGTTATTAAATGGCTGAGTTATGACCAAAGTACTGAAATCCCAAAAATTAGCCTTTTTATACCCTCACCAAAGTTAAGAGGGTATGTATAACTTTGTCATTTCATTTGTAAGTCCCACCATATTAATCATACACCCTATAACGTATATATATTCTGGGTCCTTATGAAAAGCGAAGCTGATTTAACGATGTCCCGCTCTTCAACTGAGTTGAGTTGTTAACCGTAAAACGGGTCATATTTTATTTTTAAGATATTCCAACAACGTTCCTTCACGGTTCAGTTGTCTAGGGGGTTTGTTAAGGTTTGGTTCGAATCTTGGTTTTTCAAATACAATTTTTATGTTCTAAAAACGATTATAAAAAAATATTTACCCGTTTTTGCTTTTTAAATTTAATGGCCATTTTCTCAATGTACCGACAAAGTGTCTGTTACTTAATGTCAACATAAATTTATTAGACCGATAAACCGTCTGTTAACGATTTTGGGTTTCTCAATATACCGACAAATAACATTGTTTTTTAGCTGGCAACACCTCTCAAAATACATCTAAAACATGGGAGTCAGCTGATTAAATTTATCTGTACGACAAATAAAAGGAAAATAAATAATTGGCAGATGAGTGCTGGTTAGTTTTGCGACAGAATAAAAGCAAATGAGACATTTAGAAAACCAAATTTCTTTATTGTGCAGTTTTTCGTTGGGAAAAAAGATAATCATGTAATGAGAAAACGGCCATAAATTTTTTAACCCTAGAGTACTAATGATCGACGTTTCGACGAGCATCGCTTCCTTTTAATTAATTTACTTTTAAATGGGTGTGCCTAACACTCTCAAATTTTGTATGCTGTTAGTAGATGATTTACTTTTGCTGTGTGTAATTGTGTTTTTTAAACTGCGTTGCTGGAACATTGCTTTTATTGGTTTTGTACTCGTCGAATCGTCGATGGTTAGTATTAACGTGACTTTTATTTTTCAACTTTGTGAGCAAATGTTGCAAATGTGTTACTTAAAACAACAGTGGCAACAATGACCAGCTAAGGAGAAAATAAAAAAAGAACACAAATGAAGTATGTGTAGATCATGCCCATAAGAAAAAATGACGAATGTCAAAATTAAAATGTGATATATGCGAAAAACCCATATGCGGAGAACCCAAAGTTGAACTTTGTGACTCTGGCTCAAATTGTTATTTAAAAAAAAAAAAAAATTATTTTTTTTAAAGCTAAAAATGTCTTTTTTAAGTTTTGACTCTTTTTTAGTTTTTCAGTTTTCCTAACAATATTTTATAAGTAATTCTTTATGATCCCAAAAATATGTGCAACATTAAATAAAAAAGATCTAAAATTAAATATTTCGTTTATCTATATGAATTAAAACGAAAATTTTTTTTTATATAAACTTATAAGGTGCCATGATGATTAAAAACATTAATTGAAAAAGTATATTTGCTTTAAAGCCAAAGTTATAGGCAGTTAAAAAATACATCGTCGAATCGACGATCATTAGTTACAACGTACGTAAAATATGGTTCGTACTCTAGGGTTAAATTTAATTTATAATGAACTTTTTAGTATTGTAAATATGTATGTATATGTAAAAATTAATTAGGTTTTTGTCTAGTTGCTCTGTATTCTGCTCGCACAATAGTGAAGGGTATATAAGATTCGGCACAGCAGAATATAACACTCTTAGGCCCGTTTTCACGACTTACCTTTAAAGTTCGATATAGTTAACGCTACCTTTAGCACTAGTGAGGAATAAAGTTACCTTCAACTATTTTTCGTTTTCACAACTTCTGTATAAAATAAACTTAACATTTTTAAAAAAGTGGCAATACTAAAGAAAATACCGATTATTTTTGCCAAAATAAAAATACGAACTGGCAACTACGTACTTTTTTACATTTACAAAATATACGTATAATTGGAGTTGCCATATATAAAAAATATGTGAATATAATATGGCAATCTCAAATCTAAACCTTACGACAAAAGTTAAAGGTAGAACGTTCCTCTCTTTAGCTTATACTTCACTTTAAGGTTAAAGAGAACTTGTGATAATTAAAAACTCATTATCTGTTCGATAACTTCCTACATTTAGCTATCGTTAAGTCGTGAAAACGGGCCTTACTTGTTTAATATTAAACATAAATTTAGTTAATATGAATAATTACTTTCAATAAATTTTTTAAAAATTTAATTTATTTAATAACTTTTCAAAAAAAAATAAAATTTCAATAAACTATTCGAATTTTTTTTTTAGTTTTGTAGTTTTCTTTGATTCTATACGATATTTTACTCAAGCTGTATCCCACTTTTCTCGCAGTGTAAAAGCAAAGAGCGTAAATGTTAGTTTACCCACTTTTCTTCGTTTCTGTACACAGAAAAAATTCTCCAAAATTTTTCACTAATTAAAATAAAATCAGTTTTAATTAAAAATTTAATCAAGTGAATTAAACGTTTAATCAATTGAATTAAAAGTTTAATTAATTTAATTAAACGTTTAGTTGACACTATTAATTTTTTTACTGGTGCAAATTTAATTAATTTTTTAATTAATATCACAAATTTTTTAATTGAAATCTATTTTTATATTTTTCTGTGTACTCTGTTTGCCTCTATTTTTCTTTAGGTGTAAAAGCAAAGAGCGTACTCTGCCCTCACTCAAGTCTGATAAATAAATAAAAAGCATCCTTTTAAAAGTGCAGTTTATCTATGAAAGAATGAATGAAAAGAAAAATAGTTCGATTCAATTTAATTCAAATTGTAAAAGTGTTTGTTTTATCAAGTGATGCAAATATTTGCTATTAAATGAACTATTTTGCTTTTTTCTATTCTTAATGTTCCAAGGTATGTTTTAAGTTTTGTAGATTTTTTAACCTTGAATTTCAGAATTCATGGTGTTGATTCAAGTGCAATTTAATTAATATTTTCTATTATTTTGCGTCATCAACAAAATGATTAATATTATTTTTTTTTTATTTAAGATTTTATTAGCTTTGAATTGGTGGTTAGGTGCATAAAGATTTCCTTAATATAAATGGAAATTAAAAGCAAATAGTGTACAGTGGCACTGAATCCAAATATTTATGAGAACTTATATGTTTTTCCATTGTTTATTTCTAAAAAAACGCAAATTGGGAAAATGTCAAACTATTTTTTGTTTTTTAATTATTCCATTTTTAAGGCAGTGATAAAGTCTTCATATAGTTGCCAGATCTGGCAATTCTCGACATGAGTTACTAACACATTTTTTCTCTCATTTGAGAAACGAAGGAATGTTTGGTTTTCATCTTTTCGGCGCAAGCAGTTCTCACCAAAGTTGCAGAACATGGGCATGAGCAGGTAAAGTCTAAATTAGTAATGGATAGTTTTACATTTTCTATGTGCTTTACACACACAAATGTTTTAAAGTATGTGTTTGATGCCTACGCTAGCCTTAATCAGGGATGGCAATGATACTGTTAAAATTTTACTTTTTTTGCGCTTGATTATACTTAAATACATATTTGTTATCATCGAGCATGTTCATTGCAATCGCAAAACGCTTAACATTTGCGATTTTGACTTCAGATAGCATAAGAAGTATTGTGTAATTCGTAATTGCGCAAAAGTGTGCCCAAGAAAACAAGAATATTTTTAGGAAACTATAACAGACTGAAAGAAAAATGCATGAGAACACTATTAAATAAATCTGGCGTCTTGCGATTTTAAATCGTGCGATTTTTAGAACATGGCCGAATGTTTTTATAAATGTCCCACACTAGGAGATTTTAGAAAAAAAAATGGAAATAGTTCTGGATTTTCTAAACGGAAAGTCCAATTGAAATAACATTTGCGATGGCAGTTAGAGGCTTGTAGTCGAGCTTAAGTTTTCGATATAAACGCCAAACGAAATAGACGCCATAGGTTCCCAAAGAATGGAACCTCGAAAATTTTTAAATATTAAAAGCTCAAGGCCGCAAGCTCTTTTTCAATCCTTACCTGTCACTACACATTGAAGAGCAGTTAAGGCGACCAATTTAAGTAAGTGTGTGAACGTGTACAAGCAAAAAATTGGTTTATTATAGTGAAAGTGTGGGTATAAAAAATACTCTCAAAAGTTAACAAGGGAATGAAAAATACACGCAGCAATAAAAGTGGGAAGAACAAATACACAAATTCTCTGATTTTTTTTATTGTGAGTTCGGGATATTTATGTACGGAATATTTTGTATGTTTATGTGGAGTGTATTTCTTTGAATACTTGTACCTTTAAAGCACTATTTTAATTGTGCGACGAACAGTAACGCATAGTGTTTGTCATTGTGGCTTTACACATTTGTTTTGTGCACTCATTTAATTTGTGTTGTGTGTTTGATTTTTAAATACATTTATGCATCCCTATACAATATTTTTAAACTAACTTACAAATTCGCAGAAGATTATCCTCGCACTCCAATGTGCAAACATTTTCTAGACATTTTTATTTTAAATTTTTTTCCTCTTAAAAATATTATTTTCTTAAGAAATATTTGGCAATTTTTTTTTTTTTAATATACAAACATGATGTTTTAAATACGTAGTTATTTTTGAAGTTTTCCTAATATGCTTTAGGGCCACAGCATGGATTGAGTACCTAAAAAAAAAAATATATTAAAAAATTGAGCAGATCAAAGTAAAAAGAAATTAAAAAAAGAACCTTCGTAAATATAAGAAATGTTTTAAGAAAGCCTAAAAGATATTAAAAAAAATTTATTTCAAATATTTATAACATTCTTGTATAACTACTAAATAGCTAGCAAAAATTATTGCCTACCTTAGGGCTTTTAAATACATTTGATAAATTTGCATACTTTTAGCCATTTTTTTCGTTTAATTTTTTTTTAATTTACATATATTCAAGAAAAACTATATCAATGAAATTATATTTTAATACATTTGAAAACTTATAAAACTACAAGTATGCAGTCCATTCAAATCGCTTTTCGTTAAGTTAAAAAGAAATGAAAATTTAGTTTGTTAACCAACCAATGTATATATTTTTTTTTTACTTTTTTCTAACTGCTGTTAAAAAAGCAAAATTAAAACAAAGTTTGGTTTTTCTGCAAAGATTTAACTATTTCCTATATTTGTTTTACTTAAAAAAAATAAACCTACAACTTATCAAAATATCGGTCATTAATGATTTCTTTAGCCACAAAAACAAAGTCTTTGAATTTTATAGAATAAATCACAGAAAATGAATAAAGCAAATCAAATAAATAACACCACTACAACCAAACAAACCATATTGTCTATAAAATCTATCTCGTATAAAATCTATCGTAATCGGACAAAATGGAAAAAAAATCATCGCATATCGCACAAATCACCCAGAAACAAAAGACTCTTAAGAGAAATAAAGAAAATGATGATGTTAACACCCCACAATTAAATAAATGGTCTGGTTTGCTAAATCCGCATATAAATAAATAAAATACATGTAGATGAATGCAGCAATAAATAACCGAATGGGTAAACGAAGAAATTTATTTGAAAAAAAAACCTACCACAATTGGATACCGCTCCAGGCAAAAAGCAAATAGCTAACAAATGTTTTTCCACGGAATGATAAATGAAAATAAAAGTGGTAAGAGAGTAGGAAAATATAAAAGGACTTTATCAGAATCTATCAAAGATGGAAAAAATGACTGCTGATTTCAATTCGAAGCTGAAGCCACAGGTCATTCTTTGCTTAAGTTTGTGCATTTGTAAAGAAAAACTTATTTTATTTTTTTTTTGGGTTTTTTGGCTCTGAAACAAAAATAAAAGAAAATTTTTTATTAAAAACCTTATTTTTTTCTCATATAAAAAAGTAAATTCTTTTTTTTAATTCTTGTAATTGAGAATTTGGTATGCACAAATAATTTAAAAATTATCCACAAAAATATGCAGAGAAAAATATGAATTCGCATACCAAACAAAGAGTTGCGTTGTTTTCAATATTTCGTAAGACCATTTATACAAAACACTGAATTCCGCTAGTAAAAATTAGAATATTTCTACTCATTTAGTAAATGTTAACTAAAAATTAAGAGTTTTCCAATAGGGACTTCTGAACTTTGAGAGTTTATAGCGGGGCTTTTGTTAAAGCCACATCTGCCGAATTGGCTGTTATTTATACAGCCTGTTTTGCCGAATCGACATGAACGTTTACACCACTTAACAACATGTAAAATTTTATTGTAAAATTTTTTAAATATCGTAAAAGTCTTATTTTAGATGATAATATAATCGGAACAAAGATACAATTATGTTTTCAAAACGGTATAAAAACCTAAAATCAGTTAATAACTAGCCCAGTAATAAATAATGCCCCAGACAACTAATGTGCCCATTATTACTTGACCGAGAAATTCGAGCACACACCTTAAAACAGTTTTTTTTTCATTCAAAAGAGTCAAAATTGTGAGATTTGGAAAAAGGTTTTTTGTTGACTGGCGTTAACCTGTCCTCAGGTGATGTCAAAAACGGACAAAATTTCCAAACAAAGTTTCGACAAATCTCCAATTTGAAATTTAAAAAAATGTTTTTTAATGAAATGAAAATGAAAAAAATTTAGATTTGCACACCAGAGACTTGTTTAAAACACCTTAGAGAATAAAAAAATAAAAACAAATTAAAAAAATTCCCCGGTACATTTGAGTAGGTCAATGATTTTATTTTTAAGGATTTCGAGGGAAATGTTTTTTTTTACAAAATGGATCAATAGGGTAAAGTTCATCTATTTTTTATTAAGTTCACAAAAATTATGCTTAGAGTTCTATGACACAAACTATACGGCTTATAGTCTTAACATTTTTTTGGATGTTTTGGATTTTTCATGAAATTGATAACGAAATATTGTGAAGTATATTCATTAGGCCGGGTCCATTTGTATGGATGAGAAAAAAAAAATTAAAAATCGTATAGCAAAAACGTAATCTACATCAAATTCTAAGAGAACACTCCGAAGAAACCATGGGTCTAAAATAAAATCCTAATCCGCGCCTCTCGACTTAAAAATTTATTTGCCCGCCTTTGCCAAAAAAAAATTTTCTTATGAAAAAATAGCCAAAAAGAAATCGAATTTTCTGAATAAAATTGTTTAGTAAAGTAGTTCTTTTGCACTTTATATTTTTCTACACTTAAAAATTTTTTACATTAAAAAAAATATTCACCCAAGTAAAAAAGTTTGTATATAATTTTATCCATATACATAAAATTGTAACGTTACTGACGCCTGAAGCTAAAAACTTGAAATTTGGACCGGAGGTGGGTTTCACCCCCAAATCGGTCCATTAAGACGGGATTTTTGGAAATTCGAATGTTTTGGGGGTAAAAAAGGGTAAAAACAGGTAAATTCGATAATTTATATCTCCAAAGCTAAAGGAGACACAAAAAAAAGGTAATACTTATCGTTGTTCTTTTGAAAAATAAGCGCACAGGTTGGTGGTCCTTGTTTGAAATTCGGCTCTTTTAGGAAAAAAGGGGTAAACCTGAATTTTGGTACTTTTTTGTCACCCCATCTATCTTTTGCACCAATAAACTTAGAAGTAAAGTTTATACCACATTCGAAACTTATTCAAAAAATTACGAGTATGAATTTGGTACTTTTTATGAAAGAATATTTTTTTATCTATGTTCCTTATAAAAATATTAGATACAAAATTATTTACAAACTTTTTTACTTGGGTGAATATTTTTTTAATGTAAAAAGATTTTGAGTGTAGAAAAATATAAAGAGCAAAACAACTGCCTTACTAAACAATTTTATTCAGAAAATTCGATTTTTTTTTGGAAAAAGCTTTTTTTTCAAAAAAAATTTTTTTTTGCCAAAGGCTGGCATATAAATTTTCAAGACGAGAGACGCAGATTAGGATTTTATTTTAAATCCATGGATTCTTTGGTGAATTTTCTTAGAATTTGATGTAGATTACGCTTTTGCTATACGATTTAAAAAAAAAAAAAATCGACCCGCCCTAATACTCATATTTTGATGAAAGTTATCTTAACTATTTTTTGTAATTGGTTATCAATATTTCAAAAGAAAAAAAAATCGGAATTAACCCTTTAATGCACTTGAGGGTAATTTTTTGACACAATATTTTTTAGCATTAAAAACACAGTTTTATTCGAATATCTACAAAATAAAAGTAAACATTTTGAATAATAAATAGAAAAAATTACAGATTTACTGCTTTATGTACTTTATTAAAATTTTTAATCGATTTCCGCATCGACATTTCTTTATCCAATTATAATTGGATAACATTATAATTAAATGTTTTTATATACAAAGGAACCAAATTAGGCCATTCATTCACTTTAATTTTTTTCGACTACTCTATAGTCCATATTTCTTTGAAAATAACAATGATTTCCATATGATCGAAATCGTTTTCCATCTTAAATGACATAAAGAGATCGTTCAAACTAGAATATATACTTATAAAGTGACCTCAGTAGCGCAGCTGTTCGCAGTGTTTTTCTTCCTGGTGTGACGGAAAAAAGCCGTTACCGTTTAATCAAAGCCCTATCTATGACCGTATGATAACCGATTTTTTTTGGCTGCAGTTGAAGATTATGAACGAGACGGTTCCAAGAGCCACACAACCGATTCTGTCTTAATCGCATGGGAAGTTTCCAAAATGCATAATTTGACACTTGGCGAAGTCAATTGGCCACCAAGTTCATGCGATTTGACGCCTTTAGACCCTTTTTGTGAGGCTACGTTAAAGCGGATAATCCCCTATCGTTGGTGCATTTAAAAAGCAACAATCGTCAAGCTATCACCGAGATACCGCGCGAAATGGCCGAAAACTACCTTAAAAGGACCGACTGCTGGCTGCATCCAATCTAGAGGCGCTCATTTAAATGTCATTGTATTTCGTACGTAATGGCAAGGTCCAAGTATTATAATCAAATAAACTTTACTTTTGAAAGCAAAAAATGGATAACGAGTCAAAAAGGTACAACAATAAAAAATATGATAAAAAGGGGACTTGGAGGCCAATTAACAGAATTACTTCTTCAAATGACTTATTATCAAATTTTGATTTTAATAAAATCGAGTTACGTGCCGTGCCGTATGTCATTTATCGCGATCCTGTTGAAACCATATTTTCAAACAAAAAATAACTGGCTGTAAAACGAGCTCCGTCTTAATTTTTAAAGACTATAGATGTAGTGGAGTCTGTAGGCTCTGTTGTGGACTGGTCTCACTTCATTTGCGGCAATTTTGTTTATAAAGAAATTCGTTAGCAAAAAATCAATTAGTCCATAGCTCAAGCGTACATATTTGAGTACGGAAAAGCGTCTGTTATTATTTAACAGATAAACTATTTTGTGTGCTTTACACAATTTTTGAATAATTTTACAGCTTTGTCTGTATTAAACTGAATATGGATTCCGGCAACACTGTTTGGTATGATGTTAAATTTTTACTGTTGTTGCAAAATATACTCAATTACTCAAATATGTACTTGAAGCTTGTTTATTTCGATATGCGTGTGTATGTATAATTTAAAGAGTTTTACAGAAATGCACACAAAAAAACCCAGCAGTTCTAGTCACTTTCTCCAAACTGATAATTTTACTATCTATTTTGGAAAAGTATAAGGCAACAAAATGCTTACGGCAGGTTCTTCACCCATTTGACTTTCTAACGCTTAATAAAATAGAATTATGTAAAGAAAAAAAATTGGATAAGCCAAGTTATCAGTCGTGGGTAGTTGAGAAAAAATTTCTTTTACTTTTTAAACTGCTGGAATATAGAAGCAATGCTTTTTGTTTGTACGTGTCAGTATTATAGTGAGATGTGCTAGGATTTGTTTTAACATTAAATGCACTACTTTGGGTGGGTTTTCTACTTATTGTTATAAAAACCACATTTGTTCTTAATAGTAATACAAATGCAAGTATGTACCGTAACCCATGTGGCAAAATTTTAAAAGGCCTTTAAACTAAAGATCTTTGAAAATTGATTACACTGTGATAGAAATTGACACTTTTTTTAGACAAGCTGGGCACTTGTCGTTTTAAAATAATTCGGGTACGCTGAATCCAGTGGTGCTAGCCGTTTGTTTAGGTTAGCTCTGGTTTTCGAGATATACCGTTATTTTGAAAATGGAGGTTGCACAACATATGTTCGCGTAACTCAAAAACGCTTTAGCCTAATATAAAAACTGAAAAACCGAAATTCAATATTCGCAGTCGTTTTAGAAACATAATTTTTTTCATCAAAATTTCGAAACTAGCCATAAATAATTAAAATCTGTTACCAACTTTTGAATTTATTTACAAAAGTCAAAAAAATATTAATTAATTTAAGAATTTCATAAAACGCAATATTTGTATGGGAGGCCCCCTAAGAAGTGGAGATAAGGGGCAAGTATGTTTCGAGAAAATGTTAAGGACAAACAACTTATTGAGGTCGGTCATATTTTGCATCCCACTAGGGGCATTTATGGGACTTTTTCTTCAATATATTTCTAATCTGTATTGACTATTTTGTATGGGAGCCCCCTTAAGGAATGGAGATAGCGGGTAGACATGTTAGAAATAAATGATTTAGATGAAAAATAAATTGGGGTTGGTCATACATTTGACCCATCTAGGGGCATACTAGGCGCTGCAGGGGCCAAATTTAAGAATATTTTTAAACGGCCTCCCTAAGGGGTGGAGATATATGGCAAGTATGTTTTTAGAAAATGTTAAGAACAAAAAACTAATGGAGGTTGGTTATACATTTTATCCCCTTAGTGGCGATTCCTTGGTTGGCAGTTATGAGGCTTTTCTCTTCAATATATTTCTAATCTGTATTGTTTATTTTGTATGTGGTGAGCCCCCATAAGGAATGGAGATAGCGGGTAGGTATGTTTGAAATAAATGATTTAAATTAAAAACAAGTAAGAGTGGTATATTCGGCTGTTCCGAATCTTATATACCCTTCACCATTGTGCTAGCAGAATACAGAGTTTTTTGCTCATATCTCAGCCATTTTTGGACCTATCTGGCTGAATTTCAATTGCAAGAAATGGTGGACTATATGTGACATAAATGTAAAACAACCTAGCCGCTATCATATTTGGAGTCTCCGGAAAACACAAATCAAACGTGAGACGGACAGACGGACATCGTTAAATTAACTTCTCTCCTCATAAGGACAAAAATAAATATACTTTATAGGGTCTAAGATCAACATTGTAGAAATTACAAACGGAATGACAAACTTATATATACCCTTTTCCACCTGTAGTGAAGGGTATCATAAAGTAGGGTTGGTCATACATTTGACCTATCTAGGGGCATCCTTGGAACTGCAGGGGCCAAATTTAAGAATTTTATTAAACCGTCATATTTGTATGGTTGAAATTCTTGCCCCAAAAAAAGTTTTAATGCCATAACCAGGGCAAGAAATTCATGCACTTAAAATCGCAAAATATGCGCTAACTATCACAAAATATGCAAAAATAAAATTAAAAAATATGCTCTCAAAACTGATTAATGCAAAAAATAGTTTAAAAAGTAGTAAAACTTTAGATAAAGATTTATTTATGTACGAAAAATATGCATTTATAACAAAATACATATGCACTAGCAAATCGATGCCATTTTACTAAAAATTTGGGATTCGCGAAGGTTTTTTATTTTTATTTATTTATTTAATAAGATTTACAAATACAATTACAAATTATATTCTAACTTAATTAACCGAGCAATAGTAACGTAGACCTTCAGCCCGTTGTAGTGAACAGACCAGAGTCTCTGGCGGGAATCGAACCCGCAACCCCCGCATTGATGGACTAGCAAACTACCAACTAGCTTACCGGATCACCCATTCGCGAAGATATTAACTTAAAGTGGTTTAAAAACTGGGTTTCGGATAGATGTAAATCTGCATTTGTTTTAAAACCCGGTTTTCGGTTTAAATAGCTGGTGTTTCCGGTTTTTTATAATTTTAAATAAAATATTAACAAAAAACGATTTTATATATTTATTTAGAAAAAAAAGGAATAAACTATATATTTAAGTTTTTAAATACGAATTAAATTCAAGAGCTAAACTATTAATTAAACAAATGGCCGTTCATCGATTTCGAAAGAAGCCTTCGCTCGCTTAACTTACATGTAAAACAAAAACAATATTTAATAATTTGTTTGTTTAAGTTTTACATGAACGTTAATTAAACGAAATCTTCGCTCGGAAATAGATAAATAGGCGGTTATTTTTCTAGGTTAACGGTTAAACAGTCTCATCTTGTTTTTACATGACAAGACTTTTGGGCACTTTAAGCATTGAGCTTTACCCTTTTCTTTTGCCGCACAATAGAACTCATTTCATTTGCAAAGGAACTCACTTTTAAAAGATTTATTTTTATATATCTTTATCAAGCAGAATTGTCGATTTTGGAGTGAAGATCAGCCAGAAGCATTGCAAGAGCTACCAATGCATCCAGAAAAAGTCACAGTTTGGTACGGTTTATGGGCTGGTGGCATCATTGGACCGTACTTCTTCAAAGATGGTGCGAATCGTAACGTAACTGTGAATAGTGAGCGCTACCGCGAGATGATATCCAACTTTTTTTTGCCTAAAATGCAAGAGCTTGACTTGCATGACATGTGGTTTCAACAAGACGGTACCACATGCCACACAGCACGCTTTACAATGGACTTATTGAGAGGCGAGTTCGGTGAACATTTTATTTCACGTTCGGGACCGGTCAATTGGCCGCCTTTATCGTACGATTTAACGCCTTTATACTATTTTTTGTGGGGCTATGTTAAAGCTCATGTCTATACACACATGCCCGCTTCAATTGGCGCATTGGAAGACAACATTGAAGCATTTATTCATGAGATACCGGCCGAAATGTTGGACAGAGTATGCCAAAATTGGACTAAGGGGATGGACCATTTGGGGCGCGGTCACGGTCAACATTTGCATGAAATAATCTTCAAACATTTAATTATATGGACCGTACTATTGATTCAAATAAAGATTTCATGCATTTTTCTGAATTTTATGTGTTTTTTTTTTTTAAAAAACTTTCCTATAGCTCTTAAAAAATCACCCCTTATTATTGAAATTTTAGCAAATAAAAATACCAAATATGTCGAATACTTTGACACAAAAAACCGGTTTTTTTTCGAATAACCCGAAAGCCGCGACTTTTTAAAAACCTGTTTTAAAGTAACGGAAAAATAGGAAAACTAGATTTTCGAATAAACCAGAAGACGGGGTTGATCACTCTAGGCGACAATAACTTTGACAAATAGCTACAATGTCGTGGCAAAATGTTGTGATGGCGAGTCCACGATTGCTTGTGGGTCTAAAATACTTTACTCTATCGAAAATTTGTTTCTAAATACTGTGGTGCAGGGTATCAGATATTCGGGATTGACCGACTATCCTTTTTTTTCTTGATTGTCAAGTTTTACTTAAAGCTTTTATTTTATGGTTTTTATCGATAATTGTGTACATTCTGATCTTTTAAAAGGCCCTTTTTAAAGAATTTGTATTACTTTCCTGGCCCTGGTTTTTCAAATAGTACTTCAGTCGTTACACATATAGAAACACTGAAAATGTATATATGAAAAGAATTGTCTGGCTTTTGTTCGATACCACACGGTAAGTGCTTAATATACCACACGCGCCAGTACAATTACCACATTTCTTTCTAAACCATTGTAATAACAACAACAAAAACTACAACAACTTTAATATGAATTGAAAGCATCATTAATAAGGACTTTAATAAAAAAAAATAACGCAAACAAAATCATTTCAATGACCGTGTTGGTGATTATGGCTTACAAAATTGCCCAAAAGCAATAGTTGATATTAAAAGTATCTGTTTAAAATTTCCTTCTTGTACCTCACTGTTTACAACTACACTGGTTCAAATAACATAAAATTACTTACAGAGAGAATGAATGGCAAGTGGAATGCCTAAAATAACACTGGCATAGAAACACACTGCAATTTACAATTAAATCCTTACAATCAAACACACGAATACACACTCCCACTTACTTTTAAATACACACAAAAATAGATACACAACAACATTTTTAATTAAAATAGTACGAGGTACTTAAGAGTTGTTCAAAATTTTTAATGGGAAAAATAAAAGAAGGACTTTTAGTGAACATCGTTATTTACAGTTACCTACGGAACAAAATGATTTTTTTCATGTTTTTTTTTATAAAATATTTGTGCCTGAAATACAATAATGTTATTTAAGATATTTGGAATTTTCATACTTTAAAATAAATACTCCAATTCTAAAATGAAAACCGATAGGTTTTATTTTGCAAAATTATACAGGTAAACATTTTAAAAATTATGTACATAGCCAGAAAACCATGGTGATACGAAAGTGACGGAAAAAAAATTATGTAATTCCGTTTGCCTGAACAACTCGCGTTAAATGCGTAGAAATAGTGTAAAATTATATTGACAAGTTATACAGCACACGGGTAAAATGTTTTTGCGTATCGAACGCATGAATTAGGATTACTCTCTATTTCGTAAGTACGCTTTCTATTACTACTACAATAGCATTACTCGATATGGTTTTAGGAGTAGGGGAGACTAAGGCATCTTCAGCATTGGAGTACCTTGGGTAATGACGTTTTCGATATGATGCACCCATTGTACATTACTTACTATGTATGTTAATGTGAAGCAAATAAAAATGAGAAACTCCCGCAAAGTTTGTTACCTCTCGATTATCAACTGAAATAGCTTAACGTGCTTTTATAAGCGGAGTTCAGTGTTTGGTGCAAATGGTCATGCGAAAGAGCAAATGCAAAATATCGTAGCTCTGTGGTTAAATCCAACACGTAAGATTTTATAAAAGAAATACGATATTTTGCATATGCTCTTGTAACGATTCTTCAGGTTTAAATAATCCTCTTTGGGAACGGGGCTGTATAATGTTCCCAAATCCTTCTAATGTCAATAATGAAAAGAACCCGCTACAAAAGATTTTAACTTAGGTAGCCAAAAATATCAATGACCAACACAGAAAATAAATAGAATAAAAACAAGGATAGTAAATGAACGTAATTGATGGTTGGCTTGTAGCTTATGCTGGAATTTGCTACATTAAAGCCAGGCCCACCCACCGTGCTGACAAGAATATTAGGTTTGTTGCCATCCCAAACGTAAAAAAAATTACATAAAATAGTTTACCCTACTTGACCCATACCTTTACTTCACTTCTCGTAGTAAATCTAAACAAATTCAAAATTTCATATTTGTAAACATTACCATTATCAAAATTAATTTAAAATATTAAAGTTTTAAAATACGCGAACAAAACATAAAAAAATTCATTTAATAAAAATAAGATAAACAAAATTTGAGTTTGGTCACCTCTTTATACCTTTTTTTTTTTTTATATGTTCTTTATTTATTTAAATACAATATAGATACAGCGATGTAACATAAAAATACTTAAATAAATTGTTCACGAAGAACATAGGACGTCAACGAATTCTCTCCATCTAATTCTGTCTCTGGCAAGTAGTTTAATTTCGTTCCAGGTTATTCGAGCTGATTCATGTTCGTGTCTTATGCACCTGATCCATGTATTTCGTGGTCGGCCTGGTTGTCGTTGACCTTGAGGGTTCCACTCAAGTGAAGCTCTAGCAATATCTCTTGCAGGTCGCCTTAAAATATGACCGATCCATGTCCATTTACGTCTCCGTATATCAAATTCGATGGAACTACAATCTGCCAGATTCCAATGATCCTCATTGGATATCCAATTCGGCCAGTATACACGTAATATCTGTCTCAGGCACCGATTCACGAACGTTTGAATTTTTTTATACATACATATGTATATAAGTATGTATATAAAATAAACAAATTTAATATAATTTAAAAAATAAGTAAATGTGTTCTTAAGAAAGTGAATGGATGCATAAGACCAAGATATATATTTACACAAGGTGGACTCATTTGGGAGTGTAGATATGCTGCTCTATAAAAGGAACCGAGTTGTCAAAATTGTCTTCACAAAAACAATTTAACGCACACATGTACAAATTTTGGCTCATATACACGAAATTTGACATTTGGGTTCCAACTAGGGGTAAGAAAGCTGACAAACATATGGGCCAACGAGTTTACCTTGTGTAAATATACCTTGCATAAGACTGAATATACTGTTTGTATTTTTATATGTTTTATTAAATTTGTGAGAATTTATTTTAAATATGGCTGATTAATGTTAGAAAATTAAAGCAATCCAATAACTTGATTTAAATCCACCGATGTCAGTAGGCGCCCATTGACGGTAGGTTGTATTCGATTATTATTAATTTTGTGCAAATCTTTAATCTGCGATTGTGGATGTTATGTGGAGTACGTTACGTATGAATGTTAAATAATTTACTTATGACATAATCCACACTAAGTGAGTATATTTAAATGAGTATTTTTGTAAAAATTTAAATGTGTATTAATATTTTGGTATGAGTGTTTTAATGGGGTGGGTATTTCAGTGTGTGATTGATTCTGATTGAAAGTGTTTTGAGTGTTTTTTTTTTTTTAAGAAATGTTTTATGTTGAGGGTCCACAAGTTAATGAGTGTAAGAATTAAATTAAGGTGACCAAATTAAACTGATTTTTAAATAACCGAGTTTTAAAAGTTATCGATATTAAGATAATCGCCCTTATTCCATTTTACGTCGTCGTCATCGTCATTAATTTAATATCAATATCAATTTTAATCGACGTCGCTATCAATTCGATACAAAAGTTGTATTCTATAACAGCAATGTAACGATGTCGATTGTTTATCGTTTTTTAAAGCACATCTGTAATAAGTTTTTATAAAAAAAAATATGCAATTTGATATTCGTTTCTTATTAATGTTGTGCTCTCAAAGAGGGTAGCTTGATTTATTCTAACAAAAATTACCCTGCTAATGCCATAAGGCATTAATTACACTTATTACACTTATTAAATTTGCATAAATTCGCGAAAAGTTTTATTATTTCAAACAAGCCATACAATTTCTAAAGCTACGGTCACACTTATTAAATATTTGACCAAATAAGCGTAACCACTATTTTTGTTGATAGTGAGTGCGATTTATCATGGTCTTAATTTCACGAAATAAACTAATTATACTACTAGACATAGCAAAAAACTGTTTTTTGTAAGATTGTTATTATAATCAAAATAAATATTGCAATTAAAGAAAATTATTATTTAGTTTGCTTGATGGTCCCGTTTTTTCCGTCAAATATTTGACAAGTGTGACCATAGCTTAAGACTATTAGAAATAGAAAAAATTCGATAAAAATGGCAAATATGCGGCATTTCGCAAAAGTTTGATAATAGCGGCTTGAAAGAAAAGTTTAATATATGGGGGATTTCATGTCGTGACCCAATTTTAAAATCGATGTCTTCCGATTTGGATGAAATTACCACCAAGGTTAGTCTTATTGGATAGTAGTCTAGACACAAATTTTCAACAAGATCGGTCTAAAAGTTTTTGAGGTAGTGGGGGTCAAAGTTTGACATTTTGGCCATACAGGTGTTCTTTCTTATCCATGTAACTTACTACCTATTGGTGTTAGCAAAATTTGTCCCAAGTAGCATCGATAGCTATTTGATCCATCTTTTGAAAAAAATTTTTTTTGTTTTTTTTTAAATTTTTTAAAATTTTTTTTTTTAAATTTCAAGATTGCAAGATTGTTAAGCATTAAAAAAATACATACATATGTATTAACACATGTAGTTTAAAAAAAAAAATATGGAAAACAAAAATACAAACACAACGTCCCATCTTCGTTAACTACGGGATTGTTTAAAAGTTTCAGTCTGTCAAACCAAACACTTCCGAACATGTCGACTGCAGATGTTCTTTGTTGTGTTCAACTTTTCGTCTTTTGTTTGCTTTTTTATTTGCTCTTCAGTTAAAAAATATGATATAGAAATATGTATGTATATAGACACCTAAACCTCAGGATCGAAATTTTGACAGTATGTTACGGATGGTCTGGAAGGTACAATAAATAGGCTTAATTATTTTTCGAAGTTCTTACTGCAATTGGCACCTCCCAACAAAACTAGCACTAATTTCGTCTGTTTGCAAAACTCTATGAGTTAGAGCTTTCAAACTTTTGAAGAATTAACAGACTATAAATCTACTAAAATTACCAGGTTTCATATAGCTTCGGTATAGGTAGAGAAAAGGATACCTCAGAAGTCGTTATTATTTAAACTATATATAGCTTAATAAATAACACTACGAGCAAGTTTTTTTGACCAAATGAATTCGACACCTAATCTTTATGTAAAGTTCTCCGCTGAATCCGAATATGAAGTCAGAATTGTCAAAAGTAGAACAGTTTTGAGACATTCCAAAATAACCGTTATTTGTGTTTTTAAAAAAGATGATGTGACTGAAATGCATATATTTTCAAAAATTTTAAACGGATTAAGAAAGAAGAAAGAAATACATAATCCGTTTAACATTTTTGAAGATATTTGCATTTCAGTCACATCATCTTTTTTAACATTTTAGATTTATTTATTTTTTTTTTTTAAGTAAACTTCCACAATTAGGAAACGTTGTTCTAGCGTTAAACGTGATTCATGATGACTTGCCAAACTTTACTGAACACAGTTTGATATTCTTAGCTGTCAAACCATAGTTATCGATATCGGAAGTCCTCATGCAGCTAAACAAACACCCGATATATTCTATTTCGATTTATGATTAAAAAATCGGTTGAAAAATGTATTTACGGTCGTTAATGAGGAGCACCTAACTTTATGCGTTTCGCTCTTGGAAACGATAGATCGCCTGTGGATTAAAATAAGCAGCTCTTCCAGATTGCGGCAAAGTGAAGTCCTATTTGGTACCACACTAACCAGTAGACCTAAAGCGCAAGATATGCCCTGAGCTGGGGAAATTTGTATTCATAATTAGGCGGATAATAATCCTAAATACATTTGCCTACCACGGTTATGGAGGAACCCTAACGCACTTTTAGAGTTAATTTCAACTTTCATTTATGAATCATACAATTATTTAGCTCTGTTTAATCTTAACTTAGCTATCTTTTGCTTCCTTTTTTATCTTCTTCACAAATGCAAAGCATTCAATACATTTGCTCACCACTGCTTTCGAGAAATACTCTACCTCCTTTAGAGCTTATTTCAATGTATATATTTACTAAGTTCTTTTTTGCTTCCATTATTTATCTTCTTAACAAAGCATTTAATTTTAACAACTGCAATAAAATTACAAACTTTAGTGCATAAAATGTTTACAAAACAATCAGTCTGTTTAACAAAAAGTTTATTTTATTAAAACAAAAAAAAAAAAAAAAAAAAAAAACGACAAAAAGTCTCATACAATTTGTTGGTATAGAATTACGAAAATATTTAAATCACTGACTTTATTTAATGAAATACACGCCTTTTTTAATTAAAATAAACAACTCTCAACAAAAGCAACAAAGATGTTGTTACTCTTGTTTCTCTATTAAAACTTACAGTTAAGTGTCAATTTGTTAAAGAATGTGCAAATTGTCTTAGTATGTGTAAAAAAGATGAAAGGTGTGTGTGCGTTTATATTTGTGTGTACAAAAAGGAGTATAACAGTTTGGTTTTGTTTTTTTTTTTTGTCTTAGAAAATCTAATTAGATTGGTTTTATTGTAATTTCCTTTGTTTTTTTTTCACTGTTTGAAATAATTAAATAAAATCTTTCTTTTTTTAATCCTGGTCCCTTAAAAATCGAGTTTCATGTTTGACTTGATTGTTGTTGTTTATTTAATGCTTTTGTTGTTGTTTAACTACATTGGTGTTGCTTATTCTAACGTTCAAACTTTTGTTAATAATATGAATGTGTGTAAGTTTGTAAAAACGACTTACAGTGGGGAAAAAGTTTAAAAAAAATTTAAAAACAGGAAAACCGTAAATGTGCAATTCTTTGTTTTCCCGTGTCCGACGAATGAAGACAGAAGCAATATATTTATTCGTTTTAGAGCATTTTAAAAAATTTTGAATCGATTTGTTAGTCAATATTTTACCGTATCCTTTTTTTTCCTTTTATAGATAAAAAAATATCTTTTGCTGTAGTTAACGACAATAATAATACGATTTTGTAAAAAAACAGCTTTTCAACTAGGACACCGACTCTAAAATAAACGCCAGATATTCGGCACATTTAATTTATATGCATATTAACCTCATTACATAACTCTGTTGTGGTGAGCCCATGACTGCCCATCGTTTCCAAATCGGGTACAATCGCGAAAGTTCAACTATAAGGATTCACTATGAAGTATGGGCTTTGCCGAATATCGTTTTTTTTTTAAACAATAAAATTTGTTGAATATTTGGTTTTTAAATAAACAGTTTTGGCCGTTTTGGGATTATTTTAATAATTTTGTAGGCATAGTATCAAGTTTTTAGAGCATATATCCGGCAATAAATATAAATTAAATTTACACCAACTTTGTAGTTGGTTAATTCGTAGGTTGTTATAGCCGGTTTTACAAATCGTCATTGGCAGAAACTTCTCTTGTCAAGTAACGTGTTTTTTAAAGATAAATTACATTAAACACTTTCCTTTTTTACAAGGGATGTACAAATTTAAATATTAATTACCTTGTCCGTAAATCACAAATCTTTATATGTATGTCTAATAAAATGTACCCAGCAGACAAAGGAACTAATATTTTGCTAGAAATATACTGGCTGGTTTTTTCTTTTAACTATGTAGTTGAACTTTTGTCATAGAAGCCCAACTAGTTTATTTTTAGGAATTTTTATAATAGTTTAAAACTAGTTGCTTTATTTACAGAAAAAGTAATAATAAGAGCAAAACACAAAGACAGTTTCCCTCAATAATATTTTCATACTTAATTATGTTTTTATAGTGTTTGTTTTATTTTATAATAACTCTAAACTCTTGCCCCTGCAACCAGAGAGAGATAGAATATTATAAGTTCTTTTTCTTTTGTACCATGTTTAACTGTTGTTGAACTCTTCTTTGTTTACAGTTATTTAAGAAACAAGCAGAATGCCCCGATATGGGTTTCGTCATCATTCTACATTACAAATTTGATGTATTTAGCTAAATAATTTAAACAAAAATGGTACGGGAATTTTCCTTCTTTTTTTAAACGTGAAAATAATTTGGCAATTATGTAACCAACCAAAAAATATCGTTTTTCTTCTTTTAGTGTTGTTCTTAAAACAGACAAGTATATTGTTTTTTTTTAATCTATTTTTGAAGAGTTGTTTTTGCTTTTACGACGAACAAGTAGTAAATAGTTTGTTTTTACCAACTTTTGTAGTGTTGTTGTTGTTGTTTTATGCAACAAACTGTGTCACGTATAAAGCTGTGCAGTCTCAAACAACTTGTAACAAACTAGTCCAAAACCTTATTAGTAACGATTTTAGCAGCAGGGTACTTTCTTAGTCGAGATTTAAACTTGGATTTTTTCTGTTTTAGTTTTGCGTTCTAGCCAACTGCGGTGCTACGTTTAATGCGTACGCAGAACAAAAATTAAAGCATTAATCAAAAATTAAATCAGTTTTAATTAAAAAATTTAATCAAGTGAATTAAACGTTTAATTGATACTATTAATTTGCACCAGTAAACAAACTCACAAATTCACTTAATTAAACGTTTAATTCACTTGATTAAACGTTAAATGCATTTGATCACATTTTTAATTAAAAAAAAATTGGTGAAAAACTTGTTTCTGTGTAATACTGTGTGAATTACGGGAAAGTACTTAATAAACTGATGAAATGTAATGTTGCGAAGTAGCGGTTCGGCATGATACCCAGTAAAAAAATTTTAGTTTTCTGAAGGCACGAAAACTACATGACCGCTGATATATGCGCTAGCTATTACACACTACTTAGAAGCAGCAGAGAAGCGAATACCATTTAAGTGAATTTTTAATTTGAGTTAATAAAAATAATTGAATAACTTCGAATTATCTCTTATAAGTAAGCAGGTTGTAAGATAATAATTAAAATCATTATTTTTAAGAAAAAAATCACGAACATTGTTCTAAGTGCTTCTGTTATTCACTTACATTAAGGCAGGTTGTATTGCAATAATTTTAAAATGTGTTTAACATCATTCCCGAATTATTGCCGAACATAGAAATTACATTTTTTTTAAACGCAATCAATCAATAAATTGTTTTTTAGCAGAGAGGAAAAAAGTAATGCTTCCAAGTAGGAATTCACCATATAAAAATCATGTTTTTGTAGGCAGGCTTGTAAGGGGGTATTTTGCTTCCCTCCCTTACAAAACTGCTTACCAGTTAGGTCCATTTTTTACTGGGATAGATAATGTGTGTTCGAAGTTGTTACGGATGATGTTGTTGGTAAAATATAAGTGAAGTTTTCGTGCTGGGAATTTATAATTGTGAAGATATTAGAAATAATGTCAGTGAAATAAAAGCCGGACAACTTAAAGTTTGCAAATTGAAAATAGCATAAATGGAGTTTTTTTAATTAAATTTTAATTAAAAGAGCAACTTGGAGTATTTAGAGCGGATTTAATGCACACAGAAAACAAATTGGTTGGAAAACGGTTGCAGTAATAACATATTGATCAAGTAATATAATATATTATTGCAACTATTAAAATTGTGTAACTGTAACTGATTTTTAATACTAATGAATATTTAAACGCAATTCTAACTGAAATATGATTCTTTCAATTATTTTATTAGTTATGATAATAAGGCCCCTATTACGGTTCACAACTAGAGTTTTTTTTTCCCGGACTTTTTCGATTCCCGGGAAAGCGGGAAATTTTTTCAAATTTCCCGGGATCCCGGGATCCCGCTCCATATAAATAATACAAAGTAAATTTTGTTATTAATTAATGAAAAAAACTTTTATAAAAAAACGTAAGGGAACTCACGCCTTTATTCACTATTATTATGCTCTTATTCAGTATTATTATGCTCTGGATACAAGATAAAAAGATAACATAAACATAACAATTTAATTCATAAAACAATAATAAAAACAAAATAAAAATTAAGGTACTCAAGATATAAGATCAAAAAGTTAATTAATAAAATAGATAAACTACTTTAAAGAAATATATAACATTTTTTAATGGCTTAGGAAATAACTTTCTGACACACTCAAAGCGCTTAGTAAGTCGGCAAAAAGTATATTCCTGATTTTATTTACTAATTATCATGTTTCCGAAAAATTTCGTTCATTCGTCCTTCGGATTCACAATCAGAAGCAATTTTTTCTTTTTTATAAACAACGTCTTTATCAGTCAAATGTATGTCAAGGTTGATGCAAAAATAGCATCAACCGGACTGCTACTTACAAACCTTTTCATTTCAATAGGTCCATTTGTAATATTTAGGACAATGTGTTTTTTAAGTTGTATGTTGTAGTATTTTACACGAGTTTCCAAAATGTTATTTTATTTCGGTTTCCCCGCATTTCACGGGTATATAAACCAACACAAATTGAAATTGAAATTGGGAATTTGTGTTTATCACCGAATAAACATATCGCTCCTTCATAGCATCATAGTCATATCTCAAAATTTGAAGTAACTTTAGCAAAGTTTTCCTTCATAACTTCTCGTATTATATCTCAAACTGAACCGAAGTTATAGCAAAATATATCTTTAAATCGGTACATTTTGAAAATTTTAATTGCATTTTGCCAAGATCGTTTGTTTTTGTAGATATGTCTTTGTTGCAATAAAGAAGCGATATGTTTAGGTATCTCCTATTTTTAAGACTTGTTCATGGACAATGAAACTTTACTGCCTGCATCTTATTTTGAATTAATGTACTTTATTAACTCTTCACTTCACTAAATGTAATAATTGTCAACTGTTGCACTGCCCATTCTGCTTTTAGTAGATTTATTGCATCAGGAGACATTGATTTAAATACATGTACTCACTTCTTGTAATTGATCTAATCCACAACCCATCCACAGATGCTAATTTTTAGAGAATAGAAAACTAAATTTCAAAGTATAAATAGCTATTATGAGGCATTTTTTATTTCCCGGGATCCCGCAAGAAAAATCCCGGGAAAACGGGAAATAAAATAATTGAAATTCCCGGGATTTCCCGTCCCTATTCACAACTCATCTCAGTTAAGTTGTAATTAAGATAACTGGTTGTGTTGAGTTGTAATATTTTGATGTTTTTGTTCGCCGCAATAAAGCAAAGTTGTAAACCATAATACAAAAATTCTAAAATTAAAACTCAACTACTGAGTTGAGTTGTAAACCATAATACGGGCAATAATTTCATTTAATATTAAAAATTAGTACGAATAGTATCAATCACAATCAAATTAATGCAATGCAATACAAATGAAAAATTGGTTATATATAAGTTTTTGTTAAGCTAATTGGGCCTAATGTATTAATGTAAATAAAAAACCTTTTTTACATGTTTTTCCCAACGTTTCGTCAATTATTTGTTGACATCTTCAGGGGTTGTCTATTTAATGTTTTTTTTTTTTTTTTTTTTTTTTTTTTTTTTTTTTTTTTTTTTTTGTTAATAAATTTTATAACATGGGTAATTACATTTCAAATCGACCAAGAGTGAGACCCGACCCCTTTCGATTTTAATGAAATTTGGTGAGAAGGTTCTTTTTATCCTATAAGGAACATATATTAACGAAACATTTTTTTTTAAATTTAAAATAAAAGTTATGTCATATTCAAAATGTCATAATTTCGCTGAATTATTCGAGTGTGTTGAGATTATTTCTTCAATATCTCGAAAACTACTTTGCATCAAAGATGATTTTAATGCCATTTTAAAAGGAATACTTGGGGCAACAAACCATATATTGAAAACAATTTTTTTTTTGAAAAACGGACTAAGTCAAAAACCTACTTTTTTATTTAAAAAAATAAGTTTAATTAAATAAGTTTAAATATTATATTTAAAAAATATTTGGACCAGATCAACATCGTACATTGGTCTTACTCTTTAGCACGCTCTATAAACTCCAAGGGATCACTAGTCCCGTCAAATCCTATATTCTACCATCTGAGCTTTTCCATCAAATCTATTTTGGACTCGGTGGCTGTAGATGCTATGGAGGGGTGAGTCATCTTAGTACCCTCCTCCTCTACCGGTGATTTTTCCACTATATTCAGCTTCGGGGTCACTAGGAATTAGGGCTTCCTGCTTCATTTGGATTTTAAAAAGCGCTGTGTTTTAGGCTCGTCATGTTCGCCACTTATAAATTTAGCCTACTGCTTTCTCAGTTGCTCAACACTGCCCGCTTGGTCTAATTGGATTTTTTTTTAGGGGCGATAACAATTATTTCCGTTTAAGAAGGTAGGCCCACGATGTTTTCAACATTGTCTATGTTGGTCGGGTTAATAATATATGAACGTATGTGTTTTATAACATTAAATAATCAGCCAAGGCGAATAAACTCCAGGTAAGCTCAACTCGTCAGCCGTTCATCAGCTGTATCCACGGCGAATTAAAACAATGGTGAAACGTCAAAATATTAGTTTGTTTCTATACTGAAATTTGACAACAAGTCAGAAAATTTCATAAACAAAATACATGGGGCTTTTTGTAGTTGTAGAGTTGCACTTACCTGTTATAAATTCGCCTTGTAATCAGCCTTGTCGTGGTTGGCGAGTTTAAAATACACCTGAGACTGTTTGGTAATAGATTTAAGGAAGTAAGTTCACGTTCTATTAAATCTATTACCAAACAATCGCTGGCATATTGTAACCGAATTGTGTGATAGTACATGCAACCGACGAAATTCGATTGACGTCAAATTCGGTTGTGAACACGAATCTGTTTTCTCTGTGTGAATAAAATCAGTTCCAAAATAAAATATTAAATACGCTAAGACAATGCTGGGTAAATGATCGGTTTGGAACGGTGTTTTGTATTCTGACCTTCTAGAACCCAAGAATTACGCCATGCGCATGATTTCCCCTTAGATGACGTAGCTGGTCCCTGCTTAGGGTTGCAAAGTCTAAAAGTCCCTAAGTTTTACAAATTTCTTTTTAAGAATTTGCCAGCTTGAATTTATTAGCCGACAGGAATGCAGTTTATCTGAAGTCAATTGTCCGACATGCGCAGAATATTTCAAATTTATTTCTATAATTTTAAGAACATAATCACACTATTGCGTGGGTGCTTTGCAGTCAACAGTTGATCCATTTAAAGATATTAATTGAAGCACAGACGTAAATAGCGTTGTAAGTTACAAAATAATTATTTTTCAGGAAAGCAAAAAAACGTTTTTAACAGGCAGGATTATTTATTTTTTAATTTTTTTTATTTTTTTTAATATCAAAAACAATGATAATGAAATTTTTCATGCACAATATCAAGAAATTTTAATTTTAAATTACATGCTAATTTATATGTAGTTTATAATTTTTGTTTTTAGTGGAAAAACGTTTCATATCCAAAATCGCGATTTTTCACCGGCTGAGGTTTGTATTGCATTTTGACGGCGTTAAGGTTCATAATTTTTGGTGATTTAATGTTGAAACAGTGTAAGAGAGTAATGTTAACGGTAATCTGTGAAAAAAGTTTTTGCAAAAAGTTGCTTTTACAACGTTATTCGCGGCTTTGCATAAATTAACGAAATAAATATTTATTTATCTTTCAATTATTTTTTTTTTTTTTAAATTTGTTTCATTTCACGCTACTGTGCAATTATTGTGTAATGTTGCTTTTGTAATTGTTGTCGTTAGAATATTGTAGTTGCTTGTTTGGTTTTAGTGGCTGTGAAAGTTGTCCTGACTTCTCTGGGCTAATAAAATTGTCATTTGTTTGTGTGTTTCCAGAGCTGCTGCTATGCTTATGTTACTAACATTAAGCGATTGCTATTGTTGTTTTTAATGTCTTGGCACCACCAGTGTGTTGTTAAATATATTTTGTCCTGTATTTAGTGGCTGTTAAGTGTAAAATTTGCCTTAAGTTGATGTTTTAATGTTTTTTTTTTTTTTCACTATTTTAATTAACATTGTGCTTTTGGTGTTTCGCTTAGAATGGGCGTTTGATAAAGACCAGGTTTTTAGTTGGGATTTTGTTTGTATTTCTGAAGGAGTGTTAATTGGAAATTGATTTTGGTATTACAGAGTTAGAAAGTTGTAATAGAAATTTTAGAGCAATTATATTGGCTTTAAATTTAAGAGTTTTGTTTTTGTGGTATGTAAGAATAATTTAATTAATTATCAAAAGTAATTTTTGGAAATACAAAATTTTAATTTAAAAGATTTTGTTATTCGTGCTTAATTCCCAGTTTTTATTCTTGATAAAAACACTTGAAATTTATTGTTGATGGGATAAGCTATTCCTATGCGCATTTCACTGGTTGCTTAGGCCAGATCATCAGGAAACTTCATCCATAAAGATTTTGGAAAAACTAAAGATATTAAATCAAATAAAACTGTTAAGCGTATAAGAATCATAAGCAACAGCTCTACTTGTAACAATAACAAAGTTTAAACAAAAACATCAACAATAAACAGTGAGTTTATCTCTTCTTACATTCCCCACTACAATTGATTGGAATTCTTCCAACATTAATTGTAGTTGTAAGTAGGTTAAGAAGAAACAAAATGCAAAAAACAACTTGCAAAATCATGTTGCCATGTAAGTTTTTTTAGGCCGTGCACTTGCCAGTTTATTATCAAAAGTAATGTTTGGGAATACAAAATTTTAATTTAAAAAATTTTGTTATTCTTGCTTAATTCCCAGTTTTTATTCTTGATAACAATAAATTTCAAGTGTTTTTATCAAGAATAAAAACTGGGAATTAAGCACGAATAACAAAATCTTTTAAATTAATTTAATTAATTTAAAATTATATTAAATACATTGGCTTTAAATACATTGGCTTAAGGACTTAAAAATGTCGTGCCAAATTTACTTTATAAGTAAAAACACTAAATTAAACTGCCAGATTTTTGGCCTGTTTTGTTGTTGTTTTCGGTATGGTTGGTTATTTATCCATTTCTCGGTCATTGCACAGAAAAAATTATTGCTAAACCTTCAAAGTGGTCTTGTTGAAATTTTTTTTTAATCTTTATAAATTTTTTACTGTTTCTTTTAATACTTTTATTTGAAAAAAGCGATCTGCTTGTATGTGTAGTTACAAAAACAACACTACAAAAGTAAGTAAAAATACGATATACTAGTTTGTGTAAAAACAAAAACAACGCTATACGAAAAAAAACATACATTTTTGGTTGGTTTCAAAGTTGACAAACTGGGTTTTCATGCAATTTTGTTATTTATTTAAAATTAAAAAAAAAAAAAAAAATTAAAAACTTTGTGTTATGCCAACATTTGTTTGTTTAATGGTTAAAAAATAACATAATTTTTAGCAAAAAATAGGAAAAATTCCCAAATTCTATTTGTTAAAAATGTTGAGTGAATAACATCAAAAGCTCTCTCCTACTCTTTATTTTCACTGCTGCTGAGTGCGGTCGTTGTCGCGCCTTCGTGGTTAATAAAGCAAAAAGTATGTAAAAAATATGAATTGAGTGATAAAAAATTTTAATACACTTTTTTTGTGTTTTTTATAAAATTTTATTAAACAATTGTATTCATAGATTTAATGAAAAGCTTGTAAGAAATTATAGTCCAAATTTAAAAAAAAAAACATTTTGTTTTTTTTTTCTTTTAACATGCTTGTTTAAAATTGTAAAGAAGTTATAAATAAGTACGTGTATAAAAACTTTTTCAAGTTTATATTTTTTTTTTCAAAAAAGTAATTAATTTATTTTGAGCGCTTTTTTTGCAGTGAAAAATATGTAAAATATTCCATGCCAAAATATTCATCTTACAAACTTAATTTTAAAAGTAACAAAGTTTTATTTGCCTTATTTTGTTAAAAAAAATACTTGGGGTATTCACAAGGTGTGCTATCATGTTATATTGTCTTAATGCTCTAACATTTTACCATGGTTTAAAAATATTGTTGTTGCTTTGTTAACAAAAAGTGTCTTAAATTAATAGAACTTTGCTTGCTATGTTTATTGTGCTGTCGTAATTAATCCGAAGAGACCTGCGCTGAGTGGCTGAGCCGAGCCGTATTTGTTTTTGTAGCCGTCGCCGTTGATGGTATAGTTTTATCCGGCTAATATCCGAATTAAACCTGCGGCTAGTAATTTTTGCAACAACACTTGCGGCGTCAAATTATAGCGGCCTAGGACTCTGATGTTTGGTAAACAAACAAAATAAAATTAATTTGTGATTGCCTCTAAAAATGGAAAATAGTTAGATAAGATCTAATTTAATTTATAAATTCATGGATTAGAATTAAAAAATATTTTGATGTTAGGTAAATATTTTTTTTTATATTTATTTTAAATCAGCTGATTTATATTCATAATAGCACACTATTTTATGAGGGGTTGTTCACAACGGTCGTATTTTTTCATGTTATTATTTTAAGACTTAAGACTTATGACTTTATGACACCTTGTGAATCCCCCAACTATTTTAGATTTATCTTAAAATTGGTAAGATATTTTTTAATTTAAATTAAAAACTATCCCTTTTAATAACATTTCGTGCTGAATATTCAATTTCATAGACATTTGTACAAGTCCAAGTGCGAAAAGTTCATCAGTAAATCTAAATTATTTAATTGAATTTTTCCAATTTTAAAAATTAAATTATTTTCTCTCATTTTCTAGTTTCCTCCATGCCCGTTGATTTATATCTAATGTTTCTAAGTATAAATGTATGTAAATATGTATGTATGTGTTTGTGAGATTGCCGTATTGCTGCGTTTGTGTGGGAGTAGATACAAGTGTATGTATATGACTGACACTTGTTATAGCTGCAAAAATATTTATGTTTAAATAAATAAAATTATAACTTTTTAACAATTTTTACTCAATTAAACATTCACACAAAATGAATGAAAAATAGACTAGAAGTCAGATGGACGTGTTGAATCAGAGTTTATGAAAAGTTCAATAGAATTAATTACTTATGAATTTAAATATATATATTTATTTTATGTATATCAGTATTAAGAAATTAATGTTATTTTCATTAATGATAAATATTAAAAGTCCTGCTGGAAGGCCATTAATTGTATTGTCAACAATGAATTATTCTTTTTTTTACTAGAAACCGAAATATATCTTTGGAAAATTTAAGTTAATTTAAGGTGGGCATGTTTTCCTTGGACTATTTTTGAACCGAAACTTTTTTGTAATTTCGTCTCAACATTATTTCGTATATCAGTACATTTTTCAGATTTAACTACACAGTGCAGCAAAATTCGGGTCATCGCCAGCCTCAACACTTGCAACGAGAAAGGAAACTAGACTAAGCGCAAATCTGCCAAATTCGCCAGCGCATATTTTTGTTTATATATGTGACCCGCAAAATAGAAAGGGACCTAAGGGTAAAAACCGGTTTTGTTCAGGAGAGCCATTTTTAAGATTTAAATACGTGTATATTTGGTGTACTTTCACTTTCATACAACGCGCATATCTCTGGGAGGGAACACTTTTGGGGCAAGGGATCGGTCCACATCAAAAAAAAAAAAAAAGTGTTAATTGATTTTTTTTTTACCCTTAGGTCCCTTTCTCTATGCGCTACATTATTACTTTGCATATATTAAAACCCTTTTTACAAATTTCATTTCTTCATTTAATTTTTTTTTACATTTTGTGGTATTTTTCGTGATATTTATCACGACACGTCAAAATGGAAATGCCCTTATGTCATATTCAAAATGTCAAAATTTCGCCGAATTAGCCCAATGTGTTGAGCTTATTTCTTCAATATCTCGAAAACTACTTTGCATACGAACATGATTTTTATGTCATTTTAAAGAGAATGCTCAAAAACGGTTAAGCTTATTGAAATTACTAAAAAAACCGAAATTCCGCAATAAAAAATAAAGTAGGGTTTGCCATACATTTGACGCATCTAGGAGCATCCTACGCGCTGCAGGGGCCAAATTAAGGAACTTTATTAAACTGCCATATTTGTTTGGTACAGAATGCTTCTATTCTATTGCGGAATTTCGTATTCTTTCGTAATTTCAATAAGCTAAACCGTTTTTGATTAACGCGAATATATGTTGGGCAGCCTCCTCCATTTTCGAAATAACGATATATCTCGAACACAAGAGTTTTTTTTGCAACTAGCACAGTGTACTTATAGCTTAAAATTACAATATTAAAATTCTTTTTTAACATTATTTTTTAAAGGTTGCGAAAAAAAAAATCTTAAAAAAGAAAAAAACACCTCCTTCAATGTTTCATAATTTTTAAAAAACAGTTTGAGGTATAATTTAAAACCAAATCAGCCAAATAAAAAATAGGTTTTTGACTTAGTCCGTTTTTAAAATTTAATATTTTGCAGATATTACATTTTTCAAAAAAAATTTGTAGCCCCAAGTATTCTCTTTAAAATGACATTCAAATCATCTTCATATGTAAATTAGTTTTCGAGATATTGAAGAAATAATCTCAATATATTCGGCTAAATCGGCGAAATTATGACATTTTGAATATGACATAACTTTCGAAAAAAAAAAATTTTTTTATTTTTTTTCGTTCATATATGTTTCTTATAGGATAAAAGAAACCTTCTCACCAAATTTAATTAAAATCGAAAAGGTTCGTGTCCCAGTGTTGGTCGATTTGACATGGTATTACCCATATGCATAAACTTGAGATTCCAACGAACAATTCTTATTTAAAAAAATATTAAATTATGTTAAAAGGGTCCTGAATATATTAGAAAACTGGGAATTAAGCACGAATAACAAAATCTTTTAAATTAAAATTTTGTATTCCCAAAAATTACTTTTGTTTAGAAAACAACTTCACATTTTATATAGTTTTCTGCTTCTTTTAAATAGTACCAAAAATGTTTCTCATAAGTACAAATAAATACAAATAAAATATTTACAGAGTCAATATGAAAACGTACAAAATGTTCAAGGATATAACCACCACAAAACACACAAAAACTGTCTAGACTATTTGTGCAACGTCTTTTCTTCATACCGATTTTATATAAATTCTATATTATCTTAGATGAAGTTAAAAAAGTAAAATTTAAAGTCCTTTTTCTAATTAATTCACAATATCTCTGAAAAAAAAATGGTAGAAAAAATTAATGTTATGTTCGTTATCAGCGGACAAAAATACATAAGGATCTGTTATTTTGATTTCAGAAAATTTATATAAAAAAAGTTTTGAGGACTAAACCAAAAACACTAAAATTTTAACACTGAAAGAATTTTCTTCGCAATTCCAATGAATTTTGACATTAATCCCATGAAAAATTGCATTAAAACGGAACCTATGCAGCGCTTCGTTGGATCAATGAAACCTGTTTCATTAAAATGTATTTAATGAAACATAACATTAGATCTATGAATATTATTCATTGGATGAATACTTTCAATAAAGTAAAATTTTTTTTTTCTTATTTTATTTTTTTTATTTATTTTTGTTTTTTTATTTTATTTTTTTTATTTTATTTTATTTTTTTCTGTCTCTGACGGGAATCGATCGCGCAACCTCGGTGCTGATAGATTAGCTCACTACCAGCTAGCCTACCGGGGCAGTGTAGTTTTTGGATAAAAAAACTACCTTTTTTACTCAATTAAGAGCGTAAAAATGAGATTAAATTGTCCATAACAACAATAACAAAGTTGATTAAAAGTGGATTGAAAGTTTTTGTTTTATTACTATAATGACATTTTTATTGTCATAATGAAAATTTAAATTTATGAAGGCAATTATTGAAATATGTTGCTTTTATAAAAAAAATTTTGATTTCATAAATTTAATGGCATATAACATTAGATGTATGAAATAATTAAATCTT
The DNA here is from genome assembly GCA_963931875.1 of Pollenia griseotomentosa. Classification (NCBI taxonomy): domain Eukaryota; kingdom Metazoa; phylum Arthropoda; class Insecta; order Diptera; family Polleniidae; genus Pollenia; species Pollenia griseotomentosa. The sequence continues at coordinate 110,886,727 of OZ007560.1, forward strand.
ACATTTTTCAATTAACAATTAAACATTTTTTTAAGGAAACTATAATTTTGTATTAATTTATGAATATAGTTATGTTTGTATATTGTTTTTTTATGTTCCCAATTAAAATTTTTTGTTTAACTTGGACAAACTTAAGTTTTCATATATCCAATGAAAATTTTTAACGTAATTACGAAATCCAATGAAGCGATTTTAACGAAAAGACTTCATTATAACTATGAAATTCCATTTAGACAATGAAAATTTTCATTTAACCAATGAAAATTTTTTTATGAAAATGATTCATTAAATATATGAAGCATTTTTCTTTCAGTGTGCAATAACAGTCTGATATCCTGATATATTTATTAATGTGAATTTACTGAACTTAAAGCGATTTTTGTGTTGACTAGTAATCCAAAAAGTATTTTTTTTTTAATTTTATGTGGTTTATGTCTAAAGCTACGGTCAGACTTATCAAATATTTGACGAAAAAAACGGGACCAACAACCAAACTAAAAAATCATTTCGCTTAATATCAATATTTATTTTGATTAAAATACCACATCTTACCAAAAACTGTTTTTTACTATGTCTAGTAGTAGAATTAGTTTATTTTGTAATATTAAGACCATTTTAAATCTCACTAACTATTAACAAAAGTAGGGGTTACGCTTATTTGATCAAATATTTAATAAGTGTGACCGTAGCTTAAGTATAAAGTTTTAATTATTTCGTATTATATTGTATTACATACACTCAGTTCTTAAGTGTAATATAAAAGTTTAAGTCTTGTGCATGGGACAACAAATAAATAAATAAATCAAATTAAAAAAAGCTTTTTTTTGATTTTCTTGCAAAAGCAATAAAAGAAAGCCATTTGTGTTTAATTTTATATTTTCTTTTTTACTTACTTACAACGACATTTCGAACAATCGGAACAATAAGAATTGAGGATTTGTAATTCTCATTCGCTTTACAGTTTTATTTGTATTATATCTTTAGCTTTTCCAAAGTCCTTGGAAATAGGTTGTTTGATGATCAGGGCCCTGTTTTTCAAAACTACAAGTTACAAATTTACAAATACAATACACTTGAAACAAAGACCACAATTGTGAAATTGTTGCTTTTTGGAAGTATTTTACTTGTATATTTGTAACTTGTGGTTTTTTAAACAGGGCCCTGTGCTGAAGAGTATAGAAAATACTTTTTTCAATTTCTATTAATAATTTTCTTTTTCTTATTTTTTTTTATATTTTTCTTGGAATTGCAGTTTTATTTTGTTAAATTTCATTATACATTTATTTTTTTCTTCTTATTTTTCTTGCTATTTTTCGCCTTATAACTTTTTTATGCTGAATAAATTTAATCATTTCGCTTTAGATTAAGTTTGCAGTTTAGTTTTCATAATCGCACTTTTCATGCCATGCAAATCTAACAGAATAAAAAGCTGTTTAAATAAAAACACGTGTTTAGGAAAAATGAATTTTAAGATGAATGCAAAAAAAAGTTAAGACTTAGATAATTTAAATTCTTAATGCTAATCCCAGCAGTTCGTAACAATCACACAAAACGGAAATAGGAGGCATAGGTGATAATTTTTGGTCCATTTATGGTAAAAGCAATTCATTTTTAAGCTAATAACGAAAAATGCAAACATGTCATAGCTAATCCGAAAGTTATCCTTGATATTTATTCCGAAAAGATTTAAGTAATTGTGTAAATTTAAGCACAGTTGCGTTTTTTGATCTCTTAGAAATTTTTGCAATTGGAGTAAAAAGGTTCTCAAATTTCTCAAAATTGTTCTGTGATGAACGATGCTGCCGACAGAAGTGTGAAATTTATTACAGATTACAATTATAAATTAACACACGACGAAGAAGAGAAACAATTCCATTTTCAAGCGATTAAACAATATAATTTGAACTTTCCCACTTTTAACAAGACTTCGCTATTGAATAAAGTTAATATTATATAATATGTATAGATGGAAAAAGGGTAAATATCCAATTGGTAAATACCTGGTAAATAGGGAAAATTGGGTAAGACGTTTTTTAAAAACGTAAACTAATTTAAAATTTAATTTACTGCCTATTTCCGCTGTGCGAAAGAATTCTTTCTTTCGTACAACTACATTAAAACAAAAACAAAGTTCTTAAAAAATTGTTTTTGTTTAAAATGTATTTGTTCGAAAGAAATAATTCCTTCGCACATCAGAAATAGGCTATAAGATTTTTGACAGTTAATGCTTGCCATATTCATTTGTGTTTTATGAATATCCAAATAAATTCCCAAAAAAAGAAAATACCTGGTATTTACCCGGTATTTACCGAGACATCAGGCTTATACCCGGTACAATCCCATCTTTAATATAATATGGAATTTATAAAAATACTAGCTGGCCCCGTCGCTGCTCGGGATTTTCTAAATAAAAATTAAAAATGAAATACTTGAGAATTTTGTTAATAGCTTGACCCCAGCGCTATCTACCGGGTCAAAATTTTTTCAGGAATCCTTTTTGTTTTATAAATATATTTTGTGAATTTTCGCCGTCTTCGCGTTTGGTTTCTAGGGATCTACAAAGTTACTGACATACATATGCTACGTAGAACAGTCAAGTGAAAATAAAGACCAGCTTTGCTTATTTTTTTTATGTTTTTTAATGCCAAATGTCATATTTTTAGCGCCTGCCACGATAGAAATTCCAGAAAATAATTTCTTTCACTTTAAAAGTTGGAATAATTTGATGTTTATCTTATGTGCAATAAAGATACAAATTTCTGGTGTTTAAGCCCTTATGACACTACATTTTTAATGTATTGTTCAAGTTTTGGTGAACAGTACAAATATAATGTAATAGAAAAATTTACCAAGTGCAAAGAGTTAAGCTGTATTAAGATAAATGGTAAACTGTCAAAAATTTTACTAAAGTTATCGATAAAAAATGAACTTATGTCAAAAAAAAAAAAAAAAAAAAAAAATGTAAAATTGTTCAACTTAAAATTGACACTTCAAGCTTGAAATATTAAAAGTGTTGCTGAATCAGCGGTTTATGGGCAAATTCAGCCATTTACCGCTTTTTGTTTGTTTTGTTTTTATGTTTATCGTAAACAAAAAATTGACAACATTTCATAAAATAAACAAAATCATAATAAAAGAAAAAAACTGTGTTAACATTTTTTATAGTTTGCTCTTTCTAACATTTACTGTTTCTTTCTATCAATTCAATGAATAAAACATGTATTGTCGTAAGGGCTTTAATAAAAAGTTTTTTGTGAGTTCTAAAGTAAAAACTAAAAATATAATAATGAAAACTTTAACCTCGTGTTAGTTATATTCTACGTACGTTATTAGTGGATTTCGGGAAAAATTACGATTAATACTTGTGAGTGAAACCAAGTTAAGCAAAAAGCTTTTTACCCGTAAAACACATTTCGGCATTAATTTCTAAAAAAAACATTTTGCTCATATTCAGCTTTTTCATGAATTCCACATGTGAAAATTTCCCAGAAAAAAATTTTTTCACATGAATTTTTATTTCGTACCACGAATTACATGTGAATGAAATAACCTACATATTGTTTCCAAAAAAGCAAAAGGCCCTATCTAACAAATTTTACAGGAGAAGCAAGAAACTATTTAAAATGATAAATTGCCTCAAACTGCTTGAAATATATTTTTCTTAAATTTTTCTTGTAAAACCTACCAGTTGTTTTGACAGTTCGTCAGCTTATTATTGGTTTGACCAACCGACCATTTTAAAAAAAATTTAGTTAAGTATGCGGTATATATATTTTGAATACTTCTCTTCTGAATGCAAAACCTTAGATATTAAGCATAAGTTTGGCTCCCTATCAACTATTTTAACGTTAATTAAGAATTGTTTCGCTTTACCGCCACTGTTTGGCGAAATTCCTCAAACAAAAACTTTAAAAAAAAATTAAAAATTTTCAAAACTAAATCACGGTAGGTGTGTAAACTTTTTTGACCTTAGCGAAATAAAAAATATATACGTTCCCTTATAGTTTTTTATGCTCTATCGGACTGTGCTTTGTTAAAAAGTTATGTCCCTAATGTTCATGCAGAGAAAAAATATGATTGGGCATGGTTACGGCAACTACACTCAGTTTGTTGTAACAATATATTGTTGTCGTGCACAAAAATTGTTATTTTTTATTAAATATAAGTATTGTTCACTGAAAAATAATCAATTTGCTAACAACTAAATTAGGATAACTTTGAAAGCATATTATATTACTCACAACCATTTCATGATATTTAATAGTCATAACATGATATTTTTCTATACGTTATCATAATATGTTTAAGATGCAAACAAAATTAGTGAGTGGTTCAACAATTAAAAAACAATACAAATTAAAAAAAAAAAAACAAATTTTATTTACATTAAAAAAAATTGTAAAGTGCCATCTATATATATAAAAATGAAAAATGTTTGTGTGTTTGTTTGTTTGTTGGCTTATAGACTCCTAAACTACTAAACCGATTTTCTGAACCGATAAAATAGGCTACTTATTTTTTCGATAGGGGCAGGAGAATTGGTACCCCCATAGGATGCAAATATTAAATATCGCATAGCCGCTGCACTCATTTTGTTGAACTTTTGGTAGTAAGATCTTCTAAGCCCCAAAATTGTAATAAAATAGCAGCAGCGGAAGTGGTACCACCATAGGACGCCAATGTTTAATATCGCATATCCTAAGAACTGTAATAGTGAGAATGTTCAAACTTTGTAGAAGTCACTCTAATGGTATACTACACTTTTGAAAATAAAAATAAAGCAGGAAGGCGCGGGGGAGAAAAACCTCCCATAGGATGCATATATTAAATAACTCTCAACTGAAGGACTATTAAAGGGAGAGTCTTCAAACGTCGTTTAAGCAGTGTAGCGAAGCGCACCGGGTTAAGCTAGTAAAATATAAAATCGATGAAATAAATTCTAATAATTTTTATTGTTTTGAAAGTTGGGTGCTGTATCATAATATTATTTATTCTAAATTTATTATGATTTACATCATATAAATATGATTACTTCTTAACTTATTATGATTAACATGACAATAATATGATTACTCCTTAATTTATTATGATTAACAGGATAAGAATATGATTAAGGAAAAAATATTATGATGTAATATTACGAATATATTTAGTCATAATATGATTCAATAATAATCGTAATATGGTAACCACAATCATAAACCTTATCATAATATGTTGCTCTTAGAATATGTTTACCACAACCATGTTTTTTCTGTAAAAAAATTGTCTGTGCACTACCATATTTAATGTATTTTTCCCAGGTCTGCTAAACACACATTTTAGTCCATTCACCAGAAATTATAAGTAACACCTTACCACCACAGTTGACGGTGGAAGCGATAGAAGCCCGAAACAAAGATTTTAAAAAATTTTCGAGGAAATGTTGTAGAGAAAATTGAAATTAAAGCATATTTAAAAGATTTTTAGTTACGTCGGACCGAGTCATATCAAATATGCAAAAATTTAAAAAGAAAATACACAATAACTTGCATACGGAAGCAATTCGCTTACAAATATTTCACATAACTGCTGATAATGAAGAATATGCTCGTGATGATGATAATGATTTTTACACTCATTTTAGAGTTATTGAGCAAAAAAAAATTAACCAGCTTAAAAAAAATATGATTAAAATGTAATTGAAAATATCAAAAGATTTTGTTATTCGTGCTTAATTCCCAGTTTTTATTATTGATAAAAACACTTGAAATTTATTGTTGATGGGATAAGCTATTCCTATGCGCATTTCACTGGTTGCTTAGGCCAGATCATCAGGAAACTTCATCCATAAAGATTTTGGAAAAACTAAAGATATTAAACCAAATAAAACTGTTAAGCGTATGAGACTCATAGCAACAGTTCTACTTGTAACAATATCAAAGTTTAAACAAAACACATCAACAATAAACAGTGGGTTTATCTCATCTTACATTCCCCACTACAATTAGTTGAAATTCTCTCAACATTAACTGTAGTTGTAAGTAGGTTAAGAAAAACAAAATAAAAACAAACAACAACTTACAAAAGATGTTGTCAATTAAGTGTTTTTTTAGGCGGTGCACTTGCCTGTTTATTATCAAAAAGTAATTTCAATTTTGGGAATACAAAATTTTAATTTCAAAAGATTTTGTTATTCGTGCTTAATTCCCATAATTCCCGTAATTGAAAATATATAAACTTTATTTCTTTAGGCTAAAATAAGAGTTAATTGAGTTAATTCCAACGTTTGAAACAAAATTTTGATTGATACTTTGTATGGGGAGTACCCCTTTCCATGTAGCTACCCCATACATTTTTCACCAAACCTGACCCCTGTTACTGTTATAGGTTTGTATAGGGTGTCCAAATTTTTGGTATCATCGGTTATTGGAAATCACTATAGGGAGAAGATCCAAAGCTTTTGTGAAAAGAAACAATGGATCTTTTGAAAGTTCGATAATCGCATTATTTCTCGTAAAGGAGTAGTTTATGGCCACTAAGATCGTGTGATTTGACACTTTTAGGCCCGTTTTCACGACTTAACGATAGCTAAATGTAGGAAGTTATCGAACAGATAATGAGTCTTTAATTATCACAAGTTCTCTTTAACCTAAAAGTGAAGGATAAGCTAAAGAGAGGAACGTTCTACCTTTAACTTTTGTCGTAAGGTTTAGATTTGAGATTGCCTTATTATATTCACATATTTTTTATATATGGCAACTCCAATTATACGTATATTTTGTAAATGTAAAAAAAGTACGTAGTTGCCAGTTCGTATTTTTATTTTGGCAAAAATAATCGGTATTTTCTATAGTATTGCCACTTTTTTAAAAATGTCAAGTTTATTTTATACAGAAGTTGTGAAAACGAAAAATAGTTGAAGGTAACTTTATTCCTCACTAGTGCTAAAGGTAGCGTTAACTATATCGAACTTTAAAGGTAAGTCGTGAAAACGGGCCTTAGACTATTTTTTGTAGTGATTTTTGAAATCGAAAGTGTACAGCAATAATCCCACAACAGTTAAAGAGTTTGTTTAAAAACGTGATTGAGAATTTTAGTAAACGATTAGGAGCCTACCGATCTAGTAGAGTACCTATTTGTAATGAACTGAAATAAAAATATTTTTAATATCTCTTAAATAACTCTTTTTTTTATAAAAATTACCTCAATTTCTGGACACTCTTTAGATAGCAGAATATTATTAAATTATTTGTATGGTAAATACACCTTCTCCCAGTTATATTCCTCCAATTTTTTGCATTACTATAAAGCTTGCTCAATTTAAGTGAAATTGACAAAAAAAAAAAAAAAAAAAAAAAAAAAAAAAAAACTTTTTTGGCTCCACAAACCCCACTGTGCGAAATATTGCGTAATGTATAATAATATTAATTTTCAATTTGATTCTAATAAAATTATTAGATAATTTACAACTGACCTCAATCACCTCCATCCTTTTGCGTCTTGTTATAAGAACTCAATTGAAATGTAATTTTATACGCATTAAAAATGATCTATTATTTACAGTTCTTATTACGATATTACCCCATTACAACAACTTTACGTATACATATTACCAAAAACACAGCCGTATGCTGTCAACCCATAACAAACTGTTTATTCATTTTTATGTTTTAGTGTTTTAAACCAGTCAAAACGGAATATGAAAAGAGAATAAAAAAAGTTACCCACAATTTGGAATACTGAAGAAACGTTAATGTTGCTTTTACATGTCAAATGTTAATTAAAATGTAATTGCGTTTTTTTGTTGAATTTGTTGTTTGAGTTGATTAAACATTTCATATTTCCTGCTGCTAAAGCCAATATCTACAAAGTAAGAGGTTTGGTTTGGGACAAAATAGGAAAAGAATTTTTATTTTCGGCATAATTTGCTCTTTTCTATTATACAGAAGAACAAGGTAAAAATGAAAAAATTTGTTTCAGAGTCCGTTGATGTTTCTTTAAAATTTTACAGAAGTCATCACGAATGCGGTTTTAGCGAACTTTTTTATAACGAATTAATTTGTATGTCCCCAAAAACAAAGTTTCACTTAAAACGAACTGTTCTTAATGAACTTTTCTAACTACAAATGTTTCAAGAGAAAAAAATTTGTTTGGCATGTTAAATTCTATTGTTTTCCCAATTCAGTTGTATGTCTCTTTAGTTTTTTTAAGCATGAATAATTTTTAAAATTTAGGAATTTCTTAAATACCAATACAACTTAGGAACTAAAATTGTCGGGCTCTTTGAGTTTGTTATAACCGTGTTCTGTTGTATTATTTTATTAAGAAATAAAACTTATCAATTACATTCTTTTAATTAAAAAAAAGGCAGTAAATTTTTATTTAAAAAGTCTATGAATATAATTAAAGCCCTATTTCTTTTTGAAATTTGTAACAAAAATTCTTTAAACTTTAAATCCCTGTAAATCTTAGTGTCCTTAGAGAATGCCTTAACTTATCCTAATGGAATTTCTTGAATTTTTTTTACATTTTTAATTTGTTCGTTTTATCTTTCCAAGAATTGCTTTGGTTTGCTTCAAACAAGCAAAATCGAAAAATAAGCAAATTGCAAAAAAAACAATAAAACTATAACAATATGTTTTAAATTAGTTTCCTTTAATTTTCTTTCTTTTAAAGGATAATAATTTTTAAAAATAGATTTTTGAGAATTTCTTCGTTATGGATATAACGAACTGAAATTGTCTGTCACTTCGAGTCAATATAAAAGTGATCCACTATAGACTTTTAATAAAAATTTATATTTTCTAAATCAATCAATCATATTCCTTTGATTTAAGTAAAAAGCAATCAGTAAATTTTTTTTTTATCTAAAAAGGCTATAAAATTTAATTTAAGCTATTTTTTTTTCTACAAATTTGTAGCAAAATTTCTTTCTTTTACATATCTTCTAATCCCTATAAATCTTAGTGTCCTTAGAGGATGCGTATACTTATCCTAATGGAATTTCCTTTATTTTTTTCATTTTAAAATTTTTTTCTCTACTATTTCTAAGAATGGCACTGGTCTGGTCTAGAAAGCAAAATCGAAAAAAAAAACAAACGCAAAATAAAACAAAAGATTTCTAACAACTTGCATTAGTTGTTTCCTTTTTTTTAAGGACAATAAATAACTATGGGTTTACAGTGCTCAAGAAAACATAAAACAAATCCATAGAAATGGGTAAAACAAAGAAATGAGGGAATATAAATAAATAAAAGTAACAACTGGAAAACAATAGAGCCATTAAGTCAACAGTACTTTTTTTTGATGCAACATCTTGGAAAACAAGTTGCTTATTTGTTGCACATAAATGTTTAACATGGCCATTAAACTTTATGAACTTGTTGCAGTTTTTAGAGGACAAGATTTTTGAAAGATTTCAAAACAATAATAGTTGTAATAAGAATTTGCTGACAAAAGTAACAAAGAGAATAATATTAAGGACCAAGCAACGACCAGTGTTATAAAAAGTAAAAAAAGATAAAGATATATGCCTGTATTCATAACAATTTTTCAACTTTAATAAAGGTTTAAAGAACAAATTTACTATGAAAATTATCCTGAATAAACGTTTGTTAAATTTAATAATCGTTTATGAATACATACATTAGAGTACGGAGAGTGCAAGTTTTATTTTTTTGCGTTAAAAAGATTTATTATTTTCCGAGCGCGAGTAAAAATAAATACAACTCGCGAGCGAGCGAGAGTCGAAAAATATCACTCGCAAAAAGAAAAACAATAAAAAATAAAATTTAACTCGCGAGTCAAGCTAAAAAGAATTGTCTGCGCGTTTTATTTTTGTGTCTAATTTTTTTTTTAAATTTGTTTGTACACGTAGAGAAAAAACATGGTTGAAGTATGGTTAGAAAAAACCTATTATGGTCCCTGCAATGGCAACAAACAAACTGTTTTTGTTTTTAACATAACTTTTTTCACGATTGATAATATTTTGTTTCTAGTTTTCAATAAATTGTTTACCGCCCTTGAAACTTCAAAAATGGTTGAATTAAACAATATAATGTTAAAATAAAATAAAGCTACAACAATACACTTAAAGCCTGTTCATCGATTTCGAACGTCATCGTTCGCATGGAAAATTACATTTAAAACAAAAACAAAATTCGAACATTGTACGAACTTTGTTTTTGTTTTAAATGTAATTTTCTATGCGAACGATGACGTTCGAAATCGTTAAACAGGCAGTTAATCATATTATGGTTACTTTCACCATATTATTGTCACCGGCAGCCATATTATGGTTAAATTCAGCCATAAAAAAGCCATAACCATATTATGGTTGTCCCAAACATGTTTTGGTTAATAATAACAATTTTATGTTTGAAATTATAATTTTTTAAAATATTGTATATTTAATTTTATATTTAAAATAATATGTTTAAAATAACAGCATTATGGTCGTTTTGCTCTCAACAATAGTTAAATGCTTTTCAATTGCATACTTGCTTGGTTTGCTTAAAATTCTCACTCATTTTATTTAAAATATTGCATAACAACTTACGTTGTAGTATTAATGTTAAACAGAAGGAGTGCTTATGAAGGTCTTCAAAAGCTAAATTGATTTTATGGGATTGCTTATAAAAGTAAAATAAGTTATTTATAACTTGACACTTTGTAAACAAATTTTTGTTGATTTTAACCATATTATAGACATATTTAACCATAAAATAAAAAGTAGAGTAAATAAGTATTGTTTGAAAAATTGATTTAAAAATTTAAGATGCTACAAAAAGGAATTTCATATTAAAGCAATATATTAACCTAATTTTGTTATGTATATTTTCCTTTTATCTGGCTGGTAGCTTCCGAAAAAATTCAATAAGATTCAAACCCTATACAGATTTTTTTACATTTTCAATAGAAAATATTTAAATTATAAAAGAACTAAAGCATTTTTTAAGAGTTCACAACTAATTTGATAGTAATATAACAAAATTGAGAAATTTTCGAAAAGTGGACTTAGGCCTTTAAGCTTCCGACACATCCATATGGTTACCTGCAAACAAAAACATTGTTAAAATCCAACCATATGTTGCTCTTAGAATATGATTACATACCTCCAACGATATTTATTTTCTACGTGTCTACGTGAGTATGTATGAATATTTCATCGAAATCGCAGTTATGTGACAAGCATAACCAATGAAGCGGAAATAGCAAATCCGTTTTCACTTTATTTTATAGGGGTCAGATTTTTTTATTAGCTTGACTAATGTTTCGGCGGAAATAAGGCGTTTGTGCTTATACGTTTCATTATATTTAAAGTAATTTTCGGGAATACAAAATTTATTTCTAATAAGATTTCTCTATGACGTGCTAAATTCCGAATTTTTATTTTTGACAAATACAGTGAAATTTATTGTTGAGGTAAAGCTAGTTTCTATGCGCATTTCCCTGGTTGCTTAGGCCAGATCATCAGGAAACCTTTTTCCAAAGATTTTAGAAAGGCTAAAAATATTATACAAATAAAAGTGTAAAGCGAATAAGAATTATAAACACTCAAAATTCTCCTTGTAACAATGTCTCTCCTTACATTCCACTACAATTGGATTGCTTTTTTCTAACTCGAATTGTAGTTGCAACAGAAAAAATTAAAAAACAATTTGCTTTATTTTATTGTTTTCGTGCCATTTCAGTTTTTTTTTTTTTTTTTTGCACGGGCACCTGCAAATTTTTTATCAAAGTTACGGTTACAAATTTACGGGAATAATTTGAGAATGATTAGTAATAAATTTTTCTTTAAGTCATAACATTTTTTTTATATTTTTTACTGGGAGTTATTTAGAAATTTGTGGTCATACATTTTTTTATGCAAAATTGGTACTTTTATTTAATAAAAAAATTATTAGAACAAACATTTTTATAAAATCCAATTATATAAAGAATTGAATAAGCCAGGATAATCGGTTAAATAATGTTGGTTTTATTTATAATTATGTTTTTATGAAAAAAAAAAAAAAACGTTACCAATCACGAACATTTGTCTGTAAGTCACTGAAGAACGTATACATTTTATTACACCTCGCCTCCTGCCCTTGTCTTCATACAAATACATACATATATATATTTTATTTTCGAGTATATTTTTTTTATACGCTGGACGTAACTTTAAACCAACCGAAAGACAGACTAAAATATTCACTAAAGTTAAGACTTGACTATAAGCTTAACTATACACTAAGGTACACCCAGAGAAAAAACATGTTTAAGTATGGTCACCTCCAACAAAACTTTTTAAAGAAAATTTTAAAAATATTATGTTTCACTTAACCATATTATTGTCACCAACAACCATATTATGGTTAAACAAGTCCTCTTTCAAGTAGCCACAACCATATTATGGTTGCCTCCGAACATGTTATGGTTAAAAAAAAAACATGTTTAACACAAATTTTAGCATGGTTGATATTTAACTATAGCATGTTGCTCTTGGAAAAGAGGAAAATACTATTGTTAATTTTAAAACAAATTATTGTCATATTTAACCATAACATGTTTAGAGACGTAATATGGTTGCGGCTTCTTGTTGGGGGACTAATTCAACCATAATTTGGTTGTAGGTGATAATAATATGTTAAAATGAAACATATGTTTAAAATTTTCTTTAACAATAGTTTTGTTGGAGGTGACCATATTTTAACATGTTTTTTTCTCTGCGTGTATACACTAAGCTATACACTTAACTCTACACTAAAGCAAAGACTATATTATTGACCAAGCAATAGACTAATTACGGAATAAACTTAGACTTTTTTAAAGATTAAAAAAGAAACTAAGCTATTAACTACACTAGAGCCAAGTTAAAAACTACATTTTAGATTTAACTCTTAAAAATGCTATAGAATACGTTGTAGCATATACTATTTAAAAAAAAAAAACTAAAGACCTAGCAATGGAATAAGCTATGCACTAAACTATTATTAAACAAACTAGAGAGCAAGCTTAAGCTAAGGGACAATACTCAAGTTAAGAATAAACTGCAGACTTAACTATAGATCAAACCGAACTATAGCATAAGCCAAGCCAAATTCACTAGTACTGAACTGAAATTTATGACAAACTAAAATGTAGACCTTAATATGGACTTACATATGGACTTAAGAATATACTTTACTATAAACGAAACTAAAGATAAAATAATAAACTTTACTATAGATTAATCTTTAAACTTTTTAACACACTGAAATATTCAGCCTTATTCCGGTTGTCGTTGTCGTCATCGACAGTGGCGTTTTTTGTAGAAGATTAAAGAACACAAGCTGTGTGTCACTTTATTTATTTATGTATTTATTTATTTATTTATTTTACATTACCAATAACCTAGCCTTAAAGGCCATAATCGGTTACAAATTTCTACTAATAATTGTAAACAAAAATTAATATATAAATGTATGTATGTATATAAAAATTAAAATATATTAAAGTTAAAATATAATAACAAAAGGGTTAGATAGCTTCATTAAAATGTAACGGCCTTATTTATAAAAAATAAAACAGGTTAATAAAGGGTTTATGAAACGGATTTTATATGAAAATGTGTTTAATAACCCTCTTATTAACCTGATCTATTTTTTATAAATAAGACCGTAAGAGTTTAAGCTCTGAAAAATCCCAAAACAAGCGATTCAGAAAAATTATATGAAAATTTTATATGTAAATACATGTACATGCACACACATACATATATGTACACATATATACTAGAAATTTGATCAAAAAGATCATTAATAAACATTATAAAAAGTAAAGGTCCAATGACCGATCCTTGAGGCATACCACTGTGAACTGGAAGCAAGCTAGAAGCCCGATTACCACTAACAACATATTGACTTCTACCAGAAAGATATGAAAATATTAACTTGCAAGCAGAACTTGAAAAGTTATAATATCTGTGCAATTTTTGAATAATTAGATAATGATCTACTCTATCAAAAGCCTTAGTAAAATCTAATGACAATAAAATACAAACACCTTCATTAGCTAAATTATTGCGAATATTATCTGTTAAGCCAAGCAGTAAAGAGGTAGTACTCCTATTAGCTCTAAAACCAGATTGACAATCATGTAGATAATTATTATGATCAATATGTTTCAAAAGTTGAATCTTCATAAGATGCTCCACAATTTTAGATAGAACAGGCAATATGGATATCGGTCGTAAGTCGCCAGAGCCAGTTGTTGAATTATTTTTACTTATGGGTACTATCCTCGCAATCTTCCAAAATAACGGAAAATTCGACGTTACCAATATTGTATTGACTAAATGAAGTACATAGCTCCCAATAATTGGCATCAAAATCCTGATAAACTTAAGCCTAAAGCCATCTAATCCAACAGCATTTGACTTAATTAAATAAAAAGCCGAAACCATTTCGCACAATTCAACTGGAAGAAATGAGAATCCAACTTGATTATAAATTGATCTATCCACTATTCTATTGCTATTATTAATTTGATTGGATGAAAAGACATAATTTAAATAGTCAGGATCAACGTGACCTAACTTGTCATCATTAACTCCAATTCCATGCCTATTCAGGATTGTCCAAATATCCTTAGCGTTTTTATTCTCAAACATAAAACTATGCACCCTCCTTTTTACTTTCCTAATAACAGATTTTACGCGATTCCTACAGCGACAAAAAACCTTCCAATTACCATCCGTTCTATTCAATAAATAGGTCCTATAAGCAAGGTCCCTAAGAGAAACATTGTATTGAATCTCTGGATCATTAGTCCAAGACTCACTACGATTGCTAAAAAAACGTTTCCTTTAGGGAACAAGAGAATGTAAATTTCCTAAATTATAAGTTAAAATGTTTAATTGCTCATCAACATTACTAGTCAGATACATATCATCAAGGTTACAGTCCAACAATGCAAATTGAAAAGAACTAATATCTACCGCATCATAATCATAAAATTGATAAAATCTTCTATGCTCAGATAATAAAATTTCAAAAGACAAAAAAATAAAAGAATGCCGCGTTATACCAGGACATTGAAATTGCCCAGTAGATTTTACTAAGTTAGTAGAAGACACCAAAAAATAATCAAGAAGAGAAGTGGTATTGCTAGTAACATACGTTGGCATAGAATTATGTATTAAGAAGAGATTCAATCTACTACAAATATTTCTAACATTAAAACCTTTATCAACATCAAAAAGATTATTGTTGAAATCTCTTTAATCTATTACAAAATACGAAACTGTCGATGACGACAACGACAACCGGAATAAGGCTGATTGACTAGCCCACGATGTCGATCGACAAGATAAGCAAATGACAACAAAGCAGATTTCATCAGATTTTACGTTTTATTCATTGTCAAATGACTTTATTGCCACATCAACTATTCCACAAATTAAACGCTAGTTTGAAAATAAAAATCGGCAAAACATGTAAACTAAGGCATAAATATACAGCTCTGTTCTAATTGATTTGCTACAAATGGCAACAAGGCAGCAACAATAGAATCTGCTATGCTAAAGGCTCTCATATCAATAGCTGCTTATGATTTATTATTCGATTTTATTGCTATGACGTCTAATAAAAAATTAAAAACAAAGGACTTGGAAAATCCTTAAATATATCATCATGCAATAAACAAATGAAATTTACCTTGACTTATTAGTTTCCTATACCTTTTGCCAATATTTATTATTTTATTATTGCTCATTCAATTTTATAAAATCTATTACACCATAAACTTTCGCATCAAGGGCAATACAAATATTTGTAATCAAATGATAATGAATATTTCCTTTTTTAAATTTTATTTACTGACAATGTATGACATTTGTAAAACAATGGCACAAAAAAAAATACACTTTGACATTAAAAATATCGTAAGAGCTACCAAAGTTTAAGGCTGAAATTGTTGATGGTGGTTCAAAATAAGTTATTTATTAGATAAAAAAAAAAAAACAATAATGACAGAAAAAGTAATAATTTTGTTATTGACCTTGATATTGCCTTTATTGTTATTAAGAGTGATATATTTCACGGAAATCCTTTGTAAGAAGAATTTTTTTTATATTTCATTGGGCACACAAACGAATATTGTGGGAAATTTTGTTTGAGAATCTCTATAGATTTAGCAAAATTCTCTATAGAAAGGCAATTTAACTTAAAATTGGTTATGGAAAAAATCTCTATGTGCGATATAATTGCCAAATGCAACAAATAATAATTATAATTTGTTTCTTTAGTAAGCAATAAGGGTACTCATAAAATCGCTAAGTCATCGTCCAGAGCAACTTTGGTTTCTGCAAAAATACAAATACACATACATCCAACTTAAGGTAAAGAGTGTGAGAATAACAAAATAAAAGAGAGTACATGAAACTGAGTACCCCTCCCCAATCTTCTTACACCTCCCACCAATAAACTAAAGAATTGCTGTAACAAAAATTGCAAGTCTGAACGATTGCTTAAAATTGCCATTTGTGCAAATGCACAAGCTTCCGAGATTTATTTTTTGTTTTTTAGAAGTGTCAATACAAAAGTAAATTAATTGCCTGGTCCACAATTCCGACAAGAACATTTCTTTCGCATATTTATATTGAAAACAATAATAAAAAAATTCAAATTTGTTTTTGGTTTTCAATACAAATGTACGAAAGAAATGTTCTTGTTGACACTGTGGGCCTGGCAGTAAAAAAAAGTCAAACCCGAAAAGTTAAAATTTGTTTCTAAAAGTAAAATTTGTTTTTTAAAACTGCTCAAATAACACTTGAATTTTTTATGCACATTTGAACAGAACAAGTTTACGAACCAAAAATGTTAGGAAAATTTACATAGTTCGTGTAAAGGGATAAATAAACTATACAAGCAGTTTGACAACAGTAACAGGATGTTTGTGTAAATATTAAAAAAAATCTTAGTATTTACACAAGCATGCTTCATAATTCTTTCGTTTGTTTGTTTAACCGTTTGTGTGCTTTTTTAGCCTTTCAATGTATTTTCAAAAACAGTTTATTTGCGAGGGCGTAAACGGCAAAGCTTTCACAGATTGCGAGCCTTTGAATATGATATGACAAAATATATGACAAAAAAGTAAGCAAAAATGCTTCGTTTACATACAATTTTTAGGATCTTTTGAAAGATATGTTCGAAAATCGCATTTTTCCCCGTTGAGGAGGAGTGAATTGGCCACCAAAATCGTGCGAGTTGACACCTTTAGACTTTCTGTTGTGGCGTTTTTTTAAATTGAAAGTGCACAGCAATTATAACACAACAGTTCAAGAGCTTAAAACAAAATTATCGAGCAGATATCAACCATTGACAACAGTTTATTGAGAAACGTGATCGAGAATTTTGATAACAGATTGAGAGCCTGCCGAGCCAGCAGAGGGGGAGAGGAAGTCCCTTGACCGACATAATTTTTAATTTTTAACCGGAACCTATTTGTTATAAATTGAAATAAAAATATTTTTAATATCTTAAGAAACTCTTTGTTTTTATTTAATTTAAAATAATCAGCCTTATTACGGTTCTCGTTGTCGTCAACGTCTCTGTCGTTTTTTGTAATAGACTACCTGTTTTCTTTAATCTTCTACAAAAAACGACACAGTCATTGACGACGACGACAGCCGAAATAAGGCTGAATACCTCAATTTTGGATACCATTGACATACTTTTTAAAACCTTGGCTTGCAATACGGACCAATATTTGTAACTGTTTTTATTTATGTGAGAATAAATAAACAAAAGATGAGCCCATTGTGTTGTACCTGTGTGAGTTGGTTATTGAAAATAAGAGTTCAATTTAATTTTAATGGCGTTTTTTGCTGTTGTTGCTGTCTCTACTAGAAGAGTCTACATTTTATGTTCTTGTTGTTTAATATACAATATATGAGAGGAAGAGCAAGAGAGTACATAAAAAATCAGTAACAATGAAAAAATCAATATTATATACTCATAACTGTTGTTTTGAGTTTATTGTTGTTGCATAAATTATTATTGTTGTTATAGTCCTGCTATTGTTTTGACGATTTTGTTTATTTATTTATTTATGTATTTATTTTTTGTTGTGTTTCCCTTGTTGCATTATTGTGAGTTATAACAGCACGTTCAACAATAATAAAAATAGGTTTCATTTAAATGTGCTAAATTCCCAGTGAAATGCGCATAGGAATAGCTTATCCCTTCAACAATAAATTTCAGTTTATCAATAGTATGAAATGGGAATTTAGCACATTTAAACGAAACCTTGTTAATTAATTTTTTGAATCCCAAGAAAAACTTTGAATAATAAAAATATTTAATAATCGAAATGGTAACACTATCATTTTAGTGAAAGTACCCAGCGGGAAAAAGAAGGAGTAGGAAGGCCTTCTAGAAGGCCTCTGTACCCCTTCTTTTGGATGTACAAGGCCTTCTTGCTCCATTCCATACTCATATCTTTTTTACACACGTTGTCATTGCGGAGAAGGCCTTCCGCTCTCGCTTCTTCAGCAGGTACATAAGAAGGGTAAAGGGACCAAAAAAAAATTTATTTTGCTTTTGCTTGTGCAAAAAAACAATACAAAAAATGTTACTCCCTTCTCATAGAAGTGAGTGTGGAAGGTGTATCTTATCTTTTATACGAAAGAGCCGAGGCCTTCTATGAGGCCTTCTTTAGCAGTTAGATAAGAATAGTAATTGAATCAAAAAATCTTTAAAGCAGGCCTTTAAAAAGGCCTGAAGTAAGAAGGTCTTCTGAGTTTTCCCGCTGGGTAGTTAATATTTAGTGGTGTTGGTTTCTTGGTAATGGTATTGCGGCGGAGGAGGCAATTGTAGATACACAATACGATATCAATAACTAACTAGACACATTTGACGTCAGTTAACGTATTAAAATTATAGAAAACAGTATTAAAATATAATGTTTTTTGTTTTCTTGCATATTTTATTTATTTTGATTACAATTGTCCTGACTAAATTGGATTTTCTTTTTTGTTTTTATTGTCTTTTTAATATTTCTGTTACACAGTCAAGGGTAAATTTAAGTACATATGTATGTATGTGGGAAACAAAAGTATATGAAAACAAAAAAAAAAAAATTATATCTCGAAATGAAGACAAATTTAAAATAAAAACTTTGTTTTTGGGTAAAATTAATTAAAAAAAAGTTTTGGTAGAAAATGTGTCATAATTTTTAATTAAAACCTCTTTTTCTTTGTCGTAAATTAACAACTCTACAGTTGGTTTAAAACAACAACAACTAATTATTTATGCATTCAGGGTTTGGTTTTAATTAAAACAAAAATAAAAAAAGAAGTTGTTTATTTTTTCTTTTTATTTGCCTTCCTTTGTTAATATTATTTTAAGAAATTAGGAAACAATTAGAAAATAACACACAGGGGGTGTCAAGATTATATTAGGAGAAGTAAAACTAAAGAAGCAGAAAATTAATTAATTTTTTAGGCGATAATTAAATAAATTTCTTTTTTAAAAATTGAAGAAAAATTCGCTGAACAAAATTGCTGTTTTATAAGACATTAGCATATACCCGCTACTTACTAAGCGTCTCCTTCTTCTTCGTTGACATATTTTTATGCCAAAGCTTATTTTTCTAGGTTTAAACTTGTTTAAATTCTAGCATTTAACCCGCTACTTTAGTATAACTAAAAAGTTAAATAAAAATATAAAATTTCCCGTATTTCCTTTGTAGGGTACTATAATTTTCCCCCATTAAAGTATAAAAAATTTCAGTATTGTAGTGGCAGCCCATAATTTAGTACGAATATGTCAATGAATGGAGGAAAATGTTTTGTAAAAGAAAGTACCAAAAATAGTTACGATTTTCACCTCTTAAATGTTCGAATTTCGAAAAATACCAAATTCGTATACGTATTTTTTTGATAAGTTTCGAATGTGGTATAAACTTTGTTTCTATGTTTATTGGTTAAAAAGATAGATGAGGTGGCAAAAAAGTACTAAAATTTAGATTTTACCCGTTTACTCCCTAATAGGGCCGAATTTCAAAAAAGTACCAGACACCTGTTCGCTTATTTTTCTAAAGAACAGTGATAAGTGCCCCGGTAGGCTAGCTGGTAGTGAGCTAGTCTATCAGCGCCGGGGTTGCGGGTTCGATTCCCGCCAGAGACTCTGGTTTCTTTCCTGAGACAAGCGCAGAGCTTCGCGGGGTTTAGGTTAGGGAATTAAAAAAAAAAATATTAATTTTGCATCTCTTTTACTTTTGGAGATATAAGGCTACCGAATTTTCCCGTTTTTACGTTTTTTTACCTCCTTAAACATTCGAATTTTGAAAAATCCCGTCTAAGTGGATTGATTTGGGGAGTTCTAGGGTCAGCGGTTTGGGCTGGGCGATGATGAATGAGTCAGTCACTCACGCAACTTATTTATATATATAGATTTGCAAATATTTTTTTTTTACTTCTCCCTTTTTTAAAAAAATGGAAATTTTAAAATAAATTTTGCTAAAAGTTTTATGTTTTAAAAGAAATTTTGCAAAAAAATTACTATTTTATAGCAAAATTAGATATTTGATAGCAAAAGTTTGATCAAAACTTTGTATTTTGAATAAAATTTTGCAAAAAAAAAGTTATTTAATATAATTATATTTTATTTTTGACATTTTAAATAAAATTTTGCTAAAAATTAGTATATTTTGAGATTTTTTGTTTTAAAATTATATGAGTTTGTAAATGTCAATAAATTAGTCCGGACGTAACATGCAATAGTAAAAAGTATTGGAGTTGTTGTTTGGCCTGGTTCAACCTCGCCAAAGACAAATTTTATTTTACCTACATTTTTTCTTCATACGAGTTATTTGTTAATTGTTCATATGATGAAATAATACAGGCGGCAGCACTAAGGCAACAAATACAACATAACAACAAAAGTTAAAAATAAGTATACGTCAAAAATTATTTTAAACTAAAATCAAATTTCGCAATAAAATAAATAAAGTTTTTGCCAATTTTTATTTGACTATGGAAACTATCTTATTTAATTTTAATTCAAGTAATCAAAACCTTTAATGCAATGCAAAAATCACAGCAAGAAACGTGGATTTTTGTAAACATAGACCAAACTTTGACATAAGACAAGACAAACAATACTAAAGCAAAAAATCGTCATCTGGCGTAGTAATGCCACCTGTTTTTTCCCCCATGGTTTATAAACTATATTTGTAAGGGAACCATAAGGTCTTGAACATTTCAAACAAAAGTAATTTTCTTTAAACAATGTAGCTTAAAAAGAACTTAAACTAAACATTTGATATTTAACATGAATTTTTTCCAAAAATTGGATTTGAAATTTTGCAAAAAAAAAAAAAAATTTAAGCTTGCCCTTTTATTGTTAAATTTATAAAAAATTTGCAAATTATTGGAAATTGTTTGCAAAATAAGCTTTTTATACGAAATTTAACAATATTTGCTATTTTTAGAAAAAAATGTTCGTTTGTTATTTTTTTGTAAGGACCAGCACTCAGGGGATGACCTCTACCAACGCATTGCATTGTGTTGGAACTAGGGAAGGAGGAAAGACCGAGTTGTCCTTGTGAACATTCGACCTGAACTTATTCTTTTGAAAGTGAGAGGGAAGATTTAAGCATGAAGGTTGTTTCACATACGAACAGTTCGGCTAAAAAACGAATATTCCATGTAATGCATTGTACAATTCACCGGCCAATCGACCTTAAAAGAATGGGCTCTTGAGCAAAAACGCAATTACGAAAAACGTACGGGTTTCGGGAACCAGATCCCTACTTTAAACAGAACACATCCCATTGTAGTAACGATAAAACAGGGAAATACAATTCACATTGCGATGGCTCAAGGGCGTCGAAAGAATTGGATACCCTTCTTTTACCAATGGGGGGTGTGCTGGAAATCGCAAACGCAAAACGCAAGAATTTGGAGGCTGTTTTTAATACACTTTTAATCTAATTTTAATAATTTTTGTTATAAAATTCTGTTTAATAGAGAAATGTTTGTATAATATTTGCCATAAAATTCTTTTATTACAAAAATCTTACTAAAAAACGACTTCTAAAATTCTTGCGATTTGCGTTTGCGATTTCCAGCACACCCCTGAATGAGAACGTTCGCCCTCTCCTGTACACGGTCGACAAGCTCAAAAATAGACTTTAAAGTATCGGCCCACACATGAGAGTTTTATTCCATTCGCAGTCGGATATAGGTGGTATAAATAGTAAGGAGATCGGATGGAGTGCGGTATATTTTACACCGTTTTAAAGTTCGCGGAACTTGAATGTCTTTTTCGACACTTTGAATATACATATGTTTTGTCCATCGGTCGTCACATTATATCTTCATGCGGAGAACATCAAGGGATTCTGATTCTTCAATAACACTAGCCAACAAGGTTTTGGACTGGATCAAACAAATATCTCTCCTACGGTATTTTGGTGGGCTGAATTCGAATTGGTTTTTCTCTATCACGCCAGGTTTTTGAGAGACAAAAAATTGTTTTTATTCGTTTTTTTACATGAAAAATCACTAGTTTATTTAAACATCAATAAATTTTCAAAAGTGAATGGCGTTTTTTGAACGTTGTTTGTATTTTGTTGGTTCGGTTTCACATATTAGAGTCCAGCAACAGTCTCACAACATGCTTTTGTCTTGATGAGCACGCTCTCCTTGTTCGTCGCTTACTGCACCTAGGTTTTGTGGAAAAAAAGAAAATGCATAACATTGTCAGTGTCCACAATTTGTCCAAGTTTCTGACTGCAAAACCAAAACTATGTAAATATGCATATTTTAATGATTATGATATTGAATATCCTTTTTTTCCAACCAATAATTCACCACACACAAAGCAAAAAGAGCTTGAATCAGTTACACACGATCTCCCTGACATGCTTGAACGCTACTTTTATTAATGTGGGCTTCTCTCAAATCAATAATTGTGAAATTGAAGTGTCAGTATTGACTGTTTTACAGTATTGCCAGCATACAAGACGTGTTAGCCAAATTTTGATGCCAGATTCGAACTCAACGCACCCAGATAAGTTACAAAACATGCTTCGTTTCTGCAGGCCATTTTTTCCAAATTTGTAGACCAGTGTAATTATAACACCCATATAATAGGGTATTCAAACGATTAATAGAAAAATTTTGGGCAATTGACTTTTCGAATAATTTACAATTGTTTTTTTCGATTAACTAATAATTTGGATAATTTATGTCGATTAATCGAAAACTTGTTTTTTTTATTTTATAAAACAAGCCAAGACTTTTACCACAATGATTTAGATGAAGATGATTTTGTTTGAGTCGAATGAAAACAACCTTCTATCAGACGTGTTACTATAATAATTATTTAAATTGTAATTATTAATAACACTATGTGACAGTTTTTTGACCAAATTTATTTGACAAAATTGCCCGCTGAATCCGAATATAATCCGAATATAAAGTAGAACAGTTTGCGAGATATTCCAAAATAACAAAATAACGAAACTTTACAAAAAGATTAGGTGTCATATTCATTTGTCACAACTTTGATGAAAATTTGTGATACAGTGTAATTAGTATGTGGTTATTTTTTTAAAACTATTAAACTGATCATGGTTTTTAATCCAAATTTTAATATTTTGAATCAGTTTAAATCAATGGCGGTGAGTGTTAAAACGGCAACTCTTCTGAAGAGATAGTGTGGTTACTATCAAAACATGTCAGGGCAACCTGTCCGTAAAACCTGCGTTCGATTCCCACGTCAGACGAGAATGAAAAATTGTCAATAAATTTTATTTAATTTCATGTTGTAAAATTCCTTTCTTCATAAAAATAATTTAATGAAAATTAAACTTGATGAACTTTAGCCTGATTAAAAATATTAAATTTATTAAAATTGTTAAAAAAAAAATCCAAAACAAAAGTTCAAGTGGTATAATGTTAGGCTACCACTTTTTAGAAAAGACAAGAAAAAGAACAAAGAACGCTTTGCTTTCAAGCGTCATCAATAAGGCCCCTATTACGGTTTACAACTTAACTCAGTTGAGTTGTAATTAAGACAACTGGTTGTGATCAGCTGTAATATTTGTTATGTTTTTGTTCACCGCAACATAATAAAGTTGTAAACCATAATACAAATATCAAGAAATTGCAACTCTACTGAGTTGAGTTGTAAACCGTAATAGGAGCCTTAGTAAAAAAATCTTTTCTAAATGCAGTTTCATCAAAAAAAAAAAAAGAAATCGTTTGAAACATAAGCATTTAAACTGTATAATTTTTTGAAAGATTATTTAAGAAGATTACATTTTTATCTTGAATTATTATTCGCAAGACTTATCGATTAATAAAAAACATCGATAAATTGAATAACCTACCAAATATATATGCTCTGCTCCGCACTATGGGATTTCTGCTGCAAAAAAGGCATTTTTTGACTATTACTTTAAAAAAATCTAATGATGCTTTTTTATAGAGAAGAGTCTGGCAAACAAAAATCTGCATTTCTTTTAAGATATATGTATATATATTCTTAGAAAAGATCGGTTGAAATCAGGTTAATGTTGTGAAAGGGAAACATATGGTAATTTTGTTCAAATTCAGAGATTTATATATCGAATATGTTCCGAGCGGAAAAATCTGAGTGTCGATTTTATTTAAATCCGAAGCCTTGTTTTTAATTTAAAGGATAAGAAAAAGTTATTGCGTACATAGTTTGGGAGATATGAGTGCATCAAAATTGTCCTTAAAAATTCAGCATTGGCTGTTTTCGTTGGAGAAAAAGCCAGTTAGCTCGGTTTACCTCCGTGCTCTCAGTTTAACGAAATGAAAGGTAAAAGGCTCTTCTTTCGAATTAGTCAAAAAATTCACCAACTTTTGTCAATCTTTTAAAAAAATCCAAATTTAGTAAAAAAAATCACGAATATTGCAGCCTAGTATTTGTAATAAAAAAGTTTTGCATACCTTTAGGCTAAACGTTTTAAAGAAATTTTAGTTATTATTTTTGAATTTACTCTTACGTCGAAGGTGGGTTGTGATGGGTCATCTGGACATTCAGAATACAATCAAAGCTTGCTAAGTGAAATAAGTGACAGGAGTCTACTTTTAGCATCGATAGTGCCTCTAAGTCTAAAAACAGACACTGGCGCGGAATTTTGGTGTAATAGAAGCCCATCGTCAACAAGGTACTGTCGTCCAATTTTCTTCGAATTTGCTAAGGAGACAAAAGAAAAAGTCCTGACAGTTGTAGAAAACATAAGTATAAATATAAATGCTTTAGAAAAAACTAATGTTTCAGTTAATGACAAACATTTCAACGTTAAACATAATTTGGTGTTTACGATGCTTGATGGTAAAACGGCTCAGAGCGTTACAAATACTAGCCATAACAAATGAATGATTTGGAAACGGTTTCAAGAAAAACATCGATAATAAAGCTTGTTAATTAGGAATTTCTTCATTACACGCTAGGATAAAGTTTATGGAGTGCATACTTCATATAGCATACAATAAGCCCGTCGAAAAGTGGTCTGCAATCGATGCACACAATAAAATTTTAAAACAAGAGAACAAGCAACGAATTCAGAATGAATTTAGAGAACGTATGAGCTTACGCGTAGATGCTGTAAAGCAAGGATCTGGGACATCAAATGATGGAAATACCTCAAGGCGTTTTTTTACCCTGCACTTGTTGCAGATATAACTGGGGTAAATGAAGGTAAATGATCGTTTTCGTATCATTCTTCAAATAATAACGTGTGGGCAGAAAATTGATGCTACCCTGTTTAAGAAATTTGCGTGGGAAACAGCTGAACTATTTGTTAAAAAATATAAACGGTACTTCATGCCTGTTGATGTCCACAAAATTCTTATTCATGGAAAGGACATAATCGATGCAGCAGGACTCCCAATTACAGGAACTATAGATTAATGTTTTCTAGAAAGTGCAGTCGTCCGATCCATATATTAGTAGCTTAAGACGTCAACCTCATAAGAATGTTTTAGAATTTGATGATGTAGTTAAAGAAATTGAAAGTTGATGAATAAAATGCTTAAGTAATTTTTACCTATATGAATATTTTTTATTCGAGCTGGGAGGAAATAACCAATTTTTAGATTTTCTTTAATTAAATATTACTAGTATTTTAAATGAGAATTATATTTATACGAAATTTTTTCATTCAGGTTACATACAAGACGACGCATTTCAACCAAAATTGTTAGTTTTTTCTTTTATCAATTAATAGGCGTGTGCCAATTTTAATCAAATTCTATTGAGAATTGCGCCCTATACATTGAAAAGAAAAACACGTAAAAAATAGGGGTCCAATTCCGTTGAGAAGTGCGGCCCATACGTTGAGAAGAAAAATAAGCGGAAAAATGGGGGTCCATGGGAGGTACCCCCAATAGTAGACGGATTTCAACTAAAACTAGCAGAACTATCTCTTGTATAAATTTATAAAGCATGCCAAATTGCATCAGATTATATTGAGTACTACGGCCTATACATTCAAAAGAAAAATAAGTGAAAAAATTGGCGGTCCAAGGGAGGTACCCCTAGCAGTCGACGGATTCAAAAATTAGTCGAGCTCTATTTTGGATCAACTAATAGACGTCTGCCAAATTTCTTCAAATTCTATGAAGATTTACGACCTTAACATTGAGGACAAAAATTCGTGGAAAAATGACGGTCCAAGGGAGGTACCCCAAGGAGTCGACGGATTTAAAAAATTTTTCTTTTCTACTTAAAATTGAGCAAGTGTGCAAAATTTCATCGTTGTAGGATTACTCCTTCTATTTTTTTTCAGTTAGATGTATGAAGAAATACCACTGTGCTCCGTGGTGCTTTTATGCGTCAGCACGAAACACTGGGTCTTTTATTCGCACGATCCTATTCCGAGATTATGTGTAGGTCTCGGCAAAGCGCATCGTCAAACATTCTGATACGCTTGGTCTATAATCAAATGAATACGAATGGCAAAGGTTGCTGTCATCTGCAAAAGACTAAATTGGACTGGAAGTTTGACATAGCAGGTCATTTAAAAAAATAAGAAATATAGTAGGAGAAAGAACGGTGCCTTGCGGCACCCCTTAATGAATCTTGAACTCGTTTGACGAAACCCCAACTGTAGAAACTCGTAAAGTGCGATCTTTAAGAATGCTCGATATAAATCGATAGAAATTATCACCGACACCAATAGGATATTTTTCCAAAATTTTCTTTTTATCAAATAGAATGTGGGAATTATTTCTTTTCCATAAATAATTTTTTTTTTTAT
Organism: Pollenia griseotomentosa; assembly: GCA_963931875.1. NCBI lineage: Eukaryota > Metazoa > Arthropoda > Insecta > Diptera > Polleniidae > Pollenia > Pollenia griseotomentosa. The sequence continues at coordinate 110,913,976 of OZ007560.1, forward strand.
TTTAAAAATTTTTGCGAATCTGATTCTATGAGTTAAAACCGGTATTAATTAAAATTTGACTCATAGAAGCACATTCGAAAAAATGTTTAGTATAATTTTCTTTTAAGAGTTTAATTTTTGATAACATTTAACTTATAGGATTTTTTGCTCCACAATTTGCCATTTATTATACAGTTTTTTTCTTTTTTTTTAAAGCATTTTCCAATATTTTCTAGTTTTTTTGGTATATTCTTTTTTGAACATTTCTCTATTCTATTTCTCATTAAAATGTTGCATAATTTAATTTTCATTTAATGTTCCTTATATCGCTTTCTTTTACACTTTCGCTTAAATAATTTTTTTTTTTTTTTTTTTGTAAATTAACTGAAAAATTGAATAGCTTTTCTTTAGTCTTCTTAAAAAAGTTGCGTGTAGATTTCAATTAAATTTTGTAATTAATTACAAGTACCAAGAAGTGTACCTAATGCTTTTAGTTGTATAAGAAATTGTAAAAGGAATAGAAAACGAAAAGGAAACCGGCAAAAAAATTATAAACAAAAAACCAAATAAAAAATCTAAAAGGTATTTAAACGATAAAAGAATTACATGAAAAATTTAGCAATACATAATGTTTTCTATTCAGTAACTTTTTTTTATTTCTTTAATATGTTACACATGTGACAAGCCTTTATAAAAAAAAATCGACTTAAGTTTAAACCGACAAATGGGGAAAAAATAATATAAAATAACACCTCCTGCTAATTTTTTAGTTTAAATGCTATAAAGTAACAATTCAAGTCAGTATGTGGTCAAATACTATAAATATTTGGGCTTAAATCTATTTCATGCGTTTGAAAGTTCCATTAAAATACAAAAATAGTCAACAATACTATGAAAAACTTATTAAAAACGACATCCATACAAATACGTTTATTGATTACTTTTTATTTTAGTCTTTCTTTATCGTAATGTAAAACTTATTGATTCTTTTTCACTTTCTTTTTTATGCCTTCCGGAAAAAAACAAAAGAACTTTAAACCTTGAGTTATTATCATTTTATAAAACATTCATAAAATCAATATAATTCCGTTAAAAGGGATTTACGAGCAGAGTATTAATCTGTTGGCATTCAAATTGAAAAGCAAAAAGAAAAAAAAAAACAATTCATTTGATTAATAAAGAACACAGCTCGCAGGCGTATGAGTGTTTTTGTGAGAAATTAATTCCACAAAAGAAAATATACATCATACGCCAAAAGAACAGAATTTAAATAAATATAAAGAATTTATATAAAGGGATTTTTTTTGGGCCCAATAGAACTTGAGTTTGTAAAAATTAACGCAAAAAAATAAATGTTGATCAACAAAATTTATTTATACAAATGATCAATACGTAGCATTAACATTTAAAATTGAGTTCGGCCTAATGGGCGCACACTGGACATTCGATTTTGACCCAAATGTTTATGCTTTGCTGACCGTATGTAACGAATAAGACGAACAATGTTGGCCTCCAAGGCGGTTAGGGCTTGATATGTGTTTTGAAAAATCGTCAAATTTACGGCAATTAAAAAAAATCGTTAAATCGCCAATAGGCCACTTTTGGAACCCAAAATCGTCATAAATTACCAAATCTGGCAACCGTGTGGCCCACAAGAAGTGATCGAGAGCTATCAAATCGCACGACATTTGAGCTTGACTAACAGGTTAATTTCTCGGTGTGAACTTATCGCCAAATTTTGATTTCAATAAGTCGATGGTTGTGGTCGCCGTTTGGCATGCAACGCCATCAAATGACACCTCGCACTGATCAACGTCATCAAAAAAAAAAAAATATATATATAAGCTATCATGGTGGGGTAACGCTCTTTACTGACCGCAACACGTGCTCCGGCTACATTTTAAAGTAATAAGGTCCAATGGTGCCGCCAGCCAGTAAGCCGCACCAAACGGAAAATTTTTCTGCATATAATGGAGTAGGTAGGGTCTGCTATGGATGCGGCAAATTTTGTTTTATTTACAAACCCATTTAGATAAAAAATAAGCCGTATCGCTGAACAAAATGTTTCGGTAAAACATGCATGAATGGTTTTAAAAGTAAATTTGGATAATACTATGCAACCAGCAAAAATTCCTCGAATAACCACCATATTTTTTGATCCGCTATAGTCACCTTACTGCAAAAATCATCATTATTTAAAATTCTATGGTAAGGTTTTTTTTAAAAAAATTTTTTTCTAAAATTCGAGATTTTTGAAGAGGCCATACATCTTATCGTAACTTTGAAACATCCCCGATTTTGTTATGCAATACGTCGAATTTTAAATTTTTTAAATTTTAAATTAAGCCTGATTTAAGTCTTTCTAATATCATTTTCTTATTTAGCCATTAGTTTTGGAGTTATTGACGCACAACAATTATAAAATTTTTCAATTCAAAAAATTGATAAAAAATTTAAATCAACAAAAACTTCCCAGTTTTGGCACTAATGCCCGTTATTTCTACAAAAAGAAAGCTGGCAGAGTAAACACCTTTCACTAGTGGTTATTTAAGGAAACATTTTTTTTCCTCATTTGTTTCATAGTGAAATTTATGTCCCTATAACGGTTTACAACTTAATTTATTTGAGTAGAATCTTAAACAACTTAGCTTTACAACTGCTACTGATAAGTTGCAAATGTTTGAGGTTTTGTAAACCCCACTAACGCATGCTTGTAAGCAATAAATAATAATGGCTTAAGTCGAAATTTCGTGTTTTGAGATATTAAGCGTTCTGTCTAAAATAAATTCTGTTTGGTTTTTTTTTATAAAATTTTAAGCCACAGAAAAAGATGCACAACAAAACTGTTAATTTTATAAAAAAAAAACGTTTTATTAGTTAATATTTATATATATATATATATATATCTATTTATTATAACCTAAGCTACTATAATTAAAGGCAAAATAATTTTAATTGATAGTTAGTCGAGATAAGTGCTTTAAGTTAAATTGAAACATGGGGAAAACCTGAGATAAGATAAGCTTAGTTAAATATAAGAGTTTTTTGTTGAAGAATAATTTGAATGGGCTGCTAGTTATTGAACTTAAGTGAATAGAAGTTTTAATGCTAAAACATTTTAATATTAATGTAGCTACCTTAAAAAGAATTAAGTTGAGTTAAGATGTTATGGCTAATGTATTATTTTCCAAAAAGACTTAAGTTCAAATATAAATGCGTATAGTTTTATTAATAATGACATTTTATACCTGAAGAGTGATAGATCTTGAAGAAAATAATAAGAATATGTAATAAAAAAAAGCACTTTTGTCAACTTTAGCCATTATTATATACATATATAGTAACATATATAATTTCAACTGAACAAGAGTTGAGTTGTAAACCGTAATACGGGCATAAGAAGTATTAAACAAGCGTTCATCTGTTCATGCCAGATTATACTGATCACCGTTTTAAAAAACTGCAGTCAAAAAGGAAAAACTGCCATTTCTTCCACTTTTTCATATGTCATTGGCCAAAAGAAAATTGTTGCTTTTGTACCCAAATTTTCATTTTTTGTTCACCAGTTTTTAGTTCTGACTGCAGTTTTTTCAACCCTGATACTGATCATAAACGTGAAAAAGTGAGCGCAGTATGACAGTTCGTTTAACAGCTAACTCTTTCGTAAGTTAAATAGGGTTAACGTAAACACCCTTTACTTATTTTTCGTATCTATTAGATACAACAATTTTATTAATTTTTTATTGAACTAGGACCAATAGGAAAGCTTCATTGATAGAAAAGGCGTCATAACGCTGATGTATTTTGACATCAGGACTTTGGCAAGTGTCTTCGTTTTTGACCCCGTGGCGCTTTTCATCATTGTAATGTCATCCTTAACAGCACTGGGCCAAATTGTCATTTGGGTCGAAAAATTAAAATTAAGTCATCAATGTAATGACACGTCCACAGCACAGAAATGACGAATCGCAGTTAGTTTAATAAAAAATTTCATCAGTGCAATGACTCAGTGACATCGGAGAAAGCACTCATTTGGCTCAATATAATTGCAACCTTTTTAATTAAATTGAGTCATTGGGATTGACTTAGGTCAAAGTGAGAGAATAAAATTATTTACTTACCCATAACCCATGTTTGTTTTCACTTTTGTTGTATTCCGCCCTTTGTTTACAGAAGAACTCTCAATTAAAAGACACCAGCAGCATGCCCGATATGCTTTTCGTAATCATTATACATACTTTATAAATTTGACTTATTTAACTTAATAATTTAAATAAATAGATAATGGGAATTTTTGCTTCTTATTTTACTTTTTAAACATGAAAATAATGTTAATAACACTGATTTACAGCCAAAAAATACCAAGAACGCCACATGCCTAGATCAGTTAATTGGGACCTCCTGACCACGAAAAACGCTGTAATTTTTTTTCTAAGTAACGTTTTTTAGATAACGGTACTTTTGTGTTTTCCGGTGTGTGGTCCCACTTAACCCTTGTGGCCCCCAACCGAAAAGTCCGATCGAGATAAATGGCATATTATATTATTTAGTCATTAGGTTTTTTCCCCCACGAACTTGGGGAAAACAACAAGGTTAATGATTTCACCAGGAAATGAAAGAAATCCAGAGACGTTACAAAGGCTGGTGGGATGAACAAATGATGACGGACTATTGCTGGTTCCTCATTCGCGAAGATCCATCCGAAAAAACGCAAAAGTTCAAGACGCTCTTCATTTAAATTTTTTGAATTTACGCCGAATATAGTGTGAGCAATGAAGATGAAAATACTGTCGTTCCACAAAATCCTTAATAAAAACTTTATTTTTCATCCGATTTATCAAATTACGCTTTAAATGTTGACAATTTAATAAACTATTTGGTAAAAGAATAAAACATTCCAGATCTTTACTATAACGTAGAAAAAAAAACAAAATATAAATGAAAAATTTAAAAAAAAACGTAAAAAATAGGCAAATTTTGAACCATTGAGTCATAACTCAGCCATTTCTTATCAGATAGAAATTTGCGGCATTTCGACGAAAAAGGCATTCAATTACCTTTCCAACGATATGCCATTTACCTCGATCGGACTTTTCGGTTGGGGTCCACAAGGGTTTAAGTGGGACCACACACCGAAAAACACAAAAGTACCGTTATCTAAAAAACGGAACTTAGAAAAAAAATTACAGCGTTTTTCGTGTTCAGGAGGTCCCAATTAACTTATCTAGGCATGTGGCGTTCTTGGTATTTTTCCAAATTAAAAATTTCTAAAGCAGTGTAATACACAAAATGTGGCATCGAATTGATGCCTCTTTAGTCATAGGACTGATGTCACTTTTTGCCTTTATTCTTTTTTTAATAACATTGATGTTACAATTCTGATGTAAGGGCATCATCAATATGAAGATGCATTTTTCTATGAGTGTATAGAATGATAGGTATAGAATTCTATATCACTTGTAATATTTCTATTTTGTAATAAAACTAAATTCTATTAATTGCATTTTATTTTTGTGGATTTCTTTAGCTAAATCGATGATTAACAAAAACATAATAGTTCTGATGGATATTTTGTTTAAACTATCACTTGGTTTCCTCAAATCAAATTTCGTTTTATGTTAAATATACATACATACTATATTTCAATAAATAAAGTTTATTTAATTAAAATTATATCTAATTTTCTTTTGATTTAATTTTTTTTTCTTTACAGGTAGTGAATACATTTCAATACCCATTATTGAGTTACCGCCATGAATGAAACAGAGTGTGATAATTTAATCAAGTCGGTAAAATGGACGGAACCCTCAAATTTGATCTCACTAGCGATACTCGAATTTATCAATGTTTTAGTCATAGGAGGAAATCTTTTAGTTATTGCTGCTGTCTTTTGTTCAACTAAATTACGCAGTGTTACAAATTTTTTTATTGTTAATTTAGCTGTGGCTGATTTACTGGTCGGTTTGGCGGTTTTGCCATTTTCTGCAACATGGGAGGTATTTAAGGTGAGTTTGAAGGGAAAAAGGTTGCACTCAAGAAGCATAAAGATCATTTTCTTCTGAAAAAAGATTTGGTATTATCAAAGTTAACTGTACTTTTTAAGAGCAATATTTTCAATAACGTCAAGGTTAAATCTATCACATTGTGATTGTAAGATCGATGGAAACATATATATATAGATTAGCGTGGCCGTTAGTTGTATGGAGAACTTTTTTTTTTGATTTCTTATACTCTCCCCCTCCAAATCGGTTCAGTTTTATGTAAAAAAAGTACAAAAAAATTTCGTAGCGATAAGTTGTGTTTTAGGGAGGGCGTCCGCCCCTCAAAGTTTGCCATCAAGCCATTTATTCAAATGTAATTTGTTTGCGTATGACTATCTTCTAAAAACAACATTTTACAAGAATATGATATATGGCAATATTTTAGCTCTTCTAGTCAACAACATAAGCCTCCCAGAAAGTTTTTTGCTAAGACTAATATCTTAGAAAATAATTAAGAAAATAACAACAAAATACCAAACATCTTATATACGTTTCATATATATAAAAAGGCGATTTAATGTCAATTGACACAATTTTGAAATCGATGGCTTCCGATTTGGATGAAATTTACACCAAGGTTAGTCCTATTAGATAGTAGTTTACACACAAATTTTCAACAAGATCGGTCAAAATGTTTCAGAGGTAGAGGGGGTCAAAGTTTGCCATACAGGTGTTCTTTCTCATCCATGTAATTTATTACCTATTGGTGTTAGCAAAATTTGTCCCAAGTAGCTTAGATAGCTATTTAATCAATCTTTTTTAAAAATATTTTTTGTTTTTTTTTTAAAAAATTTTTTAATTCTTTTTTTAAATTTAAAATTTTTTTTTTATTTTTTTTAGCCAAGTGTTAAATTTAAAAAAAAAAATTTTAAAAATTTTTTAAAAAAACAAAAACAATTTTTTTAAAAAGATTGATCAAATAGCTATCTAAGCTACTTGGGACAAATTTCGCTAACACTAATAGGTAATAAGTTACATGGATGAGAAAGAACACCTGTATGGCCAAAATGTCAAACTTTGACCCCCTCTAACTCAGAAACTTTTTCACCGATCTTGTTGAAAATTTGTGTCTAAGCTACTATCTAACAGTACTAAAATTGGTGTAAATTTCATTTAAATCGAAAGACATCTATTTCAAAATTGGGTCACTTGACATTAAATCCCCCTTTTATATATATAAAACGTATATAAAATGTTTGGTATTTTGTTTTTATTTTCCTAATTATTTTCTAAAATATTGATTTTAGCAAAAAACTTTCTTTGAGGCTTATGTTGTTGACTAGAAGAGCTAAAATATATCATATTCTTGTAAAATGTTGTTTTTAGAAGATAGTCATATGCAAACAAATTACATTTGAATAAATGGCTTGATGGCAAACTTTGAGGGACGGACGCCCCCCCTAAAACACAACTTATCGCTACGAAATTTTTTTGCATTTTTTTTTACATAAAACTGAACCGATTAAGGGGGGAGAATATAAGAAATCAAAATAAAAAAAATAACGGCCACCCTAATATAGATATAGAAAAAATTTAAATTTAATAAGATCACGGAAAGATAACCATTGTATGTTTAAAACAATATTTCCAATTATAATGGTAGCACAAATGTTCTATGTTTTTTTTTTCTTTAAATATGGCAGCATTTCAATTAGAAGTTTAATTATAATATAACTAGCTGTTCGGTCCCGGCGCTGCTCGGAATTTTCCAAATAACAATTTAATACTGGAGAATTTTGTTAATAACTTGACCCCAGTGCTATCAACCGTGTCAAAATTTTATCAGGAAAAATTTTATCTGGAAAAAATTTATTACGAAACTTATATAAAATATATTTTTTTTTTAGCCAAATCGTACTATAAATTAAAAAAATTAAAATATCATGACAATAGCGCCACCTATCGGGATTTAACTTAAGAGAAACCTGGCTCCAGACTAAACTAGTTTACTGTCCAAGTTTGTTGTCAATCGATCAGTTAAGTGAGTTTTAGGAGCACATATACGACACAAACGTTTTTATATATATAGATTTAATGTATTGGTCATTGCTAGTGATAATTTTGTACTGACTTTCCGACAATAGATGAATAGAATATAAAATATATAATAGAATACTTATCTTGCGGCCAGAAACTTGTACTATTCCAGTCCGACTGATAGGGATTGATCAAAACAAATATAAGTCAAACAGTTCAATATCTTGTCTTAAAGCGGGTGCGGTAAAAGCTTCTGACAACTGTTTTCTAATGTGTTTAATTGGATATTCTAAATTATTTTGTTGATTACCCTTCTTAATTGGATCCACTCTTGTCTGCAACTTAATATTGTGATCAATGTTAAACATTTTAAAATACACGATGGGTAGTGCAAAGTGTGCAAACGATGCAAATGCGTGCAAAAATACACACATTTGCACAAAACAACAACAAAATGTACGTATGCAATTTGCTCTATTTTACTTCGTTTGCACTAAAAAAACCATGAGCAAAATTAGTAGTGCATATTTGCTCAGTTGCAAACAAATGTAAACAAAAACGTTTGACATATAAAGCGCCATATTGTTTTTTAAGGAAACTTATAAATTGAACATTGTCGTGGGTTTTAATATAAAATAGAGAATTAAACTTAAATAATTTAAAAAGAAAAAATTTATATTATTTTGCTTGTGTATAATTGTAAACAAATGCATATTTTTTACAGTGCTCCCAGAAGTTTTTTGTGTTGCCAGAATAAATTTTTAGAAAAATAGCACATATGCACAAAAAATAAAATTGGTGTGCTCACGATCAATCATAATATGCACTCAAATTTACAAATTGCAAATTTGCACAATGACCATCGTGATTACCCTTAATACAAAAAAGCAATAATTTTCGATTCCGGTAGAGGAGACCCCCCAAAAAAAAACGTGTATTGCCATATAAAAACATTAGGCTGCCCGGTTTTGGCAACTTCTTATTATTAGTCAGTGTTCGAAAATAAACAGAACATTATTTACATTATTATTAATCACACACCCAGAAATGATATCTTATTTTTAGTGTTTGTGCATACGAACACAACCCCTCATACCGTTCGTAACTATTTTCAAGAAAGTAATGAACATTTTATCGTGTTCTGTTCTTCGTTATAAAACAGAACAATTGTAATAATTCTGTAGACATACATTATATTGTAATGTTCTATAGTGTTTCTTTTTGAAATGATAAACAAATGAGCAAACAAACAATTTTAGCCACGGCTACAGCACGAATACCTTTTGTGTATATTATGGACATGTTTTGTTTGTGTAAAATTTTTTCACTGGCTCTTAATTTTTTTTCGTATGTTTTTGTAAAAAATGTTTGGTTTTTTACCAGCCAAAAGGGTGCTAAGTACAACTGAAACGAACTAACATTAATGAGCTTTACCGGACACAACGAAGTTTGTGTTTTTTTTAACAAAAATTTACGGAACCGAACACTAAGGAACGATATTTAATGTTTTTTTTCGAACTATGTTATAAAAAACAATTACATTGAAGACGAATGATGTCTTCAGAACATTTATGTTAAAACCTACAGGGCATATTTCTTTGGAATATTTTAACCCTCTATCTCTACCAGGGCTGTGGAGTCGGAGTCGTAGTACCCACAAAAACTCGCGACTCCGACTCCAAAGATTTTCGGCATAAAAAATTTTAAAAAAATTTTCCAAAATAAAAATTATTCGAAATTGACGATGCAATATTTCAAATATCGATTTGAAATTTTTAAGAACCATTTTTATGCTATATTTAACCTTTTAAAAGCTAATGCATTAAAAAAGTTAGAGTGCTATATTCGGATGTACCGAATCTTTTACACCATCCACCGACAGTTAGAATAAATGAGAACTATAAATTATTAAATAATCTTCATAAAACGAACGCCAGTATAAAAATTGGTTCCGGTTCAAACCAATTGTACGAAAATCAGAAAGTGTTACATATGTATGTATGTACCTATTTTATTTAAAATTATTTTACTGCAATATTCATAAAAATACAATAATTTTGCTTAAAAAAGTATTTTACACAAAAATTTCTAATCAAATTTTTTCTTAAAACACATTTAAAATTTAAATTAATGGTTTATACTGTTTCCAAATGGCAGACGATGGACTGAATGCTTTTCATATAAATTTTACTACATAATCAATCGCCTGTCATTTGGAAACAGCACATTAATGTTTGCGTACGGTAAGTTCTTCTCAAAAACGACCATTATTAGAAAGCCGTACGGTAATGAAAAAATAAAAGTTAACATCACTGAGTCTCATATACATTTAGCATCAAGATTTTAGTAGGAGTCGGAGTCGTGAGTCGGAGTCACACTTAAAAAATTTCAGCGTTTGGAGTCATAGTCGGAGTAAGTACTTTTTTCGGACGACTCCACAGCTCTGATCTCTACAACGTATTGGCCTTTTTTGCCCCTTTCTATATGCAAAAAGTATCCTTAAATAGGGATGTAATGGGTTAAAATGCTCCACAAAAATATTTGTTATAGCAGAGTGAAATCTGTTAAATCAGATTATGAATGTCACAACTTTAAATATATAATTGCGTCAGTCATACGGGCCTGTTCTGAAAATTACGGGATTTCAAATCACGTGTTTTTGAAATTAAGAGCGTGATTTTGTGATGTCCTGAAAGTCATACCGTTTTTGTGTTTCTCGGTTTGCTTTCTGCAATTAAAAATCACACCAAAACACACAAAAACCGGACACTAAAATATCACACGTGTGATTTTAGTAGGCACATGTGATTTGAAATCACGTGATTTGAGTAAAATTGATTTGCAGAACAGGCTTGATATTCATTATTTTTGAGAAAATTACAGTAGTTGCTAATACCCAACAAACACGATGTCAATGAATGAATTTATCGTTTGACTTTAAGCACAAATCTCAACCGTTTTTTAAATATTTGATTTAAACAAAGTTATAAAGTTATTTGTGAGTAATTACAATGATTAAGAAAACTAGTTAAAAAAAAAAACGGAAAAGTTCGGAAATTATAAGTTTATTGTATGACCGCGGTGCTACAATCCTCAAAATAAAAGGGAGCCAATTTCGTCTTTGCAAGAATTAGAGGACGGAAACTCTTTCATCTTTTAGCTATGGTGCCGAATGTTAATTTCACTGTTTATTTAAATAAATAATGAATTTATATTAAAAAAAATAAAATATTTTCATTTATGTTCCACATGGTATTAAAATCCACATTTGAAAAACATTTGAGAATTACGTTTGAAAGCAATTTGAAAATAATTTCCCCTTATTGTTGAGAATGTTATAATTTTAATATCATTATCAAGCGTTTGTCGTTTGAGAAAACGTTTGGTTTCAAATCATTATCACTTTGAAATCAAACCTCCGTGTTTGTTGGGTGCACATACTTTTCTAAAATAATAATTTATTAACAACTAAAAGCCTCTAAAATATTTTCCCTTTTCAGGTTTGGATTTTCGGCGATGTTTGGTGTCGTATTTGGTTAGCAGTCGATGTCTGGATGTGTACAGCATCAATATTAAATTTATGTGCCATTTCATTGGATCGTTATGTGGCCGTAACACGACCAGTAACTTATCCCAGCATTATGTCTACCAAAAAGGCGAAATCTTTAATAGCCGGCATTTGGGTTCTATCATTTGTAATTTGCTTTCCACCATTAGTCGGTTGGAAAGATCAAAAGGTGAGTTGTCATAAGAAGTTTGTTATTGTGTACTACTGTTTAACTCTTTATAATTTTAATGTAGTAAAAGTAAAAGTAAATATTATAAATTTATTACACTTTAAAGAACACTAGCTTAACCCGGTGCGCTTTATTACCCTTCAATGGAAATTAAATTTGTAAATTTTTTTTTTAAAAACGATCTCATGTATTGATAACTACGTAATTTGTAACAAATTTAGAAACTTCTACGTTATCCTTAAGATATTTATACATATATATTGTCCCAGTATGATAGGTTCCACGCTCACTTTTCCATTTTTCATGAATCTTCGGAAACTTTAACTGTTAACGTTCCCCAAATATATTGTAACTTATGTTGTCTTCTTATGGGAGCTGCCAAGCCCACTTACAAACTTACAAATATTAAAAGTCTCAGTTAAGTTAGCCTGGTAATCGGGAAATAACAGTGACAATCAGAACAATCGGCTTTGCTTTCACCATTGAAATAAAACTAGTAAAATTTATTTAGAACAGATCTCGTGTTTTGGCAACCAAGCCAATAACTGGGACTTGACATAAAATTGACAGATCTCAAGAGATCTTTTCGGTTTCTTGCGATCAGTAGCCTCCGGTAACGGACTGACTATTGGTTGCCCAGCGGTAAATATTGAAAGGACCGCAAGTGGCAGGCCTTTTTGAAGGCCTTTATACTTATTGCTTAAAGATTCGCTTCGTATGATATCCTGCCTTCAGAAGTATGCCTTCTAGAAGGTATAATTTTTTTTTCTTTTTAAAATACCTTCAAAAATATTCAGTAGACATTCGCTACTCTCTTCTCTAAGAAAGGAGAAAGAAAGTTGCTCAGTTTTGTTGTTGTTTTAAGTGACCTTCCTTTCTCCCTTGTTTGGAAAGGGAACAAAGTTATTATTTAAAGGATTGTGGAAGGGCTTGCTCCTAATGACAGCCTGTGTAAAAATAAATAAGTATGGAATGAGGCGAGGAGGGATTGTGTCTGCTTAATAGGGTGTTCAATTAATCGGGTATTTTTTGCTAATTAAACGATTAATCGATATTTGGCATTTTTGACTTATTCGATTAAATGAATAAAATTTTAAAATTAATCGATTAACCGAATAATCCCAAATCCAGAAATTTAAAAAACTACGAGATTTTTTTTTCGATAATTTTAGAAAAAATTGGTACTTAAGTAAATAAACATTGTTAATTACAAGTATTTTAACATTTTATTAACAGAAAAACAAAACAAACGTAACAATTTATACTAATTAACACATATACATATATATTCGAAGAAAATTTTGAATCATATTAGATGAAGGTGACCAACGATGTTTTACGTCATGTATAAGTTTAGTCTCTTTTTTTTCTTGCAATACAACATAGGTTTAAAGTTTTTGTTGCTCTTAATTAGATTTATTTAACAATTTACAACACTTACGTACACGATTAATAACTTCACCTATTTCAATTTTAATTCAACTGGTATTTCTAATTCATCATCTTCATCCCCTGGCAGTCACTTTCATCTTCATTATCTTCTACGTTTTCGTCTATAGTTGTTTTATACGTTTTAGTATAGATTGTGTCAACAATCGCAAGGTGAATAGCATGATTAATGCAAAGTTGAGACTCTACTGGCATATCATTACCATACTTTCGCATTGCGGCTGCACCATCGTATGTAGAGCCGACAATGTGTTTTTCAAAATCTAGTCCAAAATCTTCTAGTTTATTTTTAATGGAACAATAAATATTTAAAGCAGTGCCCTTTTTTAATTTTTTCTTAACCTAAATTATAAATATTAAAAGTTTTGGATTTCTTAAAGTAACGTTCATGTATTTGATGTGGGATATGTCTGTCCACTCGTCCACTGTTATTGAAAAGCGTCCATTTCTTTCTATTATACGGAGTATCTCCCTTAAAATTTCATCCTTCTTTTTTAAATAAAACTTGTTAATGTAGTTCCAAATTGTTGCTTCACTTTCGGGCATATTTAAGCCCTTAGATTTGAAAAGAGTCAATATAACTTTGGATTTTTTGAAACCTTTTACGGACATTCCATCTCCTGATATGCCTCTGCAAATAATTTCCTCAAGAGAATCGATCGAAGTATCTTGTTTAAAATATTTGTTCATTGGACCACTTGCAGCTTCCTTTGATGTTGTTGGTGTAGCATATTCTTCAAGTATTATGTTATGGTCACTGCGTAAGTGGTAAATTAGTGAAGATGTTGAAGACCCTTTACGTTTAAACATTTTTGGACACCTGTTACATTTAGCATTAATTTTTGTTTCATTCGAAAATATTTCCAAACCAAACGCATTCTAAAGAGAAACGCATGAACTATTTTGTTAAAAAAAAAATTATTATAAATCTTTGAGTTAACATATATTTGTTTTTTTTTTCTTTTGTGAAATTAATTATTAAATTGTGTTGATTTAATAGTACACAGAAAAAATTCTCCAAAATTTTTCACCAATTAAAGCATTGATCAAAGATATAATCAGTTTTAATTAAAAATGTAATCAAGTGAATTAAACGTTTAATCAAGTGAATTAAACGTTTAATTAATACTATTAAATGGTTTAATTAATTTTTTAATTAATATCACAAATTTTTTAATTGAAATCAATTTTTATTGTTTTCTGTGTATATAACAGTTTTATTTTTTACTAGCAGCAAATTAGAAAGTTTATTTGCAAAAAAGGAAAAACGTTTGATTTTAAAACAGAATAAAAACAGCTGATTTAGAAGTGTGAAAAATGTTTTCGGAAACAAATGTAGCAAACATACTAATGTATATGCTGAATTACTTCTAACCATGACTGTATTTTTTAAATTCCAACGGACACACTCATTTGGTTTGTTTATGTGACTTACGGCCAATTTTTAGCTTTGATATTATATTACATTTATATATTTTAAATCGTCTTAAATACAAAATTATGTTCTTCGCTAAGCACTTAAATGTAACTTAATTCGCCCAACTGGTGCATTTAAATTCATCTAAAGTTTACATTATTATAACTTAGCAAGGTGGCCTCAATATCACAACAATACAACAAAAACAAGCAAGATAATAACTGTCAGCTGTTTTTGAGACCACCTGGTTTTAACCTTGCTTTAAATTCTATTCTTAAATTTGGACACTAAAAAAAATATGTGGGTGAAGATAAATATGTCGAACTAAATATGTTTTGACGTAACATCTTACGTCTTCACATATTTAAAATATGTTTTTCGTATTTGGGACAATTTTCCAAATATGTTTTAATATTTATGACAAACAATTAAATATGTTTTCGTATTTGTGACATATTTAAAATATCAAATTATTTAATATCCTTGTATTTTTTACATATTTAATGAAATTTGAAAGAAATTAAGAATTTTATTAAAAATGCAGATTCTCTGAGAGATTTTGGAAATTGTGGACAAACTGGAAGACCTTACAGGATGGCAAATACCTCATTTTAAAGATAATTACGCCCACTTTTGTAATCTTTTTCGGTTTTTGAGAAAAAAACCTCTGGGCTATTTTTTGAAATTTTTGAAATTCTCAGATGTACTAGTACTGATTCTCTAGTACCGAAATAGATTACAAATGAGGTATTTGCCATCCTGTAAGGTCTATCAGTTTGTCTACAATTTCCAAAAATCCCTCAGAGAATCAGTACTAGTACATCTGAGAATTTCAAAAATTTTTTAAAAATAGCCCAGAGGTTTTTTTCTCAAAAACCGAAATAGATTACAAAAGTGGGCGTAATTATCTTTAAAATGAGGTATTTGCCATCCTGTAAGGTCTTCCAGTTTGTCCACAATTTCCAAAAATCCCTCAGAGAATCAGTACTAGTAAATCTGAGAATTTCAAAAATTTTTTAAAAATAGCCCAGAGGTTTTTTTCTCAAAAACCGAAATAGACTACAAAAGTGGGCGTAATTATCTTTAAAATGATAATTACGCCCATTGCATTTTTAATAAAATTCTTAATTTCTTTCAAATTTCATTAAATATGTAAAAAATACAAGGATATTAAATAATTTGATATTTTAAATATGTCACAAATACGAAAACATATTTAATTGTTTGTCATAAATATTAAAACATATTTGGAAAATTGTCACAAATACGAAAAACATATTTTAAATATGTGAAGACGTAAGATGTTACGTAAAAACATATTTAGTTCGACATATTTATCTTTACCCACATAAAAAAAATTATACATTTAACAGAAAAACCATATATTATTATTATTATTCGATTAATTGGCATGAATTCTTCGATTAATCCTTTAATCGAAATTAGCAATCTTAAATTAATCGAATAATCTTAGACGATTAATCGTTCGATTAATCGAACAAGAATTAAACGGTTGAACACCCTACTGCTTAATAAGTCCTTCTGTTAGGCCTCTTTACTCATTATTTTTACCGATGGGTAGGGCCTCTGTTAGTAAGCTTCTTGCGGGAACTGCTTCCTGGCTTTCAGGGAGATTGTCTTTGGGGAAGTTTTGCCTGTTCGCGACAGGATAGTTTCGGGGATCACGTGGTGTTTGTGGTTTAATACCCAGAGTGGCGCGAAGGGTATTATCACTAAAGGTCTGATTTTTCATTAATTGGCCGAACGTTCGGCTTGATGGAGGAACTTTCCTAGGTGCTGTTGCAATTCAACAGCAGCTGCTGGCATTTCTTCAAAAGCACCAAAGCTTAGATAGCTCCAGCTTCTTAACAAGGGGCGATTGTTTAATCTGGTGGTATTATGCACTCAAATTGCTACATGGGTATATTGGTTGCGCCCACACGCAGGGGCAGCTGGTAAACGCATTGCTTGTCACAAATTTGGTTGAGATCCACCATGAGATAAGGCCATATGGCAGGTGCTCATGTAAGTCTTTTCCACAGCTGCCAAGTTCTGGTGAGTTTTTCGTGAAAATCTTTCGCTGTCTTTGTATGAGAGGTACCACGCCCTCGTGAACTTTTACCAATATTCAAAGCTTATGTTAAGCGCCGAGTAATCTGGAAATTACTGTGAACATTTCAGGACAATCACTTCAGTATTAAGACAGACTTTAGGAAACAAACAAACACACACCAAGAGAGTTTTTATATACAAAATAAAAAATAAAAAAGAATAAAGAGGATTTGTTTTAGCATAATACTTAGCATTTATTATGACAGATTTTCATTTACAAAAACACCTTATTTTTTGTCATAAACAAAGTGTTTTTTTTTATTATTTGTGCTAAATAACTGTTGAACTTTCACCTGATTCCATTGAAATCTTTCATCTGAGTTTTTGTTGTCATTTCCGCTTTACAATACAATTACACACAACGTTGTAGTGGTTTATTTTTTGTTTACATTTACATTAAAATATATTGTGTTAAATTTTTCTATTTTTATTGTTCTTGACTTCAGATTCTAATAAAACTGTCAACATTTGTTTTACTTCCGTTTATTTTATTTTTTTTTTTTTTTATATCTCTACTTATGTCCTTATTTTTTGTGGTATTTTGTTAAATAGAATTACAAATGACAAAAAAAAAATAATAAAAAATTTACATAGACATATTGTTTGCTAAAGAATTTATAGAAATAAACAAGTGGGTTAACATATGGAGCGTAAAATTGACAAAAAGTGCAAAGAAATGTTGGCATGAACAAGGACAATCACCCAGGCTAGAAAAAAACGAAATATTTGGTAATTTTTTCCTTCAGTTATATTTACATACACATATACGAGGGTGGGATATGAGTTGTGTGGCCATATACAAATATATTTTACAGCTAAATCGGCTTAAAAATAATGCTAAATGTTGAAAAAATTCTAAAGAATGAAAAATTTTCAATAAATTTCAATTCATTTCATATTGTAAATTCCTTTCTTCATAAAAATAATTTAATAAAAATTGAATTTAATGAACTCTAGTGTTATTAAAATATATATTATTTTAGTTCATATATTTTTATAAAATATTTTTTTTTTTTATAATTCCCCCTAGAAACACTATTACCATATCTTTTTTTAAATAATTTCATATTAAACAGGTAGATGTGGGTCTATATACGGTGGCCATATATTTAGAACCAACACAGGCCATATTAATACAGGCTTGCCAGTTTAGCATTTTCAGTGCTAGATTTAGCACATTTTTTTTCTTAATTAGCACTAAGAATTTCGAAAAAAGTGCTTAGTGCTAGTTTAGCACATTTTTGTAATTATTAAGCATTTTTAGCAATTTTTTTAGATCCCAAAACCACTTCAAAACTCACATTATCAATTCATGTAAAGTCTTAATTCTTTTAGGCCCGTTTTCACGACTTCACAATAGCTAAATGTAAGAAGTTATCGAACAGATAATGAGTTTTTAATTATCACAAGTTCCCTTTAATCTAAAAGCGAAGGATAAGCTAAAGAGAGGAACGTTCTACCTTTCACTTTTGTCGTAAGGTTTAGATTTGAGATTGCCATATTATATTCACATATTTTTTATATATGGCAACTCCAATTATACGTATATTTTGTAAATGTAAAAAAAGACGGTAGTTGCCAGTTCGTATTTTTATTTTGGCAAAAATAATCGAAAATTTCCTTAGTATTGCCACATTTTCAAAAATGTTAAGTTTATTTTATACAGAAGTTGTGAAAACGAAAAATAGTTAAAGGTAACTTTATTCCTCACTAGTGCTAAAGGTACCATTAACAATTTCGAACTTTATAGGTAAGTCGTGAAAACGGGCCTTAGTGTATCAAGAAAAATGCATACATATTAGAGGCCTTATTCATAAAAAATATTTCTGGTTAATAACAGGTTTATTAAATGAATTTCCTATGAAAATCTGTTTAATAAACCTCTAATAAATCAAAAATATTTTTTATGAATATGGGGGTGGGAATATAACTTTTGAAATTTTTGCAAATTGGAAAAATGGCATAGCATAGTCGAATAGAGCATTTTTTTTAAATTACATTTAAGTTTTTGCATCAAACGCAATTACTTTTTTTATAAGATCATATAGCCATTTGATTTATCATTAAATTTTAAAAAATGGTTATTTGTGAAAAAAATTTTATAAAAGTGATATAAGTGTGAAATGCAATGCTTGGCTAAACCTTTTAAATACCTTTAAAAATTATTATTTTTCGTATAATAAAATTAGAGCAATGCCCAGCACTCTGTAATGATCGTTGGAATTCTGCCACTTTTGTTTTTTATAATTATTTCGGCATATCAATTGCAATTAATTGCTATTTGTAAATTTGTATTTGATGCTTAGAGCGAAAACTGGTTTTCTGATCATTCTTTCAATAAAAATAATTTCGCCACACAACAACAATCATTGTCCGGCTTTAGAGAAGCAAATGAATATTTTCTCAGGCATTGGGACAAAAATCCATCAACTATTCAGAAAGTTCAGCGCGGCAACCTTATATTGAACCAAAGACCTATTGGATGGACCTTGTTGAGAACTAGAATGTAAACGGAACTGTTATGTTCAGTTATACGCATAAGAGAAGGTGCAAAATTAAACAACGTTTGTTGCCACACTTTAAACATATCGGACGATATTGTAAAAAAATCGGTTTATCTGAAAAGTACCAAAATGAGTTGGTATATGAGGAAGATAAAAATTACATAGTTAAAATTTTAAACAGTTGTAACAACTTATATTATAATGTAACATTATAATAAGTGTTTATATTAAACAAAATGAATATGGACATTTCCTGGGGTCACGAACGTACGTTCGTACGCTTTGGTATGCAAAAAATATAGAAAACAAAACTTTTCCTTGAATTTTTTTTGCGATTCGATAGCATTTGGGTAGCTCTATGTTTAGTGCAAAAGATGGGTTTCATCGAGTTTAAGTTTTCATAATAATAGTTGTAAACATGTGGTCACGAACGTACGCAAAATAGAAGTCAACTTTAGATGACAGTAGTGAAATGTAAAAATCTGCGTAATGGAACGGAATATTCAAAAGTGGTTAATTTATTTTAAAAGTGTATTAATGTAGGTCTCCATCCAGCATTTACAAAATAAAATATCTCTCTTGGTTTTTGTTTAATTGGCTTATGTACCGGTCGCGAACGTACGGGTCGCGAACGTACGATTTTTCCATATGTTTTTTTATTATTATCACCATGCATTTTCCCATAAATATCCTTAAATTTCCTTAACAAAAAAAACTAAATACTCCTTTTACAACTGATTGTAATGGAGAGATTATGAAGAAAGAGTGTAAAGATAACATATTTTTTGCATTTTAAATAAGTATATAAAAATGTCTTTAGAAGTAGAAAATATAAGAAAATAAAAAATTTCCAGTTTCCAGTGCAATTTCCTCAAGTAAAACAGCTGAGATATGCTATGAAACCATTCTTTTATAACAACATAGACTTTTTTTATAATAATAAACAATAAAAGACAATTGTAAATTTTCAATGTTACAAATTTAGCACTTTTGTTTTTCACAGTAGAACAATTAAGCACTTTTTTTGTCGATTAAGCACTTTTAATTTGAATTCTTCTGGCAAGCCTGTATTAATACGAGGCAAATTCATATCAAGTAGACACGCCTCAACATTCCTTTTTTGGATGTCAAAATAAGTTCTTGCGTCAACCTAATTTCCAAGAATATTCGTCCTTATTATGTATCGTTGTCGTAGTCGAACCCTACACTAGATTCAGATCATGATTTTTTCTATGATTTTTAAGACATGATTTTTGGTGTTTATAGGCGAACGGTGTAGAGAAGAAATTGGGGTAGAGAAAAAAAATCAAATTTTCTCTATGTCTTTTTTTTTATTTTCCTTTGCACACATTTGTGTTTTTGTGATGTTGCTTCATTTTTTTATTTCAATGTGGCAACATCTCTTTACAATACAGAACAGCTAGCGCATTTAAAGAAGAATTAACGATAATTGAAAAAAATCAACACTTAAATCATGAGAAAAAAGTCATCGTTTGAATCTGTTGTGTTTTTGGAAGCAACTTTTAAAAGGAACTAAAAAAAAGACATGATTTTTAAATCATGGTCTGAATCTGGTGCTAGGCATTTGTAAAAATTAGCATTATAATTGCTGCAAACGACATAAATACGACACAAGGAAGTATTTTACACTGGCGTTGTCGTAAAATTTAAATTATATTCACCAACAATTTTGAACGTCTTCGGCCACGACAATTCGTATTAAAAAATTGGCTATTTGCTATTTTAAGGGTTTTCAAATGAACTGTTAAAAATTGTATGAGAGATAATTTACGCAAACTTCGTAAATTTACTTAACAATTTCGACTCGTGAACTTGCCCTGTTCAATTGTGCATTTATTTATACAAACAGATTTTTTAGGATCATTTTTAACATTTTACCAATTATTTTTTTTTTAATATTTTTTTAAAAATTATTGACGTTTCTTACAAACTGACATCTCTCCTTTATGCAAAATTCCAAACAAAATAACTTAAGAACTGTTGGCCACTATTGGTTCAGGGCCTACCAGGATGAGGGTTGCGGGTTCGACTCCCGTTATATCTTTAGTATGTTGACATTTGTAAAATATCACAATAAAAAAATATGTACGCTTTTTTTTACAAAAAAAATTATTTTATGGTAATTTCTTTTGTGGGAAAAATATGTTACAGTATATACATGTAACACTTTGTAATGTTACCTATAATTACGCGAAGTGTAACATATTGTGCAACTTCAATAGAACAAAACTTGGTTCTTTATTTACAACTTTTACACTTTTATCATTAGTGTATTTTTTAAGCGATTTTTAAAGCTGTTTGAGCGGTTTCTGTAAGCTATTACGGTTAGGAAACATATATTGACAACACTAATTTCTTGGAAAAAACTTAAACGATAATAATACACATAGAATTTTTGAATTTTGAAAAATTGTTGAATTTAGTTTTTAAATAATCTTTTCACAAAATAATGAGCGGTATGAATTATGACAAACAAAATACAACAAAGTAGTAAATACCAAAGCTGTAAAATAGGGCAATATGAACAGCTAAAGTAAAAGTGAGGGTAGAATATGTAACATGTTGTGCATGTTTTTCATCAACATATTCACAAAAGAACTTGAAACATTGTCTCACAGTTGTATTTTTTGTAAAAACGAACATGTAATACTTATGGAACATATTTCTCAGAAAAGAAATCGCAAATACGCAACCAAATTTAATTGCGATAGGACCATTATTTTCCGTATGCAGGCCCCAAAATTTCATTTTATTCATTCGTTTACCGCCAAGGCATAATTCAGTGTATTATACGGGAATTGGTACATAATGCGATCATAGTTCCCGTTTAACGATCTTTCCTCAAAATTGCTCAACTTACATCATTTATTTATTAAAAGAAAGAATTTAATTTTTTTTCATACACAAACATTTTACATTTTAAATAATTTCATTCACACTTATTGCTTCAGACTTATTAAATTGCCCTCGTATCTTACTGATACATTTATTAAATTGGTAAAAAAAAACTCTCCAAATTTTTTTCCTAGTCGAAGTTAACTTGAGAAATAATTTTAGTTTGTAAGACTCTTGATTGGCTAGTAACACAAAAAAGTGCCAAAAAATAAAATCGTAGAATGCAAGAAAATGTCCTTCCAAAAATATATATGCTTGACATAAATTGGTCAAGTTTGTTATGAGTTTTTAAGTAGGTTTTTAGGTAATAAATTTATTAGTTTTTTTTTTTTTTTTTTTGGTTCTAAATACTAAAAGAAAAAAATTTTGCCTAAAATGTAAAGGACGAAAAAGTAAGACAAAAAAAAAAAAAATATAACAATTTATGGTGCTCATAAAATAAAACAAACCGGAAGTGAAGTTAAAATGTTTACATACTTGACAGCAGAAAAAATTCAATTAGCCCTAAATGTTTGGTTTGGAAAATAAACAAAATGTTTTATTAATAGAAAAAGGTAGGTACTTTTATTTCCTTAGATGAACTTTTTTTTTGTTGATGCGCTTTGTTCTTTTTGAACTTTTATCCAATTTACATTTATCACTCTGTAAATTTTGTAAAGAAAGGAAATTCATGTATATTAGGGTCACGGTTAAAATCAAAAGTTGGATTTCTTTGGGGGGTATTGATAAAAAACCAACGCCAAAAGAAATTTTAGGACGATCGGCGAAGGCTTAGCCGTCCCTTACGCCAGCCAAAGCTTGAGAAAAATTATATTTTACATTTAATCTGACTTTCATAACTTAAAAATAAAAATAATTTTGTAGAAAAGTTCTTTGCAAGTTTTTCCTTAATCTCTTATTAAACAAAATAAACTAAAAAATATCGAATAAGCCACTAAAAAAATTTTTAATTTATTGAAAAAACGCATTTTCTATGAATCACGTATCTTTAATTTATTGAAAAACATTTTTATTATTTATTTAAAAAAAAAAAACAATCAGCCGGGCACCCGGCGTTTTGATCTAATTCGGGTACGCTGAATCCAGTGGTGCTAACCGTTTTTTAGATTAGCTTTTGTTTTCGAGACAAACCGTATTTTCAAAAACGGTTTAGTTTATTGAAAACACAAGAAAAATCGAAATTTCGTAATAAAATTACCTTTAAGAAAGATTTAATGTTTTTCTTCTAGTCGTTTTAGAAACATAATTTTATTTGGCAAAAAAATTATTTTTTAGCAAAATTTCAAAATTTTCGCTCTTTAAAAAATCATAAAAAATTGGAAACAGCCGCTATGCTAATAATTTTTCCTAAACATATAAAAAACGAAGTTGCAAACAAAGAAAAGCTATAAGTGATTATAATCTGTTTACGACTTTTGATTTTATTCATTATTATTTATTTCTATTAAATTTAAGAATTTTCTTAAACGCAGAGCCTCCTAAAAAGTGGTGGTAAAGGGAAAGTATGTTTTATGAAAGTGTTAAAAGCAAAAAACTAGTGGAGGTCGGCCATACATTTTATCCCCATAGGGGCGACTCCTTAGCAATTGTGGGGCTTTTTGTTCAATATTTTTCTAGTATGTATTGACAATTGTGTATGGGAGCCCCCTTAAAGAATAGAGATAGCGGGTAGGTATGTTAGAAATAAATGACAAATATTGAATCTAAATTAACGTGTTTAAGAAGAAATAGTTTTAAAGTAAAAATTCGAATCAATGCTGCTGTTTGCTTTTTAATTTAGTTAAATTTTTTTTTTTAATTTTAATTAAGACAAAAATTGTAGGAAACTCAAACTCAAACTTTGGCGGGCGTGAGGGACGGCTTAGCCTTCGCCGATCGTCCTAAAATTTTTTTCGCGGCGATTTTTATCAATATCCTCCGAATGGGGAGGGGTGAGAGCATGGAAAAATAGAAAACAAATATGCTCCATACAGTAAACGACCACCCTTATAAATATATGTGGGGGATTTCATGTCAAGTTACCCAATTTTTAAATCGATGTCTTCCGATTTGGATGATGCACCAAGGTTAGTCCTTTTGGATAGTAGTTTAGACACAAAGTTCAACAAGATCGGTCAAAACGTTTCTGAGTTAGAGGGGGTCAAAGTTTGACATTTTGGCCATACAGGTGTTTTTATAAATCCTTGTAACTTATTACCTATTGGTGTATTGGTGCTAAAAATTAAAAAACCCTCGTCTGGAGTTAGAAATTATTTTTGACCGATCTTGTTGAAAATTTGTGTCTTAACTGCTATCCAATAGGACTAACCTTGGTGTAAATTCATCGGAAGACATCGATTTAAAAATTGGGTCACTTGACATGCAATCCCCCATATACATATATTAATTACCTTATTTCTAGTTCGAAACATTTATTAAAAAAACAATTTTTAAAAAACGGCAACCTTTAACTCCACAAAAAAACATCATACAAAAAAATATTTGGTACACACATTTATACCTATTAAATATATAGTTATGTCAAATATAAAGAAATTTCGGCAAAATGTTTTTTTATGTCCGATTTACTAATGATGCCTCACATATGTGCACAAAAAAAATTTAAAAGAATATAGACAGGAAATAAATTTAGTAAAAATAAATTTTTTAAGATACTGAAAACAATTTAAGCGATCTTAAATCGCTTTATTTCCTAAAACGATTTCCATCACATATCTGATTATTATTTATTATTTGTATACACTGGAGAAAGTTGTAAACAACAATACAGGAAATTTTGATCCTGTTATAAAAGAAATTTTTTATTGTTACTTATAAATCTATTTTGATCGGGGGGTGCTTTAAAGTCATGCGAAATAAGGCCATGATGGCTTTATTGTTCAATTGAATGGGAGATAAAGCCATAATGGCCTTATTGGACAATCATTGAGAGATAAGGTCATATTTAAAATTTTGCGAAATGAGAGATATAGCCATATTTTTTTTCGCAAATGTGAGATAAAGTCATATTTTTCCAGAATATTGTTACTTTACTTTACTGTTTCCAGGAAAAGTCATTTTTTTATTCTTGTGACGCAGGCAGGAAAACTTTATTCAGCGAAGCCACCTGCCGTGTCCTACTGGAGGAGAAAACCCTTAAGCGCGGCCGCAGGCCGCCACGCAGAAAAACTTTGGTATGCGAAGCCAGATTCCAATACTTTACTTTAGTTTTTCCGGGAAAAGTCATTTTTTTATTCTTGTGACGCCCGCAGGAAAACTTTATTCAGCGAAGCCACCTGCCGTGTCCTACTAGAGGAGAAAACCCTTAAGCGCGGCCGCAGGCCGCCACGCAGAAAAACTTTGGTATGCCAAGCCAGATTCCAATACTTTACTTTAGTTTTTCCGGGAAAAGTCTTTTTTTTATTCTTGTGACGCACGCAGGAAAACTTTATTCAGCGAAGCCACCTGCCGTGTCCTATTGGGGGCGAAAACCCGTAAGCGCGGCCTCAGGCCGCCACGCAGAAAAACTTTAGTATGCGAAGCCAGATTTCAATACTTAACTTTTGTGTCTCCGGGAAGACTCTTAATTATAAAAATAAGAAAACTATTAATCAATGTAAAATGCAAAAGTTCTTCAAAACTGAAATGAGAGATAAAGCCATTTTGTAATATCGCTAATGAGAGCTAAGGCCATGATGGCTTTATCTCCCATTAAAATGGGGGGAAAAAACAAAAGGCTTTATCTCCGTATTGAATGAGAGATAAAGCCATCATGGCCTTATTTCGCATGACTTTAAAGCACCCCCCTTTAGATCGTAATTAAAGAAAAAATTCCCATCCAAAAATTGTAAACATACCTTTAAGATCTTTATTTTCTTTATAATTTTAATAAAATTATCTTTTATATAATTTATTTAAATATTTCTATAAACTCTCTAAGAGGATTAAACTCTTAAAGCGCACTTTAAAATAAATCCCATTTAAAAAATAAAAATAATAATAACAAACATAAGTTAAGTTTAGACAGCAAGGGGAATGTTTAAATAAAGACACACCACATTTATTCTTTTTCTAAATCACTGAACTTTGTAATAAATTTTTAATGCAATTCTTTTATTAATTTTACGTATCAACATGCCACTACCCATATTTATTAAACTATATTTGCAGCCCGTGATACAACCAACTTATACAAGGGGAAATAATACGCTTAATTATGCCACTAGTGCAACAACAATTTCAATGGAGTCATCAACTAGGCCATCATCATCATCCATAGTTGGAGCAGCAGCCATAGTAGCACCCACATCAATAAAACACAAAGGAAATAGACAAAAAGCATTTGGAAAAAGAAAATTAAAAACAGCTACAACAAACGCTCCGTACACAATACATTCACCATCATTATTACCACCACCTGCAACGGCAGCCAAAGCTTTACGGCACGCCAGAAAAGTCTCATCCAAGTCATCAACACCATCATTGTATAATTCATTTAATCCATATGATCCCTACTACGCGCATTTACAAAATCATAGTACGGGCGATAAAATTGTAAATAAACAGTTTGTAGTTAATACAGTTCGTGCATCAGATGCAGCAGCAGCATCATCTCACTTAGAAAGTAAAAATAATTCTCCTGCTGACAACATCAACTTCAACTACAATAATGAGGAAGAGGATGAGGCTGACTTAGGCAATAGTGCTGCTGCTGGTGCTGTAATTGATGATGATGAATACATTTTACCAACAACCAGTGACAGTTCCGAAAGTAGTAGTATCCGTTATAATAATGACCCAACCTCAGCCTTGTATTATGACACAGCAGACACAGGTCGAGAGTTAGATGACGGTAGAGAACTAGCAACAACAATGTCCACAACAACTTCGGCGTCATTTGCAGCGTCATCATCTTATATGACACCTCCGGCATGCCCCTGGAAATGTGAGCTAACAAATGATCGTGGTTATGTGTTATACTCTGCCCTCGGCTCATTTTACATACCGATGTTTGTCATGTTGTTTTTCTATTGGCGCATCTATCGGGCGGCTGTTCGAACAACACGTGCCATTAATCAGGGTTTCAAAACTACAAAGGGTAAGTGAAAGTTTGCAACTTAATAAAGTGAAATGAATGAGTGTGCACAGTGGGGCAAAGAGAGAAAAAGCGAATATTTAATTTAAAAAATTAAAAAAAAGTATTTTCAAAATATTGCACATACTTTAGAAAGTTAGAAGATTTGTCCTTTCAATTCTTTCAATCATTTTGCAATAGGGATTAAATACAAACAAAATTTTTTTTTATTGTTTTTAAATTATATTTAGTTTAATTTTAAAGGTCAAACAACCGTCAACACAATTTTTTCTTGCAAATATCTTTTTTTATTCTTTGACATTTTCTTTTTTTGAATTAAAGTAGAATACTAAGTTCGAAAGTAGAATACTAAGTTGATCTTCTGAAAAAATTAAAGAATTATATTATTAATAAAATATTTAATGCTGTTTGATCTAGCAAAATAGTGGTTACTTGCGGGGCATCAAATGTTTGTTTAATGTGACCATAAAAAAACAAATTAGAATGCTATATTCGGCAGTGCCGTATTTTTGATACCCTTCATCGACAGTTAGAATATTTCAGGAGTGGGCTTTATATGGGACTTATGGTAAATTATGAGTAGATCTTCATGAAATTTGACACCGTGATTTCTAGTCATATAAAACTGGGACAGACCAAATGTTTTTACAACAGCATTATTGGTTACAGTTTTTGACGTTCTAAAGTGTTTTCCGTAAGTGTTCTTTATATAGGGCCTATGGTAAATTATGGATCGATCTTCACGAAATTTTGTGCTATGATTTCTAGTCACATAGTTTGAATTGGTTCAAAATCTTATAACTAGGGATGCGATTTTCATGCACTTAAAAATCGAAAATATGCGCATAAAATATGCACTAAAAACTCTAAAATATTCACTCAAAAAGTAAAAAATATGCACTCAAAACTTAAAAAATTTCCATAAAAAATTGTTTTTTAATTTTACTAAAGACAAAAATATATGAGGAGCCGCAGAACAAAACGTACTTTTTCACACATTTAAAACTTTTGGGAAATTGAGGTTTATTTATTTCAACCCCTTAAAAAACTGTATGAACCAGGAAATATAGGGTCTTTTTTTCAGTGGTATAGAACTTCAAATTGAAATAAAACACAAGAAAATCGTTTTAATGACCATCAATTTGGCTTTATTGGAAGGATAATTTTATGCCATTAATGTTTAAATATGATTTCAGGCATGTGGCCGCCGCGGCTGGCTCGAATAAAGCCAATTCTACAGGTCCAATTTTCAACCACTTTTTCGAGCATATGGGGCCGTATGTCGGCAATAACGCCACGAATGTTGGCTTCCAATTCCCCTAACGTTTCTGGTTTGTTGGCGTAGACGAGCGACTTCACATATCCCCAAAGAAAATAATCCAATGGTGTCAAATCACACGATCTTGGTGGCCAATTGACAGGTCCATTCCGCGAAATTATGCGCTCATCGAATGTTTCCTTCAATAAATCGATTGTGGCGTGCGCTGTGTGGCATGTAGCGCCGTCTTGTTGGAACCACAACTCATCCACATTCATGCCATCCCATTCGGGAACAAAATAGTCGGTTATCATGGCTCTATACCGGTCTCCATTAACGGTAACTGCCTCTCCAGCATTATTTCGGAAGAAGTATGGCCCAATGACTCCACCAGCCCATAGAGCACACCAAACAGTCAGTTTTTGTGGATGTAATGGCGTCTCAAGGGTCTCATGTGGATTCTCTTCACTCAAAATGCGGCAATTTTGCTTGTTGACGTAGCCATTCAACCAAAAATGAGCCTCATCACTGAACAAAATAAACAAAGTAAACTTCGCGAACTCAACCGTTATTTTCGAAATAAATTTGCACGATTTGCAAGCGTTGTTCTTTTGTCAACCTGTTCATGATGAAATGGCAAACCAAACTGAACATAAATGACATTAGAGTTGCCAGATTTGACCACAAAATGCCAGTTTTATCTCTATTCGAAAAACAAACCTGTAAAAAAAACACCCTTTTTTTTTAACCCATTTTTTTGGTAAAAAAAAAAAGAAAAAAATATGCTAACTAGATTTTTTCTTAAAGATTTTAAGCCAAATATTATAAAAATATCAAAAAACCAATTTGTCAAAAAATGCGAAAAAGTACGTTTTGTTTTGCGGCTCCTCATAAAAAATTCAGTCTATTGTTATTCAAATATAACTTAAATAACTAATTTAAATTTTTGTTTGTTTAAATAAATTAATTAAAAGTAAAACTTTGTCTTGTACTTGAAGAATGCCAATGCATTTTGAAAAAATTTATTTTCAGATCCCACTTTGATTCCAGATCAGATGTCAAATATTTGAAATTAATTTTTTTTTTAAATCCTCAATTTTTTTTCGGGCTATTCTTTCTTCCACATTGCTAATTTTTCTTTCTAAAAATATCAAAGTATTGAGTATTAAGTGAACTAAATTTCTCCTTATTAGTTGTTGTTTCAACAATATATGCGTAGTTGGAAAATGCAAATGCTAATTGACTTCTGATGTTATTTAAATTTAATATTTGTTTTAGTGTCTT
This sequence comes from Pollenia griseotomentosa, assembly GCA_963931875.1. Lineage (NCBI taxonomy): Eukaryota > Metazoa > Arthropoda > Insecta > Diptera > Polleniidae > Pollenia > Pollenia griseotomentosa. The sequence goes on from OZ007560.1 coordinate 110,943,724, forward strand.
AATTGCATAATCATCGGTATTAACAAGCTCTTCTAACATTCTTAAATTACTCAAAATTTTTGGATTAAACTCTGAAGCATATAGCCAGGTTCTCATATTATAACTTTTGGCTGCGGGGAACCAAGGGATACATTTCATTAAAAATTGCAATATTATCGAGGTGGCTTCTAATTTCCTCTGCAACTTGTAACAGTTTTGGAAATAATACTTAAAACCCATTGGAAGCCTTAACCATGTAAGGTGCTGCATCGGTTTAATAAAGAAGGATCTTTTGTATAAATCTTGTATTTAAATCAAAGCTCCAAAAGAATTTATTTATTGATTTTAAGATTTTTTGTAGTTTTAAAAATTTGTGTAAGACCTTTTTTTCTAATATGGAAATTGAAAAAAAAATAACTCAAAAATGTCAAAATATGCAAAAATATGCATTTAAAACATAAATATGCATTTTCACCAAAATATGCAACAATATGCGAAAACAAATCGATGCCATTTTGATGCAAATTTAATGATTCGGAAAGATAATTGGTCGGCATCGTTCTAAGACTATCGACAAAAAACATGCATTTGCATGGAAATCGCATCCCTACTTATAACAATAACTATGTGTATTCCGTCACTATTTATGTTAGTTTTTGTAACAAAGTTATCAATTTCTGAGGGTGGAGGTTGGACATTTGGATTCATTACTCTTATCCTACTTAACCGCTTTGACTGGATTTCAATTCCAAACTGCTATGGATGCCTAGATACAATTTTACACCAATGTTGTTATTTTCTTTTGAGCTTTTCGAAATTGAGCGTGTTTTCAACAGACTGACAGACAGACAGACGGACATGGCTAAATCGACTTAAAATAACTCAAGAATCTAGAATATATACACTTTTTGGGGTCTTAGTTTAATATTAAAAATGTTTCACACGGAATGAAAAACTTTAGCTATGTTCACTCCTATTAAATATTCGACGTCCTACACGTAAACACTAGTTTTATTAATACATTATTTGCTTTTGAAAAATGTTTGCTAGATCAAAAATTAATTCTACAGTTTCTAAATTACATTATATCGGGTTTTTCAACAAGAACTTTTTTTCTAAAACAAAATTAAAAAAAAAAAATTTAGAGGAAGATGATTTTTATTGTATTACGAAGAGAACAGTTCGGCAATTATGAATGAAAAATGATATCTGACAAAAGTCCACCACGAGCACGCTGGCGGATATCGATTCTTTCATCAAAGTTTTTAATCACTTTTTGGCAAAATGGCGGGCCGTTCGTTAAACACTTCACGGATTTTACGTTTTAAGGCTGCAATCGATTCGATTGCCTCCGTACAGACTCTGTCCTTAACACAATAAATAATCCAGTGGTTTTAAATCACACGATATGGCTGGCCACAGCTGATGCTCGTGAAATTATGCGATCGGGAAATTTGGTTTGCAATAAATTAATCGTTTTATTGGCTGTGTGACATGTGGTATCGTCCTGTTGGTGTTGGCACATTTTGTATCGTGCCTGACGACTCAAATTTAACGACCAAATTCTTAATAGCGGTCTCAGAAGGACGATTATGTTATCCGAAAATATCACGTATTTTACGAAATGGTACTTCAGCAGAACCGCCATTTTCATGGTGGATTTTAATTATTTTAAAGCGATTTTCGAGCGAAATTAAATTCATTGTAATAATTGTTCAACTAAATGTCAAAACTATCATGTTGTTGGTGTTGCCACAATTAAAAAACAAAGTTCTTGTTGAAAAACCCTTAACAAGTTCTTCTTACAAATAAATCCAAGTAAATCAATAAAAATGGTTAAAAATAAAGCTAAAGTTTGATCAATTTACTGGTAACGTTTTTTTTTTATTTTTTCGTCAAATATTTTTTTAGGTCAAATTGTTGTGAAGAGGGTACAAAAAGAACACAGCTTAAAATAACCATTTTTATTATTTGAGGATTTTTTCCGTTTTTTTTTTTGTGAAAATAACCCTTCATTTAAAAAATGTTTCTAAAATAGATTTCCAAAAATGCCATTCCTCGGAGCCTAATCGGAAAGACTACATTGCAAGCTCACACTTATGCTAGGAGCACAACTGGGACGAACGACGAATTTCGCCCTACACGACTAATTTTTTAGTAAAAATTCGCTAAGTAAGTTCGTCGTATGAAACACAATACCGACGAATAACTAACAGCTTTATGAATTGAAAAAGTTCTTTGCTGTTTGTGCAAAGAGAGAGAAATAGTGCGACCATATAAAAAAATTTGCTTAAAAACACAAACATTAACGAATCCACAATTAAAAACTATTCTGATAGTAATCTTCTTTGTATATTTATTTTAAGTGCGATAAAATAATAAAAAACAATTATTAAAGTAAAAAAGTAACTTTATATACTAAAATACTTGAAAACTAAAATCAAACATGGTCACCTGGTACTGATTTGTTCGTCGTTCGCCGGCGTATGAAATAGAAATAAATCTATTGCAAAGTCGCCGCGTATGACGAATTTCGGCCGACGCCATGATTGTGTGTATTTTCATATACACAGATATGTTTTATTTTTGGCGACGAATATTCGCGGCCAAAAATTCGTCGTTCGTCCCAGTTGTGTTCCTAGCATTAGTCATACGTTTTTGAATTTTTGTTAACTATAACAACCTGGTCACTCTGATTACTACTCGTTTTTATACCCTGCACTAAAGGTGCAAAGCAAGATACTAAGATAGCGGGTTCGGCTTTTTAAAATGAAATGTTTTGCACATCTACATTACATCAGCTTTTCAGTACAGCTAATAAATAGCAATACAAGTCGACAAACATGTGTTTAAAGTGCTGATGTGACGTTACAAAAATTCGTACAAGGATAACGGACCTTCAATGCGCAATGCTCTATCAAAAAGCCACAACCATATTAATTAAACCATAATATAGTTGTCAGTGACAGTAATATGGTTAAATTTAACATAAAAGGTTTAAAATTTTCTTTAAAACTAGTTTAGTTGGAAGTGACCATATTTAAACATGTTTTTTCTCTGGGTGTGGGAAAAACATTTTTAATTCTTCAGCAAAAAGTTTTAATTTTGCTTAAAAAGATTTTACCGAACTCGACAATTCAATAATAGTTTTTCCTATTCCTTGTTATGGTTTATTAAGCGAGTTGTACACGGAAATAAATTTATTTTCTAAAGTAATCAATTTTGTTTCTTAAGCCTAGTACTCTGTTCGAAATTGCGAAAAATGTTGAGCAACATTGATTATTTCACACGAAAATTTTGTCATGTATCAATATTGCCTATCTTGCGGTTTTTCAAAACTTAACGTTTTTATTAGTTAAAAGTATTCAATATTATTTTTCGAAGGTAAACAAAAACCATAGTTGGGGGTAGTGCACTAAATATTGATTTAAATCACCATTACACTCTCACTAAATAAAACTGCAAAAAATAGTTTTTACTATTTTTTACCAGCTTAAGTGAGGATTGCTATTTTTTTTCACTAGCACTAAAAAAATTAATTGGTATTGCAAATTTTTTCACTATCACTAATTGTGTGCATAAAATCTGCACTCAATTCAAATGTGTAGTTCAAAATTTGAACTTGCAATCAAAGAGCTAAACAAAAACATAATATCAATTAAATTTAAAAAAAATTTAATTTTGTATGTGCATGGTTTTCTGATGATATGCATAAGCAAAGGAAATTTAACTAAATGAAATTCTGTCAATAACGGAATAAATCTGGACTTAATCCTGAAAACACAATTTTAAATTGTGTGCAAAATTTTTAGTCAATAAGTGAAGAAAAAAATATTGCAATATGTATACTGATGATTGCTTTTTTTTAATCAAACCATTTTTTTGCGCAAAATGTTTTAACATTACAATCACCTATGTGTAGTGAGATTGCTTTTTTCCATTCATCACTCAACATCAACAATATCATTTTTAACTAGTGCACTACCCCCATCTATGACAAAAACCATGTGTTTTGATAATTGTCATTAAAAAAAGTAAAACAATTTTATTTAAATAATTTTCTAAAGTAAAAAAACAAAAAAATTTAATTAAATTATTAATTTTTGTACTTTTCTACATTTTTCTTTTAAAAACGCTTGTTATAAACCCCACCTCACATAAAAATAAAAAATTACAAAAAACTAAAAGCTGTTGCTTAAAATTCCGTGCGAAATAATATGAGCTGCACTTGTTTCGCACGGAAAATAAAAATGTTGCTAGAAACATTTCGCATGTTTTTCGTAATATAAATAGAGTACAACTCTATCAACATTTTTTCGTTTGTATTTCACAGAAATTTTTTTTATATTGATTTTTAAAACATTTCGCACGAAATACTGAACAGAGTACCAGGCTTTAAACAAGAAAATCCAAAATCCAAAAATTATTTCTTGATTTTAACTTATTTCGTTCGTGTTTAGTAAAATTTTCTTAAACAAAGAAACGTATTGCTTAAACCAAGCCATATATATATATATATATACATATATTTATTAGAATAAGTAATTTTTTGCAATTTGGAATCATGCAAAATTTTCTTGGTGCAAGCCATATTTAGTCAATAATTCTTTCCGTGTAATTCCTTAAGGAATGAACATTTTTTTTTACCCATACTGGATCTTTCAGTTGTTAATGTTTTTCTCCCAATGTGCCCAAAATGTCTTAATTTAGAAAGAATATTTAGAAATCGCAACAAAAAGCTTCCTCGGCTAACCCATCTAACATGACAAAAAAAGGTTAATTTTAATATTCCCAGCCATGTTCAAGTTGGCTACGGAAATGTGGCATGTGGATGGATGATTTGATGATTTTTTCCCTGAATTGAACAATTTTTTTTTAAATTTAAGTGCACATTTTAAATAAAAAGATTTGATATTATCCTAGTAAATTATATCTGCGACCGACTGTCGAACTGTTCGCGATCTATCGGTCGATCGCCCACTTCTGAGTAGGAGAATCAAATTGTTATTTTTTATAGAAACTACAAATATGGCGATAGCTACCTTTGATACTATACAATTTTATTGACAAAGTACTAAACAATAGTTTTCCAAAATATCTTTTAAAAACTTTAAAAACAAAAACAGTATGGAAAATGAATAACAAAACATCTGGCCACTCTTATACCGACAAGGAGGAAAAGCCATTTTATAGTGTTTTTAACTTTTGTGATAGAAATAGAAAAGAAAACATATGACTTAGGATGTTGGTATCAAGGACAGTTTTAAATTTCTCCGTTCATTTGTAATAAATAGTTAGTGCTGGTTAAAATTTTAGTATTATGTTGTTCATAATTTTCCAGAAAGCAGAGAAAGTTAGATGGAGTTTATTTAATGCAAAAGTCGAGTTTTGTTTAATAAAAAACCTTTTAAGAAATGCAACACCCTTTAAATTAAAACTCAAAATATTTAAATTTTAGATAAACTTTAGAATATTTCTGTTTAGCCTAGAAAACTATTTAAAGAACCGGGTAAATCTTTTAATTTATCTTCCTTATTTACTAATTTTACAATTTTTCTGATTAAATTTCCAATATTTCTTCTCTTCTCACCCACTGTGCACTATTCTGTTAATAAAAAAAAACACTTTCATTTATTTTTAGCTAAACACTCTCACAAAAAAAAACACTTTTATATAAATATTTTCTTTGTTATTTAATTAAAAAAAAAACGTAGTAGTTTTGTTCGTAGAACTGAAAATAATTTAAATTTTCTTTGTCCTTTAGAATTGTAATTTTGTCTTTTTTAACTCGTATCATATTCTATATAAAAATCTAAATTCATAAAAATTACAAAAATAAAAGTTATAAATCAAATATCTTACTAAAACCCACATCTATCAGACACAATATTTTGGTTTTTTCGAAAAAAAAAAAAATAAACATATTTTGTTTTAATGTTTAATAAATTTTATATGTAAATTTGCTTTAGTTTTTCTTATGCGTCCCCTACACGTTGCGACTTGTTGTACAATTTGAACAAGTTGTACAACCAATTGTAACTTTAAAGGTGTGATTGTTCGTCAGTTGAATAAAAAATCAGAAGAATTTTATTTTTTATTTTTATTGCAACGTGTAGGGAACGCTTTAGTTTACGTGCACACTATGAAAGTTTTCTTTCTGAAAGTACGAGTTTATGGGTGACAGGGGAAGAGAACATGTTATTCTCAGACTTTCTCAAAGAAAACTTTCATAGTGTGAAGCCAGAATTAAGAAAAGAAGAAAAACTTTAAATGCATTTTAAAGTAAAAATCCATTTTGTAATATATCTTTTTTTGTGTGTACAATTGTTTATGTCCCTTAAATTCCTTAAAACAGATATAAATACATACATATGTATGTACATGAATACCAAAATTATTAAAATTATCGTTCAGTTGAAGTTTTAGACGGCAAGGGGCTACATGTTCATTTGTTATTCATACTAACATTTACAAAAATGTTTTAAAAAAGAAAAAATTACAAAGAAATTAACATGAAGTCATTTGTAGCTCTTGTTTTTTTGAAATATCTACATACATACAAACAAACATTTGTTAAATTGTATGTTTATACTTAATCCCTTCTACATTCAAAAAGTGTCTTTGTATCATTTGTACGCACACTGGTTTTGTTTTTCTAATTGGTCTCATTTGTTAAAATAATTTGTGAATATTCTGTCGAAATCATTCAAAATCTCTTCTCCTCATCCTCATCCTCCTCCTGATAACCGCCTACTTGTTACATACATACACACATTTATATCCTTACACTTAAGATGTAACATGTTTAAACATGTTTCGAACTTTGATGAAGGATGTGTTCACATAAAAAAAAGAAATCAAAGAATTGTAAAGTGTCAAATCATTTTTGTACATGTAACATTAATTTGTCATTCATTATGAAACAGAAACAGATCCAAACATGCAAAACATTGTTCTTGAACACTAAACTTGGGTAGACTTGGTAATAATGACAGTAAGTGTGTAGAATTATAAATGTTTTTGAAAAAAAGTGTTTGAAAAATAAAGAAAAAAAAAATTGTGTTGCAGATTAAGAAATTAAAACAAAAATTGGTAAGTATGAAAAAGTGAATAATCTTTAGAACTAAACCGGTTCGAAAAGAAATATAAAATCCATATCAATCAGAAAAATTTAAAAATCAATCCAAACAATCCAGCTTTTCGCGAAATAACAACTACAAATCGAAAAACTCAACGTTTTTTCTAACTTTTTAACCCAAAGTTTTTAGTTCTTATGCTGCTCAGAAGTCTTACGTTAAACTTTAGCCTGACTTAAAAAATATCAAAAATGTCAATTGCAATTTTAATAATATTTTTACGTAGCTCCAATAAAGTTTTACGTTGACAAACAAAAATATTATTTTTCTATTTTTTTAAGAAATCAATTACAAATATGTATGAGTTACTGCACTATCACCACAAGTGTTTTACGTGTTTTAAGGAAAATACAACCGTGTCATGAAGAGTCGTTAATGTTTTATGAAACTTTTCAAACAATAACATATATTCGCGTAACTCAAAAACGGTATAGTTTATTGAAATTACTAAAAAATCGTAATTCCGTAAAAAAATTTCCTTTAAGAAAAGTCCCTGCAAGCATTTTATGAAAAAATTAATCATATTCGAGTCATTTATGACTCCTCTGCACGATTAAAATAAGCATATATGAACTCATTTTCTGATCATAAATGATTGTTTTCTCGGGAGGAAATGGTACCCTACCCGGGACTCTTCTTGAGGAATCTTTTATTACCCGTTTTTCTGATCAGTTTCGACTCATTTATGACTCATATTTTTAATGATTTGCGAGTCTTTTTCGAGTCATTTTTTAGTCATATTTCTGATTGTTTGCGAGTCTTTTTCGACTCATTTTTTAGTCGTATTTCTGATCGTCTAAGAGGCTTTTTCGACCCATTTTTCAGTCCTAATTCTAAGCTTTACTAGTCTATGACCATAACACATATTTCTGACAAGTTTCATATATCTAGGGGCACTCAATAACTTTAAAGAAGCAATATAAGCTAAAAAACGTTTAAAATAAAAAATGCAAATTTAAAAGAAGTCATGAATATAAGTTTTTATTAAAAATTGCTAAAATTTAAAAAATACCAAATTAACGTCAAAGTGATGTAGTCGTCGACTTGATGTAACAACATCTTAAAATATACATCGACATTGACAACAACTTATATAATAGGGGTGATTATATTTATTTATATTGTAGTCCTGTAAGTAAAGGATGTTTGCTTTATTAAAATTTTATTTCCGCAAGTTGTTGAACGTTTTTCGATTAGTTCAATGGACAATTTGCAGGCAACCGGTGTTTTCTATTGCTCACAAAAAAATATAAGTAAAAATATAATAAGTTTGTTAAAAACAAAAAAAAAATAAAATGATTATGCTTATAAATAATTGACTTTAAAACAGACCTGCAAAACTACTGCACCGTGCTTTTTTCTCTTTTGATCTTACACCTACGTTCACTCTTGAATAAACCCAAAAGTCTCGCTTGAGCTTTCACACTATGCGATTTTTTATTTATTTATTTTATATGAACAATGCTCTAAAATGGCATAGATGTAATACGATTAGAAAAAATATTTAGTGTAAAGAAAAAAATTATTTTCCATTTGGCATATTTTTGAATAATATTTAAATAAATTTTTTTAAGTTTTTTAATTATTCGACCTTTTTTAATTATAATTTTTAAAAATAAATAATTTCTTTACTGACCTCAAGCTTGAAGAAATTATTTATTTTTAAAAAAAAAAAAAAAATTTAAATAAATTTATAAAAGTTTAAAAGTCAAAACAGTCATATTTCAAACCCCTGTATGATCCATTTCCGATTGCTGTATGTTTTGGTATTGCATTTTCAATAAATTACTTTTTAAGCATAAGAACGAATCATTTTCGAGTCTTTTTTCAAGCGCGCAAGTGATTAATCAGTTTTTAATCGTCAAAAGTACTCGAGGAAGACTTAGTTAGGTGATTTTTGATGAAACAATCTTCCAAATGCTAGTAGGGGTAAAACTAATATGAGCAGTCGTTTTTGAAAAATAATTTTTATACCCACACCACAATAGTGGACAGGGTATTATGCATTTGTGCTAATGTCTGTAACATCTTAAAATATTGGTCCTAGACGCACCTTAAAGTATACCGATCGACTCAGAATCACTTTATGAGTCGAACTAACGATGTCCGTCCGGCTGGCAGGCTGGCTGTCCATGTAACCTGGTGCGCAAAGTACAGGTCGCAATTTTGGAGATAATTTGATAAAATTTGGGACATATGTTCTTATTGGCACAAGAACCAAGCCTATTGTAAATGGGCCGAATCGTAGGACCACGAGGGAAGATAGAGGGAAATGTCTTTCTCCCAGAAACTATCAAACCGATTTTAATGAAATTTAAACCATAGATCGAACCATATCTATATGGACACAAAAGGTATGCATTTTTTAAAAATAGGACCACGAGGGTAGATAGGTTCAATTTCTGCCTCTCAAACCGATTTTAATGAAATTTAAACAATAGATAGATCCATATCTATATAGGACCACAAGGGAAGTTAGGGGATAATTTCTGCCTCTCACAAACTTTTAAACTGATTTTAATGAAGTTTATAAACATAGATTAATCCATATTAATATGGACACATAAACATGATGTGTTTTTAAATACTGTGGTGTAGGGTATCATATGGTTGGGCTTGACCGACTATACCTTCTTACTTGTTTTTTGTTTTGAAAAAAAAAAAAAATTAAAAATAAAGTGGAGTTGGTCATACATTTGACCCATCTAGTAGCATCCTAAGCACTGCAGTTGCCAAATTTAAGAATTTCAACCATACACATATGGCCCCTGCAGTGCCTAGGATGCTCCTAGATGGGTCAAATGTATGACCAACCCCACTTTATTTTTCATCCAAATTATTTATTTCTAACATACCTACCCGCTATCTCCATTCCTTAAGGGGGCTCCCATACAAAATAGTCAATACATATTAGAAATATATTGAAGAGAAAAGCCTCAAAGCTGCCAAGGAAGCGCCCCTAGGGGGAAAAAATGTATGACCGACCTCCATTAGTTTTTTGTTCTTAACATTTTCTAAAAACATACTCCCCTAAGGGAGGCTCCCATATAAATATGCAGCGCCTAGGGTGCCCCTAGATGGGTCAAATGTATGACCAATCCCACTTTATTTTTCATCTTAATCATTAATTTCTAACATACCTACCCACTATCTCCATTCCTTAAGGGGTCTCCCATACAAAAAAGTGCATACAGATTAGAAATATATTGAAGAAAAAGCACCGTAACTGCCAAGGAATCGCCCCTAGGGGGATAAAATGTTTTAAAACGATACAGATATTTGCAAAAGTTTTGTGAATCCATACAAAAACCGTTGGATGTTTCTGAAACACGATGGATAAAATTACTATTTGTAAAACAAAATCAGTTTTTGCCAAATTTTTATAGATGTGAGGATTCAGAAGGTAGGTACCATTACATAAAACTTGCTTACGCTGTACTTTATATGATGGTAATTCCAACTTGTGAGCTCCAATAAAACTCGTTCTCCAAATAGAATCCAATTCGAACTTCTTGACGCGTTGTTACGAGTTATAAATAATATGAATGGAAATAGCAAATCGTCAGCTCAGAATTGTTTTGGCGCATATAATGGTTGAATTACCATGCTATGCGCCAAACCAATTCTGAGCTGACGAAATGTTGCATTTCTTTGGTACCTTTGCAAGAAGTATATATTGAAAAAATTTAATTCCCATATAATGTTTAAAAAAAAATAAGGCCATTTTTTAAATTATGTCGTTAAAAAGCCATTTTTGGTCCAGCTTGCCAAAAAAATACCTTTTTTGCAAGAATTTTTAAAATAAGCTTAGCGAATATTAGGCAGAATCTATGCGAAATGCTAAATGAATGTTGCAAAAATCGGACGTAAAAAGTTTAGTCACATAAAAAAGAACTTTCAATGCATCTGTTCAAACAAAAGTGCTTTTTATAAATTAAAGCTTAGACTTAATTGACAGTGCTATGGAAAATATAAAAGATGTCAATAAAAAAAGATTTTGTTGAAAAGTTTAAAAAAGTTTTAGATCGTAATACCGGATTACCATATAACTAAAGTAAATAATAGTATGCAAACCCCTTTAGGTTAAAAAAAAATAAAAATTCTGTAAAAGCCGCCATTTTTAACCATTTGTCGTGCCATTTTTAACTTGCCCTGGTTATAGACTAAATTATAAGTATGTCCCTATAAAATTAGGCGACGATATGTTTATTTAATATTTGTTTAATATTAATCACAAAAATTATTTCTTTTTGCTGCTAAAGGTAGACTACTAAACACTATTTTGTGGTAGATATTGTCACTAATAATTTATAATTTGTTTAAAATAAAAATAAAATATAGATCATGTCCACTTTTTTCCATTTATGGCGAATTTTAGCGACTCAGAACGAATTTATTTTTTGGATTTATAAAACATATTTTTAATAATTAAAATATATATATGTATTATCGTCATAAACTAAAAAGAGATGTGTTGGCGATTTTTAAATATTAAACATGGCAACCCTGGTGGTAATTTTATAATTTATGCAAAATTTATAACATACGTTAAGGCGGTAGCATAGGAAATTATCTGTGTTACCCTGTGCGAGGTTTTAGAAACAGGGTGACTCAAATACTTTTTGCATCCTTAAAGTATGCTGTGAAATTTTTTTTTAAAAAGTTACTTGCTGTGTTTTTTGACTTTCTGTGCGCCTGGTATTAAAAAAAGTGGCACGAACAAATTGCTAATAAAATAAAAACGAAAAAATGAGTGAGTGCCTGACTGACTGAGTGTGTGTGTAATTATGACTGAGATGGAAAAAATGCATGAAAAAAAAAATTCTTTTCAATGAATTAAAAAAAAGTGGTGCTTTTTGCTACTAATTATACTCGCATGTTTTAAAAATGATAAAAACTAATGATGACTGACTGACTATGAATGAAATTTTTTATATATTCATTTAAAAAATGAAGATTTGATTAAATTTAAGAATTTCTTTTTACTTATTCATTCATATAAACATAATAAATATAAACTTAAAAGATTTTTTATTTATTTTAACAATTTCATTTATTTATTTGATTTTATTTACAGTTTCTTTTAATAATTTTATTTTATTTATTTGACTAGATTTACAGATAGATTACTTAAATAATTTTTTTTATACAGCTTAATAAATAAATAATCATGATATTTTTTGGGGATTGATTTACTTCAGTTTTTTTAAATTTAAAGCCAATTGTATTAACCCTTTTGAGCCAGACCCTTTTTTCTTGATGCTTAATTAATCTCATATAGAAGATTTGTCGGATTTCCAAAGCGAGAGCTGGTCTTTGAAAGAACCCATACATATGTTGTTTATGAATAATCTGGAAGAAAAGAAATTATAAATTTTAATAAAAGCACTAATTAAAAAATAAGTAAAATTATTTTTTTGTATACAAAATTATTAATAATATAATTTATAACAAAAACCAATTAATTAAGTAATAAAAAACTTAAAAATAAATGTAAACAAATAAAATTAAAGTTTTCTTTACTTAAGAATTATTACATCTTTTTTTATTGTTGATATAAATAATTGCTTTTTTTTAAATGAATGATAAGATAATACCAGAGATTAATGGCCGTTTTCTCAATGTATCGATAAACTTCCTGTTACTAAATCTCGACGTAAATTTATTAGACTGATAAACTGCCTGATACCAATTTTGGTTTTCTCAATATAGACCGACAAAAACATTAGTTTTAGTTGGCAGTACCTCTCTGAATAGACTGTTTTTTACATTTTACGCAACTTTTGGATTTAATTTTGTTATATTTGGCCAACTTTTCTTCCCTTTTGGACCATGGCACAGAACGATGTAATATTTTTAAGCAAGTACATAATCTATATATATAAAATTGTAACGTTACTGACTGACTGACTGACTGACTGACTGATTTATCATCGCACAGCCTAAACGCCTGAAGCTAAACACTTGAAATTTGGACCAGAGATTGGTCACAACCCAAATCGATCCACTAAGACGGGATTTTTGGAAATTCGAATGCTAAGGAGGTAAAAAAGGGTAAAAACGGGAAAATTCGGTAATCTTATATCTCCAAAACTAAAAGAGATACAAAAAGGGTAAATACAAATTATATCACATTCGTACCTTATCTTAAAAAATACAAAACAGATTTGGATTTTTTTGAATTCAAATGTTTAAGGTGTGAAAATCGTTCCAAATTTTGTTATTTTTTTACAAAATTTTTCTTCATCTATCTATCTATATATATATAAAATTGTAACGTTACTGAATGACTGACTCACTAATTCATCATCGCACAGCCTAAACTCCTCTAGCTAAAAACTTGACATTTGGAGCAGAGATAGGTGACTCCCCAAATCGATCCACTAAGACGGGATTTTTGGAAATTCGAATGTTTAGGGGTAAAAAAGGGTAAAAACGTAATACTTATCGTTGTTCTTTAGAAAAATAAGCGGACAGGTGTCTGGTACTTTTTTAAAATTTGGTCCTATTAGGAAGCAAACGGGTAAAACCTTAATTTTGGTACTTTTTTGGCACCCCATCTTTCTTTTGAACCAATCAACATAGGAACAAAGTTTATACAACATTCGAAACTTATCAAAAAAATACGAATATGAATTTGGTACTTTTTCGAATTTCGAACATTTAAAGGGTAAAAATCGTAACTATTTTTGCTACTTTTTTTACACAAAACATTTTTCTCCATTCATTGACATATTCGTACTTAATTATGAGCTCTCACTACAATACTGAAATTTTTGATAACTAAATGGGGGGAAAAAATAGTACCAAAAAGGGGAGATACGGGAAATTTATGTTTTTCTTTAGCTTTTTGTTTCTGCAACTGGTATTTTTTTATTGTCGTTAATATTGGACCTTAAAACATAAGATCCAACATGCAATGCCCTGAGTGGATAAGAATTTATAAGAGGGAACTTTTTGGTACTTTTTTATTCTTTGATTGGTACTTTTTTTATTTCCGTTAATATTGGACCCAGAAACATTAAATTAAACATGCGAGGTCCTGAGTGGATAAGAACTTGAAAGAGGGCTTTTAGGTACATTTTTGTTCATTAATCGGTACTTTTTGAATTTCCGTTAGTATTGGACCTAGAAACATAAAATTCAACATGCAAGGTCATGTGGTCCTTTTTTACAAAATATTTGTCTCCATTCATGGGCATATTCGTACTTAATTATGGGTTCCCAACACAACACTGAAATGTTTCATACATAAATGGGGTGAAACAAGTATCAAAACGGATAATACGGGAAATTAACTTTCTTTCATTTGCTTTTGTGTTATACGAGTGGTACTTTTTGAATTTTCTATAATATTGAACTTAGAAAAACAAAATAATAGGTGCAAAGTCCTGTGTAAATATCAACCTATGAGATAAAAATGTTTGAACTTTTTTGGCATATAAATATATTCATGAAAGAAAAAGCCCGATTAAAAAGTAGCGGGTTAAATGCTTGAATTTAAACAAGTTTAAGCCTAGAAAAGTAAATTTTGGCATAAAAATATGTCCACGAATAAAAGGAGACGCTAACGAAGTAGCGTGTTAAATGCTAGTTCATTTATAAAGATAAGCACTGCCCGTCTCTGATAGCAGTTTTGAAACTCAAATTCTTTTTATTTATCACGTCTCAATCTGTTAGAAATAGATTGGTCTTACTTTTTTACGGTAAGGTTAAGTTGCTGTTACTCCCGGCTAACTGAGCCTTTAGCCCAAACGTCACCTTAAGATTTGAAACAAGTTCCGAATGAGATTTATTAGGAGTGCGACGAATATAGGTTAAGCAACAACAAATAACAAATATTCAAAGTAAAAAACCATATTCGAAAATATTTTGAGTTTGAGTAAGTAAACTACGATAAATTTCTGTAGCCATTGACTTGGGTTTATTACAGTTAGCTTAGAAAGCACTTTTTAAATTAGTCCGTTGCAGAACTCAATAAAGTTAAACTCGGAGAATATTCCACCAGTTTTGAAGTACACATATTTATATAAATAAACAACTACAATACGAGTCGGAAAAAAGCCAACCAAAGATAAACTCACTGTTTACTGTTGGTGTTTTGTTTAAGCTTTGATATTGTTACAAGTAAGACATTGAGTGTTTAAAATTCTTATTCGCTTTAGGGTTTTATTCGTATAATATTTTTAGCTTTTCTAAAATCTTAGGAAAAGGTTTCCTGATGAGCTGGCCTAAGCAACCAGTGAAATGCATATAGAAGCTCGCTTTCCCTCAACAATAAATTTCAGTGTATTTATGAAATATTGGGAATTTAGCACGTCATACAGAAATCTTATTAAAAATATTGAAACTAACGAAAAGTATCATTACATTAACTAAATTTTTATTAACGTAATTTAATGGGACTTAACGGACAATAATCTCGTCATCTATATAACGAAATTTATCATTTAAGATTTAAAAACAAACAACAAGAGAAGAAACAAGAGCAAAAAATTCTTACATTCTTTTTCCGTTAATTGTTAATTTAAATGACAGAAAATTTACGTAGCAGTACAAACCAGTAAAATGGAAAAAATACGGATGAAGCTGGAAAATTAATTAAATGCAATTTACTTCACTGTCCATTAAAGGTTAGCTTGTGAAAATGGAACATGTTACTGATGCAACAGGAATATATAAAAAGAAATAAAAAAAAACGAAATGAAATTACACGTTAAAAAAATGGCGGAAATAAATAACCAAAATATGGGTTAAGATTGATTAAATGAAAATTACGTTGCAAGGTAATACATGAACGTATAAATAAAAAAAAAACAATAAAAAATATCATCGTTTTAATGAAACATTGTTTTTAAATAAATAAAATTCATTCATTGTAAAGTATCATTTTGATTAATGACATCTTGCAGTTTGTCAATGAAAAGCTTTAATCATATGAACTAAATTAGTTCATGTCGTTAATGACATGTTACATTTTAGTCATGAAAATTAACATTGCATTGTAGAATTAATGAAAAAATTTCATTGCATTTATGACAATTTCAACTTGATGAAACTATTTTTCTTAGCGGGAATGACGTGCTACATTGGCTCAAAAATAACGACAAAATTCATCAGTACATTTCCGAAGTTTTTCTTTTAGTGTATCTTTAAATTCTTAAGAAACCAAAAACAAAAAACTTTTATTCAGATTTCCTTAATTAAGGCAATTTACGCAATAATAAATCATGATTTTTTATATGAAAGAAAAATATCTTTTCCAAAGTAAATTCATTGCTTTCAAACCACACAAAACAATTAAATTTGCACCTTTTGCAACTTAAAAAAAAATCAATTTGTCACCCTTTTATCAGTTTAACGCTAACAATAAGAGAGTTAGCGAAAAAATGTTAAGAAAACACAAAAGCCAGGAAAAAGAAAACGAAAATGGCCTACAGATACCAAAAAGTAAAACAATGGAAAATGTCAAGAACACGAACAAACAAGTCACACACAGGCACTTAAGCCAACACAAACAAACATTTACCTACAAACACAGTACAAGGTAGACAACAAAAACCGTTAGGCAAACACACACATACAGAGACGTTTAAGCACGTAATGAGTTGGAGAAACAAAACACGCTTTCCATGTATTGTAGACCTTTGGAAAAACATAGACAAGGTCAAATGAAGAAGCACAAAAAAAGGAAAAGAAAACAGAAGGATTTTGGTAAGACAAATTTAAATAGTCTTAACAATAACGAAACACCTTAAAAACAAACAATAAGCAATACAAACATTCAAGTTCATGAAAAGGATTCTTCAACTCAAGGATGAACATTCATAAACAGCAAAACCAAGACTACGAGACATTCAAACATCTGCTACAAAAATATCAACATACTCATCTTCATAGTAGGATTTTGCACAGTGACATTTAATCAGTCCCTAGACAGACATAACAAAATAATTCATTTTTTATGGCAATTAAATTTCTTAATTCAAATATTTTTGTATATGTATTAAAATAATTAATTCTGAGAAATATTGCTTTAGCCACAATGGAGGACCAAGTGTATTTTTTAAAATAAAAATGCTGTCGTTTGGATTCAACTTAATATCTAAATAATCTAAAGCATGGCTCTTTACCGCTTAAACTCAGAAAGTCTTTCGAGTCGATCGGTAAACTAGAAGCAAGGGCCAATATTTTTAAAGGGCGTTTCTTATAGAGTGACACACGTTTAAATCATAATAAAACAAGGAAACATATTTTTAATATCAGTTAAACGGGCTTTATTGGAAAGAAGATTTTATGAAATTAATGTTTTTGCCATGTCGACCCCTTTGCGCGAAATTATCGTATGTTACAAAACCCAAATTTTACAGCACAGCCATTTTTCTACTTTTCTCTGCATTCGCTTGCAATATCAAAATGAAAATATACAATCAATTTTTGGCAGGTGACGTCTCTTTGAATGTAGAACAAGACTGCATCAAAAACTCAATTTCAAAAAAAAATGGCATATACGATAATTTCGCGCAAAGGGGTCGATGTGGCCGCCACGGCTGGCGCGTAGAAGGCGCAATCTGGAACACATTTTCAACAACTTTTCGCAGCATTTGCGGCCGTATTTCGCCGATTACTCTTCAAATGTTGATTTCCAGGTGTTCAATTGTTTATCGACGTAGACAAGTGACTTAACATAACCCCAAAGAAAATAATCGAATGGGGTTATACGGCGCACCAAACAGTAATTTTCTGTGGATGCAATGGTGTTTCGACAAAAGCTTGTGAATTCTCCTCACTTCAAATGCGCCAACTCTGCTTATTTACGTACCCATTCAACCAGAAATGGGCTTCGCCGGAAAATAAAATTTTGAATGGTAATTCAAAATTAATATCAATTTGTGCTTCAGCCCATTCGCCGAATTATTTTGATTAAAAATTTGAACAATTTGCACGCGTTGCGCTGCGCGTTTCGATTTATAATGAAATTTCCAAGCGAACTTCAAAAAAGCAACTGTCAGCTATTAAATGGGTGCTCAAATAAAGCAGTGATGCCAATTCAAAGTTGTGACACTCTAAAAAAAACACCCTTTATGTGTTACGCACATCGGCACAAACACATAATATTCTTTTTAATATTGTGATGTGCGTATAGAAAGGTAACGATTACTAATCGCATTTTATCCTAATTTAATTCCAAAGATTTAACTTTTAACGTGATCTGGCAGTTTAGAAATGGGGATTTTAACATTAAAGATAAAGCCCAGTTCGGCCAAAAAGAAAAAAATAGAAGCTGATAATTTAAAGTCTGTCGTGCTATAAAGATTGTTATCTGAAGAAAATTATTGAAAGCAGCAGGATCTATCCTTAAGCAAGGAAATTGTGATTCACACGATTCTAAGCCAAGAGATATTGAAAGACTTTTCTGCATTTCCGAATGGCTGCTGGCAGTAGACCATATAAAAAAGTAATTTGTACATCGAATCATTACCGGCGGTAAAAAAGATCTACTACGACCAGCCAAATAACAAGAAATCGTAAGTTTGGGCCGCCAACCATTTGAATATCGATGACGACTACACGCAGAGAAAATACATTTTTTATAATGGTCTTCTTCAACAAAACGTTTCTTAGCGAAAAACTTGTTAAACATATTACGGTTACTTTATCTTTAAATACATACATATTGTAGTTGCCTTCGAACATATTGTTAACAAAAAACAAAAACAACAATTTGTTAACCACATATTTATCGCTTAGAAGCGTTTCATAATTTTAACGTTTTTGGCGGTTTTAAACAAAAAATACATGAATAAAACCCGCTTTTATGCATATACCGTGCTAATAAATAAACTCGCTTAATTTCATCAACTCCCTGAAAAAGGCATTTTACTTGCCATTCAAAGTTTGATTAAAATTTGCAAAACTTAATTTTGATGAAATAACTTATGTAAAATGCACATAATCGTATTTGAATCAAGTTTGAAACGATGCTAATATCAGATTTTGTAATGCAATTCATTAAAAATGTATCATATTGTGATACATAAATTCGGTTTAAGCATTAAGCAAGTGCTTATACGTTAAACAATTTCGGGTATTTTAAATAGCAAACTGTAATTGCACAAGTTTGAATGAAAAAGAGCGTAAAGTGCTTATAACAGGTGTGCAATAAGCGATAAATACTGTAATAAGTCTGGGTTCACACTATAAAAGTGTTCTTTCAGAAAGTCTGAGTCTACTGATGAGAAGGGAGAGAATAACAGCATGTTCTCTCCAATAAACTCAGACTTTCTGAAAGAAATCTTTCAGGCTAAATGATGAAACAGAACTGGGGCTGAACGATGTTTTTCATACAGTTTGACATAAAATTATGCCAGAGAATGCGGTCGAGAAATAAAATCAATTTTATTTTGAGGACGTTTTTTCTAATGCTCTCACAAAAAGACGCTTATTCTCTTAACAATGCTACCATACTTTCATTCAATTTCATACAATTTGTAAACAAAGAAAAATAAGAACAAAAGAAAAAGAAAGAAATGAGAGTGATTTTGAAGTTACTGCCGACGTTTTAATTATGGGCTTTAGAATTTTTGCCTGAAGTTGAAGACTCAATTCTGTTTCATCATTTACTGATTGGTTTTAAATTAACAATGACCATAACATGTTTTGAAGCAACCATAATATCGAGCCCTAACTGCGAAAATAGCATAAGCGCCAATAATCAAATTTTACAGGAGAGAGTTTTTTTATTTTATTTCATATAAATTTTGTATGAAATTTGTCGCTTACGATAAAATTGTTTTTGCTTTAAAATCGTAACGGCACCTAGTCCATGAAATTTAAGGATATGGTGCAAGTGTTGCCAATAAAGTCATTTATTAAAAAAAAAAACGAAAATTTAAATTTACGCGGTTAGGGCTCGATATGGTTGTGGCTTATTGATAACACTGTATAACAAAATGATTTCTTTTTTTTCAAAATAACAATATTCTGCCGACTTATTCTTGTAGAGGGGACTAAGGTATACGTATATAGGCGTTTTAAAAGTTTACACCTGAAACTCATTTTACGGCATATTTAAAGTTACACCCTTGTGTAGTAAGAAAACATAGAAACTCGTGTGATACTTAGCTTTTTGATAAATGTATGGTGTTTTCATAAGATTTATTTAGAACATTACAACGAACATTTTGTTAATACACATTAACCCTCTAACGCTTCTGGAAATTCGTCTTTTTTGCATTTTTTGTAAAAAAAAAATCACCTTTAAAACATGGATATATGTAGTTGAAATATTCTGCGAAAATATTTGTCATGAAATTCTACTATAGGACTCCGAACACACTTAAGTCGAAAATCCAACTTTTTTACCAGAAATAATCAAAACTTAAAAGGTGGCTTAAGTTTAATATTGTTAAAATATAATTCAAAAAATTATTAAGCGGATACGTTTGTACCTACAGATATATAAATAAAATGAAAGGGAAATGTGAGAACCAAAGCATTTATTTAATACATTTTTCTTTTGGCTCTAGGCAATTCTAGTTGATTACACTACGTAACAATTTTTTGACCAAATGAATTTGACACCTATTCTTTGTGTTAAATTTTCCGCTGAATCCGAATATGAAATCAGAATTGTCAAACGTAGAACAGTTTTTGAGATGATGTGACTGATATGCAAATATCCAAAAAATAAAATTTTAGCCTATTTCAATACGAACATTTTGTGCCCAATAGGATCCAGATCGGTGCAAAAATGACAAAGTTACAATAGATTAATTGAATTAACCCACAACAAATAAAAATACAAAGCTAAATTTTTAGTAACAATAAATATTAAAAATTGCTTGAAACTATTGAATTCCTATGTGGGTTAATTTAATCAATCTTCTGTAGCTTTGTCATTTTTGTACCAATCTATGTCTTGTTGGGAGCAAAATGTTCATATTAAAATTATCTAATGTGGCATGCAATTAAACATTAGGATTTTTAAATCATTGGTTTAAAAAAAATAACTTGAAAAGAGCAAAATTGAACAAAATCATAAAATTTTCAATGAAGCTTGAACTTTTGTCCCCTGTAACTCTGTAATTTCTTGACCAATATTCACAAGCAATCCATAGTTATTTTAGAAATTTTATAACCTTTCACAAAAATAAAAAAAATACATAATCCGTTTAAAATTTTTGAAGATATTTGCATTTCAGTCACATCATCTTTTTTAAAAACACGAATTTTGGAATATCTTAAAAACTGTTCTACTTCTGACAATTCTGACTTCATATTCGGATTACATAAATATTAGTTGTCAGATTCATTTGGTCACGACTTAAGCCTGGTACTCTGTTCAACATTTCACGTGAAATGCTGTCAAAACGCATATGGGCATTTCCTGGGGTCACGAACGTACGTTCGTACGCTTTGGTATGCAAAAAATATAGAAAACAAAACTTTTCCTAGAATTTTTTTTGCGATTCGATAGCATTTGGGTAGCTCTATGTTTAGTGCAAAAGATGGGTTTCATCGAGTTTAAGTTTTCATAATAATAGTTGTAAACATGTGGTCACGAACGTACGCAAAATAGAAGTCAACTTTGGCTGACAGTAGTGAAATGTAAAAATCTGCGTAATGGAACGGAATATTCAAAAGTGGTTAATTTATTTTGAAAGTGTATTAATGTAGGTCTCCATCCAGCATTTACAAAATAAAATATCTCTCTTGGTTTTTGTTTAATTGGCTTATGTACCGGTCGCGAACGTACGGGTCGCGAATGTACGATTTTTCCATATGTTTTTTTATTATTATCACCATGCATTTTCCCATAAATATCCTTAAATTTCCTTAACAAGAAAACTTAGTACTCCTTTTACAACTGATTGTAATGGAGAGATTATGAAGAAAGAGTGTAAACATAACATATTTTTTGCATTTAAAATAAGTATATAAAAATGTCTTTAGAAGTAGAAAATATAAGAAAATATAAAATTTTCCAGTTTCCAGTGCAATATCCTCAAGTAAAACAGCTGAGATATGCTATGAAACCATTCTTTTATAACAACATAGACTTTTTTTTATAATAATAAACAATAAAAGACAAAGATTATCAACATTTTATTTTTTCATCCTGGTAGACCATTCTGGGGAAATGCCCTTATGAAAAAAACTTGTTCGGAATATCTATGAAATAATGTTGATAGAGTTGTACTCTGTTCTTTTTGTGAAAAATTTCCGAAATGTTACTGGCAACATTTTTTTACAAATGCGAAATAATGTAAGCTGCATTTATTTCACATGGAATTTTAAGCAAAAGCAAAAAAGCATAAAATAAGAAATAAAAAATTAAAATAACACAACCGGTAACAGTTTTTAATCCATATTTACTTTTTTTTTTATTAAATTGCTTATTAAAAATAAACAATTTTTAGTAAAATACATGTGGGGTTTGTTTACATGCGCAAAACAATGTCGCATACTTAGCAGGAATAAAAACGTCAAATTGTGCAAACTCGCAAGATAGGTAACATTGATACGTGTCAAAATTTTCGTGTGAAATAATCAATGTTGCTCAACATTTTTCACAAATTTGAACAGAGTACTAGGCTTTAGTTGAAATTATGTCACGTAGTGTTATCAAACAATGTCCAACATATTTCAGCTATAAGAGAATTTATACCTTTTCCTTTATAGAGAATGTATCAATGCATTTACATGTTTTTGTGGCATTAATATTGGGCTTTGGTCACCTCTATTATGAACGAAATCCTCATCTTCATACTAGACGCTATCGGTCCTATCAGTTATTGTAAATCGTTCTTAAGAATGTGGAACTGGGAGCCAGGCTAATGTTACAAAATTTGTCTGCCTATAACAATTTAATTTTAGTACGGCACTATTTAGACAAACGTAGCAGGTGCAGTCTAGCTACATGTGTCTAGCCACCGCATGGAAATACCGCATTGCATTGAATTTCGTTGCTTAACTAGAAATTCAAAAGTACATCTACCGTATTAAGAAATTAATTAAAACAATAATTGATGAAGCGTCAAGAGTACATCGGGAAATTCCAATTCAAATACAGTATACGCTCGGTTATATGAGTATCCAGTTATATAAACACCCAGAATAGTGAACAACAAAATTTTTACACATGAGGTTCTAAAGAGTGAACAAAACCTATCTCTTTTATGTGAACAATTAGCAACCGTTGATTTTTTTTGTAACTGTTTGTTGTAAAGGTTGTTTTTTTTAGAGTTTCACAACTTTGAGTTGGCATCACTGCATTATTTGAGCACCCATTTAACAGCTGATAGTTGCTTTTTGTTAAGTTTGCTTTGAATTTTCATTATGAATCGACTTACGACTTATTATGAATCGAGCAACGCGCAAATTGTTGAAATTTGTAATCCAAATAATTCGGCATATGGGCTGAAGCACAAATTGATATTGATTGTAAATTTCTATTTAAAGTTAAATTTTGCGATGAAGCCCATTTCTGGTAGAATGGGTAAGATTTTGTCGAAACACCATTACACCCACAGAAAATTACTGTTTGGTGCGCTTTATGGGCTGGCGCAGTCATTGGCCCATATGTCTTCAAGCCTTCTACACGCCAGCCGTGGCGGCGACATGGCGGAAATCATATTTAAATTTCATAAAATTGTCTTTGCAATAAAGCCCGTTTCATTAATATTAAAAATATATTTCCTTGTTTTATTTTGATTTAAACTTGTGTCATTCTTTAAAAAACACCCTTTATTAGAAATCTGTTCTTTCAAGAAATAAGCTAGTAAATGTGTTTATACGAATGCAATGGAAGATTTATAAGATCGTTGGTGTTTGAAAAGTTATTGCTTAAAGTAAAAATAATAATACAGATTAATGATATTTTGGCATTGCGAAAATGTAGGGACAAGGCATTACAGAAATCCCCTCAAGGAAAAAAATTTTACCGACTACTTTTATCAACATTTATTATTAACAAACTTATTTAAAATAAAAACTTAATATAGGTTATGTATGTACACATATTAAAAATGATTTGAAATACTTATTTTATGTATTTTGGTTCGATTATGTGAACTTTTCCATTTAGTGAACAGGCCCTGTCTGAATTAGTTCATATAAGCGAGCGTCTACTGTACATACATTTTATAGATGTCTTCAATTTTGCTATTGAAGAAATTTACTCTATGTTCTGAAATTATATGTTTGCCGCAGACTTAACAAGACTATTTTTACTTTTGTTATTGCCTTGCTTTTCTTGCTTTCGAAGACCTGTAGTAGAATTTCATGACAAATATTTTCGCAGAATATTTTAACTATATATGTACATTCCTGTTTAAAAAGTGATTTTTGCTTTGTTTCAAAAAAAATTGCAAAAAAGACGCATTTCCAGAAGAGTAAGAGGGTTAATGTATATTAATAAAATGTTGCTCTTAGTGTTCTCATCAAATCTTCTAAAGACACTTCATACCAAAAACCTAATTATCGCACGATTTACTCCGTTATTTTACAACACAAGGGTGCATTTTTAAATAGGCCGTAAAATGAGTTTCAGATGTAAACT
Organism: Pollenia griseotomentosa; assembly: GCA_963931875.1. Classification (NCBI taxonomy): domain Eukaryota; kingdom Metazoa; phylum Arthropoda; class Insecta; order Diptera; family Polleniidae; genus Pollenia; species Pollenia griseotomentosa. The sequence continues at coordinate 110,968,402 of OZ007560.1, forward strand.
TTTAAAACGCCGATACATGTATGTCTTTTTTAGTACCCTTTACAAGAATCAGTTGACAGAACATTATTATTTATTTGTGTGTTGGACAGTGTAATAGGGTTCTATAAACAGTAATATGTTAACAATTTATTCGTTGGAGGTAATCCTATCGAAAAAATTGTTCTCTCTGTGTGTAGGGTCCCATCTATTATAAGTTGCTAAAATTGGAGCGATTACAAGGGACGTATACCGAATACAAATAGTTCGTTAAAAGACATCAGACGCAGAATGGACAGATATGGACTAAATCAAAAAGTAATTCGTTTCTAAGGTAACGGTAACAAGCCTAAGTCAATGGCTCTAGAAATTAATGGTAGTTCATATTTTCATATGTTTTTTTTTATCCACTAAATCAAATATGTATGAAAAATTGGGACGTCATACAGAAATCTTATTAATAATAAATTTTGTATTCTCAAAAATAACTTTGATAAAAAACGTCTAACTTTGGTAAAAATCTCAAAACTACATTCGGGACTTTTAGGCAATGACATACATGGTACTGCGGGAAAATTTTAGTTGAAATGTTTCTTTAATTAAAAATGATTTACTTCTATTATTAATAAGAATTCTGTATGACGTGCTAAATTACCAATTTTTCATATTTGAAAAAAAAAAACTGAAATTTGTTGTTGAGGGAAAGCTAGCTTCTATGCGCATTTCACTGGTTGTTTAGGCGAGATCGTCAGGAAACCTTTTCCAAAGATTTGAGAAAAGCTAAAAATATTATACAAATAAAACCTTAAAGCGAATAAGAATTATAAACACTCAAAGTCTTACTTGTAACTATATCAAAGCTTAAACAAAACACCAACAATAAACAAAGAGTTTATCTTTTCTTACATTCCCCTACAATTGTTTGGCATATTTTCGACTCGAATTGTAGTTGTAAGGGGGTAAAAAAAAGAAAAAACAAATTGCTTTATTTTATTGTTTTCTCTAGAAAACAAAAAAAAAAAAAAATTTGCCAGTTCAGTTTTTTTTTACTTCTGTTACGATTTCTTTTCTGAAATCTTTCAAAAAATGTTTAAAGAAAAGGCAAATTAAACAAATTATATCTTAATTATTTATTTTTTGGCCAAAGTGTTAAATTTGAAATTTATATTCTTAGTAAGCTAATTGGGCCTAATTTTTTTTCATTGTTAATTAAAAACACATTTAAGACAAAACAATTATATTTTTTAAACCATTTTTTGTTTACAATGACAATTTAATATCAATAATTGGCTACAAAAATAACCTTATCAACCTATACAGTTTTTATGCTTTATCACTTTAAAGTCTTTAATGCAGTCTCATTTTATGAGAGACAATGTCAAGATTAAACAGATTGACATTGACAGTAATAAGTACTATAGACAGAATTAGTCCATAATCATGCAAGATGTTAAACTTATCGCATTGAGATCATAATTCTGGGTCTTCTCTTACATCCAAAGATTTAACTCTTTTACATCACTTGGGTTAAAAAAACTTTTTTCGAACAAAGGTTAGTAAAAAGGAGTGGTTTTGACACATGACAACCAAAACACAAATTGTAAAGCACTCGCTGCTTAATTAATCTTGAACTTGAATGTAGAAGAATGTCTATCCTTATCAACAAGTAAAATTAAAGCAAAATAGAAGAAAAGGCAAATTAGATAACAATCTTACTAATTGCAAATGTCAACAGGATATTGAAAAAAGGAAAATTTAACAAAAACAAAAGGTATTTAAAACATTTAAATGAAAGTCATATGTAGACATAGACATACAAAAGTAATTTGATTCAATGATTAGGGTACGCGAACGCAAACCCCGACCTTCAGCCCGTTGCACAGTGTTCGACTTTAAAAATTAGGACGACAAAAATTATTTTACTTTGTAAATAACAGAGATAAAATTCTGATTTTTTGTTCAAGTACTTCTTAAGTATAGGATAAAAGTCTGGCAAAAATTTAAGCCCCCTGCGACTACAACCTATCACGGTAGTTTGTGAAAGAATTGAGATATTATCAGTGTGAAATTCAGTGTATTAACTATAAATCTCTTTTATATTAATAAGACTTGCAACGCGTGAATTGGGACTTAATAGACTAGAGGAGAGCCCAACATTATTTATTCTAATTATCATAATCATCATACAAAGTAGCATTGATCACATTCTAAGGGTTTTTTCTCTCAGTCTAAAGCTGCAATTGTGCCGAAGACAGGAAAACAAAATTTCAATACTTCGGAAAAATTAAGTTGCAGCCAAAATATATGAACATGAGGCCATAGATTCCGCACAAGACCTAAACACCCCAAATCCAAATGGGGGTTTGTCAGTTTTGATAAGTACTTCGGGAAATTCCACAAGAGAAGGAGTTGGCAATCGATGACTGTTGGCACTATACACCGGGACACATAAAATTATTTATTAAATATGAATTTATTTAATTTTTTATTAAACATTTTATAATTTAATTTCAAAAGTTTTTGTTATTCGTGCTTAATTCCCAGTTTTTATTATTGATAAAAACACTTGAAATTTATTGTTGATGGGATAAGCTATTCCTATGCGCATTTCACTGGTTGCTTAGGCCAGATCATCAGGAAACTTCATCCATAAAGATTTTAGAAAAACTAAAGATATTAAACCAAATAAAACTGTTAAGCGTATAAGACTTATAGCAACAGTTCTACTTGTAATAATATCAAAGTTTAAACAAAACACATCAACAATAAACAGTGGGTTTATCTCATCTTATATTCCCCGCTACAATTTTATAATTTATTAAAACTTTAGAAAAATTTTGCTATATTAACTTTGCTAATGACTTTTTAGCTGAATTCTAGGTTGAAATTTAAGCTGGCGGTTATGTTTTCGTGGGTACAAAGTAAAGAGGATATGTTCATGGGCACAGGGGCCGTTGTTAGACAAATGGAATTAGTTTTTTACTTGTTTTCATCGACGGCCAGAACAAGTGAAGTCGTATGTCGTTAGAACGTAGGGCGTCAGGCCGTAAATTTCTAAAAACCAGTGTTGGAAAATAAACATTATCTACAGTCCTTTAGTGTTCTGTTCGGTGGATATGAGAAAAACAAAAACGCTAATAGTATTTGTGTAGTAAATCAATAAAAAAAATAATACCGTATTTATCCAACCTAACAAAAAGATCGGAACATTTTATTGCGTACTGTATTTTTTTTAATCCACAAACATCGTTGTATGTGGTTAAGCTTATTAATATTCGTTCGTTTCAGTTGTGCTAAGCGTTCCTTTGGCTGGTAAAGAAAACGAAAACTTTTTATAAAACCAAAAACATTTACGAAAAAAAAACAGAAAGGCAGCAAGAAAACAAACACAACATTTATACAATACACACGCAAACTATTCGTGCTTTGGTCGCGCAAATGTCCCAGCAACAACAACAATACTACACCTTTTCCCATTGTAATTCAGAAGGCGTTAATTGTAATTCATATAAGTCACTTGTAATTCAGAATGCCTCAATTGTAATTCGGATTAGTCAATTTTAATTTACAATGTGTCAATTGTAAAGCAGAAATTGTCAATTGTAGTTCAGAATTCGACAAGTTTTATTAACTGCTAGTTTTAAGTTTACTATAACAAAAAAAAAATGTGCATTGAAGAGCTAAAAATATTCGTAAGTATGTTGAATTTCGTTGCATGTTTTAAAGAATGTAGATTATGGACCGACCGTCATGTCATTAATTGCCTGGTGAACTGTCTAGTATTGCACAGCACGAGCGCAGTCACTTCCAGTTATGGTGGTCATCGCATGATTTTTAATATCCTCCAAATAGATCAATCTTTGTTCTATTATGCCGGGACCTGCAGCCTTTGGAACACGAATGTTGCATTTGCCATCGGCTTTAAAATTAGATCAAATATTTTTTGGTGATTTATCATTATTACATTGCGGTTGCTAAAATTTTTTGTTTGCTCATTCCTTTATCAATGTAAAAAAAACTCTATAGAAAATTAAAATATAATCTATGCCTACAGAACCACTACAATTGTATTGTTTTATAAAGAAAACCAGAACATATAAAACTTTCGTTACTTTATTGAAAATATATTTGAACGGTATTTAGGGTTGTGTATTAATACACAAACACTAAAAAATAGATCTTGTTTCTGGGTATGTGAGCCGTACGCTAAATAATGTTCTGTTTATTTTCAAACACTGCTAAAAACACAAAATTCCTAATTCGTCGTAATCGAATTTTGTTTTCTTTTGAATTAGAAAATTCAAAATTTATTCTAATAATTGTTAATTTTGTTTTGAAATATTCAATTTAAGAACACAAAACGATTTCATTTTGGTTTTTCATTTTCTATAACAATACGCCTGCAACCGTCGTATAAAATAGGATATCAAATATTATACATTTAATCTAAACAACTTATTTACGTCATAAGCTACTACGTTCATACGGTGTAATTGTGTTCCTACGGTAAAGATTACGTATTACGAACGGATGAAGGTGTTGTCGCACTTTCATTATTTCGATTCTTTAAAAACAAAAATCTTCTAGTTTTAACATTATCCCATCCTACAGTACAAAACAATAATATATACACTTACTACGTCATTTAGTTCACAGTTCCTTTGAGTAAATCTACCACTTTTGCTCCTACTACGTACACAAAAGACAACAAGAGCAAAAGATAAAAACAAAACAAAAAACTTGACATTTTTCGAATGACTATTACAACAACTATCAGATTGTCACATACCACAGAGCAGATGTAAGTGGTATTGTAACATTGTTTCCTATTTTGTCCTGTTCGCAGTATTTTTGTTGTTTTCATTTCAGTCTCACCATCTTACTTTCATTTCTCCATCCACTACAATGAATGAATTGTATCTATGTTCGTAAATATATGTGGGCGTATTTGTTAATGGGATACATTGCCAAAGGCTTATTAATAGTACGCTTTTTATTCTCCTCTTTCTTGCCGTTCTTTCACACAAATTTTCTCATAGATAAGTTTGTACAACCCAGAAAACACGAGAGTTTGATTCATTAAATTTTCTTGCAATGAGAAATTGTTTATAAAATAATTCAGAAATATTAGAGTTTTAAATAGAAATTTTAAGAATTTGTTGGATAAGAATTAACCAAGAACTGAACTTGAACCATGCCCCATTGATGGTTTATAACTTAATTAAAACAACTGCTAGTGATGCTTTGTAAATTTTTGATGTTATTCTTTAACGAACGACTATATAGCAGAGTTGCAAACCATAATATAAAAACTGCAACACTGAACTACGTTTCAGTTGTTAAACGTAAAATTACCTTAGGGGCAACTGAATAAGAACTGCACTACAATTAAACTAGGACTTAATAACAACATAACTAGAATTGAACTTAAGCCAAATTAAAACTAATCTAGAATTGAAGTACAGTTGAGGAGGTCCATAACAAAACGCAATAACTACATTTTTGAAGTTTTTTGATTTTTTGATTGAATCCTATTCTACACATTGAAATCTATATAACCTTTATTATAAAGTATGTATTCCAAAACTCAATAACTACACTGCAATTCAATATCAAATATAATGGTTCAGAGCAAAATGCAATTGCAATAAATCGATACAAGAAATTTTTAAAAAAAAGTCAACTTTATAAATAAATTATGCTCTGGTGGTAACTCTTAGATAACTGTAAAACGTAAGGAATTTTTATTTAGTTAATACCTTTCGCTTTTGTTAAGTTAATTGAGCAGGTCCATAACAAAACGCAATAATTACATGAATAAATACTATGATTCGGACCAAAACGCAATTATTCCAAATTTGCTATCTCAATTACTTTAAAACAAACTGTCAGATAAAATAATAAATTTGTGATTAATATTATTTTTTGTAGACAATAATACCTCAATAATTGTTTTTTAAAAAAATTATGTGCTACTTACTTAAATTACATTTTGTCGTTTATCCAAAAAAATGTTATGGTGTAATTATTGCGTTTTGTTATGGACCTCCTCAATTGCACTTAAATTTATCTAGAACTAAACTAGTATTAGACTAGAATTGTAGTAGAACCTTAACTACCTTGAATTAAAACCAAACTAAAAATAACAAAAAGCGGAACCAGAATTGAAGCGAAACTAAACTAAACTCGTATAAAAACTCAAACGAGAACATGAACCAGAACTTAACTATAACTAAAGTAGTAGAAAACTAGAACTGACGCAGAACCTTTACTACCACTGAACTAGACCCAATAAAAAATGGAGCTTCCAACGAAGCAGGTTTGTAAGGCATAAATATAAAAGTTTCGCTTACGGAAGACATGAATTGTTTATGGTTCCCACTTTGAAGCAATACATTTTTGACACATAAAGCGCATTATTCAGCGCATATAAAAATTGTTGGATGTAACGATCAGCTTTACACACTGAATGTTTTGATACAGTTATTTTTTAGTATTCTCCCTTACAAACCTGCTTCGCAGTAAGGGAATGCCGTAGCACTTGAAATACTATTTTTTTTTTTATAAAAGTTGTTGAGAGTTCTTTCACTTACTATACTATATTTCTGTATGTCTTATTGCGTAGCTCATAATTGTGCGCTTATTTTTTTATATGTACCATTAGTGGTTCGCAAAATGATGAAATTTTTTATTAGGGAACCAAAACAAAAATTAAAAAGAACATAACTAGAACATAACAACAAACTAACCTAGAATCTAAAATAGATACTAAACTTAATTCTAAAATAGAACCAGAAAAATAACCCGAACTAAATCTGAACGTGAACCTGTGCCAAAATCGGATATAGGACCTGTAGGACAAGAACCTGAACTAAAATGCTAAGTCGAACTTGAGTCGAGCTACGACCTTAGAAACCAGTTTGTACAATCTAGCGTTTGTCATCAGATATAATTACTAACTAAATATTATCAAAACTGACAGCCGGATAAAAGAAAATAAAAAAATTTAGAAACAATCACCTTTTATCTGAGAATGATAGATATAACCACTGCGTCCCATTCGACCTTTTGTGCAACCTGTAAATTTACAATGACAGTCTGTCATTGACAAGTTTAAGATTGATATGCCGCCAACTGTGTTGCCAGGTACTAGACCATAAATTTCACTTGGATCCAATATAGTTAGTTTCTCCAAAAGATCTCTGCCTATGAGTTATTTACACGGGACAATTACAGAGCAGATGTCTAATCAAATATCATGCAGAAGCTGCATTGCTTGGTACATTATATCTTGGACCAGAGTGATCAGTGAATAGGCCGGTAAAATATGTCGTTAAAAGATTCACCCTTATTCTATTTGGCGTCGTCAACAGTAAACAAAGCCGTTTTTTATGTTTTGTTTCAATTTCGTATTCCCGTTGGCAATATTGCCATATTTTGATGACTGTAAACATATGTTTGGGATTTTCTTAGAAAAATTGCCGTTGCTGTTGCCTTTAATTGCCTTTGATTCTGTCGTCGACGTTTTTAGTGTTGTCATGTGCTGCTTTGTGCTGTGTTTTAAACAATTTTACGTTATGGTTGGTGGCAATTTGGATTTCTATGGCGGTTTTGATATTTTTCTACATTTGTGTTGTGTTTAGATATATTGCTTGTTGGAGAATCTAATGGAAGAGCTTGGAAAAATCCATCACTAGACAGACGATTTAGCAGGGTCTCTTTTTCCTAATAAATTAAATATCCCTTACGATTAAAGTAGAGATGCTGGTCTTGTTTTTTTTTTTTTTTTTTTTTGAGTTAAAATTTTGATGTGGGTCCACACAGCCAATTACACCTGGAAATGCTGCTTTTCAAAGAAATGCTACTTAGTCTCATTCTTATCAGCATCCGTCATGTCGAAGTTTATCCATTGTGGACAAAGTTCCCTCTCCATGACTTCCAGCGTCTCGGAAAAAAAATTTGAAACTAGTGGCTGGGACAGTCCAAAGTTGAAATAATTTTCAACGCTGAGCTGGCAACGCAATGTTGCTGCAAACTAAATTGTGTTTAGAACAAACGTTCCCTTTTTTAAATGAGGCTCTATTATTTTCAACACATGTTTAAAAGAAGTTTTATTCAGCCGAAAATAACTTTTAAATATTAAAAAGGTAAATAAATCCATTAGGCGCTTGGGAATATTTAATATGTACATATCTCACTTACTTTTCATTGGGTAAATCAAAAATGGAAGATTTCTGTCTAAGCAGTCTTCTTTCCACTATTTTCCTTCGTCACTGGACGAGTCCGAATCAGAAAAAAAAAAATTTTTATTAAAACATTATTTTTTCCAAAACAAATTTTCATTTAACCTAAAATTTTGCACAAACAGCACAGATTTTTTTTCTTATCAAAAAACAGTTAACAAAATGAAGCAGCTGAATGTTATATTAGAGATGTGAGCTGTATTTTATTAACATTATCGATAAATAGTCGTCATAATACTCTTACAATATACCATTTTAACATAGAATTGATGTTGTCTTTGATAAGAATTGCTGTTGCCTTATAATTGCTGTTGTTATTGCCAACGCCAAATAGAATAAAGGTGATTTAATATTTATTTGATATCAAGATCATTTGTTTATTAGTAATGCAACTTATGTTTAAAATACATTCGAAATTGAGTCGAAAATATAAAAACTAAATAGTAAAACTTTATGACATGAAAAGCGATTGGGGGTGCTTAAATTTTAATGTAAGACTAAAATTGTATGTTTGCTGGGTTATCATCCTAGCTTACATACACGTTTCCATAGATTAGTAGTTTGTGGTAGTAAGATGCTGGTGCGTTTGAGCAAAAAAAGTGCCTCTATTTATCTACCAACATTATATACATATATTTAACCTTCATCATTAGATGTTCTGAAAAAAAAAAACTACCAGAAAGAAGGAAAATGTGTTTGGAATAAAACAGTAGGAATAGAAGAAGAACATATAGTTTCCAACTGTTGGATTTGTTAGAAAAAACACACACACATATCGTTACCCAAAACACAAACAGTCCTAACTAACCAAAAATTTAAAATCAATACAAATGTTTACAAAAAAGGTGGAAATCTTTCGATCAAAATTAGCGATTTCATTAACAAAAAACAAAAGGCCCTATCTACAAACGATTATATGATAAACGCTAAAAAACCTAACAGTTTGCATAATATTTAACATTGTCAGCTGTCAAAACAACTGGAAGGTTTTACAAGAAAAATAGAAGAAAAATATATTATAAACAGTTTAAGGCAATTTATCATTTTAAATAGATTTTTGTTCCTCCTGTAAAATGTTCAAAATGTTAGAAAGGGCGTTTTGCGTTTTAAGAAACGATATACTGGTTGGTTTAATTTAACTTGCTAGTAAAAAAACATGATTTTTAATCATCTGCACATAACAATTTACATTAATTTACTTTTACAGGAATATATGATATTTTCAGTTTATACCCAATAGTTCTGGAAGACAGACTTTTCTCATTAATTGTTAAAAGAAGAGGAACAGGAGCTTTAACTGCTTTATTATGTGCGAAATTGTTCCGAGATTTTAAATATATCTATAAATATCCGCAAATGGACAAATAAGAATATATCCATTACCAAGTACTCTATAGAAAACGAAAGTTTTTCTCCTTGCGAAATAGTCTTTTGTTGGTCAAACCTTACAAAGAAACTACTGGGTTGTTTTGCTTCCTCGATGATTAGTTGGGATAGTATGTGCTCTCCTGAGTAAAGGACTACATATGATGTTCATTAACTTAATAAACGGGTATTCTTCATCTTAATGAGTCATGTATGAACATTGTATTTATAATAAAGAAATTCATTTGTTGATATTATTAAAAGGATCCCTTTTTTTCTTTTCCTTCTCTAAAGGTTAAAAAAAAGAAATTAGGAAATCGTGCATGTAAAACATAAAGAACAGTTTAAATTTAAATTTCTGCAAAAATAAAATGAATATTTTTGCTGAAATTTAAAAATTATTTTGAAGGTGAATTTAAACCAAGGGATCCTTTAAGAGGCACATCAAACAAAGAATTCTTTAACAAAACGTTTTGGTACGTTTGTTACACAAATCGATAACAGATTGAATCAAGTTTGAAGTTCGATAACGTATTTTTTTGAAAAATATTTAAATCAATATCAAACAATCAATATATTTTCTAGAAAAATTTTGTTATCGAAAACGATAACAATTTTTTTTAGAAAATTTTTTTATCAATAACTGTAACATTTTTTAAAGGTTTTGTTATCAAGTACGATTTTTTTTAGAAAACTAGTTTTTTTTTCTGTAAAAATTTGGCTATCGATTTCGACAACAGTTTTTTTCTCGAAAAATATTGTTATCGAGTTGTATACAAGAATTTTTCACAAATAAATTTAAAAAAAAAATATTGTTTTCGAGTTCAATAAGATTATTTTTAAATATGGTTGTAGAGCTCGATAGTAGAGGTTTGTAGAAAAATATTTTTATCGAGGCCGAAAATAGACTTTTTAGAAAAATATTGTAGTGGAAATGAGCAAACAAACATTTTTTGTTTAGAAACATTTTGTTAACGAAAATGGTAACAGATTTTTTCGAAAAAAGTGTTTTTATCGAGACTGATAACCGTTTTTTTTAATAACCGGAGTTATCTACAAGGATAATACATTTTTTTCTAGAAAAATTTTGCTAATGATTTCGAAAACGAATTATTTGTTCCGAAAAATATTGTAAGTTGTATACAAATGTCTTCTTAAAAATATTGCCATCGATAATGATAAAAGATTTTTTTTAAAAAAATTATTGTTATCGAGTTCAATAAGAGATATATTACTAAATTTTGTTATCGAGCTGGATATAAGATTTTTGTAGGAAAATATATTTGTTGAGTACGATAAAAGCCTTTTTAGAAAAATATTGCTATTGATTTATTCTAGAAAAAGTATATTGATAAAGCTAACCGATTTTTTTTTAAAAATAATTGTTATCGAGTACGATTACCGACTTTTTTCACTAAGAATTAATTTACTGACAACGATAAAATAATTTTTGAAAGAAATATAAATATGTATTGCTTTTTTTCTTCTAGAAAATACTGTTATTGTGTTGTAAAAAAGATTTTTTATCTAAAAAATATTGTTATCGATAACGATAAAAGAATTATTATACAAAAATATTCTAATCGAGTTCAATAAAGCCCTTATGACACTACATTTTTAATGCATTGTTCAAGTTTTGGTGAACAGTACAAATATAATGTAATACAAAAATTTACCAAGTGCAAAGAGTTAAACTGTATTAAGATAAATGGCAAACCGTCAAAAATTTTACTAAAGTTATCGATAAAAAATGAAGTTATGTCAAAAAAAATGTAAAATTGTTAAACTTAAAATTGACACTTCAAGCTTGAAATATTAAAAATGTTGCTGAATCAGCGGTTTATGGGCAAATTCAGCGATTTACCGCTTTTTGTTTTTAGGTTTCTCATAAACAAAAAGTTGGCAACATTTAATAAAATAAACAAAACAGGGATGGCTAAGTTGTTTCACTTGTACTTTTTTGTTGATACTTTTTAAACTACGATTTATAATACCTTTTAGTGGTGTTTTCTATGAACATAAATAAAATTAATTTCAACTAAAAAAATCTTTTAGTACAATTAAGGTAAAAAAGTACAATTTTTAAAGGTTGCTGGTACAATTTTAAAAATTCTTAAGGCCATCGCTGAAACAAAACCATAACAAGAGAAAAAAAAACTAAAAACTTTGTTTACATTTTTTACAGTTCGCTCTTTCTAACATTTACTGTTTCTTTCTATCAATTCTATATCAATTAATGAATAAAAAATGTAGCGCAGAAGGGCTTTAGAGATATATTTTTTAATATTGTTATCGGGCTCGATAGTAGATTTTTGTAGGAAAATATTATTGTCAAGTAAGATAATAGGCCTTTTAGAAAACTATTGTTATCAATTACGATAACAGATTTATTCCAGAAAAATATTGTTATCGTGTTCGATAAGAAATTTTTTTAATATTGCTATCGAGTACAACAGAATGTTAAAAAAAAACATTGTTATCAACTTCGAAAATTTTTTCATTTTTGTTTTTTTTTTTTTTTGTGAAGAAATAATGTTAACAAGTTCGACTACAGCATTTTTTGAAAAACATAATTATCAAATTTAATAACATATTATTTTCTTAAAATATTTATCTAGTGCTATAACAGAATTTTATACAAAAAAAAATTTATCTAGGTTGAAAACAGATTTTTCCAGAAAATTTTTATCAAGTTGGATAAAATTATTTTTCTACAAAAATATAATATATTGAATTCTATAACGGAGAAAATTGTCAATTAGTCAATTTTTTTGATATTTTTAGAAAAATATTGTTATCTAGCGCGATGATATGTTGCTTTTATTTTCAAAAGCTAATTTAGATTTTTTCTTTTTTCCATAACAAAACTTTTTTGTTATTGATAACAAGTTTGCTGAAGGTTGTAGAATTACTTGATTCTTTATAATGTCTGTAGTTAAATCATAGAAATTTCTAAAAACGAATTTCGATAACGGAATTTTATTGTAAATTTTCTGATTGATAATGGAATGTTAAAAGTTAGTTTTTCTAAAGAAAATATAAAAGCAAATTTAAGTCTTTATATTAATCTCGGTGAAATTATATTGCAGTATGGTTTCATTTAAAATGCACTTAACACTTAACAAATATTTGACGTTCCTCACATAACCACTAGTTTTATTGAACAATAGTGTGTTTTTGCAACACGTTTGCTAGTTCAAACATCATTTAGCAGTGTATAAACTATATCATACTGCGATATTTTTAAAAATTAAGTTTATTAAATTAACAAAAAAAAAATTGTTGAAAGGGAAAAAAGGTTAATAAATTTAGTGGTTACGCTTTTTAAAGATTTTTTCGTCAAATACTTGTTCAATATAAACATATTTAAGTACCTTAAGTATTTACAATTTTAATACTCATACACAAAACTCAACATTCGAGTAACACAAACATTATTTTACATTAACAATTTAAAATTCCCTGATAAAATTCAACTTTTTTTCACATACCTGTGAGTAGGGTAAGTGAAATATTATATTTATCAGAAATAATTGTGCTTTTAATCTTTTTTATAAAAAATTTCTAAATGATAATAAATTTTCATTGAAAATTAAAAAAATTGTTATCGAAGTTACATGAATCTAAAGAACACTCACTCAAAATTACTTTTTGTGACATTCTTTATAGATTAAAAAACAAAAATAAAGTATAATTTTATTGCAATAAAATAAAAAAAGAATCTTAAAAAAAAACAATATATTTTGATTGTTTTATTACTGTAAAGAAATAAAAACAATAAAACATTTTCAATTAAAACAACAGATGATTTAAAATACAAAATCTGTAACATAAAAAACCTGCACATTGGGACAGCCTTAACAAATGAACTGACACAAGTAATAACGTCTTTATTTTTGGCTTAAGACGAGTCAAAATCGGTACTTTGAGGGTGCGGAGCAGAATTCTGCCATTATTTTGCCCATCGGGAGAAGTGGGGCTAACTAATGGTGGGGGGGGGATGGAAGTGGAAAAACGTAATGGGTATCGTTGCATTAACGAAGGGCGTGGGTAATTGCACCTTTTTCCATAGAAAGTACCTTATCAAAGGTTACAAAATTAAACGTTTTAGAAGTTTGTTGCTTAACTATATAGCGGTTATTTCAGATTAAAAAAATCCATAGGCGGCCGTTCTAATACATTTCTTCTTGTTCGTTAGTGGGAATTTCTTCTGTGTGAGGTAATTTTGAAAGCCCCAGTGAAATGTCTTGTTTCTTTTTTTTATTAAATGAATTCTTATTTCTATCAATTTTTAGAGTGAGTAACTTTAAATAAATTAATAAATTAAAATAAATTCTCTTTGCCAATGGTGACATGGCCACGAAATAAGATCAGAGACATCGGTTACGGTCCAAAGTCTTCAGAAGTGAAAATTGTTTGTCTGTGCTATTCGGTCCTAATTTTTGCTTGCCCAAAAAAGAAAAACACTAAGGTTTTTTATCCAATTTCTTTTAATGCACTTTAACTAGCAATCTAACGTAAATGTTATTAGCATATTACATGATTTCATAGCCTCCATGTAACACACATCTACTAAAAAATATAGTCCATAATTTGCCTCTGGTGCTGGTACTCCACATTGCCAGGTCAACAAGGTGCATGGAATCTTTAAAACAGTACATTTTCGATCTTAGTGGTTAGCTGAGCACTGTTTAAGTCCCATATTACATCTGGATTACAACTTTGGTTTTCGAAATTTTGTCCGCTCATTTCCTTAGTCTGTCCCAGATGAACAGCGTACCTGAACACAAACAAACTTCATACACACAATATTTAACATTAAAAATACGACTTCAACAATTTTGTTTAAATTTTTTGTTCTCAATTAATTTTGTTTTGTCTTGTGCATTTATTTATTTAATAAAAAAAAAAACAAATTTGGGGGATTCACAAGATATGCTATCAAATCATATTGTCATAATATCCTGATATTTTACAATAATTTAAAAATATTATTGTTGTGTTTCATACAAAAAAAGTCCTAAAATAATAAGACTTTTTATGCTGTGTTTATTGTTTTGTCATAACTACTCAGTAGAAATCTGAATTATGAACGTTGCTCACAGCACTTATATTTTTTTCTTGTTATTGTTTTAAGACATATGACTTTATAACTACCTTGTGAATCCCCCAACTATTTTTTTTTGTCTTAAATCTAATTGTAAGTTTTGCTAAATGCCATAATAAAAATAATAGAAAACCTTTTTTACTCAAAAGAATTTTTAAAATAATTTTTTATATAAATATTTTCTTCTTTTCAAAAAATCTAAATGTTGTTATATTTTTGGCTAAATATGTGTGTGTGTGTGTTTTTCTTACAAATTAATCGTTTCTTTGACAATTTTCCTTTGACAATTGGAAATAAAAAATAACACTTTTGCAGAAAAATTTAAAAAACGCTTTAAATGTAAATTTTTTATATAATCAATACATTTAATAAATTTCGATCGTTGCTAAAAAATCGATATCTGATACAGAAACAGACTTTGTCATCGTCTGCTTAGTGCTTGGCTTATTTGATAACCCTTAAGGTTACCAAAACTCTGTAAAATTTGTCAGGCATGGAACTTTGCCATAAATAAAGTTGCCATTTCGGGCATAAGGTCAACGCGGATGTTCTTGACGAAGCAAATTTTGGCTGTTAAATTTTGGGGAACAATAGTCAGCCATCATGTGTGCGTTTTAGTAGCTCGCCCTCTCAGACTTATCAGCATATAACGGTGACTTCACGTAGCACCACAGGAAAAAGTTGCGAGTTGCCAAATCGCACGACCTTGTAGGCCAACTGACAGGAACATTTCTCGAAATCAACTTATCGCCAAATTTTAATTCGACGATTGCGGTCGTCGTATAGCAAGCAGCTCTATCGTGTTGAAATCACAGCTTGGCCAGATTAATGACATCCATAATTTTAAACAAAAAATTATTGGTAATGTTGCGATAACGAGCTTCGGCTTCAGTTTTGAAAAAAGAAGATCCGAAGCTGACACCAGCATGTAAAGCGCTAACAGAACATTCGTCTTTATACGATGTTTCTTATGTTAATGTAATTAATCATATGCTTTAGTGAGTTACGACTTGGCATATCCAGTGCGTAGTTTTTGCATATAAGTTTATTTTTCTGGATGTATTGAAGTATGTAGGATTGGTTTTACTACACAGGCAGCAATATTGTTTACAACCAAATCTCTTGAGCCAAAAACTAATCTTATCGGTGAACACAATTTTGCAGTTAAACTTCAATGGATGGTTTTAAACGTTCCCGCACAAATAGTTTTATGGTTATTTGCCAGAGTATACTGATCATCATGGAAACCAGGAATATGCAATTGCATTGCGACCAATGAATTCAGAAACAGTATAACGGGTCCGCCATCTAACGTTTTTTTTTCAACTAGTGCTTATTTCGTGAATGGTAACACTTAGCTCATGTCTGATTTGACAGATAATTAGTTGTATCCTTCCGCTAAACGAATATGGTTGCGTATATGCTTGAACAACGCTGGGAAATATTGCGAAATTACTTTGAAAATCATGGTAATGTTGCAGAATGTACGGATTTTGGAAGAAGAGAAGCACCGTCAGCTCCGTATGTTCGTTATCTTGTGAAAAAAGTGAAAAATTGTCGCATTTGGGGCACAGAAAACCCGCACGCATACATTAAAAAGCCGATGCACCCAAAACGAGTCACTGTTTGGTGCGGATTTTGGTCCAAAGACATAATTCTTCGAAAATGAGCAAGGAGTGGCCGTTACAGTCAATAGCGATCGTTATCGGGCCATGTTGAAGGAATTTTTTTCACAAAAATTGAAGCGGAGGATATTGGCAACATTTGGTTTCAGCAGGACGGCGCTACGTGCCACACAGCCGAAGCTACACTCGATGTTTTGCTGATGGCGTTTGGCCACCTCGGAGCTGCGATTTGACACCGTTGGACTATTATTTGTGGGGTGCCGTCAAAGATAATTGTTACGCCGACAAGCCAGAGACAATTGACGCTTTAAAGGACAATATTCTTGAAACCATTGGGAAATAAAGCTGCACACAATCGAAAATGTGCTTAAAAATTGGACCGATCGTGTAGGCTACTGCATGGCCAGCCGAGGCAGCCATTTGAATGAAATTATTTTCCATTATTAACCGGAAGGATTGTACTTTCAAATAAAAAAGGAAATTTGAAAAAATATTCAGTTGTTTTTTTTTATAGCATTTCATTTTCCGTTTTAGAGCTTTTTATGAATTTTGGCATCGATTGTTTAGTGCATCGATTTTTGCATATTTTACCCTTTGCAGCATGTTTTTGAATAATTTAGTTAAAATAGCTTTTTCAGCATTTTTTAGGTTTAAAGTGCATATTTCACCTTTTTGAAGCATATTTTGATACATATTCAATATGTTTAGATGCCTAAATTTTTTTTTTTTTTTTTTATTTCTGGTTAACAGATTTTCCGTTTCAAATATCTATCTGTAAACCCAACGTGTTGCTTGAATTTCACCATGTACGTACTACATACATAAAATGTTCACTCTACAATTGTTAGGTAATACAAGTTGTCATTAAATATAAATGTTTGTTTAACTGCGACATTTTATACATAAGCAAAAATTGTGGAGTAAGCAATTATAAACATAGAAATCTAGACCCATCTTCTGGTATACCGCTCGCCTCAGAATTACTCTTTTTAAGTGATTTAACGATGTCCATCCGGCCGACTGCCTGGTTAGCTGTCCATATAAATCTTTTCCGCAAAGTACAAGTTGAACTTTTGTAGGTAATAAAAAATAAAAAAACGATGCCGAAATAAACTCTTTCTGCCACAAATCATTTAATTATGTTCGAATTTAGAATAAATTGGCAATTTAACTGCAAATTTAATTTTTTTTGGAAGCGGTTTAACTTCCTTTGCTTTAACTTCATTTTAAACGTTAATATTAATATAAAATTTAGCGACCGTCTTTAAAATCCCTTCTCATAAGGATGGTGTATCTAGAATCTAGAGAGTCAGCTTTATTACGAAAGTCGTTGTCGTAGTCGATTAAAAAGTCGAAGCCGTTTGAAATGTTTGTTGTTATCACGACAAAATAAAACACATATAATGTTTGTCGTTTTTATGTCGTTTACGTCAATAATAATACCAATTTGTTGAATATTTTGTTTTTAAATAAGCAATTTCTTGTTTTTTTAGTGCATATTTTTACGACATATTTTCAAGTTTTTACTGCATTTTTAATGCGCATAAAACCCTTTTTTTGGAGCATATCTCTGGTTTCTCTGCTGATCATAAATGTTAAGAAAGTAATCGACAAAAAATGCCGTGTATCGGGATTAAAAAAATCACCTTCATAATAAAATTTTTTTAATATTTTTTCCTAATTTTACTTTTATTTTCAATTGTTAATTCAATAGTCAATTTTGTGTACTTAATGAGCCATTATGGTGTTTTTTTCTGGTTGTGCGTTTCTTACATTGAATGAATAAAAACCATATTTAGCTTAACCGAAATACACAATTATAATCACTTTAATAAAAAGGTAAATAAATGACTTCTTTCAATTTATATTAATAATCAAGCCTATTTTGTATTACAAATGATTGATGACTATGTAGAAAGAAAAAAACACGAAGACAAACTCCAAATTACTTTCATCAAGGCCAGAAACGTATGAGTGTTTTTAATACCAAAAAAAAAAAAAAAAATATACGCCTCATTAAACATTTCCAACACAAAATTTAAGTCTAGTTTGTATAGAAATTCAATAAAATTAATAATAAATATTTTTATCTTTATACATTAAAACCACACAAATTTACATCAACATTAACAAATACTTATATAAATAATTCAATACCATTACCAACATACCCTCGTTTTTTTTTGTGTATTATAAATATTATAAATAATAAATATTCATTATGTCTGTAATAATACTTTTCCTAATCAACACATTTTTTTAATGCATTTTGTAATTAAGATCGTTTTTGTTAAATTAATTAACATTAATTTATATATATTTTTTGGATGTCCCTCTAACGAATGTGTTTTTTACTGTCCACAACTAAATCACCTAATTGTTTTGTATAAAAAAATTGTATTTTTTTATTCTTAATGTCTTGGTAACAAACTTGTTTAATTCCATCATACACTTTTTGTCCTTTTTTTCACAAGAAATATGAAAAAAAAAACCAAAATGAGAAATTAAATCAAAAAACCAACAAAACGAAACCAAAAACTTACATTTACAGGCAGTCCACATGAATCACGTACAAATCGAGTGGATGAAACACAACTGGTGCTGCGCATACATCGTGGCAGACCCTGTTCTACACCCCAAAGAACGCCTTTGTCCGTACATTCCATGTCTTCAACGCTGAGTGTGAATAGCAATAATGAGGAAATGTATCCTTTGCAGCATCATGGCAATGTGGCTCACCACCTGAGTGCCACTCCGAAAAGGGCCACCTCAATGAGAGTTCCTAGAACAAAACACGAAAAAGTCTCCATAAAAGTATCGTTTCCATCCTCGGAGAACATGTTGGACTCCACCATCTCTATTGACAGTACACCACCGATTTATGCATCAGTTGTAAGCACAAATGCGTCCAGCACGCATCAAACAGCTGCCACCTCATTGATCAATGGTCGTAGAAGTTCCTTTAAAAGTGATCTGTTCGAGATAGGTGAAACTACCTTTAATGCAGAGAGAAGCAGCAATTTGGACAACAATACTCCTTCCCATTCGAGCAGAGTAATCGAATCCCACACAGATAGTTTGCTCAAAAAGAATGATAAGAAACACAGGGGTAAAAGATCGGTAAGATTTCAGGTCAAACGTTTTAAGGTGGAAACAAAAGCTGCCAAAACTTTAGCCATTATAGTGGGTGGATTCATCTTTTGCTGGTTACCATTTTTTACCATGTACCTAATAAGAGCCTTTTGTGATCACTGTATACAACCAACCGTTTTTTCTGTACTCTTTTGGCTCGGCTACTGCAACTCGGCCATAAATCCTCTCATTTATGCCTTATTTTCTCACGAATTTCGTATTGCCTTCAAGCGTATCGTCTGCCGTTGCGTTTGTACACGCAGCGGTTTTCGTGCTTCAGAGAATTTCCAGATGATTGCAGCACGAGCTCTTATGGCACCCGCTACATTTCATAAAACCATTTCGGGCTGTTCGGACGAAGGCGATGGTCCTGAATTTAGTTGACTAATGATGATTGATGATGATGATGAAGGTGGTGTTGGTGATGGAATTGGGGCCGAAGCGGAGGATGTGGATATTAATTCTTCATCACAACAGCAGCAACAACAAAGCTCAAGCAGAAAAACACATACAACATCAACAATAATGTCACTGCCAAATAAAGAAAAGGTGTTGGAAATGAGGCCATTAGAGTTGGGGGAGAGGGCGAGTGCCGGTATGGCACGTAATAATTCAGCCAACAAAAGTGGTCGCCGTGGTGGTTTTTGTAAAGGTAAAATAATGTACTAACAACCCTCTAATGCTGAGTACAGTTTTTTTTTGTTTTGATTCTTAAGAACTTAAAGATAAAATTAATTTTAACGGCTAAGGATTTTGAAATTTTGAAGGAAACAAACCAATAAATTAAAATGTAGCTATTTTTTTTTTTTTCATTAAGTTTTTTGCAGTGAAATTTAATCTTAAAACTGATGACAATTTTTAATTTTGTATATTCCTTAAAATATGTAATAAAAACTTTGTTAAAACTCAAGAAGATATAAGAAGAATGAAATTTCATTAAATCCTTAAAAATCAAGGAATAGAAAAATTCTTTAAAGAAGAAGTTTTTAAAAGAATATACAGATTAATACTATTTTGTTTTTGGGGCAAAATAGCCTGAGAAAAAGACGTCGATAAAGCATAAAAGCGATAGTAATCCCTGGCTAAGTTCCATTTTATAGACAATCCTAAAAATCCCTATCCATGATGTCCAAAGTATGGTGTGTTTGTATAAGCCAATAGTTTCACGCTTACCATGACAATCGTTAAACCTCACGATCCTAATTGCCAATTGGCTTGTAAATATGAAAAATAAATTCGTTTTGAAACTGTTTCCTTTAGTGAGATTGAAATCGTGGTTTGCGTAAGCATCTGACACTATTTCATTCGCCCTTAGAATCTCTGGTGAATTTAGCTTACTCAAAAAGTCCCAAATTTACCTTTCCGTATACATAAAAAAATTCAGTATAACGCTTCCAAACATTGGGAAACGGCAGAAGGAGAAATTCTTACGAAACAAAATAAAAAATTAGCTCTTACAATTCCGTACGTGTGGACTTACAACCCAGCTAGCATTTAGGTTATAACTTTTTGTAAAAATCAACTAAATGAGTCTTTTCAGATCACTTTTGGTGATTAAAAACTGATTTATCACTTGAGCGACTAAAAAGGGATTTATCACTTAAGCGACTAAAAAGGGATTTATAAATGTTTCATTATGTATGTGCTCCCCTCGTTCCAATGAGGAACCTAGGGTCTTAACAAATACGTTCCAGCATGATTTATCTTGACCAATGAATTTTGTTTCTCCCCCAATTCTGCTCGTGGCAAAAGCTGCGGTGTCGATTTGTCGCCTCCACGAATGAGCAGGTCTCCCATTTCTACGTTTACCTTGGGGGGTCCATATGATGGTATTTCTGGTGATGTCGTTTGATATATATGTTCAAATTATGAGTTCTTAATGTTTTGAATTTAAAACTGAAGAAGGAATTAGAGAATTGCCTCACAAATGATTCTTTGAGGTGATTCATCGGTTGGGTTGGGGTATAAGTTTATTTATGAAAACCCAGCTAACATTTTGTATCAAAATCGAATCTTTTTGGAATCAGCTTTACCAGCTAAATAACCGCATATGAGCTCATATTTCGATCATAAATGAGACGTTCGTTGTGAGAAAATGAATCACTTCATAGAATCCTTTGTGATACAATTTGCTGATTCCCTTTTGAGCATATAAATGAATCATACATGTACTTTTTTTTACCAAAAATCACTCGAATGCTATCTGGGAATCGGCAAGCCTAATATGTTAAAATAATAATAGAGTTGCGAAATTAAAAAACCGCAAAACTGTTAATCCCTTTTGCAAGATAAAGTCTTTACCTAATCGTATGCTTCAGAAAGCCCTATAATAAACTATATGTTGTGTTTTAAAATTTATCAATTGGGTTTCGGATGCACGTTTAAGCACTAGAAGCACTAGTCTAACAAAGTCGAACTTTCTAAAGAACTTACAAAATTTACAAAAGTCGAAGCATTCGTACAATCTGCAGAGATTAAAAAGTTGTCTTCTTCGATGCGAACCGACGCAAATAAACCCAAGAATATTTAAACAAACAAATTTTCTAGCGTCCAAGTCAAAGCAGCAAAACTTTTTGAACCAGATGTTTCCACCGCGTACACAGTTAGAAATTTTTTTACTATTCCAACTGATATTGAGCTGAATATAAACTGAGTTTTCTCCCATCACGTTACATATTTTAGATAATCCATTTGTACTTTTCGCTTTTTTCTTTCAGACACCCTGCAAAGCCAAGTGCTGGTTCCTAATGTTATAGGATTTTTAGTTTTTGTCCGATTTCAGTCTATTATGGCTTTAGAACTATAGAATAAAGTTATAAAAATATGCATTTTGTCATTAGTTGTGGTCAAAATATTTTCCAAAAAGACAGTAATCGGTGAAAAACGTTGAAATCTTATATACATATAAATACGGAAACAATTCTTTATGGTTGATTTTTAAGTATCTTATCGTCCACCGATTTGAATGAAACATATATCATTTTAAAGGTTTTTGTATGTAGATATGCACAAGATAAATATTTTTTCTAAATTTTCAGGATCAAAGGGTTTAAAAAGCGTTTTAAATTAGCTTACAAACACATGCACATACATGTATAAATAGTAGTTGAGTTTTTTTGCTATTCTCCCCAAATGTATTTTTTCTTGCATTACACTTGCAAACACACATGTACACTAGCGTGGCCGTTAGTTGTATGGAGAACTTTTTTTTTTGATTTCTTTTACTCTCCCCCTCCAAATCGGTTCAGTTTTATGTAAAAAAAATTACAAAAAAATTTCGTAGCGATAAGTTGTGTTTTAGGGAGGGCGTCCGCCCCTCAAAGTTTGCCATCAAGCCATTTATTCAAATGTAATTTGTTTGCGTATGACTATCTTCTAAAAACAACATTTTACAAGAATATGATATATGGCAATATTTTAGCTCTTCTAGTCAACAACATAAGCCTCCAAGAAAGTTTTTTGCTAAGACTAATATCTTAGAAAATAATTAAGAAAATAACAACAAAATACCAAACATTTTATATACGTTTTATATATATAAAAAGGCGATTTAATGTCAAGTGACACAATATTGAAATCGATGTCTTCCGATTTGTATGAAATTTACACCAAGGTTAGTCCTATTAGATAGTAGTTTACACACAAATTTTCAACAAGATCGGTCAAAATGTTTCAGAGGTAGAGTGGGTCAAAGTTTGCCATACAGGTGTTCTTTCTCATCCATGTAATTTATTACCTATTGGTGTTAGCAAAATTTGTCCCAAGTAGCTTAGATAGCTATTTAATCAATCTTTTTAAAAAATATTTTTTTGTTTTTTTTAAAAAATTTTTTAATATTTTTTTTTAAATTTAAAACTTTTTTTTTATTTTTTTTAGCCAAGTGTTAAATTTAAAAAAAAAAATTAAAAAAAATTTTTAAAAAAACAAAAACAATTTTTTTAAAAAGTTTGATCAAAAAGCTATCTAAGCTACTTGGGACAAATTTTGCTTACACCAATAGGTAATAAGTTACATGGATGAGAAAGAACACCTGTATGGCCAAAATGTCAAACTTTGACCCCCTCTAACTCAGAAACTTTTTGACCGATCTTGTTGAAAATTTGTGTCTAAGCTACTATCTAACAGTACTAAAATTAAATGTAAATTTCATTTAAATCGAAAGACATCTATTTCAAAATTGGGTCACTTGACATTAAATCCACGTTTTATATATATAAAACGTTTATAAAATGTTTGGTATTTTGTTTTTATTTTCTTAATTATTTTCTAAAATATTGATTTTAGCAAAAAACTTTCTTAGAGGCTTATGTTGTTGACTAGAAGAGCTAAAATATTGCCATATATCATATTCTTGTAAAATTTTGTTTTTAGAAGATAGTCATATGCAAACAAATTACATTTGAATAAATGGCTTGATGGCAAACTTTGAGGGACGGACGCCCCCCCTAAAACACAACTTATCGCTACGAAATTTTTTTGTATTTTTTTTTACATAAAAGTGAACCGATTTAGGGGGGGAGAATATAAGAAATCAAAATAAAAAAAATAACGGCCACCCTAATGTACACACATGTATAAGCGACGGTTGTGCTCTATGTTGTTCTCCCATAATATTTTTGTTTTCATTTTGCACTTGCAAACACACATGTATAAACGTATTAGGACAGGGTTACCGTTAGACATTTTTAAAAATAAAGTCGAGTAAAAACGTTGTTTAAGAAAATAAAAGTCGGGAACTTTTTTAATGACTTTTAACGAAGATCTGTGTTTCAATTTTTTACTTTGATAACATTTCATGAAAATATTATAAATTAAATACGGGGATATGCACAATTTTTTTTTTTCTAAATTTTTGGAATTAAAGTGTTTGAAAAGCGTTTTAATTTATCTTGCAGACACACGTACAGAAATGGGTGAGTAGTGCATGTTGCCGTTCTCTTAAAATGTGTACGTTTTTATTGTATAATGCACAGGTTCTCTCGAAAATAAATGTCAAGTGGTCGAATTCTTAATTTTATCCACTATAACTTAAGCATTTTTTATCGGATCAAAGCCAATTAACCGCTATTAACGACGCGTTATTTAGTAGACATTCAAATAGGATAAATTATTTCAATAGAACCAGCCAGCACTTTACTCTGGATGGCGGCTGAGAGAGAAGTATAGAGCGAAAAACACAAATGGACCATTGTCTAACAAATTTGACGTGTTGGGAGAAAACTGAGTTTCATATTTCGCTTCAGCCTGCAAATAACCATAAGAATCAGTTGGAATGGTTAAAAAAAAACCTTTTTAAATGTCTACCTGTGTTATCTTTATAGAATTTTCTAAAAAATAAAATTTTTTTCCATAAAAAGTTAAAGCGTTTAAAAAATTACCTAAAGTATTTTAAATTTTAAAACAAAATCTCACTTAAAGTGGATTAACCCATTTTTAACGGAAAGCGCGATTTACTTATTTCGAAAAATAACTCGGAAAAACAAGGCCGGTATATCTAAACAAACTCTCTTAGCTTAACAAGGTTGTAGTTCTTCAGCTACTAAATATATTTTGTTTTGTTTTTTGTTTTTTTTTTTTTTTTTGTGTCAAACCAAATATTTCAAATATCTTTTTCTCAAGGGTTGTGTGTTTATAACGGATGGAAAAAATTATCACCTTTAAATTTAATCAGAGACACAAACGGTAATAATAATTTAAGTTCAAGTTTGTCCAGACAAAATAAAAAATTAAACCAATTTAAGCTGAGAGTTGTGTGTCTCTCTCTCTCACTCTCAAAAAGAGAATTGTTAAAAAACATATAAAAACATTTCGTCCGTATAAAATCTTTATGCGGACAAAATGGATGAGTAAATCGACCTTTACAAACCACAACCAAACCAATAATTATCAAAAACATAAGAGGGTTACAAACTGTATAAAATATAATAATTTAAGCCATAATGTACAATAAAACTTACTAGAATTTCTTCTGTTTAGTATTAAAAAAATAATAACTAGAAGTATTAATGCCCTTTTTACGGTTAACAACTCAACTCAGTTGGGTTGAATTTTCAACAACTGCAAGTGATGAGTTGTTAAGTTTTTGTTAACCGCACTATTACATAGTGTTAAGCCATAATACGAAAACTGCAAAATTTCAACTGAACTAGAGCTGAGTTACTACCCGTAATAGGGCCATAACTTTAATTTAAAATATCAACTCAGCAAAACTAGACTTAATACACTTTCAAAAAAATTAAAAACTAAAATAAGACTAAACAACAAAATCATGTAAGTGCTATTTCTTAAAGCCTAAAAGTATGCTAATTTCAATAAAAAAAAATATAAAATTAACTAAACGCAGAAATGAAAAATTAGAAAAGTTGCGTATGTATGTGTAAATACGTTTTTGCAACAACAAAATTTTAATGTTAAACGAAATTGTAAACTAATGGCAATAATTTTACTTATTTTAAAATTAAAAAAAAAAAAAAATTAAAACAAAAAGAGTATGTTTTTAATAGAAAAAAAAATTATTAAATGTTAATAAGTTTTAGATTTATTTAAAAAAAATGTTAAGTATACATTTGGCAAAAACAAAAACTGAAATAACAATCATAGCATATTAAACGGAAAGAAAATAAAAAAACATTTACTGCCAATTTCACCAAGTTCAGTTAAAACTAACTATGTATTACTTTTACTTCCAGTTAACAGAATGTTTTGACAGTTATAACTGCAAGTTAATTATAACCGAACTTTGTGAAATTGGCCGTTAATATCATAATAGGAGTAACTATATAGTTATTAATGTTTAAATTTTTATTAACATTTAAATGTTGTGTGTAAAATAGAACATAAATAAAATATTGAATATTTTTAAACAACTATGATTAATTAAAAAACTGTGGTCGCAGCAACAAAAACAAAAGAAACAGGGTATGTATATGTAACTAAATTAGAAAATAAGAACAATTTTAAATTTCATACACGTTTTTTAAATAAGGAATTTTCCTACTCTGAAAAGGGTACAGCTTATGCAAATATAAAGTTTAAAGCAAACGCACCTTAATACTTCGTTTCTTAAACCAATATTTAAGATGTCAGTCAAAGATTTTACCTTATTAAAAAAAAATATGTACCAAAAAAAAAAAATTATGAATTTTTTTTCCTGTTAACCACACATGAGTGATATTTGTCTTATAGAAATTCATATCACGTATACGCACTCATGCACGAGGGAGGTACGTGTGCCAGCTGGATTAGTGTGTGACAAAAAAAAATTATAAAAGCGCAATAACAAAAACTCGTGAAGATGTATTAAAATTATAGTTAGGGTTTTCTAAAGAAAATTTCATATAGAAAATTGTTTTAATTCATAAAACTTCTAAAGAAAATTAAAGACACAGTGATCAATTTTTTAACAAAATAAACCAAGCAAACGGTCAATTTGTTTAAGATATTTACAGCCAGAAAAAAAATGTTAAAATAAAAATTTCTATAGAAAATTAAAACAAGCGAAATATTGTAAACCAAAAACGTTAATGTGCTTAACATATTTCTGTCCTTAGTTTCTTTTTTTTTTTTAATTTGTAATTCTATAGAAAAGTTATCGATAATTTACTTTTACAAAATCTTTTGTTAACTTTAATATTCTACACAAATGTTTACAATTAGCTTTAAACGCAATAGAGATACTAAAATATTGTTTAAAATTATAAGATTATCTTTTATTTTTTAGGGACTATAAAAGTCATCGATAACTTTGCTATGGACTATAAAAGTTATCGATAACTTTTCTATGGACTTTATAAGTTATAGATAACTTTTCTATGGGCTTTTAAAGTCATTGATATATTACCTATGAAATATAAACTTATTGATAATTATACCCACACCACAATAGTGGAGAGGATATTATGCATTTGTGCTGATGTGTGTAACACCTTAAAATATCGGTCCTAGACCCACCTTAAAGTATACCGATCGACTCAGAATCACTTTCTGAGTCGAACTAACGATGTCCGTCCGGCTGGCTGGCAGGCTGGCTGGCTGTCCATGTAACCTTGTGCTCAAAGTACAGGTCGCAGTTTTGGAAATAATTTAATAAAATTTGGTGCATAGATTCTTATTGGCACAAGGACCAATTAAAAATGGGCCAAATCTTAGGACCATGAGATAGATCCATATTTATATGGACACATAAGCTTTGCATATTTAAGAAAATAGGACCACAAGGGAGATGGGGGCAATATTTGCCTTTCAGAAACTATCAAACCGATTTTAATAAAATTTAAAACATAGATAGATCCCTATTCATATAGCCATACACTTTCGAAAATTTGTTGTAAAATACTGTGGTGTAGGTTATCATATGGTCGGGCTTGACCGACAATACTTTCTTACTTGTTTTTCTATGAACTATTAAAGGTTATCGATAGCTTTTTATGAGATTATAAACAATATCTATATTTTTTTCCATGCAATATTAAATTTATCGATAACTTTTTGACAGGGAATCTATAAAATTGTTCGAAACAAATTCCGAAATGTTTGTATGGCATCAATAATACATTCTTCGGTTTCACAAGGCATATAACGTATTTTAAGACATCTGCAGTCTGCTTTCTTTAACATCCTCTGTCTAATTATGCAAATGTTTTACCGAAAAAGGAAGCTTTAGTTGTCGGAGCCGGTGTTTGTTGTACCATAGACTAGAAATTACGGCTTCGCTAACCAAAACTTTTCTAAACAGCCGGCCTTCGTTCGTTCACCAGGATTTTCTCCTCTATGTTATAACAAATACCGGCTTAGGAACCTAAAGCTCCTAAATTCGGGATCCGATATCGGGATTTTAAATTTATTATTTAAAAATTCGGGATTATAAAGTTCAGGATTTTGAGATTCAGATTTCTGAAATTGGGTTTTTGGCATTTCGGGATTTTGATCTATCCCAAATTAATTTTTTGTTATTTTGTTAAGTCTTTCGTCTCAAAGCTTTTCAATAATGGAGACAACAATAAATTGATTATAACACAACAACAAAAGTCATAAAGTCCATAGACCATATGACATTCCGTACATGCACTTATTGACCCTATTATAAGAGGACGTTATAACATGTCACCTAAATTAATTATAGATTAAAAAAGTTATTAATATCTTTTCTAGAAACTAAAAATGTTATCGAAATTTTTTAGTCTAAAAAAGTTATTGATAACTTTTTTTAGACTAGAAAAGTAATAAGTATATTTTTTATAGACTATAGAAGTAATCGATTACTCTTCATAGACTTTAAAATTCATCGATAACTTTATTGCTATAAAAATTATCGATAACTTTTTGATAGACTACAAATGTTTCGATAGCTACAAAAGATATCAAAACGTTTCATAGACTAAAAAAGTAATCGATGATACCTTTATAGAATATTAAAATTATCGATAACTTGTTTACATACCTTATAAGTTATTCAGGGTTGTCATCGAAACCAATATTGTCAGAATTGGTTTTAAAACCGACAAGAAAAAATGCTTTGGTGTCATAGAAACCAATGTTATTGGTTTTATGTTCGAACTAGAATTAGTGTCGGTTTTAGGTGTCACAGAAACCAATGTTATCGGTTTTTCATTGGAAATAAACCAAGCAGCTTACAGTTCTTGTTTTTTTTTTGGAAATAAATATAGTTGCTAAAAGCTTAATTTTTTATTTAATTTTTTTTTTTAACAGTTAGATTTTCTCCACAGATAGAAGTAAATAAAATTGATAAATCCTGCAGCGGGCTGCTGCAAATTTGCAAAAATCTTCTTCTCACTTTTTCTGCTAACAACAAATATGCAACAACAGCAGTGGTCACTTTACTTATTTATAACGTTAAACAGCAAATTTGTTTATATTTTTAATAAATTCGCTTTATAATTACATATTTTTACAAAACAATAAAATTACACAAATTAAAATAACAAATGCAATGCACAACTGCTGATGTCATTTTATTTTTTTTATAAGCACTTATCACCTTTTAATTATTTGATATTAATTATTTTCACAAAAAACACTTTTACTGATATTTTAATGAAACAAATATAATATTTTGTCAAATTTCTGCAAAAAAGTAAAATAAAAAATAATAAAAATGTGAACAACAGCTGTTTCGATATTGGTTTTATTTACATTCGAAATTAACAAAACCAACTTGGTTTCGTGACACCAAATGAAACCAATATTGGTTTTCAAAACCGACAATTAGCAAAACCAATATTGGTTTCTATGACAACCCTGATTGATAACTTTTCTATAGAAAATCGAAAGTATCGATTACTTTTCTATAACCTTAGAAATTTAAAAAAAAAACTATTTCTTTTCCTTGAAAATTTAAACTTTTTCAGAGCATTCAGATGACTTTTTCGTGAAAAGTAACAGTCTGGCCGGCGGGCGACAATAATAAACTCATTATCGTTCACAAAAACGCTACATTCACTATCGACTTGTCGGTCGTCAGGTTTTACGCTTCTAACGTTATCTCTTTGTTCATTGTCAAATGACTATATTGACATCGTGAATCATTTTTCCCTCGTAATTTTTGCCCCTGTTTACATATTAGCGATCATGAAAAGCTACCATGAAAGAAAGTAATTCAAAGGAGAATAATAACGTAAACAAATGTTCACTGGAAAAAATTCCCCTTGTCATGAAAAGTTTTTTCCTTCGTAGTTTGTTCACATTTCCCTTAGAATTTCTCACTCTATTTTTGCTAGGGAACAGAACATGTATGTAAGTAGATCTATACGTTCATATAATTGTATATTTTTAACCAAAAACTTTATTGAATTTTAATTGAATTGAATCTTAATTTTTTTAATCTTTTTTCTTTTTTTACATTCACTGGAAGTGATAGCGTGAAAACTTTTTCACATGAGATTCACGATTGCTTTTTTCATGGGAACAAAAATTCCACTTGTTATTTATGATAGGGCTGAATAAGTTAAAATTTCGGGAAAGGTACGTTAAAAAGGTCCTTGTAGAAAGTTTATGCGAGAAGATTTCGTCAGTAGTGATCAAAACCAAATATATGGCAAATGTGTTTTGTGTGGAAAGATTTTGAAATTGCACAGAAAGAAAATTTTTTTTAATTAAAAAATTTGTGATATGTATTAATAAAAAAAAGTTAATTTAAGTTGTACCAGTAAAGCCCTTATGACACTACATTTTTAATGCATTGTTCAAGTTTTGGTGAACAGTACAAATATAATGTAATACAAAAATTTACCAAGTGCAAAGAGTTAAGCTGTATTAAGATAAATGGCAAACTGTCAAAAATATTACCAAAGTTATCGATAAAAAATGAAGTAATGAAGTAATTGTTTAACTTAAAATTGACATTTCAAGCTTGAAATATTAAAAGTGTTGCTGAATCAGCGGTTTATGGGCAAATTCAGCGATTTACCGCTTTTTGTTTTTAGGTTTCTCATAAACAAAAAGTTGGCAACATTTAATGAAATAAACAAAACAGGGATGGCTAAGTTGTTTCAATTGTACTTTTTTGTTGATACTTTTTAAACTAAGATTTATAATACCTTTTTGTGGTGTTTTTTATGAACAAAAATAAAATTACTTTCAACTAAAAAAATCTTTTAGTACAATTAGGGTAAAAAAGTAAAATTTTTAAAGGTTGTTGGTACAATTTTAAAAACTCTCAACCCCATCCCTGAAACAAAACCATAACAAGAGAAAAAAAAAACTAAAAAACTTTGTTTACATTTTATAGTTTGCTCTTTCTAACATTTACTGTTTCTTTCTGTCAATTCTATATCAATTAATGAATAAAAAATGTAGTGTCATAAGGGCTTAAACGAATTAAAAGTATCAATTAAATATTTTTTAATATTAACAACATTTTCTGCAGTAATTTTGTTAATTTCACTCAATCAAATTTTAAATTAAAACTGATTTTATTTTTGATTAATGGTTTAATGGGGGGAAAAAATTGGCGATAATTTTTTCTGTATTCATATGGGAAACATCAAAAGGCACTACGAACAAAAAGTTGAAAATAGTTTTTATCTTTTGTGGCAATGTTATAAAAGATTTTTTTATTTTGTTTCATAAAGAAAATAAACAATAAAACGAAAAAGATTGTTTAAGAAGTATTAAAATACGGTCTCTGGTTTGAAGTGATATTTAAAAAATTATTTCATTAAGTATTGCAACAAAAGGCCTCTGTCAATAAACACAACAGATTGACTGATTTAGACATTTTTGGTCACACAATATTTCATAGACTTAAAGTTTAATAAATGTTTAACATTTTCAACTTACCCTCTTTTTGCAATTAATTACGGATCTGTAAAAGATTAAGAAATAAATTATAAGTTGATAAAAACGTTGCTTATTTAATTATTAAGTAGTTAATATTTGAACAAATTTGCCTTTAACTAGACATTATAATTATACTCATTAGTGTTTTTAGTCCTTCTTATATTACAAAGCAACGCGCCATTAACATTTTATATCCAATTAATTACGTTCAAAAGGCTGATGATAATTAAATCGTTATAATTATTAACTTCTATTGTATTAATTACAATTATTAAATTAATATTTTTAGAAAAAAAATTGTTTTTAAGTCTTGTTTAATAAGTCAACTGAGAAAAACTATTAATTAAAGTGAAACTTTGCCAACAGGCAGATAACGCCTCGGTTAATAATATTGAAGTAATTATTTTAATATCAAGGCAAAGAGAAAAATCTACTATTTTTTTGTTTGTTTGCTTGGCACCCAATAATAATTTTGTGAAGTGAAGGAACTCTTAATAAGTTTTATAAGAGAAAAAAAAACATTCCAAGTGCCACGGCATTCCTTTACTACGAAGCAGGTTTGTAAGGGAGACTACAAAACATCCAGTGTGTAAGACTGGTAGCTATGTACGTTCATAAGTGTTATATGCTGTAATGAAAATGTAACTAAAGTTCAGTAACAATTTGTATGAAATTGGAAATGACGTCTATAAAATGAAAATTTGAACAATATGCTTTGAAAAAAATAATTGTCCGGGTACAAAATTTGCAAATATTTTATTGACTAAAAACATTTTTTGCTGTCATTGTGAACACGCAGGGAAAATGTTGCTCCTATTGCGAATCTGGCTTTAATTTGATTACTTTTTTACTTTTTTGTAACAAATTCCAATATTTTTTAAGTTTTTGTCAAATTACTTTAATTAGTATGAAAAATGTTTTCAATTAAATTGAAATTTGGTTAAGTTTTAAAAATTAACTGCCTATTTCACGATGTCACTCGAACGTTTACGTTGGCACAAATAACATATAAAACAAAAACAAAACTCAAAAATTTGTTTTTGTTTTATATGTTATTTGTGCGAACGTAAACGTTCGAGTGACATCGTGAAATAGGCAGTAAATAAAATTTTAAAAAAGGTAATCAAATAATTCAAACAAAAATTTTGAGTTGATATTTTAAAATAATTTATAATAAAAACTTAAAACAATTTTTAAATACACAAAAAAAAAACTTCCAAAAAATTTTTTAAAATCAATAAATCAATTCTTTTGAAACTTTGCTTTAAAAACAAGGTTTTAAGATTTCGACAAAAGATCCTTCTGGTTAATGGCTTCCAATGGGTTTAAAATACTTTATCCAAAACTGTTACAAGTTACTTGCTTGGCACATGGGTTATACCGCTTTGCAGAGGAAATTAGAAGCCAATTCGATAATATTTAAATTTTTAATAAAATGTATCCCTTAATTCCCCTTCCACCCAGCCAGTAGTAACAAAATGGAGTCCTGGTTAGATGCTTTAGAATTATATTCAAAAAACTTCGAGTAATTTAGGATTGTTAGAAAAGCTTGTTGATACCGATGATTATCCAATTAAAAAAGTAAAAGAAATATTTAATTTAGATAACATCAGCAGTCAATTAGCATTTGTATTTTCCAATTACGGATTTATTTGTGAAATTAGGAAGGATTTAGTTCACTTAATGCTCAAGTCAAATTAATCGATATTGCAGAAAGTAAAATTCACAATATGGAATGAAGAATAACCCGACAAATTAAAAAAAAAATCCGAAACGTTTTGTAAAAAAAATTCAAGGCTTTCAAAAAATAAAATAAATGTCAAACATTATTGACATGATCTGGAATCAAAGTGCGATCTGAAAATAATTTTTTTTATTGGCATTGTTCAAGTACAGGACTTATTTTTTAAAGCAAACAAAAAGTTAAATTAGTTATTAAAGTTTTTAAAGATATTTGAATAACAATAAACCGAATTGTTTATATTTTTGGTTTTAGTAAAATTAGGAAACGATTTTTTATGGAAATTTTAGTTTTTAGTGCATATTTTTTTTGGTGCATGTTTAAAGCGCACATTTACGATTTTTTAGTGTATGAAAATCTCATCCCTAGTTATTATGAATGCCATTGCACTACATATCTTGACAAAATTGTACACTTCTGCGATTAAAATGACGTTTTTATTTTCAAAAAAACATAGAGACGTAACTACAAGAGTTTTTATTTTATAAATGCAAAATTACGTAATAACCCATTTTCACTTCTAACAAAATATAGTGATATGGTTTTCTTTTAAAATTGTTTGAAGAATTCCATGGACGACTTTTAAATGTAGGTTTTCTGACATGTTTATAGTTTTCATTTTATAAAGTTTTTTGCTTTCCCAGTAAAGTTATATTTTTGTTAGTTACGCCTTTTTGCATTTTAGCTAACGATATGTAATTGACACTTAACCTCCTCAAGCATCTAATTTCTTGTTATTTACAATTGTTGTTTACAATTATTTATTACTAAAGTAATTCTCAATCACTTTACTTTTCCAAAAAAATAACGCTTACAAAGTCACAATAATCATGGAATTACAATTTACGTTCACGGCTTCAAAAAGCTTTCTTATTTACAAAGAACACTTTGAAGAAAATATCGTAGCTTACTTTTATGTCAAAGTACAAAAATCAATTTAAAAACCTTTAAATTAGAAAAAAAATTATCCACTTTGCTCCAGCCAGCACAGTTATCCTAAATCCAAATTAAGAGATAAGTTGTTTGTTTTCAAGTGTTAGCTTTAATCCGCTATCAAAATTTTATTGAAATTAACTAAAAAGAAAAATTCTTTTTGACCGCAATTGACCAGTGTGCATTGGGACCAGTGTTGCCAGTGGATTTTTCGAAAAAACCTACACATGCTAAAAAAAATCCGATTTTTCCCCACACGTTGAAAAAATTTTCCCTACGCATTATTGTCATTAAAATAGAAGAAAAACATTAGTTCTATATTATATGTTTATAAAAGCTTTGACAAAAAATAAGTACAAAATTAAAAAAAATAATACATATATTTATGTGCTTTTAATTAAATTCAATTAAATCTTTCAACATTGAATAATATACAAACCTATTAGTGACGCCAACTTTTTAAACCACAAACAACTCTAGAAATATATCTTTTAGGAAAAAGAAATTTTTTCTGGACAAGAAAATATTACTAAACAAAGGCTTATTCTGCATTTATTTTATAAATAATGCGATGTGGCTAAAATTCCCTACATTTTGGAGATTATAAAAAATCTGTCCGATTTATTCTACGCTTCTATTTTAGTATCAAAAATACCTACATAAAGGGATTTTCCCCTACTGGCAACACTGATTGGGACGATATGCAATGATCAAAACAAATTGAAGTCTAATAGTTGAGACGAAAGTCCTTTATCACTACCCAATAAAAAATTGTGCTTCAAACGAAGCAGGTTTGTAAGGGAGAAATGTAAGAGTTTCGCTTACCATACCGCTTACGGACAACATGAATTTTATATGGCGAGTTCCCACTTTAAAGCAATACATTTTTGACACAAAAAGCTCTTTATTCGACGCATATAAAAACTGGTGAACGTACTATCAGCTGTACACACTGAATGATTTTTTTACAGTTAGTTTTTTTTTATTTTGGAGTGTATTAACAATTCGAATACGAATATATCACTAGTTTCTGTCTTTTATTGACGAAAATTGTTTAAAGTACCAGATGTAGAACAAAAAAGTACCAAAAAGCTGCCTTTACTTATTCCT
This sequence comes from Pollenia griseotomentosa, assembly GCA_963931875.1. Lineage (NCBI taxonomy): Eukaryota > Metazoa > Arthropoda > Insecta > Diptera > Polleniidae > Pollenia > Pollenia griseotomentosa. The sequence continues at coordinate 111,003,931 of OZ007560.1, forward strand.
ATTCAATCAGGACCATTCATGTCTAATTTTTATGTTTATGAGTTAAATATTAACAAAATTTCAAAAAGAGCAAAAAAGCATCAACATTTATCATCTTATAGGTTCTCATTGACTCAGGTACCCTGCACATACATATAATATCATGTTTCAAAAATTCAAAAATTACAATATGTAGCATGGAAAAGAAAGAAATTTAATTTGCCGTATTTTCCCATTTTAATACTTTTTTCTGCCATTGAGGTTTGATAAACAAACAAGGTAGGAAAGAGTACTTAACTAGTTTGCCTTTGCTGTTTTATATATAACATTTATATAGTCAGAATATTCGAAAACCAGTTTTTGAAAATGTCAAATAATCGATCACCCTATTTTTTTATTGACCCCTATTCTGCGTTTCGATTCGGATCGAAATTTTCTCCGTTTTTGGCAACTTTGGTATTCTGTGCCCATATTCTGTAACTCCCGCGTTGAAAAACTTTTCGATTGAAATGTGAGAACTAAAACAAAAATACCATAAATTGAAACAAACATGTTTTTCTCACTGAACTGTTACTGTATCATTTTTGGTGTGTAATAGCTGTAACGTAAGGAAATTACTCGCCAAAAATGTTTCAGTAACAGTTAACTGAGAAAAACATGTTTGTTTCAACTTACACAGAAAAAAATTTTTGCGCCAGTAAAAGAATTAATCAAAAATAAAATCAGTTTTAATTAAATATTTAATCAGGTGAATTAAACTTTAAATCCAGTGAATTAAACATTTAATTGAAATATTGTCAATTCAACATTTAATACACTTGATTAAAAGTTTAATTCACCTGATTAAATTTTTAATTAAAACTGATTTTATTTTTGATTAATTCTTTTACTGGCGCAAATTTTTTTTTCTGTGTATGGTATTTTTGTTTCATTTCTCACATTTCAATCGAAAAGTTTCTCAACGCGGGAGTTACAGAACATTGGCACAAAACACCAAAGTTGCCAAAAAAGGAGAAAATTTCGATCCGAATCGAAACGCAGAATAGGGGTGATTATTTGAAAGATAAAACTTTGTGTTATTGTATATTTTTTGTTCTATGTAGTTGGGTAAACAGAGAAGGAAAGTGTTCTTAACTGTTCTTAACTGTTTTTTACTTTTGCTGATTTATATATAAGATGCTGCAATATCTTTGATATTACATTGATTTTTTATAGAAAAGTTATGGGTAACTTTGATTTTTCTATCGAAAAGTTTTTGATAACTTTGATTTTCTATTCTATAGAAAATTTATCGATAACTCCATATTCTTCCGAATAGTTATCGGTATTCTATAAAAAAAAAACCAGCCATAACTATGATATTGCATTGAAAGGTCATCGAAAACTTTGATTAATATTTTAAAAATAAGTCAATGAAACTATTTATACTCTATAAAAAAGTTATCGATGATAACTTTTGAAAGTCATAGAAAGGTTATAGGAATTCCCTGATGTTTATAACACCTTAAAGCATTGGTCCTACACCCACCTTTTGGTATACCAATCGACTCAGATTCACATTTAACCTTGTGCGCAAATTACAGGTCCTAAATTTGGAGATACTTTGATGAAATTTGCACATGTGTTCTATGTTATAAAATAATTTTGCTTTGCGCTGTTTTGACTGTTCGCGTTTTCTAGATTGACATTTTTTATCGATTACTTAAATTTTCTTTAGAAAATTTGCCGATAAGTCAAACTTTTTTTTATTAATTTTCTAAAGCATATTTATCGATTTTTTTTGTGTTTTATATACAACTTGTCGATTTAATAAAGTTTTCTATATTTAAGGATTGCCTTTGTTTTCTTTAATAACTTTTCAAATACTTGAATTATCTATAAACAATTTTTGTTTACCAAAAAAGTTTCATGAAAATATATTTTCTTTAGAAAACTTATCTAGGTTAACGACTGCAAGCTTCAGTTAACCATCAATAAATCTACTCGTATTTGATAAAAACAAATTAAACTTTAAGTATCTTTCTATCTCCATTGGGCATTGTTAAATGTTTTTACTTTCTTTAACCAAAACTTATTTTGATGTAGCGATTTTGTAACAAACTAAAAGTATTTTTTTTTTTTATTCTTATTTCTTGATTTATTTTTGTTATGTCGAAGAAGTTTTTTTTAGTTGTTTGTACAACGTATTAAAAACGAAAAGGAAATAAAAGGCTACAAACATTTAAACATTTTTTTGCTGAAGAGACAAATGCAGGGGAGTTCAACAGGATGTTAAAAAAATATCCTTTAAGTAGGATTTGTTTACCTCTTTATGCCATTTGAGATGTACAATGTTCAACCAATTCTATGTAGTACTTTCTATAGATAAAGGCAAACATATTTCACGTGATTTCGATTTGTAGAAAATGGCCGTATAACTTTTATAGTGGCTAAAATGTCATGACAACAGTTTGTTGGTGCAGAACTCACTATAAGTCTCATGTCAACCCTGTCTCTAAAATCACGTTAAGACAAAACTTTTTCTGTAAATGTTGATATTCCAAAAATGTACACTTTTAAAAAGTTTGTCTGTAAATAGTGTGGTGTGTGGTCGGGTTTGACCGACTATACTTTTTTACTTATTTCTTGGTATCTACGCTGTAGTTGTTTGTGAGCGTGTCAAACTATCTATTTCTGTCATCCAGTATGAATCCAAAACTGATAAAACCAGATGGTTCGATAAGAACTTTGGAAATGTTTTAATGTATTAGTAGTATGTAGTTAGGTGGTTTTGTATATGTGTGTAATAGTTTTTAGTTTAGGTTAGTGGATTATTTCCTTATCTATTTTTTTTTTTTTTTCTAAAAGTTAGTCAGCAAAACATTTTTTGTTTTTCATTAAGTTTATTTAGGGTTTATGTAATTTTAAGATTATATATAGCTGGCTAAATCCGTAATCAAGAGCTTAATGAACAAGCCAAAAAGAAAATTAAATGGCTTGCAATTTATTACAAAAGACTTGTATGGTACAGTATTCCACGGATAATTACCTCGCCAAAAATGCCAATATTTTTGGGTAATTATGCGGGGTAAGCATTTAAACGAATACGCTTAAATACCTCGTTGAGGTAATTATAAGAATAGGTTTAACTACTCTATTGAGGTAAGTAAGCGAATACGTTTAAAAACCTCAGTGAGGGTAATTAAACGTATTTATTTACAAGATACCTTAATTTTGATGTATGAAAAAGAGTTGACAGGAATTATTACCTGTATTAGCTAAATCTAAAGAGATAGCAATAAAAATCAATGGGATTTGCTATCTTAAATTTTATCTGTAATGCTTTTTGAGATGTTTTGTCATATCCTACTAACAAAAGCGTACTCATACATATTTACAAACTTATGATCAGGGAAACCGTAAATACGCAATTGCATGGATTTTCTTGTGCGACCAATGAAGACAGAAACAATATGTTTATCCGTTTACAGCTTGTTATGAATTTTGGTATCGATCTGTTTGTGAATAATTTGCATATTTTAGCTATTGCTGCATTTTTATTGCACACATATATAACGTTTTTAAAGCATATTTTTATACATGGTCAGCAAATAAAAAAAATTCCTTAAAATTCTGGTTAACAGATGAATTTTCTGTTGCTTTAATTTTGCCATCTACGTTTACTTTTCACTCTACAGTTGTAAGACAAAGAAAGTTTTCGTTGAAGATAAATGTTTTTCAGCACTATTAATTTTTATTTATATGCAAAAATTAAGATAAAACCAATATAACATTTTTTGCTCATACATAGAAATTTTGACGCATCGTATAGTAAACCGATTGAATCAGAAACACTTTTAAAAGTGATCTTATCGTGTCCGTCCGTCTATCTGGCTAGTCGTCTGTCCATGTTAACCTTGTGCGGAAAGTAAAAGTAGCAGCTATTAAATAATTTGATAAAATTTGGTCAATACGTTTTAATTCTCATAAGAACGAAACCTATGTAAATTGTGAGAATCGGTCTATAATATCACATAGTCTCCATGACTTCTTTCTTTTTGTCCATAAACCATTTAATCATGTTCGTATTAAGATTAAATTTGGCCCAAAATATCTTACAGTAAATTAAATATGGTTGAATCGGTTCAGATTTAAACATACAGCTTTCATTCAAATTTCAATCCCTAAAATATTCAAGCTATTTTATACTTTTAAATGTTTATTAATTTAGCGACCTTTCCTTTTATCCCTTTAAGGGTCATTATTACAACTTGGCGTTAGCTGCTATCCGTCAGATAACAGATGCTTTTTGACAGATAACACGTTACTATCTGTCAACTTAATCCTAACTTTAACTAACTTCAAGTTGTAATAATGGCCCTAAGACAAAATATCTCACATATTTGGTGTTTCTAGATAATAGTCAGCACAAATAACACTTATATGAATTTTAACCTCATAACGTAACTTTATTCTGGTGAGCACAGAATAAATTTTATTTTAATGCAAATATGAAATTGTGGAATATTTTGCTTTCAAATAAGCCATATTTTGTTACTTTTGTGTTACTTGCTGTGTTGTTGTCAAATAGTACTGAGGCAATTAAACGAATGAAATTTAGGTGTAATTTTGATTTGGGATTTTATTTTTTAAGGCAATTACCCGAATTGGGTAATTAAGCGTTAGGCAATTAAACGTGGATTTTTGTTTAAAAAATGGAAGAAAACAAACGGGGATTTAAAACTCAAGGTAAATAGCCGAGAAAGGCATTTAAGCGTGGGGTAATTAACCGGGTTATACTGTAGTTAAGTCTGGTGTTAAAAAAAAAACAAGTAAAACGGGAAGCCGAGCCCGAACATATCGAGCCCTAACCGTGAAAATAACGTAAACGTCAAAAATCAAATTTTACAGGAAAGAGTTTTTTTATTTTATTCATATGAATTTTGTATGAAATTTGTCGCTTACGATAAAATTGTTCTTGCTATAAAATCGTAACAGTACCTTAGTGACCATGACATTTTAGTAAATGATGCAAGTGTTGCCAATAAACTCATTTATTAAAAAAACGAAACTTGAAAATGATGTCGCTTACGTTATTTTCGCGGTTAGGGCTCGATATGATATTCAATACCACAGTATTTAAAAGCAAATTTTCGAGAGTGTACCCTATTTGGGACCCATGGTTGATTGAGGATGGCATAGTAGCTATTTTGTCATGACATAGTAGCTATCGCTAAAGTTATTGTCGTCAACACAATAAGAAGTTTAGTGGACAAAAAGACACTACTCAGAAAAGAAACTTGTATGGGGGCTTTGTGAAATTATGAACCCATTCTCATTATTTTCAACAGAGTGGTTCTTCCGCTTATTAGAATCTGACAAAGTTCATCAAATGATCTCTTAAATTGCGACCTGTACTTTGCGCACAAAGTTTACCTTGACAGTTGGACTGCCTGGCTGCAGCCAGCCGGACGGACGGACATTGTTAGATGGCTCAGAAAGAGATACTGCATCCATGGGTGTACTTAAAGGTGGTTCTAGGATAATGTTTTAAAGTGTTACAAAAATCAGCACAAACGCTTAATAACCTCTCCACTATTGTGTTTCCTATAATAGATGATAGAAAAATGTCCTACCAAAACTGTTCTCTAAACCTTTCAAATCTCTTTTTCCTATAACGTCATGTAAATGTGTTAACCCTACACCCATTTAAAAGAAAACCCCCTTGTTAACATATGCTTTCTATAGTTTTAGGGATGTAATTAAATCTATAATTGTTATTTTTCTATTTGTTCACTGTTTTATTGACTTGTGGCATTTAATTGCTTCATCATCAATTAACAAAAATTGTTTGGCTCATTGTATCTGTTTATTAATATTTGCACGTTCTGCTTTGGTAATAACAAAGTTCATTTGAAAATTAAATAAAAAAATATGTTAATAAAAGAACACATTTGCTTTGAAAAATTCTTTGGAGTTTTGCACAAATGAACATCTTTAATAGTCTTATAATAACTGAAGATATTAAATCTCTAATGCTATGTTCACACGACTTGAATTTAAGACCGGTCATCTTACAACATGAAGATTCCAAATCAAGTTTTGTTTACATTTTTCGTGATTTACTTTTCCTTTTCGGTAGTCAGCTGATATTGTTCATCAAAAAGTCTTCTGCGGTTATTAGAGCAATAAAGTTTTAAAGTCGTGTAGCATAATTTATGGCATTATATTAATCCTTAAAAATAAAAATATTATCAATTTGTTTAAAAAAAACCCAAAGAAAACCAAAATCATAACGTTTGATTGGTTAAATTTTAATAAACAAAGGCAAAAAAAAAAAAAAAAAAAAAAATTAAAATGGCAACAACAAGTGCTTAATGAATGTGGCAGCACTGTGTAAAAGCGCACAGTTGTTTGCTCGTGATTAAGAACAATGATCTCGTGATTTTCAGAACACCAAAATTTCCCTCAAAATCATTCGTGATTCCAAATCTCCGTGATTTCAGAACATGCCTGATTATTTTATTATGTTTTACTTAAGTTTATTTAATATGCATTTTTATTTTATTTTTTCTTTGTCTTGGTTTTCTTTTGAGAGATAAACTTGCAATATTATTTAATGAGAGTTACAAATACAATTACAAATTATATTCTAACTTAATTAACCGAGCAATAGTATCGTACACCTTCAGCCCGTTGTAGTGAAACAGACCAAAGTCTCTGGAGGGAATCGTACCACTCACTACCAACTAGCTTACCGGGGCACCCGAACTTGCAATAATTTGCTATCAATGTTAGAGATGATAGCAGTGGTTCGTGCTTCGCAGCAAGATTTAAACGGAAACAAGATCCATCGTCCCCAACATTTTGTGTGGCGAAACATGCTGTTTCAATCATTTTCCGGACTCGAACCATGAATGGGAGAGCGAAACACCAATACTTCTGACGTGGTTGTCAAAATGGTGGCTCAAAATTTAAAATAAAAACTCAAAGATGCTATAACTTGTAATATTTTCAAAAGTTTTTAATACTTAGCGAAATATCTTTTAAAAGGTATTAACTTCGCACAGTGGGTGATTTAAAAAAAAATGGAAATAATTCTGAATATTGTAAACGGTCCGATTGGAATTAAATTTCAGGTGCCATTTTAGAACTTGTATTCGAGTTAAAGTTTTGTATTCGGGGTCTATAGACGTATTAGGAGGGCCACTTTAGGAACCCAACGTAGGGCACCTCGGGTATTAAAAAAATTTGACACAAGCCAGAGTTCTTAATTTTAGGCCGATTTCAAAACTTTTACCAGTGGAATGTACTACATAGTTGAGTTCTACAAAAAAGTTAGCGATATGCATTATAGTTTACGCAATATCCGACTTTGAAAATAAGAATGTTATTTTTGACCTTCCTTTGTCTTGTATATTGCAAATATGGAGTTCAGCTATGCATTTTTTATTGAGTTAATATTCGGTTTATTGTCAAAAATTATCTTTCTGTTAACGTATACACCATCTAGCTAACTCAATTAGCAATTAACTCAAGCAAAATGTAAACAACTTTTGACATCTTTTAAGAACAAAAAAATAAACATCTGGTTTTTGCGTAGACCTAATGGATGGCTCTTTGTTTTGTTGACGTTTCAGTTGCCAAATGGAAAACCGAGGAAAACACAACTCACTTAGCATACTTGTGACAGTGTTGCATTTTAATTTAATCAATTTTTATTACAATTTCGTATTAATTTAACAATAACTAAATTTAAATTGTATAAGGATAATTGAGCTCAACAGTGATATTTATTGCGCAAAACTCAATTAAGGTGCATATCTGAACACGGCATAAGATTCATTTTTGAATGAATTACCAGTAAATCGATAAATATTCTACAGAAAGAATTGTGAAAAAATATTTTAAAAATTATAAATTTATTTCATTTGATGTTAAAATTCTGAAAAATTTCCATTTAACTAAAAAAAGTATTGTATTAATAAAAAAAATTTAATGAACTTAAGCCTAATTAAAAATATTAAAAATTTGGATTAAAAACCATAAATAGTTCAACAAAATAACCGCAATACTAATTATTAATAAAAAAAAAGTTGTTAAGTGCCAGTTCACACACGTCAAGTGTGACTCGTCAAGTCTTGAGCTTTTAGGAGAGACGGGAGAAGAGAATGCCAGTTCAAGTCAGAGGACCCTTCTGCCCAAAACTCAAAGGTGTGCTTCGATTGGCATGACAGCGGTTTTGGATGTTATTTTACATATTCTGCCTATTTATTAGTATATAAAGCTATTCAAAAGATTTCATTAAATATGCAATAAAAACTTGAAAATATGCCCCAAAAAATTTTTAAAAAATGGCTTATTTAAAAACAAAACATTTAACAATTTTAAAATATTTGCATATAATAAACAAGAAAAACAGATAAATAACCGAGTATGACCTATTTGGGACCCATATGCTGTAATAAACACAACATAACAGAATTATATGTGAAGAGTATTATCTACATATGAACATCTTTGCAAGATTTTTTCGTCTTATAGTGATATAAGGGAGACGGGACATATATGAATTAACTCTAGACACCCCTTTACAAAATTTTTCCGTAACATAGGAGCTACTCTAAAAGATATTGCAGCCAAATACATCAATAAATATTAACGTTTAACAGGACATTGAAAGTATTTTTGGATTTAAGTGGTATTTGTTTGCATGGGAGCTGTAATTTTAAAATAAAATATTTTTGGGCCGAATTTAATCTGAATACTTACACAATTATTCCAGGAAAAAGTTTGTTTGTTGACTATGCGAAACTATTCACCATTTTTAATAGGCTTCGTCCTTACCATTAAACACAATTAAAACGCACATAATGAACATGGACATACAAGACATACAAAAAAGAGTTGTAAGTCAATCGGTATACCAAAAGTTGGGCCTAGAATCAATATTTGTATGTGTAAAATATCTATAGTTACATACACACAGAAAAAAATCAAGTTAAAAACGTAGAAAACAAGGTTGATTTAAAATTTTTCGGTGGTGATTTTGCTTTATACGTTTTTCATGTTAATTCAACCTGATTTTACAATAACTGCGAACAACATTTTTTTCTTTTTAAATAACTATAATTCATGTTAATTTAACATTGCAGTAAAGTTAGAGCAAAATGTCAATTATATTGAAATAACAATCCGTATCACGTTGAATGAAAGTTATTTCAAGTTGAAACAACGTGAACTTCATGTAGAATCAAATCGGTTTGAGTGTGTTATAACAGTGTGAAGAAGCTTCAGAGACAACATATGCATTTATTTAAGAATAATTCAAAACACTTACCCCTGTAACACATGTTTCACTTATTTTGTATTCTCCTTTGATAACAGAAGCATCAGCAGAATCGCCCAATATGGTTTTCGTCATCATTCTACTTTGAAAACTTGATGTACTATTTAACTAAATAATTTTAATTAAAAGAATACGGGAATTGTCTTCTTTTTATAACATATTTTAAAATGAAAATAAAAAATGAACATACTTAAGTTTGAATGCATGTTAATTTAACAAGATAAACTTTTGATTTTAATATAAAACAGGTTTTTATGGATTCAATATTGAATCCATATTTATTAATATTTTAATTTTTTTTTTTTTTTTATTTTAACATTGAATAATATTAAATAAACGTGATTTAAGGTTATTTTATTTAAAATTAATATGAAATAATGATAAATTTAAATAAAGGGCATACTTTTGCAGAAAGTTACTATGATTCTCAATCAACATTTTTCCATGTTAATTTTACATTGGTATTTTTTTCTGTGTGTATGTATGTGGGTATAAATATAAAAGCTATATGGTGAACAAAATTTAATCCATTTTTTGTTTTGTTCCGCGCGTGTGAGAATAAAAAAAACTCAACAATTATCAAAATATGCTTCAAAAGGCTAAAGCCCTTATGATTTTTTATTTATTGAATTGATATAAAATTGATAGAAAGAAACAGTAAATGTTGGAAAGACCAAACTAAAAAAAATGTAAAAATTTTTTTTTCAGTTTTTCTTTTCTGATTTTGTTTATTTTATTAAATGAAAAACATAAAAACAAAACAAACAAAAATCGGTTAATCGCTAAATTTGACCCTAAACCGCTGATTCAGAACCACTTTAAATATTTCAAGATTGAAATGTCAATTTAAAGTTGAACAGTTTTGCACTTTTTTTTAGACATAGCCTTATTTTTTATCGATAACTTTTTAAAAATTTTTGACAGTTTGCTATTTATCTTAGTACAGATGAATTCTCTGCTCTTGGTAAATTTTTTCTATTACATTATATTTGCATTGTTCACCAAAACGTGAACAATGTATTACAAATGTAGTATCATAAGGCCTTAAAGAATGCTTTATAAGCCTTAAAATATGCATCAAATATACTCTTTTGACTAAAATAAGCAAAAAAAAAAAAATGCTATAAAAGATAAAATATGCAAAAATATGCACTAATAAATCAATGCCAAAATTCACAAAAAGCTCTAAAACGGATAAGAATATTTTTTTTACCTTCAATGGTCGCAAAACATGCAATTACACATTAACATTTTTCCTGAATTTACTGCCTATCCCTCGATATCGAATAAAAATTTCGTTCGGTCAACTTATATTGTAACCAAAAACAATATTTTAAAATGTGTTTTGTTTTAAATGTAAGTTAAGCGAACGAAATTTTCTTTCGAAATCGAGGGACAAAAAATTAAAAACAGAAGTAAGGAAGAACATGTAAATCAATTAAAACAGAAAATCATTCCAAACAAATTTGGATCTACCATAGTTAAAATACCATTTGGTTTAAAGATTGATGTTTGACTTTATTAAATTCCTTTCTTTATAAAAAAAATTTAATAAAAATTAAACTTAATGAACTTTAGCCTGACTAAAATATCAAAATTTGGATTAAAAAACCATAAGCAGTTCAATAAAATAACTACAATACTAATTGCTATTGCTATATAAACAAGCAGTATTCCCATTTACTGGCTTCAATAAAACAATTTCAGTATTTAACTGTGATTAAATAACCGGCCATAGAAATAATAAACAAATATTTACACATAATCAGGACATATTTTGTTTGTGTTTTGTCCTGTTTCGTCAACAAAGAATTTTTTTTTTTTTGATTTGTAAACGGTGAAGAATTATTGCTGGCAAAATGTGTTATGTAATGGGGCAAATACAGGGTGGGCCCTAAGTTACCATGGGACTTAAAAATTTAAAAACTTTCTCGTTTATATATAATATTATTTTTTTTTTCAGGTTATACAAATAATAGCTGGATAAAAAATAATGGAGATATTAACAACTGAAGAAAGATCCGGAATAATAGAACTTTGTATTTTAAATCAGCGATCAGTTTTTTTAAGCTAAGATCATATCGTCGACATTTTAGTTTAAGAATTTCGCCATCTAAAGCAATGATTCGTTGATTAAAGTTATAGATTAGTTGAAATCAATCAGAAATATTTTTTGGGACTTAACCACTGTACGTTGCAGCCTATACGAAGACATTATTGATTTCTGTATATATGCACAGAAAAAAATAATTTTCATATATGAATACGAAAATCGCATATATGACAGAAAACATTTTTGAGTTATCTGTGATAACGATTTTTGCGGTATTTTTTTTTTCAATAAAATGTTTACGTTATTTGTTAAAATAAATTGTTGGAAATGGTGAATAAACCAAACAAAATGTTAATCGAATCTTAATTTATTTACTTATTAATGATTATGTGCTAAATTCCCAATTTCTGTTTTTGTATAAATACACTAAAATTTATTATGGTTGCTGGTTGCTTAGGCCAGATCATTAGGAAACCTTTTTCCAAAGACTTTGGCAAAACTAAATATATTATACAAATAAATCTGTAAAGCGAATGAGAATTACAAATGGAAAAGAGTTTTAAAAATACTGTATTTACTTTAGTTCAAATATTTTTTATTGAATATGAAGAAATATTAAATTATTTCATTATTAAATATGTTTTATTGAGTACTATTTTGCAAAGTGTAATATTGATTGCTTTTTTCATTGAATCAAATAAAAAGTTTGTTGACCTAATTTTATTTTTAACAAGCTGTGTTGTTAAAAATTTTCTTGAGATTGTTTTTCTGTGTGGCGAATGGTACACAGAAAGAGAAAATTCTTAATAAATTTAAGTTTTTTCTACTTACACAGAAAAAATTCTCAAAAAATGTTTACCAATTAAAGCATTAATCAAAAATATAATCAGTTTTAATTAAAAACTTAATCAAGTGAATAAAACCTTTAATCAAGTGAATTAAACGTTTAATTAATACTATTAACTGGTTTAATTGATACTATTAATTTGTTTACTGGTGCAAATTTAATTAATTTTTTAATTAATATTACAAATTTTTTAATTGAAATCAATTTTTATTTTTTTCTGTGTACTAAAGCTCAAATCGTAATTACAAATTTAAGTACGAATAACACTAAAAAGTACTTAAAACAGTCCAAAATAGGATAACTTTTGAAAACAAATATGTGTGCATACGCGTGTGTTTGTGAAAGCTTGTTGTAGAAACAACAACAACACTACAAGAACAAAAGTATGGATTATTTTCATATTTAAAAAGTAAAATAAGAAGCAATAATTCCCATATTTGAGATTAATTTTGTCTCACTTTTAATAAGGTCAATCCCAGTTTCGGACTATTTTAAGTACGGGGTACTTCAATAATCCGTACTTGAATCAAGGATTCTGTACTTTATTAAGGATATCCGTACTTACCGTACGGATTGAAATACTTGATAATTGAAACAGAGGGAGGGCATAAAAAAAACTATACACTCTAAAATTAATTTTTGTAGATTTGATATAAGTCGCGGCATACTTAAAAGTGTGGAATTTTTAATTGATAGCGTATTTTGTTAATGCGGTTGGTGTCTTAAATAACTTTTATAGGATTCCTGTAGTGCGATTCACTAACTTAACGAACCGACAATCGAAATATTTGTCAATTTATTATTTCGCTTGCAACGAATATCATTAAAAAAGTAACTGAATAGTAAATCTTCGTTAAATTTATTTTAACGATTATTGTAAAAACAATTTTATAGCAGTTTTTTCGTCGGTATACAAAATTAATCGGCAAATTTTATTCAGCCTTAAAGGTGTAATGAATTCAAAAAGCTTTAAGGATATAACAATTAGTTTCCTTGCTTTAGAATAAATAAAATCAAACTAAAATAATAACACAAAATAAAACAATTAAATATTTCCTATCATTTTAAACCAAACTTTAAATTTTCAATAATCCCTTTAAACAAAATATTCTCTGTTTCCTCTTTTTAGGTTCGAAAGGCATTGGTTCACGTTTTGATGAACAACGACTTACTTTAAGAATCCATCGGGGACGTGGTTCAAATCAACATGATTCTACACACAGCAATGGAAGTACACAAAGTACCACCACTACTTTGGGTACACCCTCTCCCGAAAGATTAAGTAAATATTCAACACGAAGACTACAAAGCAATCATGATAAAATTAAAATTTCCGTATCATATCCCTCAAATGATAACATTTCCGAACTGGCTAATGATAGTCTGCATCATGAAAGAGGTAGAGAACATCGGGCCTCATCGGCCAGTTCCAGCAATATGCTATTTGCTGTACACTATGGCTCCCAAAACGGGCGGGATTGTAACGAGACCCAATTATTTAGGCACCAACATGACAGTAATTGCTATCTGCAAGTGGGTAAAAATATGCCGGATATGTTAAGAAGAACTTCGAATACCAGTGAACACCAACAAAATAGGCCGAATAAGAAAATGGGCAAGAGAAATATTAAGGCCCAGGTGAAAAGATTTCGCATGGAAACAAAGGCCGCTAAAACTTTAGCCATTATTGTGGGTTTGTTTATATTCTGTTGGTTGCCTTTCTTTACCATGTACATTATAAGGCCATTTTGCCAGGACTGTATAGATCCTTTACTCTTTTCGGTTCTATTTTGGTTGGGCTATTGCAATTCGGCGGTGAATCCCATGATTTATGCTCTATTCTCAAAAGATTTTCGTTTTGCCTTCAAACGCATTATATGCAAATGCTTCTGTTCGGGTAAGAGTATAAATTTGAAAACTTCACGACGTGGCTCGGATTTGTCAGCGATACGTATACGAGCACGCACCCCCAGTATAACTCCTAGTGCGGCGGCCCATTCATTTGGCGATGAGTCCGAATTGCATCATTCCGAAATGAGTTCGAATGACAGATGACGTTCATTTGGACCCACAACTTCCAGTTCATCGAATAGTTTGGGGGTCCGTAGGTCGAGTTTAAAAGTTCCTGTCTATGAAATCTGTCACCCCCTGGTAATGGATATTGGCAGCAATGCGAACGGGAAACGAACACCATTGTAGCCCCTTGCCGAGGCGGGGAGTACGAGTAGTAGTCGAAGTCGTAGTCGTAGGGAAGAGATTAATTTACAAGTATTTAATAGTTCTGGTAAGCTAAAAAGGGGTAGGGCAATACGCTTAAAGTAAAGAAATAAATATTTATATAAAGTTTTTTATTAATTTATTAATATGTATAACTAAACAATATATATTTCAATACTTGTTTGTAAAAAAAAATGTTTTAAATAAAAGCAAATTTAAATAATTAAATTTAGGGAATTTTTTTGTCTTTGAGCTTGTAAGTTAAATGTAATTGAACACTAATAAATGTATACAAACTAATTAAATCTAAACCTTCATAAAAAAAATTTCACAATTTGCTAGTTATCAATAAAAAGAAAAAACTATGAACTTAAGCTTATTTTTGCTGAATTATTTTTTAAGTAAAAAATTTCCTGTTTTATACAATAAATCTATTTTGTATAAATTATATAACAAACATACATACATGGGATACTTGTGCATTACGTATGTAATGCATTCAAAATTGCAGTAATCAGTAGACTCGTCAATATTATTAAACATTTGAGTTTAATGGCAAAAAGGGAAAGACGAATGGAAGAGTGTACTTTGTAAAAGCAGTTATTGTGAGTTTCTTAAACAGAAGAAGAGCGAAGGTATTCAAAATACTTAAAATGCTGCAGTTATAAAATAGAATTGAAGAATGGTTTCTTCAGCAAATGTTTCATAATATGGACGAGGTCTAGAGAAATTTGTATGCATTTCCAGTAAAATGTTACGAAAAGTTCCCATCTATGGAAACCAATAATAAAATTAATTAATTAAATATTTTAAATAAAAAAAAGAATATAAATAACTTCTTTTTAACTAAAATCCTAAAGCAAATGTTTTCATGTTAAATAAACAAAGATAAAAATTAAAATTAAGTAATTTCAATTGATATTTTGGTATTAGTTTAGTCTACCTAAATGTTGAAACAAAAAGCAAGCAAAAACATCAAGGTAAACAAAAAATCGTATAATTAAATATTCCTTTATTTGTTATTTATATGTAAATTAATATATAAACATAAAATTAATCGGATGCATTACATAAATTAAATTAATTGAAAAATAATTTATACATTTAAATAAATATTGTGAAATTATAATAACAAATAATTTATATTAAGTATTAAAACTAAATTATATAACAAAAAAAAAAAAAAAAAAAAAAAACAAATTTAATAAATAAATTTTTTTTGCTGTTATTTCTAAAATGCAAATATCTGAAAGAAATAATGAAGTGATTTTTATTTTGGGAGCAAAAATATTTCGATAAGGTAAGAAAGAACAAGTAAGAGTGCTATATTCGGCTGTGCCGAATCTTTGATACCCTCCACTGACAGTTCGAATGTTAAAGGAGTAATATCTGTACGATGTCTTTTTATTATTATTATCTTAAACTGTGACGATTTGTTATTAATTATGGTTTTAGGAGACTAAACTGTTTTCCGGGAGTAGGGCATATATGGGGCCTAGGGTAAATTATGTACCGATCTTTACGAAATTTCACAGTATCATTTATAGTCCTATAAAATTGTGACGAGCCAAAATTTGTTATGATTGCATTATTTTTTACGGTTTTAGGCGTACTAAACTGTTTTCCGGGAGTAGTGTTTATATGGGGCTTAGGGTAAATTATGGACCGACCTTCGCGAAATTTTACAGTGTCATTTCTAGTCGAATAAAACGGACTTGTGCAAAATCTTATGTCATTCCGTTCATTTTTGCATCATTTATGTTAGTTTTTGTAACAAAATTATCAAGTTTTTGAAGGTGGTGGTTCCATATTTTGATTCATAGCTCTGTTCCTACTGAACCGATTTTGCTGAAATTCAATCCCAAACTGCTTAGGATAACTACAAGCAATTTGACACCTAGTTTGTTTATTTCTTTTGAGTTTTTCGAAAGTGAGCGTGTTTTCAACAGACGGACAGACAGACGGACATGGCTAAATCGACTTAGAATTACTCAAGCAGCCAGAATATATATACTTTATGGTTTCTGAGATGAATAATAAAAAAGTTTCACACGGAATGACAAACTTAGTATACCTTCTTCACAACTAATTGTGGTGGAGGGTATAAAAACAAGTAAGAGAGATATATTTGGCTGTGCCGAATCTTTGATACCCCCACCGACAGTTCGAATATTTCAGGAGTGGGATTTATATGATATCTATTTATTATTAATTTATCTTTATAAAAATAGACATCATTGGTTGCGGTTTAGACATATATTAAATTATTGACCGACAATGAGAAAATGTTATGCTTTTTTTTTAGCAATTTTAACTAGCGATGTGAGATAAAATGTTAACCAGCGATATCCACCAAATTTGGACAATTTTTCGCATTCTTCAGATATAATGAAATCTTTTTAGTGCCACGTCCACTTTTTTAATCCCACCCAGATTTTGTGAGTTGTTGTATACAACGTACGAGAGGTTCCCATTGAAAATTAAAAAAAAAAAAAAAAATTATAGCCTGTAGCCCCTCCAAGGCTATCAGTTATGTACTCTAAAAGGTGCATAAAGATCGGTTCCTTGCCTCCTTATTATATTAGTAAAGATATAAAATATAAAAGTAAAATTAAAATCGGTTGGATAGAGTTGCAGAGGCTGAAATTGCTTTTCTGTCTCCTACTGGTCCAAGATTTGAAAACAAAAGAACGCCTGTAAGTTTTATCGGTAAGATAGTTTCGGATAGGCAGAAACTGCCCGTCCCTTCATATTCCTGGGTTTGAAAAAAATATAAGCCTTGTTTGTTTTATTTACGCTGATCTATCTATCATTCCAAATTCAACAAAATTGTTTAGATATTTTCGGAGAGGCAGTAATCCCTGTGACGGTTCACAACTCAACTCAGTTGAGTTGTAATTAAGACAACTGGTTGTGATTAGTTGTAATTTTTGTTATGTTTTTGTTCTCCGCAATATAGCAAAGTTGTAAGCCATAATACAAAAAGGGCGTTATTCTCCCTTTGTCTTTCTTGGTCCCAGTTTTAAAAAACAAAAACCCTATATTTCCGATTTCATCAAAATCGGTTCAGCTATTTAGCCGATAAAGCAAACGCAAACGTTACTTTTGCTTTCGGTCAGGGAACGGTAGAGTATACAGATATTCTGGAGGCGGAATGGTGGGTGAACAGCGTACTCACGTTAAACTGTCTTTATTTTTCTTTTGTGTTCGGAAACTACTGCTTTAAAAGATCTCTTCTGAGTATATAGTGCCCCTGGACCCTGTCCTATGCACTTTAGTGGAAAATTATGTAGCATATCTCCGTTAGGATGTTTCTTTCTTCATTTTGTTAAAAAAATATAGACCGGCGGTTCCGTAGAACAAACAAACATTACCTCTTTATTATATTTCTCTAGATTGTTATAGACTATCCCCCATATTCATAAAAAACATTTCAAGGCTATAAAATGGTTTGTAACGAATTTTCTATGAAAATTTGTTTTATAAACCTTTTATAGTTAAATAAAAATTTTTTTTTATAATATGAGGGTTTGTTTCCACAGTAAAATATTAAGACTGATAGTTACGTATCCTTTGCAATTCAGGTAACGATATATAATTCTTCTGCTGGGTAATTATGGTATTGCATTTAAATTAAGAACATCCACATACTCCAAACGTCTTTTATTCGATCAATTACAATTACAAGGTTGTGGAAAAGCGAAAGAAAAATAACAAATATACTGTTGTCTTTTAACAGTTGAAGTTTTTTATCGTTGTGTACTTTAAAATAACCCATCTTATGTACATACATAGAAGCAATTCAAAAATATTTTGTTCAATAAAAATATTTAAGCATTTTTTGATGAAACTTAAAATTTATTCAATACAAAATGTAAAATTTTTCTATTCACGGAGTACAGAGAAAAATGTAGAACAAATGTATTTTATAAATTTTCATATTAATTTGATTGTGTAGTCTAAGTCAAATCACAATTTTAAAAGCTTTTATACTTTAATAGTCGTAGGCCCGTTTTCAGAACTTACCCATAGGTAAAGGTAGACTTTTACCAGCCTTATAAAAAGTGTTCCATTATTAAAACGTTACTTTCACCTCAATTGAGCGGTAAAGTAAATTAAGGTTCATCCTACCTGGTAGGTTAAACTAAAGTTGTAATAATGGAACACTTTTTATGCGGCCGATAAAATCCTAGCTTAAGCTTTCGGTAAATTATGACAACGGCACTAAGGCCCGTTAAAAATTTTGAAAAAAAAACGTAAAAATAGGCAAATTTTAAATGATGTCAGGGCATCATATATATGAAAATGCATTTTTCTATCAGTGTAGCGATATCGCATTTCTTGCGTGACTATATTTTTATATACAGTGAACTCGCGAAAACGTGAACACTCGAACACATGAACGACTCGAAAACTTGAACACTTTTATTTTTACATTGACTACTCTAAAACGTGAACAAAGTCTGAAAGCTCTAAAACGTGAACAAAGTTGTTTGAGTTTTTTTCGTTTTATTTTTTGAATTTACTTTTAATTTTGGGAAACCCTAATTTTATTTTACGGTTTACGTTGATTGTTTTCACAAATACATGCAAATGAATATTTATGTACGTTGTATGTCCTCAGGTTTGTTTTATAGAAAATTTTTAATTTTTCTTTGAAAATTTTAATGTGAAATATCCCAGCTAGCATTTTTTATAATAATCTAATCATTTAGGAATCCGCTTCAAGAGCAAAATACCCGTATATGAGCTCATTTTTCAATCATAAATGATACTCTCGTTGTGAGAAAATAGTACCCTACCAATGAATCACATGAATGAATCATTTGTGATACAATTTTCTGATTCCTTTTTGATCAATTTAATGGTAGTTTTTATAATCATTATTGAGTCGTTTTCGTCTCATTTTTCAATCGTAAATTATATATTTTTCGATTATATTTGATATAATTTTTGAACTGTAATGTTTTTTATTTTTTCTCCGATAAAATCAGCTCCATTATGGCTTTTGATTATTCGAACCAGCTTTATTTTAAACCAAACAAAAGTTATCGGGTTTTCGCAAAGAAGAGAAGAAACAATTTAATTTATGGGCTTCTTTTTTTGGCCAAGCTTCTTATTTATTTGGCAAACATGAAAGTTTCTATTATTATTTTTCATTTGGCAAAAACAAAAATATTTGAAAATCATTATTTAAACATATAAATGAATCATATATGAATCCTTTTTCAATCACTGAAGTGACAAATCAGTTTTAATAATCAAAACTGACCTGAAAATTATCATTTGGGTGATTTTTACAAAAAATAGTCAGCCAAATGCTAGTTGGGATAATTACATTTGTTGTGGTATAGACACAACTGGGACGAACGACGAACTTCGCATAGTACGACGAATTCGTCGGCAAGAATTCGTTGCGTAAATTTGTCAAATGAGACACAATAAGTGCGCGAATTTCAGGTATTAATGTGACTTGATTTTTTTTTGTAATTTATTAAAATAAATACCTTAGACGCTAGATTATAAAAACATTTTTATCTTCTTTAACTATCAATAAATTTTATTAAATTTAGCAAACTTAAATTAGTTTTTGGGTTTGTTTTAAATTTTAAAATTTTTCGCGAATTTAAGCCATGTTTCCGATTTGTTCCTGTAAGTTGTCTGATTCTTTACAGCTTTAACGATTTATAATAAATAGTACCCTTTGCTATCAAGCCGCTGTTAGCAAATTTTGGCGAATTTTCGCTAATTTGGCAATTTTTAACGAATTTTTGCAATTGCTAATAGTCTAAGGGACTTTTAATCAATTTTATGGGTTCTTTGATATATGAAAAATTTCCGCGAATTTTCGCTATTTTTGCAAATTTTAGCCAAGTTCGCAATAGAAGCGATTGTTCCCTTTGATTCTTTACAGCTTTCACGATCGCGATATAAGCGATTTAGCAAATTTTTGCGAATTTCCGCTAATTTAGCAATTTTTACCGAATTTTCGCCATTTTTGCAAATTTTAGCCAAGCTATTGTTCTCTGTGATTCTTTACAGCTTTCACGATTTAGCTGCAGTAAGCAGTCCCTGTCCCAATTTATTCGTCGTTCGTCTGCGTAAGAAATAGAAATAAACTTATCGCAGTGTTAGTTACGTAGGACGAATTTCGGTTTACGCAATGATTGTGTGCATTTTCATACATACCAATGTGTTCTATTTTTGACGACGAATATTCGTCGTTCGTCCCAGTTGTGTTTCTAGCATTGTATGTACATATGTATTTGAGTTTTTTGTTTTTTAGAAGTGAAAAAGTATCAATATTTTATTTTATTTTTGTAAAGTGAATAAATGAAAAATTTAAATTTTTTATCCAATCTTAAGATCTGATATTTAATTGATTGTTTGAGATATTATTTATTTCGAGCTTAATATTTTAAAATTTTCACAATCGAAAACGTAAACAAATTTGAAAACGTGAACACTCTTGGTAAAAATTAGTTCACGTTTTCGCGAGTTCACTGAATTATATATTATATTATATTTTTGGATAATTTTAAAATTACCCTCATGTTGTAAATGTAAAAAGAAAATTAATAATTGCAACTGTTTTGTTTTAAGCAGGGTTTAAAAAACTGCAGTCAAAACCTAAAACTGTAGAACAAAAAACGAAAATTTGTATACAACTTTTCGCTTTTTGAGTTGGTTTGACAACGATTGTTTATATTTAATGAATCAGAAGTAAAATCAAGAGTTTTTATTTGGCCAATGACAAATGAAGATGTGGAAAAATGGCAGTTTTTCCACCCGACAGCATTTTTTAAACCCTGATTTTAAGCTTCGAAGAACGGAAGAAGGAAATTAATATTTTTATTTCGCAGACTCTTTAACGTAGTATCGTTTTTAAAGTTATTTAAAGAAGTAGGTATTCTACCAAATGGATGCAATCAATATTTGATTTATTTGAAACTGACCTTCTATACCTTCTATGACCTTCTTGCTTATAAGCAAGATTGGCAACCGAAACGTATTACTGTACCGGTATTAAAATACATATTTGTTTTTTCGGTGTAAGTTTTAAACAAATGATTATTTCGGTATCACTTTTAAACGGTATCAAAGCGGTATCGGTATTAATAACGATATCGATTGCCAGCATTTCTTTTAAAAGCTAAAGGTGCATTTTCATTAAGATTTTTTCCCGGTTTTTGATATTTTGTTGCTGAAAAGGGTAGAGCTAAATAAGCAGTTTTACATTATTCCTCCGAAAAATTCGAAGACATGCCGCAAGCAAAAAGGACAAAGTTTCTTTATCAATAGTTGAACAAAATAGAAAATTATCTACTCTTAGGTATAATTTATGCAAATGTTCTTTTGATAAAAAAAGTTCTTTGGGTTTCGAAAAAGCAAGAAAAAAATTCGGTTTTTTAAAGAAGTTTAATATGTTAATTTTCCTTTTATTCCTAAATCAAATAAATAAATTCAAAATAATTTCCATTCTTGTCATCTTAAAACAATTCATTTTTAATACAATTTCTCAAAAAAAAAAAAAAAAAAAAAATAAATAAATAATAATAATCTTTCAGCCGACCTTTAACTTTTTTTTTTTTTTATTTTTCCCTCTTTCTGCCTAAGCTTTCATGACATGGGTTACTAATTTCGAAATTTTATACTTTATTTAGTTTTTTCCCCCTTTGCTGTTTCTTGACATTTTAACGATTTGTAGGGGGACAAAATTAACAAATAACCAAAATAGTCTCTCAAAAGTTATTACGCCTTTTAAAAAGTTAAAATGTCGCAAATGTTTAAGTAAGCATGTGACTTGCCTGAGTTAGTAAATTAGTCAACGAGTCAGACAGTCTGTCAATCAGTCGTTCAAAATAAAAGTTATTTAAAATTTTTTTTTTCTAATATTTGGCCTAAGAACAAAAATAAAAAATGGTGTGCACGATTATTTGGGTATTATTTTGTGTAATAAATCATTGAGATTGGTGGATTGTTGAACATAAATTGTTTTGTCATTCATTGTGACGTCAGTATATTTTAATGCCAAATTAAGAACTTAGTTATACTTTTTAGCCTTTAGAATTTTTATTATATTTTAAGTTTATTCTTTTTATTTGCATTAACGTTTCCTTATTGCGCTGATTCACACGCTTAACATTTTAGTTGTCAGGTCTTGAGTTTTTGGAACAGAGAGAGAGAGAGAGAGAGAAAGGAAAAGAAATGGCTTTATCCTTTCTATTCTTTTCTAAAAACTCAAGACTTGATGACTAAAACTTGAAGCGTGTGCATCATCATATTAATAATTTACAATTAAAACACCCAAAGAGCAATAATTTGATTTAAATGGAGTTTTTTATAAAGAAAATCAAAATATATATCGCAGACTAAATCATAAACAGTCACAACTTTAAATTACCAAATTTTTAGAAGAGGTCAAAAACAGTTTTTAAAAATATGGTTATATGTAATTTTATAATCAAATCAATTTTACAGTAAAGAAAATCGTCTTAGAAGAAAGTTATTGTTTTTTTTTAATTTTTTGCTGTAATCTAAGAATAATTGGTAATTTTGAGTTGTGGCTCTTTAGACTTTTGCCACAACTCTTAATGGTGCACCACAGAACTAGATACTGTTTTTTTAATAGCGTTATAACTCGAAATAATACTATTCATATGGAACAGCGCTTAAGTCGACACAATACAAAATTGAGTTATTATATTTAGAAAAGGTTTAAAAATTTTTAATATTTAATTTAAGTCAAGCTTTTTCAAGTATCAAGAACAAATGTAATTTTCCAAGCTAAATCGGAATTTAAAAAAAGTTTCCATTAAGTTGTCAAGAAAAATTAACTTTTATAAATCGTGCTATTTATATTTGTCCTGCAGTTAAAATGAATTGCCGTAAAGAACTATGTGAATTTGTTTTCCAAAGAATAGTAGAAGAATGTATAGCAGAAATATGGTCAGAGTCTTTTTTGTTTTTCATTTCTTACATAATCCATTAATTCCATGTTTCAATTTTAGCTTTAGAAATCAATTTCGGATTTAGATATATTATACGAAATATCTGAGCAAAATTAAGTTCTCCTATCTCATATGGAATAGGCGTGACTGTACTAAAACCATAAGGTAGTTATTTTTTAGTTAGTGTTTTATTCATATAATTCATTTATAGAAAGATTTTTTTTCACTACCAGTATTCTACCAAGTTTATTTTATGTGAAAGTTAAAAAATAAGATTCTTTAATTATAACTAGTTTTTAAAAAGTAAAGATTTATGTGTAGAAAAAAGAGGCATCCATAATTTATTGCTGATGTCTCAGCTACTAGTGTACCGATCTGGCCGAATTTCAATTCCAGTATACGTCATGTAAAAATCTTCTTTAGAAAACCCTTTTAACATACACACACAAAGAGACAAACCAACGGACGGAAAGACGGACAGTTAAATCAGCTCCGCTACGTATAACATCAGTATTGTAAAAATAACAAACTGAACAAAAAATAAACTTGGTTGTTAATTTAACCGAATTTTTAATTGTCAAGAAAAATCAAGCTTTTTCTTTTGGATGTCAAGCTTTTTGCCAACTTAAGCATATAATAGTTGGGCCTTTAGGCTTAAGTTTATTAAATTTAATTTTTATTAAATATTTTTACAACATGAAATGAATAAATTTTTTTTTTAAGACTTTTATTCTTGACTGATCACAAAATTGAACTCGGGTCGAATTAACATTTTGAGAATAACCACATTCTCATCATCAAAATTCTCTGCCGCCCAACCGTTTGCACCACTGCGGCGCCTGCCAGTCTACAGTTAACATTTTTAAATTTATACTAAAATTCTTTTTTATCAAAGTCGTGCTTAATTCCCAATTTTTATTTTTGATAAAAACACGCATTTCACTGGTTGCTTAGGCCAGATCGTCAGGAAACTTCATCCAAAGATTTTAGAAAAACTAAAGATATTAAACAAGTAAAACTGTTAACCGAATAAGAATTATAAGCAAAAGTCTTTCTTGTAACCATATCAAAGCTTTAACAAAACAACAACAATAAACAGTGAGTTTATTTCTTCTTACATTCCCCACTACAATTGGTAGGAATTCTTCCAACATTAATTGTAGTTGTAAGTAGGTTAAGAAAAAACAAAATGAAAACAAAAACAACTTGCTTTATTGCTCTCGCAAAAATAAAGCATGCTGCCAGAGCTTAGTTTTTTTACGCCGTGCACTTGTTAGTTTATTATCAAAGTAATTTTTTCTTTTTTTAAACATTTACTTTTAGCCTCTATTAAATTTGTTTCCACACTGATAGAAAATGCGTCATAACGCTGATGTATTTTGACATCAGTGTATTCTTTTTTGACCGCAAGACACTTATCATCAGTGTGATGCCAGTTTTAACATCAGTTGGCCCAATTGTCTTCAGGGTCAAAAATTAAAATTATGTCATTAATGGGATGACTCATCGGCATCACACAAATGAAGAATCGCGGTCAGTTCAACTAGAAATGTCATCGGTGCGACGACTCAGTAATATCGGAGAAAGGACTCGTTGGGTTTAATTTAACGACAAACCGCCTTAAAATTGAGTTATTGGGATTGACTGAAGTCAAAGTAAGAAAATATTATTTAGTTACCCGTTAAACATGTTTGTTGCACTTTTGTTGTATTCCGCCCTGTGTTAACAGAAGAACTCTAAATTATAAAACGTCAGCAGCATCAGATATAAAGCAAAAGACTCCGTGAATAAAGCTTCAACAAAACTGAGGATATCTGCAAACTCCAATATTTGACTTTTCCATATTGGCATTGATTTAAAAGCGCACAGCACTCTTTAGTTAATGATGTACAAGCGACACAAGTAGTATTTTTCGTACCGGATTTTCCGCACATTTCTCGGGGTAAAATCCTAAGAAATTTGTGAGGAAATTCCCGGGTTTTTTCGTATATTATTATTGCAACTTTACTGCTAATGTAATTGTAAATTAGCTTTGTCAATAAATAGGTGTAAATTCAAATCCGATAAAAAAAAGCAATGTTTGATGCTCTGAAATTTCGAATTTTGTTTATATAATTTTACTTTTTTGGATTTATGCCAATGCTGATCGTTTTGCATATAAACAACTGATATTTTTTACTTTTTTACTAACGTTTAATGAATTGATAAAATTATATTTATATGGATTGTTATTTGTTAAAATAAATTGAATTATTTTGTTCACCGTTTAAAACTAAGCGGGTATTCCCGGGGAAACTCTACACACAAAAAAAAAGACTGTAGTGCCAAAAGAAATTGATTTTGATTCAAATAGAATTTACATTCGGATTGTGCCCAACAAGATTTTGCATTTGTGGCAACAAGTCTGTTTCTTTTGTCCCAAAGTGTAAATTCATTGTTCAAATACAATTTTTTTTACGACAACAGTAATACTATTTGATTTAAAAAATAAATATTTTATGGCAACAAAAATTGTTATTTCCTGCAAATGCAAATCATTTACGTCAACAGCAATTTTCAATGTGCTGTTATTTCAGAGGAAAACCTTTAACGACAAAAGATATTTCATTTGCAACAAATAATTTTGCTGTTGAAAAACTTCAAATACTTTCATGTTGTTGCGGTAAAAAAAATTTTGTTGAAAATTTTCTTGCGACAAAAGGTTTTCATTTACGACAACAAGTTTTTGTTTACCCCAACAGCATAATCGTCAAATGCTCAAATTATTTGGCATCACAATATTTTTTTTTTTGTGTGTAGATACAGGCAACGGTATTTCTCCAGTTAAAGAAGACAGTTATCGTTAGAGACTTGATTTATGAACTGATTTATAAAAAAACTATTTTGGAGTTGTGACTGTTTATGATTAAGTGTGCGAAATCTATGTAAATTTTATTTTCATGTGTAGTTTTGTTAGATTTTAAAATAGACAAAGTGTTCATACCTGAACAATGTTTGTTGTCCAACCCTGGTTCACAGTTGATAGTATTGCCACATTTATCTGTGGGCAAAAAACAAAGAAGAATTTTGAATATTCAGAAAACATTCTCCCAAAAAATTTAAGAAAAGCAAAGGATATTTGCAATTAAAACTTCAGAGTGAATTGAGGTGGTATCTTGTTTTACCTTTGATATCGTTGCAAATAGGACTCTTTGAGTGTTTGCAATTCTCATTCACTCTAAAGTTTTATTTACAAATAACATCTTTAGCTTTTCTACAATTTTTGGGAGAATATTTCCTGATGATATGGCCTTAGCAACCAGTGAAATCCGCATAGAAACTTGCTTATCCTCCAACAATAACTTTCAGTGTATTTATCCATTAAGCACGACAAACAAAATCATATTAATTTAACATCTTGTATTGCCAAAAATTTCTTTGATAATAAAATATATTTTGTAATACAAAATTTAGTTTATAATTAATTTTATTAGGAAGAAGTCAAGTTCGGAATTGCTGTTCTGAAGTGAGGGGTATTTTGGTGTTGGCATTCTGCATTGATTGAAATAAATGGTAGTCGGATGGCAACAGTTTTGGTATGTGAAGCAATACTTCCCATCTAAAAAAGTTTGAAGCGGGTCTTGCAAAATGTGCCCGATTCTCTTAAGGTAAGTTTTCACTATCTCACAAGTCATACGTATTCCATAATACATTGTGAGATAGAAATCTAATGAGTTTTGTTGCGACTGTCAAAAAATCTAATTTAACATGACAGTTTGTGTTCACACCATCATACAAAGTATAAACACTCACGCATGAAATAAAATGCAACCCTGAGTATTATTGTTTAGAAATTTTTTCAAAAAACGATGAAGGCGTATGGGATGTCAAACTTTTTCCATAATACTTGTCATTTTCGTGACACATTGCATTCACACTATCGCACTTTGTCATATTAGAGTTTTTGACATGTATTAATACAAAGTATAATAGTGTAAACTAGCATTTAGAACGAAATATTACGGCTTTATGTCTGGTCACATATTTTGAGTTGTTCTTCGGCCAAGGCTCAATTCAAACTTATTACTTGTAAACTGTAAAGCTTCCCTGTGATCGCCTGGAAAGTAAAAGGCAAAAATAGAGATAATCACCTCGGTGTCATGAATATTGTTTGGCTTTGGCATTGGTTTGGTTGAGTAACCAGGCTTGAATGCTAAAATTACTTCTTTTTATGACGTTTCAGCAAAAGCGTTGACGTGTTCGAGGCAAGGAAAAAAACTATATCGGTAAGAATAAATGCTGAGTGTTATATTTTCTTGTCAATTTTAACTTTGTAAAGTTCTTCTAAAGTAAATTTAGGGTTTGCAAAATTTCCGGAAAAAATTTTGTTCATCATTTTTAACGAATTTCGAATATGAGAAATTTCGGAAATTGCATTAAAAAATTAAGTATTAAATTAAAAAATATAATTTGCCGAAATTTCAAAAATCATACAAAATATTGTTAACAATTTTCCCTGAAGTTTTGGACAATTTAGTGAAAGGAAAGGAAATATGCCACAAACATTTTAGCAAAACAATAAGTAGTATTGTGGCTATTTTGTTGAACTATTTATGGTTTTTTAATCCAAATTTTAATATTTTTAATTAGGCTTAAGTTCATAAAATTTAATTTTCATTAAATTATTTTTATGAAGAAAGGAATTTTACAACATGAAAATTAATTAAAATTATTTTTGATAATTTTTCATTCTTGACTGTAGCCGGGCTCGAACCCTGGCCGGCAGGTTACCCTGACATGTTTCGATCGCAACCACCTGATCTCCTCAGAGTGATTTGCCGGCTTACACTCGCCGCCATCGACGACTGCTGACGTCAATAGTCAAACATCAATCCTTAAGCCAAATTGTATTTTTTTTTTTTAAACTTTGGTAGATCGAACTTTGCTTTTCTAAATGATTATCCATTTTTAATTGATTTTACATGTTTTTCCTTACTTCTGTTTTTTCGTACTTTTGTCAAGAATTCTTCTTGAAGTCCAAACTACATTTTTTGTTTTTTCATTTTTTCTTCTTCGTCCTTCTTTTTCTTGTTGACCTTTTTCAGCACAACTTGAAGGGCAAATGTAAACATAGAGCTCCTGCCTTAGCTTTAACAATAATACACGCAAAGAAAAAACATGGTTGTGGTAAACATATTCTAAGAGCAACATATTATGATAAGAATTATGATTGTAGTCACCATATTAAGATTATTATTGAAACATATTATGACTCAATATACTCGTAATATGTCATCATAATATTTTTCCCTTAGTCATATTATTATTCTGTTAATCATACTAAGTTAAGAAGTAATCAAATTATTGTCATGTTAATCATAATAAATTTAGAAGCAATCATATTATGATACAGCACCTTTCATAGCTATCATAAAAATACAAAATAAATTTGAATCAATTTTTTATTTTGTGGCTTTTTACAATTTTTCTTAATGTTAATCAAATAGCGGAGTTCAATATAAAGCTTGCAAAAGAGCAAATGAAAAATCTGTGGTTTTCATGGGCAACCGCGTGTGTCCATTTTTTTGATTTTAAGATGTTGATGCCATATTGCCTAATTTTGAACGCTCTTTATATTTTTTTGAAAAAAGATGGATCAATTCCGTTTTGTAACGTAATTATTAAGTTTAAAATGTGCAATACCTAGCCCATAGTTTAATCTAGAATGGGTTTTCGGCTTTCCTGAACAATTTGTTTTAAGACATACGCGGTTGCCCATGAAAACCACAGAAATATCGTAGCACTTTTATAAAATATAACGAAATCTCTGTGTGTTTTGTTGTTGGATTTTACAAAAAACTATGATATTTTGCATTTGCACTATTACATCACTAATACTTGAATGAACTCCGCTAATATTTTAATTTTTTAATTTCTTTAAACTTGTTTTTTTATGGAATTTTATCTTTTAATTGTTTAACCGCTCACAAATAAAAAAAACGACACAACTTCTTCAAAATTAGTTTACAAATGGCGCTAACATAATATGATTAGAGTAAAAATAGTTTGATTGCATCTTTAACATAATATGATAAATGTATAGAAAGTTATCATGTTATGGCTATTAAATATCATGATATGGTTGTGAGAAATATAATATGTTTAGAAAGTTATCATAATTAAGTTGTTAGAAAAATAATTATTTTTCGGTCAACAATACTCAAATTCATAATTGCGATAAACATTGATATGTTGACAGTAACTATAATATTGTTGATATTAAATAAAAATAACAATTATTTGTGTACGACAACAATATATTGTTACATTAAACATAGTGTTGTTGCCGTAACCATGCCCAACCATATTTTTTCTCTGCGTGTATATGTGACGCGCAAAATAGAAAGGGACCTAAGGGTAAAAACCGGTTTTGTTGAGTAGAGCCATTTTAAAGATTTAAATACGTGTATCTTTGGTTGACTTCAATTTCATAAAACGCGCATATCTCTGGGAGGGAACACTTTTGGGGCATGGGATCGGTCTCATTCGATGCTCATCAAAAAAAAAGTGAAAATTTATTTTTCTTTCCCCTTAGGTCTCTTTCTCTATGCGCTGTCACATATACAGAAAATTTCCCGGGAATAAACAGAGTTAAGTTTATTAGACACCCTGATTCAAATACATACCTAACATTTATTCAAATTCTGTTTAGTTTTGCAAGGTATTTGCAGGAAACAATATTTATTTGTTTTTAAGTTAAAGTTTTGTTTTTTTTTTTTTTTTTGTGGCGAAAGGGGAAAATATTTTTGTATATGTTTTGTCTTTTAAAACATTTTAATATTACAGACCTTCGGTATAAACGTTTTGTTGTTTTAAAACTTACTGCTATTCGCAAGTAATATTAACTTATATACGTTATTGTATCCCCATAAGTATGTTTTAATTTTGTTTATTATTTATTTGCAAATTCAGTTGGTAACACAGTGGGGCTAGCTCTGCAAAGCACTACGAGTAAATAATGCAAAATTATGACTTTTATCAGTAAATAATTTGATAAAATCTGGCAATTGATGTAACACTATTTAGCATTTAGAATATAAAAAGTCTGTCTGTCTCACTGTGCATTATTTTTCTATTATTATGTTTCCTATTACCAAACCAAGTAAAACCAAACCTTAGTTGTCCTCTTTTTATCCCTCTTCCGCTTCTCGTTTCGTTTATTGTTTGCATTCATCATGTAACAAACAACATTTTCATAAGATTGCTTTTGCAACATGGGTGTCCGTGAAACGTGCATCAAAATTTATAATAGCAGCATTTTTGTTATGTAAAAAAGCAAAGATTTTGCTTTGGCATCTGGCTGGCAACGATGATGCTGGTAATGCACGGATGATGTCTCTGATAATGATGATAGTTGAAAGTTCAAAGTTAAAAGTAAATTGCATAATTTAGCTAAATCACGTTGTATGCATGTGTTGTCACAAATGTTCTTATGTGTTTTTTTTATAGAAACGGTTTGTTTTTATACAAATGGTTTGTTTTGATGAAGTTCGTGCTCATTTGCATTCAAATTTGAAATTTCTTAAAATTTTGGTAAATTTATTGGATGGCGAAGAAATTGTGTTTGATTCAAGCTGTTGGTGTTTTTCAGTGGAACCGAATGAGAATAAATATAAGAGGGAATGTGTATGTGCGTGGATGAAATAGTTTTATTGAATACCTGCACAGCTGAAAAGTTTTATGTATAACAATGTGAAAGGGGTGCATTTATAAGGTCACCATATTTCAAAGCTTTCAGTACATTTTTTAAGGTATTGTCAATTGTAAAGCTCAAAAATTTGTAGCATTTTGGAAAATTACTCACAAAATTCGTGATCAGTGCTGGCAAATAGCGAATTTTCGTTAATGATTACACCGTTTGTTCAGGTTAGCTCTTGTTTTCGAGATATACCGTTATTTCATAATCTTTTTTTTTTTTTGGAAAAAAAATTAATTTTTTATTAAAATTTCAAAATTTTAGTTTTTTAAAAATTCATAAAAATTGGAAAAGGCAGCTTGGCTTCTTATTTTTTCCAGACGTATAAAAAACGATTGCAGAACGAATTGCAAGTAAAACAAACCATTAATGATTAAAATCTGTTACCAACTTTTGATTTTATTGACAAAAGTCGAAAAATTTTAATTAATTTAAGAATTTCAAAAAACGCAATATTTGTATGGGAGCCTCCTTTAGAAGTGGAGTTAAGGGGCAAGTATGTCTCTAGAAAATGTTAAGGACAAAAAATCAATTGAGTTCGGTCATACATTTGATACCACTAAGGACGACTCCTGGGCATTTTTCTTCAATATATTTCTAGTCTGCAGTGAACATTTTGTATGGGAGCCCCCTTAAGGAATGGAGATAGCGGGTAGGTATGTTAGAAATAAATGATTGAGATCGGGGTTGGTCATACATTTGACCCATCTAGGGGCATCCTAGGCACTGCAGCAGCCAAACTTAAGAATTTCAACCATACACATATGGTGGTTTAATAAAATTCTTAAATTTGGCCCCTGCAGTGCCAAGGATGCCCCTAGATCAGTAACGCGAACATATGTTGTGCAACCTCCTCAAGTTTCGAAACGGCATATCTCGAAAACCAGAGCTAACCTAAAAAAATGGCTAACACCACTGGATTCAGCGTACCCAAGTTAGGTTAAAACGACAAGTGCCCAGCTTGTCTAAAAAAAGTGTCCATTTCTGTCACAGTGTTATCGCTTCACAAACATTTATTTTCCTCTGTAGCAATATGATCTTTATATCACTTACGAACTCTATTCAAGAGAAATATCGATCGTGAAGTGAACAATTTTCTTGATGATATTAGAAACATCAGATATTTTCTTAAAGGCCAAAAAATCTTATAATAATCAGTAGTTTTGAAGTTAAGTTTAGGCTGCCTTTGTTGCTGTCGCTTTGTATTTCATACAGTTAGTGATGTCAGATGTTGCGAATTTTCTCTTTTTGTAGGGCATTTTTCTATAATATTTGAAGCGTAGGGAAAAAAGACAGATTCAATTGTAGAAAATGTCATCTTCTGATCAGTGTTGACAATTTTCCATTTAGTGGCTAGATTAAGCCCTATTTCACAAAAAAAATGTATTGCAATTTTTTTTTTATACCATGTCAATTGTCAAAATGTCATGTTTTGATGAAACAACGATTTTGTCGAAGTTGGTTCAAAAATAAAAATTTCAAGCAAAATGAAAGAAACATAAAATATAACAACAAAGCCAAACAATTGAAGGGGAAAAGATAAACTCACTGTTTTTTGCTGGTGTTTTTATTTAAGCTTTGATATTGTTACAAGTAAAATTTTGAGTGTTTATAATTCTTTTTCGCTTTAATGTTTTATTTGTATTATATTTTTAACAATAGTTAATATTGTGGTTATTTTGTTGAACTATTTATGGTTTTTAATCCAAATTTTTAATATTTTTAATTAGGCTTAAGTTCATTAAATTTAATTTTCATTAAATTATTTTTATGAAGAAAGGAATTTTACAACATGAAAATTAATTAAAATTGTTATTGATAATCTTTCATTCTTGACCGTGGCCGGGATTCGAACCGCGGCCGGCAGGTTACCATGACATGTTTCGATCGCAACCACTCGATCTTTTCAAATGGATTTGCCGTTTTACACTCGCAGCCATCGAAGACTGCTGACGTCAATAGTCAAACATCAATCCTTAAACCAAATTGTATTTTAACCTTTGGTAGATCGAAGTTTACTTTTTTGAATGATTATCCATTTTTTATTGATTTTACATGTTCTTCCTTACTTTTGTTTTTTCGTACTTTTGTCAAGAATTTTTCTTAAAGTCCAAAGTACATTTTTTTTTTGTTTTTTCATTTTTGTCTTTCTTTTTCTTGTTGACCTTTACAGCACAACTTGAAGGACAAATGAACACATAGAGCTCGTGCCTTAGCTTTTAACAATAATTAATATTGTGGTTATTTTGTTGAACTATTTATGGTTTTTAATCCAAATTTTTAATTAGGCTTAAGTTCATTAAATTTAATTTTCATTAAATTATTTTTATGAAGAAAGGAATTTTACAACATGAAAATTAATTAAAATTGTTATTGATAATCTTTCATTCTTGACCGTGGCCGGGATTCGAACCGCGGCCGGCAGGTTACCATGACATGTTTCGATCGCAACCACTCGATCTTTTCAAATGGATTTGCCGTTTTACACTCGCAGCCATCGAAGACTGCTGACGTCAATAGTCAAACATCAATCCTTAAACCAAATTGTATTTTAACCTTTGGTAGATCGAAGTTTGCTTTTTTGAATGATTATCCATTTTAATTGATTTTACATGTTCTTCCTTACTTCTGTTTTTTCGTACTTTTTGTCAAGAATTTTTCTTAAAGTCCAAAGTACATTTTTTTTTTGTTTTTTCATTTTTGTCTTTCTTTTTCTTGTTGACCTTTACAGCACAACTTGAAGGACAAATGAACACATAGAGCTCGTGCCTTAGCTTTTAACAATAATTAATATTGTGGTTATTTTGTTGAACTATTTATGGTTTTTAATCCAAATTTTTGATATTTTTCATTAGGCTTAAGTTCATTAAATTTAATTTTCATTAAATTATTTTTATGAAGAAAGGAATTTTACAACATGAAAATTAATTAAAATTGTTATTGATAATCTTTCATTCTTGACCGTGGCCGGGATTCGAACCGCGGCCGGCGGTAAAGAATGAAAGATTATCAATAACAATTTTAATTAATTTTCATGTTGTAAAATTCCTTTCTTCATAAAAATAATTTAATGAAAATTAAATTTAATGAACTTAAGCCTAATTAAAAATATTAAAAATTATATTTTTAACTTTTCTATAATCTTTGGAAAAAGGTTTCCTGATGGTCTGGCTAAGTAAGCAGTGAAATGCGCATAGCAACTAGCTTTCCCTCAACAATAAATTTCAGTGTATTTATCAAAAATAAAAATTGGGAATTAAGCACGTCATAGAAAAATTTTACTAATAAAAAATGGCTTTTGTTTGTTCCCTATAGACTCCTCTTAACTTCCTTAAATGTTCAGAGCAATTTTCTTCTTACCCGGCGCTTAATGTAGGCTCTAAGTAAATATAAATTTTCAAGTGCACATGGCACCTTTCATCCATAGGCAATACATATAAATTACAGTAAAAGTATACAATAAAAGTTTCCAATTTTGGAGCAAACCAGGGTTTAAAAACTGCAGTCGAAAACATAAACTGTCGAACAAAAAACCAAAAATTCTGTACAACTTTTCGCTTTTCGAGTTAGTTTGGACGCGACTGTTTACAATTTATGAATTAGAAGTAAAAGCAAAATTTTTTTTGGCTAATGTCAAATGAAGAAGTGGTAGAAATGGCAGTTTTTCTAATTTGACTGCAGTTTTTTAAACGCTGGAGCAAACACATATTTTTGAAAAGTTCAGAGTGTATTATCTGATCAAAGGAAAATATAAATACTAATAAATAAATATAAATGCCTAAATATCTGGAGAAGAGTAACAATAAATAGCTTCGTTATCAATACACGAAATCCGTTTAAACTAAATTTTGTGAATTTTATTTCTATGAGGGTACCGAAGCGCACCGGGTTCAACAAGCATTAGAAATAAATAATAAAATTTTGACTTGTGAGACTAGAGCCTGCTTATTCTCAAATCTTCCTATAAAATACAAATTTCTTATATTTAAGTATTTAACTTAACAATTTTTTTTCTAATATTCTTTGTAATAGTCTCTAATGTAAAATAAAATTTGCATTAAAATTTAAATAAAATGCTAAAAATACATTTACATTTTTTTAATCTTCATTTTGGGAAACCACATAAGTGTCATAAATTGTTAAAAGCCTCATATTTTATTCGTGTTTTTCGTGTCAATAAAAACGAATAAAACGCATTTATATTATACCATTATTTCATTTTTTATTTGTTCCTTTTTAAACAGGCATTTAGAAAAAAGGATCTGAGAGCATATGGAAATAAATATCTTTATGGTTGTGGGTGCCTTTTTCATGTGTGTGTGTTGTGTGTTTGAACATTTAAGTTATAAAATATTATTTGTTTGTTTTTGTTCATGTTTATGTTGTAATTGAAAATAATTATAGAGCGATTATAGAAGTAGAAGGTAAAATAAAGGTGACATGACAGTACAAAACAGGACATGCAAGCATCATTTTGAAAAAAAAAGAATAACCAACATGAATGAGGAATTTTGTAAATGAATATACGAGAGAATAGACAATTCTAATTTCAAAGCTAATTTAATGACTTTTATAAGTATTCGTGTAGTTTTATTTGTAAATTGATTTTGTGGCCATGTAATTTTAATTTAATGACTTGAATTATTAAAAATTTTGATTTAGCTAGTTATTGTTATGTATACTGGTGGCTTAGTTTATTTTAATTTGATTTAAAAATTCTGTAAAATATAAAATTTTATATGGGTGTTAAATATGTATTTATGAAAAATTAGAATTCAATGGATTTGCATTATGAATTAAGTGGAATGTTATTAGGAATGAGATTTAAATTAGATTTTTGCTAGGGTTTTGCTACGGGAAAAATTCTAGAGAATTTCCGAAAAAAATATTTTGGAATCTTTGGGAATTCAAAAACGGCAAATTTCAGAAGTTTCTCGAACAAATCCTTAAATAACGCTTAAGGTATTGTGAAAAATACAAAAAATTATGGATCGGCTAAAATTGGCAAATGTAATCATTCCTGTTCGGATTAATAGCATACTAAAGCTTTCTAAAACCTTCAATTCTCTTGATTCCTGTTATAAATTTTTGCTTGCAATTTTCCAAAATTGAAGACGCTGCTTAGAATTTCGGAACAAATGAACAGGCTGCCGACAACTGCAAATTATTAAGGGCCATACAACTAACAGCACTGCTTAAAGAAAAGCAACACGAGTTTTCTAGTTGTCTTAAATTGTCGTGCCCATACAATTTGTATGAAGCATCCCTAAATAGCACGACGTTAACGCTTTGCAATTGAAAAATGCGATTTAGACAGCGCGTTAGTGAAGTTGGCTGCTATTTTCATTAAATAATGATGACAATGACAATTTTTTATTTTTTTTTTGTCAATCTTGTGCTTTAATCTCCATTTTTTTATTGTTATAATGTGGAATTTATTAAACAAGAAAGTGAACATATCAGCATGAAAGCTAAGCAGAAAATTTCCCGCCTTCCGCTCTTGTTTAGGTACGGCTGTAAGTTCAAAATTAAGATGCCTTACATGGGGTCTTCACCTGAGAATTTTTCGTCATACCAAACGTCAAAGTCTATACAATAATAACTCTAAAATTTTTTTCAGCGTTTTTTTATATGAAGTTCGACGTGTTTTATGACAAAAAATTGTCAGGTGAAGCCCCCATGTAATGAACTGACAAAATGTGACATAAATTTCTAAATTGCATATTATGTTTGATGTCAGATGGCGCTCATAGGGGGAGTAATGTGGTGACATGGGTGTTTTATATACTTTACAAGTTATAATAATTTTACTTGAGAATATTTAATTTATATATTAAATTAGTTTTGTTTTATCTGTCAAATAAATAAAAATATTTATATAAAAATTGTATGTTTCGATTTTTAACATAATATAAATTTATTATTTCCTAAAAATAATTTTATAGAAAATATATTGCTACCATAAAATAATGTGGTGACATGTGTATCACCAAATATTAGACTTCAATTTTGTTTTTTTAATAAAATTAGTGGAGGGCGCTCAAATTGATTAATATTTACATATGTATGTATGTATATAAAAATTAGTTT
The DNA here is from genome assembly GCA_963931875.1 of Pollenia griseotomentosa. Lineage (NCBI taxonomy): Eukaryota > Metazoa > Arthropoda > Insecta > Diptera > Polleniidae > Pollenia > Pollenia griseotomentosa. Next base: position 111,041,131 of record OZ007560.1, read on the forward strand.
TTTGATTATTCAAAAAAAGTGATTTTTAGTTTTAAAAGACTTCCAATTTTTTGGGAAATTAAAGACAACAACGTTTGTAAAACTTTGCGTAATTTAGAGTTCGGAGGAATCGTATTTTGAAAAGCTAAATTTCTTCTGACTTTTAATACATTTCAGTAAATATCTTTACAACTTATATTAACAAATCAAGTAAACATTTTGTTGAAAAAAATTATTTTGGGCAACAACTTTTTTTATTGGCTCAATAAACTTGGTTGTTGACTAAAAATTTAACAATTATACATACAAACTTTTTTATCAATACCGCAAAAATCGTCATCGCATAAAATTCAAAAATTTTTGTAATCAAATATGCGATTTTCGTATTCAAATATGAAAATTATTTTTTTCTGTGAACATATAAAATCAAAAAAACCTTTTTTCCGCTGTTCAGGTCCGTAGGTAGCAAACCGTTCAAAATTCAAGGAAACAATCGAATACAAAAATGTACTCAAGATCTCAATAAACAACTTTCTAGAACATATGAACTTTCAAAGAATGATTCCTTACACCTTTTAGGTAGCGCATAGGTAGCCGCAAAAGTAAAAAATCTCCCGAAAATTTTACTGTGTGTAATTTTTTAAGTCATCGAAAAATAAAAAACGGACAACAAATAACCATAAAGGACCAAATAAAAAAGACCCGTGTCTCCCAGTTTTGCCCAAAGTCATGCAGTTTTTTTATGGTGACTCGGTGTCATTTTTGCAAAAAAGTTATCATTTTCTCAGGCTCATATTTAGCAAGCCGTTCGGAATGTTGATATACCCTCTGAGACAAAGTTGTAGCTCTTGCCAAAAAGAACAAAAATTGTAAACATGTAAAATCAAAAAAACATCTTTAAGATCAAAATCGCAAAAAACTTTAAAAAAAATTCGATTTTTTACCTTTTTCCCCTGTTCAGGTCCATAGGTAGCAAACCGTTCAAAATTCAAGGGAACAATCAACCACAAAAATGTACCTAAATTCTCAATAAACAACTTTCTAGAGCATATGAACTTCCTAGGAATGATTCTTAGCACCGTTTAGGTAGCGCTTAGGTAGCCGCAAAAGTGAAAAATTTCCCGAAAATTCAGTTTTTTTCCACTGTTCAGGTCCATATAAAATTCAAGGAAACAATCAACTACAAAAATGTACCTTAGGTCTCAACATACAATTCACCCGATCACGCACCGACCGCAACATCACAGGCAAAGCAGTAAGCACAGCACACGCATCAAGGCGCGAAGTCAACTACAGTTCAGCGGTGAAAGTTATAGAGAAAGTGCTACAGCATAATTCGCACACAACATTGGCAACTGACAATTTCAATATGCAGTGTGAAAAAATTGATTCGTTTTGCTACGTTTGCGGTCATCAAATCAGGAAAAAAAAGTTCTACACGATTTGAAAAGGAAAATAATCTTTTAACTGGTGAATTCAATAGAGCATATAAGTTGTTTTTCGACTAAGTAGACTTGACAGGCGAAAATTACACACCTAATACAGTGTGTCGCCAATGTTATACCAATCTCATGGCATGGTTGAGTGGAAGCAAAAATAATATGAAGTATTGTAAGCCAGTAAACTGGATTAATCGCCCAGGTGATCATGACGCAACCAGTTGCTATGCATGCGTAAATTACACATGTCGTCTAAATCGACATGCTGAGAAGAACAAAATGTATAAAGCAACTGTAACAGCCACACTACCAGTGCTTGCACATGGTGTTGCATAAGTGTTGCCTATGAAGATCCATTTGATGCCGACTACGAGCCCCAACAGGGAAGATATAGACCACAACTAATAACACAAATGGAAATGGATTTCATTGTGGCCATATTGGGACTATCGCAGCGACTTGCCATATTATTATTAAAGACCTCTAGAACGTTTTTTCAAATATGAATTATACAGTTTTTTCCTTCAGCAGGATTAATTTTTTTTCTTAGGCTTATTGTAAATAAAATGTATATTTTTTGCAAAACTAAATAAATGTCCATACAGCGAACAAACACAGAAAAGTTAAAAACTTTCTCTAATCACCAAATTCATAGAATCAAGCAAACAATTTCTTAATTTTGCACTTATAATACCAAAATGACTATATAGTGATTACTAAAAATTGTAAAAATAAAAACACTAAAAAATTTTATTTAGGTTGTAATTTGCTATTTATAGGTAATTTTATATACTACCAGATATCTCGTATTGCCGGGGAAAAAATAGTTACTACTACGAGTTATCACGTAGGGCTCTTTACAATAGTTAAATCAAAATTATTAAATGAAGTCAACTTGACATGACATGTTAAAATTTTTTTATGTGTAATAAAACCATTGTTACTAAGAGTTATCTCGTAGCCGGTATGAATGTCGACTACGAGATAACTCGTAGTTGGCAGTGAATGCGTTAAGCTAAAAAATCAATTAAGATTTTTTTGTTATTTAATTAATATATTAATTAAAAATTTATTTAAAATCAACTAAAATATTAATTAAATCAAAATATTTTTTTAATTTATTTTCAACAAAAAAAATAATTGATTCAATAATCACATAAATTAAATTGAAATACTTTTCAAACAATTTTCTGAATGGATAAAAAACTACTGAAATTATTTTCTGTGAGCAGTAAATTGACGCAAACTTTGTTTGTGTGAATAAATTCCCTTTTCTGAAATCACGATGGCTTTGATTCTTACAGTCTGCTTATTTAATTTAAAATATAGTTATATGTGGTATTCACAAGGTGTGCTATCAAGTCATATTTTCATAATGTCCTAAATAATATTTTAGAATTGTTTAAAAAAAATACTGTTTGTTGTTTTTTAAAAAAAATAAAAAGTTTAATGGTGTGTTGTAAAATTGTTGCTTTTTTATTGTATTTTACTTGTTGATTTGTTACTTGTAGTTTTGAGAAACAGGGCCCAGGTCTAAAATCCTCAAACCACACATTAAAATCGATAAAACTTCGGCAAACAATCTATGTGCTTTATCCGCACTTATTTTTAAATTAAAGAACTAAAGTAAAAGTCCTGTAAATAATTCTTTTCTGGCACAAAATCTGTTTCTTAACACTATTTTCATCAATGACAAACTAATAATAAATGATAGATGTTTGCCCTCTAATATTCCATATTGTTACTAAAGATAAAAACCCTATCTAAGAGAAGCCAATAGTTTTGTATGGACAGTTGGTCGTTAATTTTGCCCACTCCAAATTCGAAAATTTGAGTTATTAATATGTTCATGTTCATGTTCATAATAATGGGATAAAAACACACGGCAACATTCATTAACTGACTCATAATTTTTCACTTAAAACCAACACACAATCCTTCGAAAGCCATTTTATGATTGTCAAGTAAAAAATTTAAAATTTTTTTTTAACCTAACCAAAAAGTTGATTTCAGTTTTATAATTATTTGGAAAACTTGAAATACAGCATAGTACAAATTTTTCAAGAAATCTTTTTTTGATAACATGCCACAACATACATAAATTAAATTTCTTTATTGAACCTGACACATTTAAAAGATTCTTATCAAAAATTTGTTTTTTTTTTCATTTAATTTGAATAATTTTACCATAAATCAACAATAACAAAATATAACAAAACAAAAAAAGCCAAAATATGTTTGGTATTAATCTTCCTCTATATAAATAAACCTAAAATGAAATGTGGCAATAATTTCTCTTTCATAAATTATTTTTAATTATATTTACCATTACATTCTGCTAGTGTCTGATAACACAAGGGAACAAAATTTAACTTTTTTGTTCGGCCTGAAACCTTATTGCAAATTTTTACTATCTCGAGGTCGCTGATTTCAAATCAAATCTCCGTTATTCTCCATCAGCTCGCATTTTAAAGTTACAGGTATTAATAATATTTTTTCAAAAACTAAAAGTTCAAAAAATAATAACTTTACTCTTCATTCAAATTTTTTTAAAGATGTAATTATTAGCTTTGACAAAAAGGCAAATTGAAAATCACAGTAATGGTTGTTTACGTAAAAAAAACAAAAAAAAACAAAAAAAAACAAATACAAATTTTGTGTTTTAAAAAATCATGAAAAATCCAAAACGGAAAAACGTTAAAGTCTTATTATTTTTACTTAAAGCCACATAACCTATGAACAAAATGAGACATTGATCATTAAAATATAAGAACGAGTGTCACTTTTATTCACAATTAAGTGAACCTACATTATTTTTAAGTGAAGGCAAAAACGTCCGTAAATAAAACAGCGCCATTAATTTAGTTTTCTCAGTAATCTTCTTCTTAAATCATTTATCTTCTATTTTCTATCTTCTATATATATGTATAAAAATGAAAAATGTTTGTCTGTTTGCATGTATGTTTGTTGGCTTATAGACTCCTAAACTACTAAACCGATTTTCCTGAAATTTTTACAGTAACATCAGTGAGCCCTTAAAATAAAAAAGGGCTTCTCGTTTTTTCGATAGGGGCAGCGGAATTGGTACCCCCCATAGGATCTTCTGAGCCCCAAATTTGAAATAAAATAGAAGCTGGGGAAGTGGTACCCCCATAGGACGCCAATGTTAAATATCGCATATCTTAAGAACTGTTATAGTAAAATTGCTACAACTTGGTAGGAATCACTCTTATGGTAAACTACACCTTTTGAAATAAAAAAGAGGGTAGGCTAAGGAGGAGTAATACCTCCCATTGGATGCATTAATTAAATATCGCGTAACTGAAGAACTATTATAGCGAGAGTATTCAAACGTTGTTAAAACCACTATAATGCTACACTATAAATTTCTAAATAAAAATGGGCGTATCTTAAGAGCCGCTGCACCCACTCTCTTGAACTTTTTGCAATAAGCCCCGAAATTGAAATGAGGTATCAGCAGGGAAACTGTTACCCCCATAGGACGCCAATGTTAAATATTGCATATCTTACTGTTGTATTGATAATGTTCTAACTTGGTAGGAGTCAATCTTATAGTAAACTTCACCTTTTAAAATAAAAATCAAGGGGAAAGGCGCAGGTAGAGAAATACCTCCCATAGGATGAATATATTAAATATCGCGTAACTGAAGAACTCCTATAGGAAGAGTCTTCAAACGTGGCTAGTACCGATATTATGTTAAATTATAAGTTTAAAAATAAAAATGGGCGGGTAGACGGAGGAAGAGCAGTACCCCCCTTAAAATTAAAATATTTAATACCGAATATCTGAACATAAAAGCCTTCAAGCTTTGTAGAATCCACTCTTATCGTAAAACACCTTTCAAAATTAAAAGTAAGGGGGTAGGTGCAGGGGAAGCACTAAATAATATATAAATAAAAAAGCGTATGGTTGTTTGTTCCCTACAGACCCCTAAACTACTGAAATTTTCGCAGTCATTTTCTGACTACCCGACACATAGGCTATTAATATTTTTAATTTTAAGGTGGGCGTGGCACCTTCCATACATTGACATAAAATATTTCCAATTCCAATTTTGTACAAATAGTTAAGATAATAATACACACCATCTTTCAAAAAGTAGGTTCAAAGGAAAAAAGTACGAATGGCACCTCTCATACGAATACACTTGAAATTTCTATATATCGTTAGAACGGTTACTGTAAAAGCAATTAAATTTAGTACAAGATGCTTTTTAATCAATACACGAGATCTGTTTTAAACAAATTTTACTAATTTTATTTCGATTGGGGTAGCAAAGCGCGCTGGGTTAAGCTAGTTGTGAATAAAATTAAAAGTTGTGCACCGCTTACAATGAAATAAAGCTCATTGGACTGGAAAAATATTTAACTAAGTGTTTTTAAGCCAAAACTGTGAGTTTTGTCGCTTTTTTATTTGTTATGAATTTTTAACTTCAACGATATCTCTGAAGCTACTGGAAAAATTGAAAACCAATGTAAGCACGGCTTAAAGATAACAAATTTGGTTCTTTTTTAACTGAATATGGTGAACCCTTTTCAAGTTATTCCAATATATGTAGCGGATGTGCCTTAATTTTGGACATAACGGTATATCTCGCAAAGTCGAGCTGATAGAGAAAAATGGAGATTTGATTAGAAATCAGCCACCTCAAATTAGTATAACTCTGCAATAAAATTCCAGGCCGCAGAATTACTGTTCCCCAATGTAATTGTTCAATTTTCCGTACATACAAAATTTAAGCTAAAGTAAAAACATGTACATATAAGTAATATGAAGATACAAGATATTTTGATAGTGTATAGAGTCATTCCCAAGTATAAGTAAATACATAAGTATGTAAGCAAAAAGTATGTGAAATATTGAGGGAATAAGACTATTGTAAATATCTTTATAAATTGAAATTTGACTCATAAAAATACATTCGAAGAAATGGATAATATAATTTAACAAAAATAACATAATATGCATTGCTAATCGCATTACCGGAGAACGGCTGAACCGATTTCGGAAATTTTTTTGTGTTAATTGTTTGAAATACTGAAGATGTTTTCTATGGAAAAAAAGTTGGAGAAGTTTCCCAGTGGCCGTGGCACATCCCATACAAAAATAATATAACTTACCTTATATCTAGAAAAAGTTTATAGTAAGTTTTCAAATTTGAAACAAAATAACTTGGCTATCAATAAACAACGTCTGCCAAAACGTGGCATGGATTAGAGAAATGGGTGTGGCACTACCCATATAAGGACAATCTAGTTTTCTATACATCTGGAGAACGGTAACAACAAAAGTTTCAATATTTGGAACAAATAGTTTAGTTATCAATACAGTAATTTTGACTTAGCTGCACAATCTCCTTTGCACGATTTTTTGTGCAGGTAAATCAAAAATGCAGCTATCTTAAATGTATTTAGCTGCCTTAATGTGCAGGTATGCAATTGTGGTTACCTCCATAAAAGTGCAGCTAAAGTAAAGTGTTTGAAAGAGACGTAACAACGTTTTTAATAATAATTTGATAAAAACAATGACGTTCAAACAACTTGAAGACATTTGTTACGTTATAATGAACGAGCTAGCCAAATTGGTAATAATAAAGTGTGGAACAAAAAAGTCGCTGTAGTTCAACGCTAAGAATAGCGCTGCAAGCTGTCAAAAGTTAAAAACGGCAGTTTCAAAGTACGTAGTTGTAAAGTCGTTGCCGTTGAAGCCCAAAATTAGAAATTTTGAACTTTGTTGCGCTACAGAGCAGTCGTCAGCTTCTTATACTACTACAACTACTTTATTCTGTTCCAGACCTAAGATTTGCTATTCCTTTCATATAGTCGTGGTAAAGTTGCTGTAACCACAACCCATATGCAATAATTTTAAATACATGCCAACAAAATAAATGAATTATAATGATACCAACTTGACTTGTTTGCGATTTTTGATTTTATAAACTGCTAAAATTGGATATTTATGTGAAAAAGTGGCCACCATATTTTTTCATGTGTGCAGCTAACTTTGATGTTTTATATGAAAATATTTTAAAGCTGCCCAAAAATACGAAAAATGTGCAGGTATACAAAATGCACGTAAACAAGGATTTTGAAGAATAATTACAGAAAATATGTATTTTGGGCAGTTAAGTCAAAGTGCAGCTAACTTGAATTTTTTGTATAAAAATAATTTTAAAATGCCAAAAATTTTGGGCACTTATCTTAAATGTGCAGGTAAAGAAAGTGCACTTAAAAAAGGAATTTGTATGGGATTATAAAGAATAATGCCAAAAATGATCAATTTTGTGCAGCTAAGTCAAAAGTGCACGTAAAATAAAAGGCTGTTAAGTCAAAACTACTGTACAAAAAAGTGGAATGGGCTAGAGAAATGGGATTGGCACCTCTCATACAAAGACAATATAGATTTTTATATATCTGGATAATGGTAACAGTAAAAGTCTTTAAACTTTCGTAGAAATTGCTTGAATATTAATACACAACAGCTTTTTGTCAAACTGGGCGCATTGGGAAAAGTGAGCATGGCCACCTTCCATACGGAGACAATATAAATATAAAAATATAAAAAAGACAGTATAAATTTCTGTATATCTACAGAATGATTACCGTAAAAGTTTTCAAATTTGAAACAACTAGTTTCATTATTTATACAAATTATTTGTCAAAAAGTGGAATGGGTTAGAGAAGTGGGAGTGGCACTTCTCCTATAAAGATAATATAGGTTTTTATATCCGTGGAGAACGGTAGCACTAAAATTGTTCAAACTTTGTACAAAAACTTTGATTCTGTGAAGAAGTGGGAGTGGCACCTCTTATACAAAGACAATATAAATTTCTGTATATCATGGAAACGGTAACAAAAAATCGAGTTTTTTGATGAGATTTTAAATATTTTTTTTGTTTTTTTGAAAAGCGTCCGAACTGCTAATTTAGCACTCAAATTGCCATTTAATTTGTAAATTTATGAAACTCCAAAGTGCAATATTTCCAAGAACTTTGCAATGGCAGAAGAGCAAATTGATCGTTTGGAATGAATGCACGATGGCGCATAAGAAGTCATTGTAAGCACTTCACCGAACTATGCAAGATGGCAGGTGATTTTTGCCAAACTTCCACGGTCAACACCCGCCGATGAACTTGAGGCGTGCTTGAACATGCGCATCGAGTTTAATAACGCCCAATCTGGAAAATCATTTTCAAAACAATTACTACCCATTGGCAATGGCAAAATGCCTGATGTTATTTCGACAGGCTGCATTAACTTTCCAGTGAATTTTGGTCAGTTCTCCGAACCAACGACCGAACTCATCCAAAAGGTGCTCGCAAACATTACACAAAACTATATTGTGAAGCGGCAATTCCAGAGAGCTCAAAAACTTCGTTAGATAGTTGACGACATTATCTTGGTTAAAAATTTTATCCACCGATTTGTACGTCGGTTCGGTTCGCCAGCAATTTTACTTTGAATCTGAAAAATTATTTTCATTTATATAGATTATCACAAAAACAAATTCATTGAAATTTCGACAGAAGAACGTATGTCGGGTCACCCTGTAAAACATTATTTAACAACAAGTTGAAGCAAAATCAATCAAAAAACAAAGACCACCTACAAATACTGATCTACATGAAGAAAATTTTCGTATAACGTATTAATTATAACTTTCATTATTTTATTCCTCACTGTGCAGCTTTACAAAAGTTTGCCTA